>JALMGJ010000016.1:14671383-15271383 GCA_023362775.1 Charina bottae
TCTAATATAGTTTCCGTGAACAGTGCTAAACCAATGTCCAAAGGGAGAGGATACTCGGGCTGTTTTTCAACAGACCCAAACAAAACATTTGCACACAACATTTGCAAGTTTTGACAGGTGGCCAAGTCTACCAGTCTAGCCCTTTGTGAAAACTCATGTCCTCCCCAGCTCAGTCCAGACTCACTTTAAGGATGTGGGTGATTACGTTTGATGGGAGGCGAGGGAACCAAAGATGGAGGAATCCTGTAAATAAGTGTACAGGGCACATTAAGCACTGAGCCTAGAGACTGCCAGTGGGGTCAGCAAGTTTTATGCTGGCATAGTTTTATGTTGGTTCAAGGACTCATGTACTTTAACTCAGCCATGAAGAAAATCCCTCAGATTGTAAGAAGTGTTTCCAACGCCAGTCCATGTTTAATTCTAACCAGTCAGGGAGCACAAGAAACAAAGGTAATTAAATTTATACCTTTTCATACTTTCAAAACTATCTACAAAAACAGAAGAACACAATATGTTATAAAGAGATTTCTTTTAATCCTAAGGAAGATTTTCGCAAAGCGGTCCATGCACAAGTTGGATCGTGCAATTTCTACTTGTTCTCTTTGATGGGTTTTGCATAATAAAACTTTTGGCTGAATTGTCCCCTAAAAAAATCTTCCTTAAAATGTATACTAGGGTTAAATACATGTTAGAATTTCAGGCATAAGATTGGAGGAAAAGATGTCAGGATTAATTATGCCCTTCAGAGCTTCTCTATATGTTGCCCATCTTCAGAAAATAAATTTCACAGGAAGAGAAAAAACCCTTCTGTGAGCAAAGGAGAATGGATACGTTGGAACCCTTGCAGAAATGATGAGCTGCATGAAAATCCCATCTGATGTTTAGATTGATTAGTTATTCAATATTTCTCTGTGCCAGTGTGCATGAACTTCAGGCCCCTTCCCCCTCTTTCCGTGGGAGAATGGGAAGCGGTTTCATATTGTAACAGACAAGGCATTGTCAATTAAGTATCACCTTCAATTTCCTTGTTTATGATTCTGTGGCTACTAAGCATCAATAATTTCTGTCCTCCAGGTGTCACAAGGAAGATTGATTGTGCATGTCATCCTTGATATGAAGACATTTAAATGAAACCACAGCCTTCTCTCTGCATCAGCCTGGCTTTCTGCAAAGCAAAAGTGCAACTTGAAGAGGCCATTTCTTTAAATGTCTTCCTGTTCTATGAAGAATTAATCCTTTTGGTTTGGGAGTGGAGGAGGAGGTGGGCGTGGGGGATGGGCGTGGGGGGGGATGAGGGTGCTAAGCGAAAGAATCTTGGACCTGAAAGATACACACACAAATTTGGTGTATACCTTGAACCCAGAAGTTGAGCATTGGCCTGCTGCTGGTGTTTCAACCTCAGACATCACTATTTAGTTTGCAGTTCTGAACTCCCTTGTAGAATTATTGTAAAGAATACTCTACAGGTAAACTTTGCTTAATGACCGTAATTGGGACTGGCAACTCCGTTGCTAAGTGATGCAGTTGTAAAGTGCAATGTCACATGACTGTGCCGACGTATGATGGCAGTTGCAGCAGTTTTGGTTGCCATTGTTAAGAGAATCCCATGTGATTGTTAGGTACGACATCACGTGATTGCCATTTGTGACCTCCTGCCAGCTTCCCCATTGACTTTGCTTGCCAGAAGCTGGCAGTGAAGGTCGCAAATGTTGATCACGTGAGTGCAGGATGCTGTAACCATCGTAATTGTGAACCAGTTTCCATGTGCCCGAATTGCAATCACATGACCATGGGACGCTGCGACGGCCACAACTACAAGGACAGGTTGTAAGTCTCCTTGTTCAGCACTGCCATAATTTCGAAGGTCACTGAATGAGTGGTTGCTAAACGAGGACTACCTGTACATCTTTTCTTTCAAATACATGCATTTATATAGGAGATGGCAACCTTTTGGTAGCTAGGAGCTATCCATACAGTTTAGGGAGCCTGAGGTTCACAGTAGATGGGACAATGATGTACGTTGTAGAAATATATATACATTATTTTCCATGGTTTTAGGGAAGGAGGTTTTTTTGATGAAATGTTATTAGCTTATTAAACTTTCTTAAACTACGGTAGAATTTGCAATACAGTTCGAATGCATTCTTGTCTGCAGATGATGAGAAATTGTGCCACCAATTTTTAGCAATGTGGTTAGAAGAGGTTCTGTGGTTGCATACAGCTGTGGGGTCTCACCTTTGATTTAGCAGGAAGAAAAATTAATGAAGTTAATCACAGTCATCACACATTGTACAATTGCTTACAAAAATGCAGAATGATTTCTCATAAATAAAAGTCACAATATCCAAAGTTCTTTCTAAAATCTTAAAAAAACAATTTTTCTTGCAAACCAATATTTTAAAAATTGTTACTGAGTTGACTTGTGGAGCAAATAATGGTTCAAAATTCTGCTATATTACTGGAAATGCTTGGATTATGGTAAAAACTGGCTTCCATTCTTGGCAATCTTAGTAGTGGAGGTTCATTCAGAGTGACAGAAAAATTCTCTATAGAAAGCCATGCATTGCTAATTTCATCTCTCCAGACTCACATATAGAGTAAAAGAATTGTTATGGAGCCAGTTTGGTGTAGTGGTTAAGGCATCAGGCTAGAAACTGGGAAACAATGAGTTCTAGTCCTGTCTTAGGCACAAAGCCAGCTGGGTGACCTTGGGCCAGCCACTCTCTCTCAGCCCTAGGAAGCAGGCAATGGCAAACCACTTCTTTAAAAACCTTGCCAAGAAAACTGCAGGGAGTCCAGGCAGTCTCCAAGAATCTGACATGATCGAACAGATTTTTTAAAAATTCTATCTATTAATAGTGATGAAGAGAGAACAATGAATTAGACCAACATAAAGTTCCAACAGTATTTCAGGATTGTAAGTGTAGCCACATCATTTCTTAAGAGTCTCTACTTAGGAATAGCTGGAAATCAGATTTGACTCTTTTTATAGGTTCAGGTACCAAATTTATATTTAATAACTCTTTCTGAGCAATTTTAGAATCCAGCACAATTATAAGTTCAGATAAAAAGCCCTGAGTTTCGAAAACTGCTTTTCCAGGAATCTCTTCTAGAAAGATTTAAATTTATTGACCATAATTATCAGGGTAACCCTACTGGAATGAAATTTCATTCAGAAGTTGAAGAAAAAAGTAGCTGTACTAATTTTGGATGAGTGGATCAATGGATGAGTGATCTGTCTGCAACATTTGTCACTACATTGATGGCCATAGATAATTGAACCAATGAAGATCAAGTGGCTGTCCCCTTTCTTGATGCTCCATGTGCATTCTCCCGATGCTGCATTCAGTGGATGAGGACATCCATGCCAGATAGCAGGAATGTACTATTATTTGGTCAAGAGCATATAATAGTAGCAATCCCTATATACTTAATACTGTGGTGTAACTCCTTCTGTGCCTTGCTGATACTTACATTCCTGTTCAACTTGAGAAAAGTAGAACAGATAACCTCTCTTATCTTTAGCTTTTTTGAAGGCTATCTGCTCAAAATTGTCCTTATTCTCTAAATTCTCTACCTGAGGACTCTACACCAGTTCGAAATCAGTTCCAGAATCATCATCATCATTGGCGATCACTCGTAGCCGAGTAAGATTGTCTTCCAAAGGTAAAATTTTAACGGTGGATCCGTAAGTGGCTGTAAAGGCCAATTCTGGATCCGCACAACCTCCCACAGTGGGGGCATAGGTTTCCGGGTGGGAGACGGTCATGATGAGGGTTTGCCTGACGTGCCTTCCTTTTAGCTCTTTTCTCCCTTTCGCCCTGTACTCGTGCTTCTTCAAAGTCCATAGCACCATTAATAAAGGCTGACCTCCAATTGAAACGCTCATGAGTTAGGGCTTCCCAGTTCTCAATGCTGATATTACATTTTTTTAAATTAGCTTTGAGAGTATCTTTGAATCTCTTTTGCTGTCCACCAATATTCCGTTTTCCATTCTTAAGTTGGGAGTAAAGTAGCTGCTTTGGAAGACGATGGTCAGGCATTCGAACAACATGACCGGTCCAGCGAAGTTGATGTTGGATGATCATTGTTTCAATGCTGGTGGTTTTCGCTTCTTCTAATACGCTAACATTAGTCCGCCTATCTTCCCAAGTAATTTGCAGAATTTTTCGGAGGCAGCGTTGATGGAATCTTTCAAGAAGTTGGAGGTGGCATTTGTAGAGGGTCCATGTTTCACAGGCGTACAGAAGGGTTGGTAGTACAATGGCTTTGTAAACAAGCATTTTGGTCTCCCTGCGAATGTCCCGATCCTCAAACACTCTACGCTTCATTCGGGAGAAAGCTACACTCGCAGAGCTCAGGCGATGCTGAATTTCAGCGTCGATGTCGGCTTTTGTAGATAGATGGCTGCCGAGATAAGAAAAGTGATCGACATTTTCTAGTGACACACCTTTAAGCTGGATTGATGGCGCTGCGGAGGGATTGGTTCGAACTTGCTGGTAAAGCACTTTGGTTTTTTTAATGTTAATCGAGAGGCCGAGTTTTTCATATGCTTCTGCAAAGATGTTTAGGATAGTTTGAAGATCTTCCTCGGAGTGTGCACAGACTACGTTATCATCAGCATATTGAAGTTCTATAACAGAAGTTGCAATTACCTTATTTTTTGCTTTCAGCCTACTAAGATTAAAAAGCTTTCCATCTGTTCGATATATAATTTCTACACCAGTAGGAAGTTTCTCTTCAACAAGGTGCATAATCATAGCGATGAAGATAGCGAATAAGGTTGGAGCAATAACACATCCCTGTTTAACGCCGGATTCCACTTTAAATGGATCGCTTTGAGAGCCATTGTTATTCAGGATTGTTGCCATCATGTCTTCATGGAGTAACCGCAAGATGTTCACAAATTTATCGGGGCATCCGATTTTCAGAAGGATGGTCCAGAGAGCAGTACGATTTACAGTATCAAAAGCTTTAGTCAGATCAATAAACGCCATGTACAGAGGGCGGTTTTGCTCCTTGCATTTTTCTTGAAGCTGTCGTGCAGTGAAGATCATATTCACTGTTCCCCTGGAAGGGCGGAAGCCATTTTGCGTTTCAGGGAGGATGTCTTCTGATACAGATAGGAGACGGTTTGCAATGATCTTTGCCAGGATTTTGCCTGCTGTGGCTAGAAGGGAGATGCCTCGATAGTTTCCACAGTCTGTTCTATCACCCTTTTTAAAGAGAGTGATAATTATGGCATCCCTAAAGTCTGCTGGAATCTCCTCCCTCATCCAGATTTTTTCGATGAGCTTATGAAGTTGTTGTGTAAGTTCAGGCCCGCCTTCTTTAAAGACTTCAGCAGGAATCTCATCAGGTCCACTAGCTTTGTTATTTTTCATTTGTTTACTGCAAGCTCATTTCTTATTTGTTTTTGTGGGATTTGCAAGAAGACTTCATCAGCCACAGTGGAGTGACGATTAAGGAGATTGTAGTAATGCTCTTTCCAGCGCAGTGCAATAGACTCTTTGTCCTTTAGAAGTTTAGCACCATCTACTGAGCGTAAGGGATTTGTACCATGGTTTGTTGGTCCATAGATGGCCTTTATGGCATTAAAAAAGCCCCGTGCATCATGAGCATCTGCAAAATGTTGGGTTTCTTGGGCTTTTTTTATCCACCATATGTTCTTAAGTTCTCTAGTTCTTCTTTGGACTTCTGCCTTTGCACTGGCGTAGATTTTTTTCTTAACGGCACAGTTAATATCTTTTTGCCATATCTGGAAGGCTTTCCTTTTCTTGTCAATAATATGTTCAATCTCACTATCGTTCTCATCAAACCAGTCCTGATGTCTCTTAGTCTGGTATCCGATAGTTTGTTCACAGGCTGAAATAATAGAAGTCTTCAATTTAGTCCAGTGTTCCTCAACATTTTCAGGAAGTTCCATAGGCAGATGTTCCTTGAGAGTTGATTGAAAGCAAGCTCGTTTAATAGGATCTTGAAGGGTCAGTGTATTCATTTTACGCCTTGGTTTTCTTCCTTGGAGCCTACGATGAGGGACAATCTTTATGGCCATCGTGGATCGAATTAATCGATGGTCTGTCCAGCAGTCATCGGCGCTCGTCATGGCTCTGGTGAGAAGTACATCACGGCGATCTCTAGCACGGACAATTACATAATCTAAAAGATGCCAGTGCTTCGACCGTGGGTGCTTCCATGATGTTTTAAATTTATTTTTCTGGCGAAAGAGTGTGTTAGTAATGACAAGGTTATGCTCTGCACATTTAGTCAGAAGTAAGACTCCATTCGTGTTGCTGTTGTCAACTCCTTCTTTCCCAATGATCCCTGGCCACAAATCAAAATCACGCCCAACTCTTGCATTGAAATCGCCCAGGAGGATAATTTTATCCTCCTTTGGTATCTCTGATAAGATGGTGTCCAGCTGGGTATAAAATTTTTCCTTGATATCCTCATCTGCATCTAGTGTTGGTGCGTAAGCACTTAGGATAGTTGCCTGTTGGTTTTTGGCGAGTTTTATTCGCAGAGTTGAGAGTCGTTCGTTAATCCCAGTGGGAACTTCTGACAAGAGCTTCACAAGGTCGTTTTTGATAGCAAAGCCTACCCCATGTATTCGTCGTTCTTGTTCAGGCAGTCCTTTCCAAAAGAAGGTATAACCTCCTTTTTCTTCCTTCAACTGTCCTTCTCCTGCTCTTTGAGTTTCTTGGAGTGCTGCTATATCAATATTAAAACGTCTCAGCTCCCTTGCAATAATGGCAGTCCTACGTTCAGGTCGTTCACTATCCATATTGTCTTGCAGTGTCCGTATATTCCATGTTCCAAAATTCATGTGTTTTTTACGACCGCTAGATGGTGACCCCACTGGTCGCGGTAATCCAGTCAGGGAGAAAATGAGGCAGACTATGTTTAGGGCACCTTTTCTAGCCCCCTCCCCATATGGGGTGAGCAGAGTGGATCCTAAATAGGGCTGCTCAGTCATGGATACAGCTGCCGAACTACTCAACTGCCTCGATCCTTGAGTCAGGGCGACTGAATCCGTATCCACTGCCCATGTGCTGGTCCATGACTAGGAGCTTCTGGATTTCACAGTCCTGCCCCCGTTGCCATTCGTCAGTCGCCATGGGACTTTTGGTTGTTTTGGGTTTGGTGTGGTTGGAAGACGCCTGTGCGTGAATTTGTTTTATGTGTGGAGATCGGTGCACAACGATCAGCACACAACCTTCACAGAAAAAGGCTCTAATCCAATGGCATGGATACCATGACGATTGGTGACCTTTTGTCTGCTGCAGCCTTCATCCGCCTTCACAGCCGTTGTAACAATACACCTTGTTATCTTCCGCCTGTTCTGCCGTTGAGGACTTTCTTGGATCGTTCTTTGTCTGGTTCCTCCCCCTGGACCTTACCGCCATGGGTGACCCTGCCAGGAGTACATGACTCCCGACGACTTCGCTCACAGGGTTCATTGGGAACACACAAGCCCACTCACCACAACAAGGTGACGATCCAGCGAGTGAGAGTTCCAGAATATGTAGTCCCTGGCAGTGGTAAACTGAGCCATGGCATTTTTTTCTAAATATTACCTTATTGGCTCCATTACAATTTAAACAAAAAAGGGAAAGGTGCTATATTCCAATAAATCTGGAGAGCACCACATCAGGGAAAGCTGAAATAGACAATACTTAGCTAGATGGACAGGGTACACAGAAGAAGCCTCCCCGAAGATTGTCGAAACAATAATACAATTGGGCATACCCTGGAAATGGTGAATTGCACTGGCTAATCCTTCTAACACCACATCAAACCACAGGTAAGCGGAACCACAGCTGTGGCGGTGGCTACATTTTGGCAGAGTAAAGTTTGATCTGGACACGAAAAATAAAATAAATAAGCTAGATGGACATAGTTTCACGTGATATTAGACAGGAGAGTCCTGTAATGCTTTGGATCTGATTCTATGACCAAAAGTCTTTTGAGGGTGCCACCTAGGAAGGAAGCTCAGTTGTCAACTGGTGCCCTTCAAATTTATTGGGATATAGCACCTTTTTGTTTAAATTGTAGTGGAGCCAATAAAATGATAAATATTTAGGAAAAAAAATGCTTTTCTACTTGTGGAGTGTTTGAGTTGGTAATGTGAGTACATGCATGGCATATTAACTCCATTGTCTCCTGGAACTTGTAGTTGGAGTCATCTGCCCTGTATATATCCTACTATACCATCTATCACAGAGATTCACTTGGAAATTCACTCCCCTCCCAAACAGTGGGATAAAAATGATTTAAATATGCATAGCTATGAACAACCCAGCAATAACATGTTGACAGAAAATTATCAAGAGAATTGACTCACATTTTGGAGATATCCACTAAATGAGCTGATGTTTGCTTGGATGGTCACATCAGGTCATTTGTAGCACTGCACTTCATGGATGATATCAATTTATTCCTCACCAGTAATGTCCCGTCCACTGGGATGGATATAGTGGTTGACGGTCTTGGAAGAGTCAACGTGGCCTCAGAACTCTAATTGGTGGTGCAGTGGTAGAATGAGGAGAGGCATCAGCATTGGCATCATCAACCATGATCATTATTCCTGTTGGAAAATGAAGATGCTTTTGGTATGACACATGTGTGGCATCACCATCTTCGCTTTGTCATGGCATGACCCCTAATTCAAGGCCTCTTTTCTACTGAAGTTGAAAGAAAGCAAAAACGAAAATGCAACCCTAAACCCTAGACAGCAACTACAATAGCTGCAAACATTTAAAGCATTCAAGTATATATCCAGGCCAGTCAGATAAATAATAAAAAAGAAAAAGAAAAAGAAAAGAAAAGAAAAAAAGGTGGGGTAATGGGCTTCCCAAGAAGTAGTGATCTCCAGCAGAAATTATATTTGGGGAGGTTTTTATGAAAGCAGGCAGCTCTTCAAATAATAAACTGTATATTAGACAAATATACAAAGACAAATAAAGACAAAGCCCGTAGTACTTTATGAACTGAGATGCAAAGGAAATAGGAGTTATTTTCTCTCCCACCAGCATCCACTGCATTCTGTGGAGTCCTGTCTAGTTGAGTGTCTCTATCCCAAGGGTCGGAAATGGCGGCTCGCGAGCCAGATGCGGCTCTTTGGCGCCTTGCGTGTGGCTCTTCCGCAGCTGAACTCACCCCCGCCCCTTCCACGTGATAGGCTCCCACCCGCAAACCCCGCCCCCTGGCTCTCGCACTGACCGAGGCCCAGCGCGGCAGGGAGGCAGCGCCATCTCCAGCCGCAGCAGCCCCTGCGCGGAGAGAGGCAAGCAGGCAGGTAAGCGGGCAGGCCTCGTTTCCCGCCCCCCATCATCTTCTTCGCTCAACGCGGGCGGGCGGAAGCGGCCGAGGGGGGCGGGCCCGGCGGCGGAGGCCAGGGCTGCCCGCTTACCTGCCTGCCTGCCTCTCTCCACAAGGCCCCCGATCCGGCTTGGATCCGGGGAAGGCAGCGGGGGGCCTCGCGGAGGGAGCCAAGCAGGCAGGTAAGCGGGCAGGCCTCGTTTCCCGCCCCCCATCATCTTCTTCGCTCAACGCGGGTGGGCGGAAGCGGCCGAGGGGGGCGGGCCCGGCGGCGGAGGCCAGGGCTGCCCGCTTACCTGCCTGCCTGCCTCTCTCCACAAGGCCCCCGATCCGGCTTGGATACGGGGAAGGCAGCGGGGGGCCTTGCGGAGGGAGCCAAGCAGGCAGGTAAGCGGGCAGGCCTCGTTTCCCGCCCCCATCATCTTCTTCGCTCAACATGGCCGGGCGGAAGCAGCCGAGGGGGGCGGGCCCAGCGGCAGAGGCCAGGGCTGCCCGCTTACCTGCCTGCCTGCCTCTCTCCACGAGGCCCCCGATCCGGCTTGGATCTGGGGAAGGCAGCGGGGGGCCTCGCGGAGGGAGCCAAGAAGGCAGGTAAGCGGGCAGGCCTCGTTTCCCGCCCCCCATCATCTTCTTCGCTCAACGCGGGCGGGCGGAAGCGGCCGAGGGAGGCGGGCCCGGCGGCGGAGGCCAGGGCTGCCCGCTTACCTGCCTGCCTGCCTCTCTCCGCGAGGCCCCCGATCCGGCTTGGATCCGGGGAAGGCAGCGGGGGGCCTCGCGGAGGGAGCCAAGCAGGCAGGTAAGCGGGCAGGCCTCATTTCCCGCCCCCATCATCTTCTTCGCTCAATGCGGGCGGGCAGAAGCGGCCGAGGGGGCGGGCCCGGCGGCGGAGGCCAGGGCTGCCCGCTTACCTGCCTGCCTGCCTCTCTCCGCGAGGCCCCCGATCCGGCTTGGATCTGGGGAAGGCAGCAGGGGGCCTCGCGGAGGGAGCCAAGCAGACAGGTAAGCGGGCAGGCCTCGTTTCCCGCCCCCCATCATCTTCTTTGCTCAACGCGGGCGGGCGAAGAGCGGCCGTGGGGGGGGGGCGGGCGGCGACAACAAGCGGCGTGCTGAAAGCCTGAAGTGCGCCGCTTGTCGTCGCCGCCCGCCCCCCCCACGGCCGCTCTTCGCCACAGATGCCACCGGAGCTGATCTCCCTGGACCCCGGACAGCTGGGCTTGCCTCCCTCCGTGAGGCCCAGGCGCGCTGGAAGCCGGCCCGGGCCTCCTCCTCCTCCTCTGCCGGCGCTTCAGGCTTTCAGCGCGCCCCTTGGGGGGGCAGGCGGCGACGACAAGCGGTGCACTTCAGGCTTTCAGCGCGCCGTTTGTCGTCGCCGCCCGCCCCCCCCCCCACGGCCGCTCTTTGCCACAGATCCCGCCGGAGCTGATCTCCCTGGACCCCGGGCAGCTGGGCCGGGTGGACGCCGTCTCCCTCCCGCAAACCCCACCCCCTTCCACGTGATTGGCCCCCGCCCGCAAACCTCGCCCCCTTCCACGCGATTGGCCCCCGCCCGCAAACCCCACCCCCTTCCACGCGATTGGCCCCCGCCCGCAAACCCTGCCCCCTGGCTCTCTAGCATTTCAAAATGTGCACGAGCATGTCAAAATGGCTCCCGGCATAAAAAGTTTGCCGACCCCTGCTCTATCCCAATCTGCTTATTTTTCCACCAAAAGTATTTCCATCTTGTTATAAGGGGAACCTGTTAAGCGATGCTTCGACCTGTAATTCAGCAACATGTAGAGAGCTACAGGTACCCCACTCCTCTCCTGGGGGATTAATACTCAAGAATTTCTCTGCATTTGATTTTGGCCTCCTGGCCTGCTCATTATTGGCAGTGCATATACAACACCTTCTTTTAATTCTGAGCTGATGAATCACTTCTGTATGATGGCACTTCAGTATCATGAACTTGACAAATTTGTGTAGCAAACCTGATAACAATGAGGGATGCCTCATCATCTTCCTAGAGGCCATCTGGATAGTTGATGTTGGCATTGGAAGGCTGCCCTAAATGCAAAAATGATGTCCAGTGTTCATGTGTCAACAGCCATGGCTAGTAATAGCTGTTGGTAGAGCCATGCTCCATTTTGCTCCTAAATCTTTTTGAAATGTCATCTCAAAGAGTGGCCGATGTTTTGTCCCTACACATTGTACTAATATATTCTATCACTTAATTACATACTGTAAAATATTAACTTTGTCCCTGAACCTTGCTTCTAATCAATTTAATCGGGAGTTCAAATTCTTGCATTATGAACGAAGGAGGAAAGAAATGTTTCTCTATAACATTTACCATTTTTATAAACTTATTTTATATCTCTCCTTTAGTTGTCCACCCCTGGAATTTACCTTTCCTTGTAGGGCAAGTGATTGAATGATTCAACCCGCTCCTTCTTTTTGGAGGGGGGTATTCTCCCCTACCCCACCCCACCCCAGTCAGTTATTCTCTGTTTCTCTTCCCCGCACCTCCTGTGCCATCTCCCTTTTTATGACTCACCCCACCTCCAACAGCAGAAAGGTCATCTTGGTTTTATTCCGCAAATGAATGCATCTCAGTACAATGTAATCCCAAATCTCGAATTCTGACCCTGTTGTTCCATAAGAACTAGGGCCTCCCTTTTTTCAGACCTGGATTCCTCTGACTCCTAACTCCTTTGACACGCTTCACTAGAGCTAATAGCTTCCTATTACCAGTTACAATTTAGCATCTGAGCCAGGAGCTGGAAGAAGAAGGGCGGGGGGGAGGAGAGTGTAAATTATACGGCATTGCAGTGAACAAAGGTTTTATTTCTCCTGAGCGCAACTCTTTGATAGGAAAACGGGGGAGACAAATGTGTTGCTAATTTAATTAAGTAGTATGAGATTGCAGGGTCTGCAGATGCCATTTAGGGCTGGATTAATCAAGAGCAGGTGATGAAAATGAATAGTCACACATAATGTTAGCATTTTTAACAATCCGACACAGTCTAATGGAATCAAGTGCCAGTTAACAACAGGGCTCAGTTTTGCTTGCTAATCCAAATTTATCTCCACTTTCGCTCTGCACATCCATGCAAATCAATAACTCACTACGGTTACTGCTTCCTATACCTCTATCTGGGACAGACTGAGCTGTTTTTAAAATCTGCACCTCCGGGTTCCATGCACTCCCCCTGCATCTTAGGCCGTAAAAAAAATTAAATACAAAGTCATTCATAGGGAATAAATTCTGCGAACAGCAAATCTCAGGAGGTCAAGAAGGAAAGGAGTCCCTTTGGTTGAAGACAAATGTTCAGTTGAAAAGAACCTTCTTACTTACAATTGCTGTCAATAACATTTAGGGCCTTTTTTACAGCAATGGATAAAGAAAAGCTTTAAAAACTGGTTAGATATGTGTATTTGGAGTGAACCGGAATTCTTCCAGATTAGCCATTTGTTTCATGTTATCACCATTCTTGAATCTGTCATTCCTGAGATGAGGGTAATCATAAACCATTGCCTTCCCATTTTTTTACTTGTTGCACCCTGTTCTTTCATTCTGATTTATCATATCTTCTAACTCTTCTGCAATGAAGCACAGTTCTTTGAGCAGCAGAGCAGATTTTTCTTACCCTGCAGTCTCATCCAGCTGGGGGAAAAGCCTACTTCTGATTGTGTGGAATCTCACCTCTCTAGCCGAATCTCTGTCCACTTCAAAAGGGCTGTTTGTCAGTTCCATCACTTCTTGCCTTTCCAACAGAACTATTTTGCACTCCAATGCTGATGTCCACAAATGATCATGAAGACAATGATCACTTCTCCAAGCAGCAGTAATGCCAATGGATGCTATGGGAGGAAGTCTACTGCTGAGGGCTATAGAGCAGGGGTCCCCAACCTGTGGGCCATGGCCCACTAGTGGACCGTGGCCTGTTAGGAAGTGGGCCGTGGGGCTCCCTCCTGCAAACCCCGCCCCCTGGTGCACATGATTACCCCACCCCGGTGCACACAATTGGCTCCCGCCTGCAAACCATGCCCCCCTGGCCCGTGGAAAAATTTTCTTCCACGACCGGTCCCTGGTGCCAGAAAGGTTGGGGACCGCTGCTGTAGAGGTCTTCCTTCCCTTCTGTCTTTTCTCTATGCATAGGTCTAGCTAATACACAGTTACCACTGAGGAGCACTAGCACTTAGTAAAGGAGCTCAAAAAGCTTTCTGGCAGCTGTTATTCTTCTCGAAGCATCCATGGTTCTGTAGTGCACATGGAGGCAATTGTAGAGCCACAGCCTGGACTGTTTAATTGGCTGATTGTCTTTCAGGCAAAAGGTAAAGGTAAAGGTTTCCCCCTGCACAGTCGTGTCTGACTCTAGGGGGTGGTGCTCATCTCTGTTTCTTAGCCGAAGGGCCAGCGTTGTCCGAAGATGCTTCCGCGGTCATGTGGCCAGCATGACACATGCGGAACACTGTTACCTTCCCACCGAAGTGGTACCTAGTTATCTACTTGCATTTGCATGCTTTCGAATTGCTAGGTTGGCAAGAGCTGGGGCAAGTGTGGGAGCTCACTCCATCACGCGGCGCTCGGGTCTCGAACCGCCAACCTTCCGATCGACAACCCTGCCGTCTTAACCACTGAGCCATTGCGCCCCCTATCAAGCAAAAAGGTGCACTTAATTTTAATTCATGGATTTCCCATCTAGCATCTGCTTTGTTTTGCCACCCAATGGCAAAAGTTCAGATTGGCATTGTGAGTAGTAATAGAGCAAAAGAAGTTCTACCTTCCAATGGGTATGTGACTGTTTCAAAAAGCTGGCAATGCCAATGATACAACTTTCTGCCTGCTCCAGTTGTTTAACCATTATATTGCTGTCTCTGGAGAGCTGACCAGGAACATAGTAGGTGACAGTCCACTCCTGGCTAAACAGGCCACCTTGGAACTGGTTGAAAGCTGCAACAATAAATAAGGGGAAGATTATATTTCAACTATCACTGTACTAGAAGGTGCTATTCAGAAGTATTATCCTAGTTTGGGAATCACATAGTAGATTCAAGCTGCTCCCCAATATTTGACTCAACTGTAGGCACCACTGCTACAAACTAGCTTTAGCAGGGTCAAAGATTATACACATAAATAATTTTGCCTCTTAAGTCAGGGATTCAGCTGTCCTTTCTAAGGTCATGTGAAAGACAGTAAGATAGTGAAGAGTTTAATCATTTTGAGTTCCCAAAACCAATGCAAACACAATGAACAGAAGTGATACAGTGTTCCATGAAGTTCAGTTTCAGCAATCCTAGGTTTGGCACACTTGTCATCGCAACACTTGTTACAATTAGTCAACTTTAGTTAGAAATGAAAGATCACAAATTATTGAGCATAATTAATTAAATGTTTCATGTTATCAATGAAGGTTGCAAGTATGGATAATTCAAAGTAGTATTAGATTAGCAAAGCAAAATAAAATAAAATTCAATAAAATAAATTTGCTAATAAATAGTAGCCCCAATATACATCTAAACAGAATCTATTCTCTCTCTCTCTCTCTCTCTCTCTCTCTCTCTCTCTCTCTCTCTCTCTCTCTCTCTCTCTCTCTTTCTTTCTTTCTTTCTTTCTTTCTTTCTTTCTTTCTTTCTTCTCAGATGCAGTTCAGTACTAAATCTTTCATGCCTCATTTTAAAAACATATCTCAATAGAAGAATTTTGAATGTCCCAGGGAAGAGGTGTTTTCAAGAAAATGTTTTCATGGAAAGCCTGCAGAAAACTCATAATTCACCAAGTCTCTTTGCTATAAGAATGTAGATTCATTTATTTATGCAGTATTAAAAAAAAATCCTTTAGTGGTTATAATAGTTTGAAGCTGTGCACAAAGATGAATTGACAATGTTGCAGGGTTTCTACCAGTGAATGGTGGTGTTTTTTTTTTTGTCTTTTCCTTTAAGGAAACCATATTCACATGATCTCCCTGCACGACATCACAAATCTCCCATCTCTGTTTGTTGGCCTTATATGCATGAATAATTTTCCCAGTGCTTGTTTGTAGCACAACCAGAGAAAGGGAGAATTACTCCTTCACAATCTCTTGTTGTCCTCAATCAGCATTCAGTTGGCTTGAGCTGGCTTACAACAGTGTAAAGACATTGGTGGCATGTGTTATAATATATTGAGCATTGTCCTCTTGAAGAACGCACGAAAGAAAGAACATTGTTCAACCAGGGAGCAATTCACTGGGTTTTTCCCAGAAACTCTTGGGTCAAGTTTTTATAGGCCTATTTGATTTTCAAATTCTTTTTCCTCCCCTTTTTCCTCACAGTGTGCCATAGTCTCCAAACTTGTCTACATTTACTTCTCATGTTTTGTGCATGGTAGATGTCCTTTAAAAAGAGTATCTCAAATAAGTCTTTATTCTTGTTTTGTTGGCTCTTCTTCTGTGTTTTCATGAACTCTGGCCCCGGCCATGGCAACTGCGAGAAAAATGTTAACATTGATTGACACAATTGAAAAAGCTTCCATCCCTATCCGCATTTCAAACACTTGGAGAACAATGGGGTTTGGTGTGATTGAATTAATGAGATAGCGCAGACTGTCAAAAGAGCACACATACTTTACATAAACCTGATTATCTTTACATGGCAGAAATGAAAGAGAGAGAGAGAGAGAGAGAAAACGAAGGAGAAGTAGGGAGTGGAGGTTTGGCTTTCCGTCCTACCTCCAAAGGAGCCATCAAAGTGGATGCCTTAGCTCAGGGAGTGATGTGCCGACTCAGTTGGCCTTTCTCTCCCCAACTGAGGCTGCTTAGCATACATCAGCCATGGTCTTTAACAAGTCTATTCAGGAAACTGTGCCCCAAACAACACTCTTTTCACTAGTCAGCATCTCTCTTGCTGATTCCCTTCTCCTCCCGGGAGCCATTGTTTAACTTGAACTAAGCATATATTCCAACAATTAGGCCTGATCTGGCTCCTCCTGCCCTAACTTAACCCCCAAAGACTGAGATCACTCATGACTATAACACACATTTAAGGAGGTGAACCTCAGCCAGTCCTGCTTTTAAAGGCACTGAAGAAGGACCAGAGTGGGAAGGAGGCTTGTGACAAAGACATCTTTCCATCGTACAGCTAGAAATTAGATTTAACTCCTTGGGGAAATGCTTCCCTAGTCATTCTATTCTAGAGGTAGAAACAGATCCAGCAGCACTCCACTGGTTTGTAACTGAAAGCAGAAGAGCGTTACTTTTTGCTTTCAAAATGGCGACGATACGCCAGGCCTGTGCAACAGGTTGTGGCCTGCCAAGCTGCAGCTAGCCCACCAGGGTTTCTGCTAGCTTCATGGCTTTGATAACTACCAGAGACCGGGAGGACTCTCAACCACTTAGCAGGCCATAAAAATAGCTGGTGGGCTGTGCCTGGCTAGATCAAATCTGGATTTTGTCAGCCTGCTATATGCTTTACATGGTTCTGAAACCAAGTATAATCCTACACTTCTGTCCACGTGGTTTTCATGCCTCTTCTCCTTTTCTTGGACTACCATTTTATTATCCTAATTAAGAACAAGTTAAAGAAAAGAATATTCTGAATTTTAAAATAACCTGTCATTTTACGCAGCTTTAAATTTCAGGACAATGCACACTTTATTACAAATATATGGGTGTCCTTCACCTTCATGTACCTATTTTTCCCTCTCTTTTAATAAGCAGCACTATTAATTCCAGTCACACAATACTGGAATTTCCTTAGGAAGACTTAGGTCAAATTCACACATGCATATAGTATGTACATTACTTGAACTATCAATTCTTAATTAATTGAGCAAGAATGAGTAAAAAGATTCCACCAGAAGAGTTTTTTTTTAATTGGAGGTGGTATGAAACTGTACTGATGATTAGGTAGTGATTTGTATTACACTCAACTGGAAACAATATTGTTTGTGCTTTCAGTTAACAGCAAAAGAATAATAGAATAATAATAGAGGTGGCTCTTATTTTTTAATTGCTGTGTGCAAAAAAATTCCTGTATTTTGTGCACATGAGTGTTCCTCTTTGTCTTCTTATTTTGGCAAAATCTGTAATCAAAGAAAGAAGAGGAGAAATGTAGAACAATATGTTGATTCAGTGTCTTACCCATACCAAGCCTCTGTTTATAATTTAATGTATTGCTTATATCAGAGCTTTCCAAACTGTGTGTCGGGACACGTTAGTGTGTTGGCTGCAGTGTCTGGGTGTGTTGCGGCTGCTGCTGCCTTCGAGCCCTGCCAGGATTCCACGCAGGTCCTAGTGCCTGTCTTGTGCCCTGCTGCCTCCAAACCTGCCCTGCCAGGATTCTGTGCAGGTCCTAGTGCCTGCCTTGTGCCTTGCTACCTCCAAACCTGCTGTGATTCCACGCAGGTCCTAGTGCCTGCCTTGTGCCCTGCTGTAGGAGTGTGTCGCGAAATGATGCCCTGCTGTAAGAGTGTGTCACCAATATGAAAAGTTTGGAAAGCTCTGGCTTATATTATCTCTCTTGCTTTCTTTTCTCCTTTCCCATTTTATCCACAGAAGAGTCCTAGCTTGAAGAGAGAGAGGGAGATGGAGAATATTCTAATTATTTCCAATGTAGTGAAGAAAATGAACAATTTTGTCTCAGAAAATACTGCCTGTTACTTCTCCACTTGAGTATGACATAGTTTTTAATGGAACTGTATTGTTTAAGCAACCATCTTAACATATTTTGAGGAAAGACAGGGAAAAAATATGTTAACCAACTTACAACATTGCTAACAAACAAATGAATTACCTTCATCCAAATGGTTCCTCCTGGAGGGTGAATGTTTATATGTTTAATGGCTGTTCCTCAGATTCTGGGTACTTAATACTGTTGTTGCTGAATATTGCTTTTAATCCTATTATTGTTTGGAGGTCTGTAAGCTACTTAGAGTCAGTCATGACTGGAGCAGCATATAAGCCTGCCTGCCTGCCTGCCTGCCTGCCTGCCTGCCTGCCTGCCTGCCTGCCTGCCTGCCTGCCTAACTAACTAACTAACTAACTAACTAACTAACTACATAATCCATCCAATCAGGAGTCAGGCACAGAACAATGACACACAAAAAAGAGAAGTTGGACTTTTCCAAGGATAAGAATGAGTAATAGAAGCCATTTGCTTTTGAAGGCCTAAGTAAAGCTCTGAGGGTTGGCTCTGCTGCAGATCTTTTCTGAGACTAGTATAAAATTGGGGAAGGCAGCAGCTGTACATTAAGAGAGATTTACTTATCATTCTGCTTATAACTAGCATGGAGTTATTCACCACCATCTCATCTCTCTTCCCTGGGTCCCTAGATTTCTGCCCATCTGCTTTTTTTTAATGCCTTGAGAGAGGATCAGCCAAGGATCTGGATAGTCCAGTTCACAGTGACTATCTGCATCTGAAAAACCTGGCAAAAAACCAAGCAGACACCAGCTGGGATGGAAAATGAGTTGGTCCTGATTAAACTGTGGGCTGCAGCCCTCAAATGGCAAACCTGTGCAGGAGGACCAGAACTTTCATGTTGGCATGAGTGCCAGTGTGGTGTAGTGATGAAGATGTTGAACTGACACTGGGGAGACCAGGTTCAGTTCACTCTCAGTCATGGAACTCACTGCTGACTTTGGACCAGTCTCTCTTTCTCAGCCCAACTTACCTCACAGAGTTGTTGGTGTGGGAAAACATTGCCCTTTATTCTTTAGTCTATATATTTACTACTATAAGATCCTGCTGAACATAGTGGGGATGATTCTCACTAGGCTGACCATACATCCCATTTTGAATGGGACAGTCCAGTTTTTAAAGCATTTTTCAACCGTCCCATTGTTTTCATAAAAATCTCAATTTTGTCCCATTTTTCAAACCCGGCGGGAATGGCGTGGAAGGAGGATCCAAGCTGCAGCGTGGACTGGGGGCCGGGGTTTGCAGGCGGGAGCCAATCACGCGGACCGGGGGCGGGGTTTGCAGACAGGAGACAATTGCGCGGACTGGGGGCAGGGTTTTCAGGCGGGAGCCAATTGCGTGGACCAGTGGGCGGGGTTTGCAGGCGGGAGCCAATCACATGGACCGGGGAGCGGAGACCCCTGTCTTTTTCATGAATACAGAATATTACATAAGACCCCGTCCCATTTTGCCATCCTGAAATATGGTCAGCCTAATTCTCACTGAAGTTTGCATAGGGTCACAGCCTTAATATTGTTATAATTAGGCCCCATCCAAGTTGCTGTCCATGTACCAGCCAGCATAACTCTGAGGAACCATGTTAGAAAAGCAAAAAAAAACTGACCTTCTCAGGAATAGAAGGGCGCGGGGGAAGGAAGGGACAGACAAAGTCTCCATTTCCTCCTGAGCAGCCAATTAATACTAGGCTATATCCACTAACAACATGGATAGCTGGATCTGAGGGAAAATTATGTGTGCAACTACTATTTGTGAGCAGGAGGTTCTGTTTACCATTCCTACGCTTTCCAGCTGAAGTGGCCGCTTACCCATCATCAAAAGGCAGAAATGCATCATCAAAAAAGAGGATAAAGAATGCAGAGGTTTGCTTATTGTTTCACCATACTCAGCACTGATTTGGAAATTCAAGTGGGAAAGAATTGCCCAAAATGTATGCATATGCATAAATACACACACAGGTGCATGCAACACAAGGAAGACTGTAGCCTAGTGCAGGCATTTGTCTACCCAGGCAGAAGTCTAAGTGGGTTAAGGAATACTGTATATGTGAGCCTACCCTACATTTTCAAGGGGGCGTGGTGGCTCAGCGGGTAAGACGCCAGGCTTGTCGATTGGAAGGTCGCAAGTTTGGCGGTTCGAATCCCTAGTCCCGCGTGATGGAGTGAGCTCCCACACTAGCCCCAGCTCTTGCCAACCTAGCAATTCGAAAGTATGCAAATGCAAGAAGATGAATAGGTACCACTTCGGTGGGTAGGTAACAGCGTTCCACGTGCGTCATGCTGGCCACATGACCGTGGAAGCGTCTTCGGACAATGCTGGCTCTTTGGCTAACAAACGGAGATGAGCACTGGCCCCTAGAGTTGGACATGACTGCACAAATGTGCGGGGGGAACCTTTACCTTTTTACCCTACATTTAGCACAAATATCTTATATGGGGCTGTAAATTCATGCAGGTACACTGTTAGCTATCCTTGGCAGTCCTGCCTTATCAGGACTTCTAATTACAGACAGGGCTACAAGTCTAAGTTTACAGTCCTCTTTCAGTATTTCTCATGAATTATTATTATTATCATCATCATGATTATTTCAATTTATATTTTTATATAAAATTTATTATTATTATTATTATTATTATTATTATTATTATTATTATTATTTTGGCAAAAAGTAATCCATGGAAGTGTGTTGTGGGGGATGGTGATGTATCCCTTATCCCCAGCTATGGCTGAGTCCTTTGAATCAGGCTTGTTCTACGCAAAGGACTCAAGGATAGCTAGGGATAAGGGTAGGTGCTCAGACTTTCGTACACCCCAACATGCTTGCATACTGTTGATCTGTGTGCTTGTTTAGTCTTTTTGCTAACTGTTGCTGATGCTTATGGCCTCTAAACTGGACTTGGACATGACTTCCTGGCAAACCTGAGAACACCTTCAGTGAGAAAAGCTACTACTAGCTGGATCAGGATGCTAATGTTAATGCTTCTCCTCTAAAGCCTATTAATTCATGGTGTGTTGTCAACTGATAGGACAAAGAGTTGACTTTCCAGTTGTTTTAAAAAGGATCTGTGAATTCCCATTAATACACATATACAAAATAAAATTAGTGGGCATTATGCAGGCAGGTATAAAGGCATTTAAAGGACAACTGAGTAGCAAATGCAGTCAGCATAAGGTTGATTTGCAGAAATCTGCAAACGGCGAATAGACACCAGTTGTTGGTAAAGTCAGATTTTTCATATCTTTTTCATTTTCTTTGGGGCGTCTTCTCTTTAATGGATATATATTATGTTGACATTAGGTCTAACTTCAGAGGTGCTGTTTGGCTGAGCAAACCATTCTGAACCTTTCTTTGAGATTTGACAGTATTACCTGCTCAGGTTCAGTGCCCTTGGCCATTTCCCTTTTTATGAGGCACACTCTTTGTACAATTCTCCTTGAGTAACTGGAAATCATAAAATAATAATTATCAGTAGCATTAACAGCACAAAACCAGGGAAAGTTTTGAGGCCAGTGCCTTGCCCCAGCCCAAGATGTTTGACTGGATGAGAAACACTTGCCGAGTGAATACCCGCTGAGATTGCAGGCTGGTGGGTTGTCACAGGTCAATGGCAATGTGCAACAACAGCCAGTAACATTAGCAAAGTCTTTATCTTGAAGGCTGATAAATATTATTTATTTATTTATTATTTATTTATTATTATTTATTTATTATTTATTTAATTTATATGACCGCCCATCTCTCCCCAACGGGGAACAATAAATTTAAATTTATTGGCAGCCCAACTCCAGTTGATTCTGTTCTTCTAAACCCCTGCTAACTCACATGTTTGTCTTTTTTGGAGAAAGAATTAAAGCAACCAATTCCATATTTATTGTAAAGAGGATGCATACTGGGTGTCCTATTTTACCTCTAGTCATGACTGTTTGGATCTCTGCTGCTTTTGGGACATACTTGTCAGGTCTGAGTCTACAGCTATAGAGTTGTAATTATATTCTTGTAAAGGTGAAGATGGACTGAATCCAAGAGTCATTTATGTTCTAAAGTGCCATTTATCTGTGTTCTTCTGTGTTGTGCTTCAAAATTTAATTTCAATTTCAATATATTCTATAATTGTCAAGACCAGGCCGGGAATAGGTGTACTCTAATCTGGACCCAGGGAGAATTGTATTTTCCAGCTCAGGAGTCCCGAGATCAAGGGCTTTGTGGAAATCTACACTGCAGGAGCAAATTGCTTTGTTGACAAAGAAATGAAAGATGGGCTCCTAAAGATTTCTAGCACGGCTATGCCAAATGTTCATCTCTGAGCAAATTCAGAGAGAGAAAAAGAGAAAGGAATAAAATATTTCCGTATTTCTTATATTCTGTTTTCTTTTTGGATCTGTTAGCAGTCCAGTCTGAGACTATCCGGATCCCATCATCCCTTTCCCCCAGTTTCTTAGGCTGCCTTTCCTTTTCATTGCAACTTCTCAGCCAATCAGGGTTGTCAGGCTATAGTCATGCCAAAAGGCACACTGAAATATTCTTTCTGCTACACATTCTCACTACGATATACTTCTGAATATCTGTTCTGGTGGTCATTCAAATGCATGGCTCAGAGAAAGGTTTTTGTTTGTTACATTCTGCCTTTCTCCTCTTGCCAACATGTTCACACCCTTTCCAGGATATCCATTCCCCAGTTGCTACGTGAATTGGCTTACCAAGGAAATGAAAATATTTGTGGGACTTGTCTGTGTCTTCTTACTTTGGCTCTGATTTCTTGCAGTCGGGGACGATGCAGAGGTGTCATTCTATTTGATAATTAAAGAGCCTGAAGTTGAATACCTCTGATCTCTGCGGTAAGTGAAGAGGGCTCTAAACCATACAGAATCCACATAGCTCATGAGGTATGTCCCTTGCCCTGGATCTGAGGCAAGTGCAATTTATTCAGCACTAATCAGACAATCAACCTCCACTCCAAGCAATGAAATGGCCATAATATAAGATTAAAAAAGGTAAAGGTACCCCCCGCACATTTGTGCAGTCGTGTCCAACTCTAGGGGCCGGTGCTCATCTCCGTTTGTTAGCCAAAGAGCCAGCGTTGTCCGAAGATGCTTCCACGGTCATGTGGCCGCATGACACGCGCGGAACGCTGTTACCTTCCCACCGAAGTGGTACCTATTAATCTACTTGCATTTGCATGCTTTCGAATTGCTAGGTTGGCAAGAGCTGGAGCTAGTGTGGGAGCTCACTCTGCACGCAGGGCTAGGGATTCGAACCTCCGAACTTGCAATCTTCCGATCAACAAGCCTGGCGTCTTACCCGCTGAGCCACCACGCCCCAATATAAGATTACAGGCCCCTAAAACTACACAACAAAGACTGTGGGCCACAACTTTTAAGGAGAAATAGCAGCATGTTCTTCATGGTCATTATAGCTTCTCAATCTGCCTGACAATCACATGCCCTTACATAGATAAAAGGCTGGATCAGGTATCAGGTGGGCTACTGATTCTTAAAATGATTGTGAATGATGTGATGAATTATTAATCCTGTTAATTAATGTCTCCTTTTGTATGCATTTAAATGTTTAAAAGGTGATGCTAATTTCTTCTGGAGTTAGAAAGGAGATGTCATAGTGATAACACAGGAGATAACCAATCCACCCCACTCATAGCTGACTTTTACAAAAACTTCTTTTTCTAGTTGTCCCAGTAGCAAGAGTCCATCTAAGTTGGCTCACTGATCTAGAGGACATCTCTGTTTCACCCTGTTGGGAAAAACATACAAAATTAATCCAAAAAATAACCATAGAGAATTACTAGTCATAGACTGATCCTTTAGAATCATATATAGTAGAAAACAGTTAATTACTGTCTGTGTGTCTGTTTTGTTAAACAGCTAGTGTATAAGTAAGACTAGAATTCTGAAACATGAAGAAAACAAAGCAGGGAAGGGGTTAAAGAGCTGCATTGACTGTATTTTCTCAATCAGCTTTGTGAAGCCTCAGGTCAACTTTGCTCATAAAAACTCTGCACAAATATTTCTTTTTCCATCAAAAAAGAATTCTAATCTGCCCAGACTTGTGCCACTCAGATTATTACACATTATTAAAAATTAATTTAGAAAAAAAGACTGGTCTTTGCAATCTCATGAGGAGATGATTTGACAAAAACACTTGCCCTATACTGATATCCATAATAACTAAAATATATTTTTAATACCTTCTCTTTTAATTTGTTTTTGTTCCCTCCCATCGAAAGCATTGCTCACCTCAGTGACTAGACACAGTTTTAGTATATACCTTAACTTACAGCTTTCAGATAAACAACAGATAAATAACAACAATAACAGTGATAACAATGTAGAAAAGAGTGTCACTGGCTGAATAAGAGTGATCTATCAAGCAACACCTTGCCAGAATTCAATATGCCCATCTGATCCAGATATCTAGAAAAAGCCTGTTGGGAATTCCACTGCCTTGGGAGGTGCATGAATCATGGGCTAGTGACAAACCTTCTGTGTAGTAACCTCCACTCTCTAGAACACTCTTCCTGTGTAGAAGGCATAGGGAATGGCCTTGAAGGACAGGAGGAAGAGCTACTACAAAGACAGTGATCAGACAAGTGCAGCTTATGCCCATTCCAAGAAAATAATCTGAGTAAACATCTTAGACAGATCCCTCCCTACATCACACAAAAATAAAGGGGGGGGGGGGGAAGCACATTCAGACTTGCAAGATTCTGTTACTCTAGCTGTTCCAATAAAAGTAGTTTTAGACCTATATGGCATTGGTTTCTTAGTCTGGTCTACCCCATAGAGCTGGAAGTATGTGTGTCCCCAAACATTCTTGCATTTTGCAAACAAGTAATATCTACACTATTCCAACCTACCTGTGATCTGTTTGAGTGTAGGTGCCCATCGAAGGAAAATTTTATTGTAATAGCTGTTTTTATTGCTCTTGTATTTTGCTTTTATACTTTTTTTTGTCTTTTGTTGTTTGTTTGAAGTCCAAAGTCTGTTAAGGATTAGGGCAGGCTATAAATACTATAAATAAATAAATAAATAAATAAATAAATAAATAAATAAATAAATAAATAAATAAATAAATAGTCCTTCTCATCATGCAAACTTAGCATTAAAGTCAAGAAAAAGTATTCTACAAGACCACTTTCTGCTGATTGAATAGGCTCATCTGGTGAGATTTGGAACAGAGTGCTTGCTAAGGATCCCTTCTCCAAGGGAATGCCACCTTCAGGGACCCTGTGGTTGAGCCTTCTCACTGATGGCTTATGCCCTTTCTTCTGTGGAACTGCTTGCCCCTGGACTTCTGGATTCTTCCACCCTATTGGGTTTCCAATGGACCATAAAGACATGGCTATTTAGGAGAGTTTTTAGGTATGTCGAAGTTAGTCTTTCCCTGTTTTGAGTGGGTCATCTATGTTATTGTGTTTTATGACCTTTTATTTACTTTGGGGCTCACTGTGCTTTTAATTTGGTGTCTATTGGTGGGTGAAAGCCATTCAGAGCCATTGGGAATTGAAAGGCATAGAACCTGCTGTTAAACAAACAAATATCAAACAGGGTCTTTCCCACTGCCTTCTTCACTGGAACCATTGCATTGGGCTATCCATGGTGTCTATCAATGGTATCTATTGGCCACTTAATGCGAAGAGAGGACTCACTGGAAAAGACCCTGATGCTGGGAAAGACTGAAGGCAAAAGGAGAAGGGGACAGCAGAGGATGAGATGGTTAGATGTAATGAACATGAATTTGAGTAAACTCCAGGAGACAGTGGAGGACAGGAAGGCCTGGCGTGCTATGGTCCATGGGGTCACGAAGAGTCGGACACAACTTAACGACTGAACAACAACAAATCCATGGTGAAGCACTTTTCTTCTTGGTCAAGGATCCTCCTCTTAAGTGAATCTTAGTTTGGTTTGCATATGTGTTCATCATTTGATAAGAAAGAGACAATTCTACCACAAATTGCATGCTCCCTCTCTTTCCAAAGAAGAACCACAATGTAAAATTATACAATGTATAATTATAATGTACAATTATAACACTGTAACAGTTATTAGTATTGTGCAGTGCTTCAGATTTATTCTCTAATAGATGTTTTGGAGCATGAAGGAGTACAAATGTAACATCTGTCTGGATTACCTTAAAGCAGCTGCATCTTTTCCCAGGATCACACAACTCCCTGCAATCACCATACAGTCCCCAAAAGACGTGGCTGCTTTAAGGTATTGCAGACAGGAGCTACGTTTGAGCTCCCACATGCTATAAAGCATCTTTTGGAGGTAAAATAAACTGCTGCACAGCCCTAACCAATATTAGGGTGCTTCAAAAATGTTTTGGAAGAAGCGTTTCAGCTTTCACCTGAGTGCAAGTTTAGCACCTCTCTGCTATTCATTAACATAGCCAAACTTCATTGGAAGCCTGTGAAGTTAAGGGTATACAACAGCTTGGAGGAAGGAAGGGAAGGAGTGGGAGAAATAAGATTTAGTTGGCAATTGTATTCACACTTACGTGTAAGTAAGGCTTATTGAACACTATCAATTTCTCCTAAGCAGATATGCACTAGCTTATGCTATAAAACTATAATCCTATATATTCTTATATGGAGAAGCTCCATAGTATGAATCATGTTTGCTTCTGAGTAGTCATGAATACAGTAGTTTGTTTTTGTTGGTGGTCATGCTGACTATAAAAGCATATGGATGGGGCAAATAAAAAGCAAAACCAATGCACATCTAAATGCAGCAAAGAAATCTCATCTAAACATGGGGAAAATATGCATTTGAAACATAAATAGTTTATATAGACAAGTACAGCTATGTAAAAGTTGATTCCCAGATTGATTAATTTGCTAGAGATATTATGTAAATATATAGTTATATAATGTTGCAAACTTTCCTGTTATCAGTGAAAAGACATGCTTCCTTCCTAGTTCATTACTGATCGAAAGAGAATCAGAAAGTCTCTGCTCTAAAGTACGCAGAGATATATTGGTTCTAAACTGAAAATAGTTTAGGTTATGACATTTTTGTAACCCCATCCCATTTGTCTAAAGCAGAGCTTTCCAAACTTTTCATGTTGGTGACACACTTTTTAGACATGCATCATTTCGTGACACACTCTTACAGCAGGGCATCATTTCGCGACACACTCTTACAGCAGGGCACAAGGCAGGCACTAGGACCTGCACGGAATCCTGGCAGGGCTTGGAGGCAGCAGCAGCAGCCGCGACACACCCAGACACTGCAGCCAAAACACTAACGTGTTGTGACACACAGTTTGGAAAGCTCTGGTCTAAAGAGAACTCTGGGAGATCTGGGCTGCAGAATTCCAGGTGACCATTAGAGGGCAGCAAAGAGCCACTTTGAAACGTTTAACTCCTGCCATTTAGCAATTGTCAGACTTATTGTAGACCAGATTTTGCACCCCTAGTCTTACTGGGGGAGTTAAGCAAGTTGTCTTGGGATGTATATTTCAGAAGCCAAGACTGCAAACCTAAGCTTATATACAGTATCTCTTGTCAAATGTAAGCCCTAATAAACTAAGCCGGACTTATTTTCATGTATAAGGTTGCAGTTGAAAGTGACTGATACGTTTGGTTTGATTTTCTGTTGCACATAAACAATGATCACATACAGAAAAATTAGCATAGGAGAGGCTAATCAGCAATGTGGTAAAATGAGTCATATGGTTATCATTTTTCTGTGCCTCCCTCCCAGTTCCTTCTCACAAGATTTGGGCTAATGCCCTGGGTGACACTGCACTGTGACTTATCCTATCTTAGGCATCACTGAGATCCGGTAAAGATGAGGCAGCACACAACATGATGACATCACGTCAGATATTCTGCTGAACTGACATTATGAAGGAGACTGTGAGTGTGTAGAATGATGACTGTTCCTTGTTATTTGTAGTTTCTAGTCCTGCTGGGAGTGCTGGCGGTTTCAACGTTAATTCTCAGCATGGGAAAACCAAACACAAGGAAACAATTTCGAAGCTAGTTTGTAAAAAAACAACAACAATGAATTTTCAGCACAAAGCCCACAGACAATCATTGATTGAGGTAAATAAATAAAGCCACTCCTGACTTTTACTGTTATATAGAGTAATTATAATTCACACAACCAGACCTTTTGTACCACCGAAAGCTTCGTTTGTGGTTTGCAGGAGCAGATACATTAACTCTTGTAAGCTCTTTTCATTAGAACACGATTATTCATTGAGGACTGATCAATATATCATCTATACAACATCTTGAAAGTGGATGTCTGGTCTCATTGTGGGCTTGCTGATAATGACTTCTTTATTCAAGGCAGCTTGTACGAACAAGGAGATAAAGAAAAGAGAGGAAAATTATAGCATATGCTCAGGGAAGTATTGTAAAGGATATAAACAAAAAGTAATAGTAGAGTTACAGAGTAGCAAAAGACAATTACAGGAAAAGAAGAGAGGGCAAGGAGCTAAACATTTACAAGAAGGGATTTCTGGCCATTTCCAAGACATATCTAATGTTCAGCAAGCCATGCTTAGAGAAATCTCCTTTTGAAAGGGGTCGTCTCCCAGTGGAGTTCATAACCCTTTTGATTTTAGCATTAAAAATTATGCCTATAGTCTTCAAAGGACACAAAGTGACCTCCACAGCTGCTCCTCTCCCCCTCCTCTCCCCCCCAATGAAAGCACATACTCATTTCTATTCTTCGTTTATCCCACTTTCATTACCTTTTCTTCTTTACGAAGCTATGGGAAATGTACCTGCTGTAAGTGCTTTAGAAAATCACTTCATCCTGTGGCTCATCTAGCTCAGTACCTGGAAGCAGAACTGGAAGCATCTCTTCAGGGTTCAGTAAAAGTCTTTCCCAAGCCTACAATGCTTGATAATGCTAATACTAAATTTGAGACATTTGCATGGAAAGCATGCAGGCTACCCTCTAAACCAGGGGTATCCAACCTATGGCCCGTGGGCCGCATGCGGCCCTGAACAGCTACCAATGCGGCCTGGCCTGGTCCGGAATGGGCCTCCTGTCCCCACCGCCATGCCAGACTACAGAAGAGGCTGGCATGGCACGAAAGGGGAATCCGAGCCGGAGCTGCCGATTGGAGGCAGCCCGGAAGAAGCCCCTCCACCAATTAGTGTGTGGCAAAGGAGGGTGGAGAGGCGTGAAATTCAAAGATATAAAGGGCCAGTGCAGCCGGTCATTACTTGCTTCCTGAGTGCACCGAAGAGAGCTACCACCGCGCCACGTGTAGCCCTGGACTCGAGCCAAGGGATGCCACCACCGACTCCTCCTCCACGCCAAGCCCTGCTGCCACCGCAGAAACCCTTCCAGGTGCCAGCCCAGCTCTTGCCTTGCTGCCGGTTCCTGCCCTGTGTCCTGCCGCCACCACAGAATCTGCTCCGGAAGCCTGTCCAGCCTTTGCCTTGCAGCTGGTTCCTACCCAGGGCCCTGTTGCCGCATTCCCGGTCCTTGGAAGTGCCACGTGGGTAAGCGCCGCGGCCTTGCCCCCCTGCCCAACGATAGAGTCAGTGCCCGCATTGATTTTCATTTTTTAAATATTCTTAAGGGGGATATTATATATTTTATGTTATATTATTTTATTTTATTATATATATACATAATATACAGTATATATATTATATAATATAATATATATATATATATATATATATTATATATATATATAATAAATATATAAACATAATAAATATATATATTACGTATATTTATTGTTATATTTATATTATATATTAAAATATATATTATATATTTTATGTGTGGCCCAAGACAATTCCTCTTCACTCAATGTGGCCCAGGGAAGCCAAAAGGTTGGGCACCCCTGCTCTAAACTCTAGGAAGAACATACCGTGATCCTTGCTGGATCAAATCTAGTGAGGCATTCTGCTCTTGTGATGGCCAGCCATCTAATAATAGGAAGCTCAGAAGTAGAGCCTGAGCACAATAACATCCTCTGCTCATGTTGTCCAAGGACTTGTATTGAGAAGTACCATTCCTCCAATAGCTCCTTGGATTTATTTTCTGTTTAAAGGCATGAAATTGGCAACCATCTTGGAGTTGAGAGCACCAAAGTTCAATTTTGTCCTATGTGAAGAAATTCTTGTCTGTCCTGATTATTCCATTCAGTTTTGTTAGGTGATTTCAAAGTATAGCATTAAGCGATAGGGAAAAGGATTCTCCCTCTCCACTTTCTCACCATGCCCAATATATTTCTGTCATGCCTCCACCCCTATTATTGTCTTGCTTCTAAGTTTAAAATGCCCCAAATACTTCCACATAGCAGTGTTGTTCCAGTTTCAGTCTGTAGTTTAGCCCAGGAAGTGTTAATTATACTAGTTGGCTTGAAAATAAAAACCAAACAAAATCCTTCCTTATACAAGGGAGCTATCAGTGTCTGTGTGAAGATTTCAAAATACTTTTGACTGCAAGGCATTATTTCCCATTACTTATATCACTGAACACATCTGCCAATTATCCCAGTTTAGTTCTTTAGGAGCTTTTCATAATCCTTTGTTTCCACCCCCACCCATTCAAAATAATATGGTTAAAAAAGTGTACACTCTCTCTGAGAGCACAAAGACTGCCTGAGTAAAGGAACAGAGTAGGAAATATAGCCAAGCCAATCTCTCCTATTGTACTTTTAATGTAAATGTAAAATTACATTTGATAAATCTCCAATATATTAAAAGTAAACTCATTTCCAAATGTAGACTGTTACGCAAACAAAATTGCATCTTCCATGGGCAAGAGGGAAGAACCTCCAGATAGGCTGATGAGAAATGGCCATACATTTGATCACAAAATGTCCACAGTCAAAAGTCTCCCATTTTCACTGGGGGAGAAGATTCCAGCTCTCTTTGTAGGGCTGGCTCATTAAAGAACTTCCCACAGGAGCCTCTGGCACAGAGATTTCCTCTTCTTCCCTTGGCTAAAAGAAATGCCACTGTAGAGTGGTGGAGTCACTGCTGAATGAATGACCCAAAGAGAGTTGCCTCTTCTGGAGCTGCTTAGGGTGGGAGATAGTTTGCATTCTAACAGAGGAAGAGGAAGCTTCTTTTTACTATTTTCTTAAATTAAGTGTTGCTTGGCATGATAGGGTGTGTTAGGGAGATGGTGGGAGAGTATGGAATAGAATTTGCCTTGCGAACAAACATTAAGGTAGTAATAAGGGCGAGAGGGATGGTGGGAAACTGCAATTGGCCATTGTTAGGAAAGGAGGGTAGGTTGGTGGTTTTCAGGTTACAGTCTAACCAAGTGTTTCTCAACCTCAGCACCTTTAAGATGTGTGGACTTCAACTCCCAGAATTCCCCAGCCAGCCATGCTGGCTGGGGGATTCTGGAAGTTGAAGTCCACACATCTTAAAGGTGCTGAGGCTGAGAAACACTGGTCTACCCAATGAAGTCTAGAAAAAAACAGCAGTTCATCCTTCAACCTAAAGGATCCACTTTTTAATGCCAGATCAGATGCTCATAAAACATTTATTATCTAGACTTTATCCTCATTGAAAATGTTGACTTGGCACATATTACAAACACCTGGCTGAGAGGGGAGCATGCAGTCAGCCTCTCCCAGTTCTGTCCACCAGGATTCCTGTGATGCAGCCGCCTAATAATGAAGAGCAGGGACCTGGTGTGTCTGTAGTCTGTAGGAGTCCATCTCACTGACGGGAAGTTCCATTTAACAGTCTGACAATTTGGGGAGTCTTCTGCTCGTTTTGGAGGGCTGGGACAGTGTAGGGATACTGTTAGTCTCCTTGTCACCTCAGTCTCTTTTCCAAAGCTAGCAGGGGTGATCTCTGGTGTGGCATTGGCCTACTTGCCATGGGAGGTTTGAATGTCCATGCTGAGGAATGGCTCAGGATTTCATGTCTATCATGAGGATTGTAGGCCTGTCCCAATTGATATCTGGCCCCATGCATGCTGCAGGGCACATGCTGGATTTGGTGTTATGTTTGGCTGGTGCCAGCACAATGAAAGTGGGAGATCTTTCTGTAATTCCTTTGTCAGGACCAAATCACTCTCTGGCCAGTTTTAGATTGCAGGTGCCAGAAACTTCTGCAGGGTTGGAAGACAGGTCATAATGGTCCAACCCAGGTACCTGATGGATCCAAATGATTTTCTGAATGTGCTTGGGGAATTTCCATTCTTGTAGGTTGGAGAAACTGTTGAAACCCTAATGCTTCCTTTCTTCTAACTCTAAGGCCATGACTAGTACCCCTAAATGTGCCTAATATTGATAATGGACTGGATAAGGAGAATACACTGAAATTAAATCCAGACAAGGCAGAGAGGCTGTTAGTAAGGAAACGGGAGGATTCTGGGATTGAGGTGAAGCTTGTTCTGGATTGGGTTCCCCTACCCCAGAAAGAGCTAATTTGCAGTTTGGGAGTCTTCCTGGCCCCAGTTCTCACTGGATTTGCAGGTGGCAGCTCTGGCTAGGGGACTATTTATAGAATTACAGCTAGGGCACTAACTGCAACCCTTCCTAGGCTGCTCAGGGTTGCAGTTAGTGCCCTAGCTGTAATTCTATAAATGTGGCAGGGGCTGCTGGGGCAAAGTGCATGCATCTTATGATGCCCTGTACAGAAGGATCTGCAAAGCCTAATGGTTGCCCCCTGGGCATAACTGAAGGTGCTGGTGTTGATCTTTAAAACCCTGAGGACCTGATTATCTGCACAACCACCTCTCCTGCTATTAACAGGTCCAGTTATTTATATTGGCAGGAGAGTCCCTTGTGAAGATGCCCATTTGCCAGACGTTTGACTGTTGGGTATTCAGGAAAGGCCCTACGGAAGTGTGCTTGGCTCCCAATCTCCCAGTATTTGGGTATTGGAAAAAAAAATACTGTACACCTCTTTCACCAAATCTTTTTTATTGTTAATTATTTCAATTACTGATTTTGATTTTAATTGTATTCATGTTTTTTGGTCTTATGCTTTGAATTTCTTGTATTGTCACAAGCAACTCTGAGTATCTTAAATAAATTGGCCTCTGGGACAATTTGGTTTTTCAGAAGGCCAGAAGTATGAAAGCAAGTCTCAGTTCTATAGTGAGGCTGTTCCACAGCCTAGGCACAGCCACTGAAAAATGGTGGTTCCATGGCTCACTCCCCTTCACTTTGCAACAGTAAAATTCCCAAAGTAATTTCTCCTGCAACCCACAGCTTGGGTGGGTTGATTCTGGCTGGAGAAGGTGGTCCTGGAAGTGTCTTTGTGTCAGCCATATAGGGCTTTATGGCTTAAAACCACTACTAATGTAAAATGCTTGTCATTATGAGCACCTGATAACAACAGAGCTTTTTCATTCCAGACTAACTGAACCTTCCAACTGGTCTTCAGAGTCAGCCACATGTTCACCATATTGCAGTAGTCCAAGTGTGTAGTAATGAAGATACAAATTACTATTGCAAAATCATCTCGTTCCTGATAGGACAGCAGCTGGCACTCCATCTGCTCAGACATCAACAGTCAGGAGTTCAAGAGAACCTTCAAGTTGCAGACCTTCTTCTTCAGGAATAATGCCATCTCATCCAAAGACAATAAACAAAAGACATCAGAGTACTGTTATGTACAAATAGCAACTTCATCCTGCTGGGATTCAACTCAGTCTGTTTCATTCCATTCAGTCCTTAACAGCCTCCAGACTCTGGTTTAAGATACTGATGGTGTCTCCTGCACAGCCAGAGTAGTGATAATGCCATACTGTGAACCAATGGCTGACCTCTCCCAGTAGTTTCTGCATGAGCTAGAATGCAGAATGAAATCAAGCATCCCGAAAGAAGGTTGCTGGTGGGCAGAGAAGTGCACCAAGCTGGCACAAACCACATGCCATATTTTGTTGCAAATTTCATGTGCAAAGGGACAGGAGCTTCATAATGGGTTTGTCTAATTTGTATTTCTTTAATTTTGCAAAGTAAGCATTGTAAGCGAAATATACTACAGTAACTCAAATCTGCATTATATTATTAGTATATTGTGGATTACAGTTTTTTAAAAAATTTCACAATGCCTTTGTTGGGCAAGCTATCTTTCAAAATAAAATAAAACATGGCTAGGAACTGCATGTTATCAATTATAGACAACACTAATACAAAGATATTGCTTAATGAATAAATTAGGTATTCAATCATAAGACCAATAACACATTGAGAAATATATGTGTATGTGTGTACACACAGACACATATCCAAAGAGATAGAGATAAATAAAGAGATAATTATTCAGAATCGGAAGAAATAATAGGGCTGGAGGCAATCCAGAAAAAAGCGATCAAGAGACTGGAGAACACATGCATCAAATGCTTTATATTTATGATATTTGGATGCAAATATATCCATTTACTATATTTGGATGGCAGTTCATAAAACATACTGTCAGGATTCAGCTGGGCTGTGAATTATTTGTCTTTAAAATGAACACTGGAGGGTCTGGAAAATCTGCAAAAAGTTGGGAGTCTTGAACTGCAGAAGTTACATCCTGCTGATTAGGTTATGGTGGAAGGTATAATGATTGGGTGGTAGAACTGCCAATCAGTGCCTGGTACCTAGGAGGAGGTATCCTAGGTTACCAGGGAAGCTCAGAGTTCTAGCCCTAGGAAGACTTCCACGTGTCAGAAAGAGATTTATGAATATATGTTTGGCCTTCTTGGATTACCTCCTTGTGTTTATCTACTGCAGGCAGTTAATCTTAGAGGTGGGCACAAATGCCTTTTCTAAATCTCCACCCAAGTTCAGTCAGAAAAAAGAAAATGGGTGGAAAGTTTCCTCAGGGGAGGGAGAAATTCTCCAACTGTTTCTCAAGTTGTGAACACTGAAAGAGCACCCCAAGGCCAATGGCGGTGGGAAGAGTTCCCTCATGATTCCATATCCTTTAATGGAGGCATGGGGAACCAGTGAGGCTGAAGACTGCTTGCCGGAGAGTAGATGGGACAATGTAAGTTCAAGGACACTCCACTCCATCCGCAGCAGCTTCACTCAAACTCTATTTTTCATTGCAAGAAATGTAAAGCAAACCTTCTTTCATCAAACTGAATGAGAACTACCAGGAAAAGAAAGTCAGGAGAATTTCTCAACCCAACACTTGTTAATCTATGAATCAAGCTTCTTTGTTGGGCCAATGTACAGGCAATGAGCTGTACATTTACAGGAATGTTCCTGATGAACTGGAAGTTAAGGTCCCCAGATTGGGGAAGATGGCAGTACAGAAACAACCTTTAAAACACCTTCTTCTTCTTCTTCTTCTTCTTCTTCTTCTTCTTCTTCTTCTTCTTCTTCTTCCTCTTCCTCTTCCTCTTCCTCTTCCTCTTCCTCTTCCTCTTCCTCTTCCTCTTCCTCTTCCTCTTCCTCTTCCTCTTCCTCCTCCTCTTCCTCTTCTTCCTCTTCTTCTTCTTCTTCTCCAATTCGGTGCATTAGCAGCAGCAGAGGTGCCCTTAGGATCCAGCCCTTTTGTTACAATGGCAAAAGCAGTGTTGTACCATTCTAATGCAATTTCCACCTCTTTTTCATATGTGTGAAGTGTCATGATGCATGTAGAAAAGGGGCAGAGCTTGCATTGCATCAGTGCAATGCTGCTTTCATCTTGTACTCCCCCTTGCCCTGCGGCTGTCTCTGAGCAGCTGCTGGGATCTTCCTCTTGCCTGAAATCACAAACATCAATTGTTCGTCAGGGAGGGAGGAGTGAGTCCTTGAGTTCCTTCTTCCAAGCTATCAAGCACTGTCATTCTTATTTTTTGAACAGGTCAATGTGCCTGCAATCCAGCTTCTAGCAACTGGATTGGAAGGGAAACTTCAAATATAATTCTAGTGTGTGTAAACAAGCTGGCATCCAGCTAGATGTACACATACAGAAACTGAGTGCAGTAGTTGGATTTTTATGCAAGGATTAAAAGGATGCGTGTTTAGTCTCCTTGAATTTTGAAAATGTACTGTATCCTTTGATTTGTAATTGCTTTTATTCAGCAAAGGTCTGTGAAATGAATATATTTTGGCTTCCTATCAACAAGCTGCTGTACAAACTGGCTTATTTATAAATTTTAATAATCTAGCACATTTTTGTATGTTCCACAAGCTCTGGGTGTCATTCTTCCTCAGTGGTTTGTCTTGCTTGCTTTGTCACCTGTAGCAATGGGCTGAAGATGCAGCATTTACCTTGAGGATCCAAATGTGTTGGTCTCACACATACAGAAGTTGCTGTTGTCATCCTTAACATGCAGCCAAAGCACCCATAGATTTATCGTTATATATTCTGAGAGAATGTGACTGGCCCACGGTCACCCAGCTGGCTTCGTGTCCAAGGCGGGACTAGAACTCATGGTCTCCCGGTTTCTAGCTTGGTGCCTTAACCACTACACCAAACTGGCTCTCTATTATAATATATATGGCTCTCTATTATAATAAAATAACTTATTATTTTGGGCTAAATTAATTTATTGTTCTCAATGTTATGATTATTATTAATAGGTATCTTGCTACAGTCTATTGTCTTCTACAAGGTTAAATGAACAAACAAACCACAGATTAAAAAATCCAAAGCATGTTTTTTTTTAAAAAAATAATGGGAGCAGAAGACTAAGAACTCCAACCGGATACCTCTTTGAAGTAATATTGCTAAACAGCCATAAAGTATTCTGTCACAGCTCTCAGATGGAGAGCATAGAAATGACAGAAGTGCAAACACACACACCCAGACAATACAAGCAAAAGTTTATGACTAAGGAAAACTAGAAAGGAAAATGATTAGCTGACAAAGGCTTTAGAAAATCACAACATGTGAAACAAAGACTAATTAGCCCTAGAATGCACATCTGGTTTGAGAAGAGTAATGCTGCGTAGTAGTATGTTCAGTGGAATATTCCGGAAGATGATCCAAAATGTAAAAGTGAAGCAGAAATCGTTTTGCCTAGGTGAGAGGATTATGGCACATCAGATGTTTGTGCAATGTATTTTGTTGCTTCAGAGTGACACATAGCCATCCCTCTCATCTTCTCACCTAAATCAACCTTTAATCTAACACACAGATATTTGTGAAACATTTACAAACATTTATTTGTGTACATTTATTTGGTATTTTATTACAGAACATAGATCTTTTAATAGGCTAGTAAGAAATTAAAATGTATGCATTTTTTTTACTATAATTTCATCTGACACATTTCAGAAGGTTAGCCATATTAGTCTGCTGATCACTCTCATCCTAGGAAGACTGAGCCTTGTACTTCATTAGATGCCTGAAGGGTTATTCCCAATTTAAAGGTATATTTATATCATTCTATGTGCAAAGGAAGAAAATGTTTATGAAGTGCTGTGTATACAATAAAATACTAAAAAAATAGTGATTATAGGGTTTTAGGAATGCAAGGGCTACCTTATTTCTATACAGAGCCATATATAAATATATACCAATAAATAAATAAATAAATAAATAAATAAATAAATAAATAAAACCTTAGTCAATGCTGCTTGTCTTGCTATCCTCATTGTTACTTTAGTTTAGTTTAGATTCAATCAAATGCATCATTAAATCAGCAGTTAGGGATAATCAGGGATTTGTTTGGCCAACAGACTTGATCAACCTCTTGGGCAGATGTACAGACTGAAGGTTTCATGGACCTCAAAATGTTAAGAAATAATTATCACCTCAAAAATGTACCAAAATGTACCTTTAAATATGTATTTGGGGATCAAATGCATTTAGCAATGTGTTTCTAGAGAGAAAATATTTAAATTTAAAGGTGAGTTTGCAATCCATGTGAACAATGGATTGATGAATGAAACTCACACAGGCTGAAAATAGGCTGCTCTGTCTGTTCCTCTCAGGTGCTACTCTAGAACTTTATTTTGAAGTCCTTTGGTTGAAATATGATGACTTTAAGATCAGTAGCAAAGTATCCTAAATATTCTCCCATTGCTTGGTACAAGGTTTTCTTTTCCATGTCACACCTGAGTCCATAGTTTCATCCAGCAAAAATTATCAGTTTGTGTTGATCACACAGCAGAACAGAACTCTTAGTAGGTGATTTCATTTATGGTATCAAAGAATGACCAATTGAACATGTCTCATTGTTGGTGTGAGTGATGTTGTTAGAAAAACAACCTTTGGAGCTTGTATGCAGGGAGGGAATCATGTGAAATAATTGTGATGATGCTGGAGACGATGCCAAAAAGTATACGGCCTGTCTCTAAGGCAACTCCCATGTTTTAAAATAACCAATTGATTAAAGTAATAGAAAAGAATTCTCCCTCAAAGGGACAAAACACAACAGCTAAGCAGCAAAACTTATTAAACTCCAACATTTCAAATACCATGTTCTAGATCAGTGTTTCTCAACCATGGTGACTTCCAGAGACATGCACTTCAACTCCCAGAATTCCCCAGTCAGCCACTACTGAAGATTCTGGGGGTTGGAATCCACACATCTGGAAGTTGACCAGGCTGAGAAAATCTGTTCTAGATTGTCACCAAAAAAGCACACTGGAAGTTGTTTATTTATTTAGATTTTTTCATGTGTTTCTATTTAAAAAAGAACCCAAAATAGGCATATAGATTTTGTATAAACCTTGCTAAAGAGTATAAGAGTATAAAAATAAGAATAAGTATATTAATATATTAGTATATAAGTACTGTATAAGATATATATTACACTATAGATTATAGATTGAAATTTACAAACATAATTAGATAATTAAGATAATTAAGATTTTAGATTAAAAACTTTCTTTCTTCTTCTCTTTTTCTTTTTATTTATTTATATAAAACTCTTACTTCCTGCTTTCTCTATATAAGATAGTAAATAAGCTACAAGAATTATAAAATGAGTATTAGTACTAGAAGTAAGGGTAGAAGGGGATCTGATACAGGGGAAGGAGAATGGTTGAAATCTCTGTTTGAAGATTTTACAGTTAAAACCACTAAGACAATTTCACAAACAGTGACAAAAGTGCTGGAGGAAAAATTAGAAGATCTAGAAACCAGATTAGAACAAAAACTGGGAAAGATAGAAAAAAGATTAAAAGATGACATACATGAAGTTAAGAAACAGATCGAGAAATGTGAAGAAAACCTTGACAAAGAAGAAGAGCGCATAACAATATTAGAGTTAAAAGAGAAAGAACACTGCATAAGGTTGAGAGGTGTACCAGAAGAAAAAGAGGATAATATGAGAGAAGTAATTGTTCAAATGCTAGCAAATTTAATTGATTGGGAGGAAGAAAGATTAGAGGAGGAGATCGAAGAATGTTTAGAGTAAATTCAAAATATGCAACATTGTATAAAAAACCAAGGGATATAGTGATTGAATTTTCAAAAAAAAAAAGACAAGGAATACAATAATACAAACATCATACAACAAAAAAATAGAAATAGAAGGGAAGGATATTACTATTTATAAAGAAATACCAGCAAAAATCTTAAGGAAGAGAAAAGAATATAGATTTCTAACAGACTTTTTGGAAAAAAACAATATAAATTTTAGGTGGGAAATACCAGAAGGTTTAAGTCTGACATTTAAAAGCCAAAGATTTAAATTAAATTCAATACCAAAAGCAAAGGATTTTTTAAAAAGATTTGAAAAAGAGATAGCCAACCCAAGGGATCAGAGACCAAGGGAAAAAGAGACACTTCAGGTTCAAAAAGAAAAAGGAACAGCTAACTCTAAAGAATTTGTTTCATTGCTAGTAAATGAATGAACTAAAGGCCATTACTTGGAATATCAATGGGGCCAATTGTCCTGTTAAAAGAAAACGACTGTTCCAATTACTAAGTAAACTAAAACTTGATGTTGTATGTCTCCAGGAAACCCATATCAAAAAAATAGATACAAAATACCTAATTAATAAAAAACTAGGAACAGAATTTATTACAGCAAATGAGAAAAAAAAATGGAATAGTAATATATGTAAAACCCTATTTAAAACCCAAATTAATACAAAAAGACAAAAATGGGAGATATATTATTATTGAAATTGAAATTCATAATTCTAAAATATTAATAATTGGAATATATGCTCCCAATAAAAATAAATTTTTTTTTATAAAGAATTACTAAATAATTTTGCAGAATATACACAAAATAATTGGCTAGTAATGGGGGATTTAAATGGAGTAGTTACGCCAAAATTAGATAGGAAATCACATTGTCAAATTAAAGATTGCCAAGGCAAATTACCTAGGGAATTCTTTGATATGACAAAAAATTTATCTTTAATCGATGCCTGGAGAAGCCAAAATGGAAACGCCAGAGAATTTACTTTCTATTCAAACAGATATAAATCATTCTCAAGAATTGACATGATTTGGACATCAAAAAATTTGGAAAATAAAATTAAAGATAGTACAATTTTACCGAAGACTTTATCAGACCATAACCCTGTGCAAATAACTCTGGAGATAAACTCAAAAAATTATAGATGGAGACTAAATGAAAATATTTTGAAAAATAAGAAAAATTTAGATGATTTAAAAAAGAAAGTACAAGAATTTTTCCTTTGGAACATGGACACAGAGGTTAAATTAGGAACAGTTTGGGATGCAAGCAAAGCCTTCATCAGAGGATACTTTATATCACTGAATAATTTTCAAAAGAAAAATAGTAGCAAAAAATTACAAATAATTTTAAACCAAATAAAAGAAAAAGAAAAAGAACTACAAAACAATAATAAAAAAGAAATTTTAAATCAGATTAAATTATTACAACTACAAGTGAAAATACTAATGACAGAAGAGATTGATAGAAAAGTAAAATATACTAGACAGAGAAGCTTTGAACATGCGAATAAGCCAGGTAAATGGTTGGCATATAAATTAAGAAAAGAAAGAGAAAAAAATAATTCTAAAAATTAGAGAAAACGATATGGATTTAACTCAAAATGAGAAAATTAAAAATGCCTTCCATACCTATTACACAAAATTGTACAAAAACAAAAACACCGTTGGATAAAATTGAACAATATGTTCAGGAATGTGATTTAGAAAAATTAACGAATGAACAGAAAGATATCACAAATAATTTGATTACATCACAAGAAATAACAGAAGCAATTACAAGACTGAAAATAGGTAAGACCCCAGGACCTGACGGGTTATCTGCGGGATACTATAAATATTTTAAAGATCAATTAATAGAACCACTTAAAAATTATTTAATTCAATTCTTGAGGGCAACGAAATACCACAATCATGGACAGAAGCCAAAATTACTTTAATTCCCAAAGAAAACCAAGATTTAACAAAATGTCAAAATTACAGACCAATTTCCTTATTAAATAATGATTACAAATTATTCACTAGCATTTTGGCTGAAAGATTAAAAAAAATTCTACAAAATTTGATAAATCATGATCAGAATGGATTCTTACCAAATAGACAAATTAATGAAAATTTACGTACAATAATAAATTTGATAGAATATGCAAATGTTCATAACGAAAAATCTATAATGTTATTATTCCTAGACGCAGAGAAAGCATTTGATAACATAAATTGGGATTTTATAATCAAAACATTAGAACACAGAAATTTTGGGGATAAATTTATAAAAGCAATTCAGGCAATTTACAAATTACAGAGAGCCAAAATTATAGTGAATGAAGAAGAAACACATGAAATTAATATAGAAAAAGGTACACGTCAAGGCTGTCCATTATCTCTGTTAATATTTATATTAGTATTGGAAGGTCTACTGCAAAAAATTAGAAAAGATGATAATATTGAAGGTGTCAAAATTAAAAAAGAAACATATAAATTAAAAGCCTTTGCAGACGACCTGGTGATAATATTACAAAACCCAATAGATTCAATAGAAAATTTAAACAAAAAGTTGCAAGAATTTGGAGATGTAGCAGGCTTTAAAATAAATAACCAAAAAACCAAAATGATAAATTTGAATATGACAAAAGAAGAGCGAGAAAAATTGGAACAAAAATCAGGATTCCAAAACGTTAAACAAATTAAATATCTAGGAATACAGATAACTACTAAAAATATAGATTTATTTAAAAATAATTATGTTAAAATATGGAAAGAAATCAAAAATGATTTAGAAAAATGGGAATCTTTACAACTGTCACTATTGGGTAGAATAGCGACAATAAAGATGAATATATTACCTAGAATTTTGTATCTGTTCCAAATGATCCCTATAACAATAACAGACCAGACTTTCATAAAATGGCAAAAAGATATAACAAAATTTATATGGCAAGGAAAAAAGCCCAGAATAAAATTAAAATACTTACAAGATATTAAAGAAAGAGGAGGATTGGGATTACCAAATTTAAAATTATATTATGAAACTTGTTGTTTGATCTGGCTGAAAGAATGGATAATATTGGAAAATACAAATATACTAAATTTAGAAGGACATGATAATAGATTCGGTTGGCACGGATATATGTGGTACAATAAAAGTAAAGTTAACAAAGCATTTAATAATCACATAATTAGGAAATCATTATTAAGAGTATGGAACAGATACAAAAACTCTCTACTACCTTCACTTCCACTGTGGACAGGATATACCTCTCAGGAGGCATATGCCAGAAAAGAAAGCTCAAATGATAAAAAATGGTTAAGATACAAAGCTCTGCTAAAATTTAGGGGAAATAATTATGAATTTAAAACAAGAGAAGAATTAGAAAAAGAGGGGTACAAATGTCAGTGGTTCTTATATTTACAATTAAAAGAACAATTCAAATTGGATCAAAAAACATTCAAATTTCTTAAATCAACAGAAAATTGGGATAATATATTATGGAAAGAAAATGACCACTTAATTTCAAAATTATATAAAAAATTAATAGATTTAAAAACTAATGATATAATAACAAAATATTATATGATAAAATGGGAAGAGAATTTGAATAGAAAGATCAGTTATGAAGATTGGCAAACCATTTGGATTAAAAACACTAAATTTACTCTAAGTAATAATTTAAAAGAAAACAGTTACAAGATGATTTTCAGATGGTATATGACTCCTGAGAAATTATATAAAATGAAATGTTTAGGATCAAACATTTGTTGGAAGTGTAAAATAAAAGTTGGATCTTATTATCATTTATGGTGGTCCTGCAAAAAAACTAAAAAAATTTGGGGAAAAATTCATAAGTGTATTTGTAAAATTATTGGAATAAATATGGAAAAGAAACCAGAATTCTACTTATTGGGACTTATGAACACAAATTGGACTAAAGACTGTAAGAATTTACTACTACATCTGATCGCTGCTGCAAGGATAACCCTAGCGAAACATTGGAAAGAAGAACAGACTCCACCAATAGAAGAATGGATTTTCAAAACAATGGAATTAGCACAAATGGACAGATTAACAAACTTAGTAAAAGATAAAGAAATTGGAAATTATGAATCAACATGGAAACCCTTTTTAAATTTCATACAAAAGGATTACAATATAAAATTATTTTTGTAAGATAGATAAAAACAATGACAAAAGAAAAAGTTGAAAATGAAATTAATAAATGAGATAAATTACAAATATAAAGACAAAATATTAAAAAGGAAGAAAAAATATAAAGAAAATAGTATTATTGAATAAAAGTTATAAAAGTTTCTTCTTAAAAGAAATAGGAAGTCACTTTATTTTGTATGTAACTTTGAATGTTCTTATAGTTTTGTATTTTGTGTTTTGTGTAAGTATGTTATGTATGTGCTGTAAATCTTTGTAAATGTAACTATCGATGTGATGTGTAAATATTTTAAATAATAAAATTTACTTATATAAAAAAAGAATTATTCATAAAACAGTTTGTTTTCTGCCTGTAAGTCCCAAAATGGCACCCCGATGGAGCAAATTATTTTGATAAATTATACAAACAATGTAATATGATCCATTAATCATTGCATGATGATGATGATGATGATGATGATGATGATGATGATGCATTAAAGCTGAACTTGGCTTGTCCATGAAATAAATCAAAGTGTAAACTCTAAGCACCAAATACATCATGCAGCCTTGAAAACTTTGGGTACAATTTTCAGAGCCCTTCCAGAACTTGCTATTGAATTATAAAGTAACGGAAGAAAGTTTGGGAAATGGATTAAATACATATAGAGTAATCATGTTAATTATATTTAATTTAAATTGCCTTTACATTTAAATCACATGGAATCAAAGGTTGACAAACACTGATCTACAGCATCTCCAACACAGCATTTTTCATGGGAATTTCAAAAGTCAGGTTTCAGAAAACTTGAATCCTCACCAATATAAGGACTTTCTCTGGTTTTACTCATCTTTGGAGTTGTGGTTGCTAAGACCAGAGGCAGCCCTTCTTATTTTGATTTATTTCAAAATAAACAGCAAATAAATAAATAGCAAAGATATCTGGGGAATTCTGGGAGTTGAAGTCCACACCTCTTAAAGTTGCCAAGGTTGAGAAACCCTGCTTTAGATAATAAAAATTAGTTTGATACTTTCATCATCAGTCACAAGGTCAAGACTTGAAGTTCACATCCAAACATAAGGCATATCGGTAAACACTTTATTGTCTACTCTCTCACTTTTTGCGCACTGTCTCATGCTATCTCTGGTTCATGGCCTGCATTTTGTATGTTGGATGTACCATATAGGTTCCTTCCTCTTGCATAATTAATCCACCAGAGCCATTTTTTAAAATTTTTTTACAGGAGGCAGGCTTAAAAAAATATCATCAATTCCATTTTTTAGCACTCCTGTTTCTTTGAGGAAACTGATTTTGATGAGTGGGTAGGTGGAGGAAAACATGTTGCAGTGGCCTATATCAGGGGTCCCCAACTTTTTTGGCACCAGGGACCAGTTCCATGGAAGACAATTTTTTCACGGACTGGGGGCTGGGGTTTGCAGGCGGGAGCCAATCGCACGGATGGGGGGTGAGGTTTGCAGGCGGGAGCCAATCTCAAGGATGGGGGGCGGGGTTTGCAGGCGGGAGCCAATCGCGCAGACCGGTTTGCGAGTGGGGGCCAATCGGGCCTCGCGCTCCTTGGCCTGCCTCTCCGCCCTTCTTTGCCATGCGCTGATAGGTGGAGGTGTTTCCCCTTCAGGGTCCCCACCAATCAGCTGCTCCTGCTCATGCTCTGTCTTTGTGCCTTCCCAGCTTCTTCCTGCTACCGGCTGCTCTTCCTCCGACTCATGGTGGCAGGGACAGGCTCATTCCTGACACCACCGCTCACCTCCTGCTGTGCAGCCCACTTCCTAACAGGCCGCGGCCCACTAGTGGGCCGCGGCCCACAGGTTGAGGATCCCTGGACTAGATGATATTCTAACTGAAAACTTTCTACATGAATTGAACTACTAAGGGACTCTCTGTGTTAGAGAAGATTTTGGATGCATTTGGGGCACATTCACAGTTCATGATAAGGAGCACTGGCAGGTTGGCTGGACAAAGAGTATTCATGCATGTTTAATATCTATAAGAAAAATATGCTAGATATAACTGCTAATGCAGGGCTAAATGGTTGAAATGCCCTTTTCTATAAAATATTTTAATGATGTGAAATCACTTGACTGCATCATTGCCCTGCATAAACTGAAAGTTAATCCAGGCATGGTCAATCCAAGACATTTTGCTGACTGAGGGGAGCAAACAATTGTTCTGCCACCACCACTCCCCAGGGAGAATAGTATTCAAGTCTATGTTATTTTCAAATTCCAAAGAATAAATAATGTTAATGATTAATGTCGATCAGTGTTTGTCAACCTTGGCAACTTTAAGAGGTATGGACTTCAACCCAAGCAAGACTGAGTGGCTTTGGGTGTTTGGGCCTCCCAGTACCAAGGTTTTTCCTTATTTGGTCCTGGATGGGGAGGCACTGCTCCAGACGGACCCGGTGTGCAATTTGGGGGCCCTCTTGGACTCACGGCTCCTGCTGGAAGAGCAGGTGGCAGCTGTGGCTAAGTGTCAGGATGGAGCTTGAGTCCGAGGTATAGGAGGGGGAGCCGACCGTTGAAAAGGGCATGAAAATTGAACCAGGGGGTGGAGCAACATAGAGCTTTGGGCGGCAAGATCCTAAGCCATTGATGTTATAGTTTTAATTAATTTAAGATCAGAGTTATAGAAATATATTGAGAGATCAAAAAATAAACTGAGCATTTGCAGTAGAGAAAAGTTACTTTTATTTTAAAAACAAAAGAACATAAACTAAGCGTTAACCCATTGCTTCTCTCAGCCGAGAGAGCACATGGTCTATTTTACATACCAATAGTACATAGCCTATGAATGTTCTCAGTGATCCAGGTGGAATTGTCTGTAGCTTGAATCATGTCAACTGGATTTCTATTTTCTCAGTGGAAACGTTTCGCTCCTTATCCAAGGAGCTTCTTCAGTCTGAGCAAAGTTGGCACAATCTCTCCCCCATCTTCCTCCCCGCTTTGTCTTCTGTGCCTAGGAAGATTAAGACCATTTCACAAGCTCAACAGCAGCATGGTGATCTTAACGATCCTCCTTTAGATGATAAAAGGACTTAAAATAACATCTCAATATAACCATGACCTAGCCCCAGGTGTAAGTTCACACAGCTACCTAGAAACATATTTAGGATTCCCTTACTAACTTTGCTCAGACTGAAGAAGCTCCTTGGATAAGGAGCGAAACGTTTCCACTGAGAAAATAGAAATCCAGTTGACATGATTCAAGCTACAGACAATAGTACATAGCTGCAGCTGAACACAAAAGGAAGATTTACAATATAAAGCCTTTACAAGAAAACTTGGCATTACCTGAGTGGACAAAGTTTAACACGTGACCACCCTGACTCAGTTCACCAATTTACTTATTTGGAAACAGAACACTAAGAAACACTCTGATTAGTCAATTCAAGCTAGACCTTTTGGCACCAGTAATTAACATTCCTGAGGAGGGAGTTAAACCATGAGCCCTCCTGACTCCAACAGAAAAAAAACTTCTCAGCCTGACTTTTTAAAACAGAACATTCCAGATTCTTTCAAAATCATAAAATACATAACAACTGATTGGTGAGAGTCAGGAGGCGGATTCACCACCACCTATCAGCGCGTGAGAAAGGAGGGCAGAGGGAAAGGCTGAGCAGTGAGAGGCGCGATTGGGCCCTTCCCAGAAACAGCAGGAAAATCGAAGAGCTAAAAGGAGCCTGAACCCAGACCAGGTTGCTGGAGACAACCATTCACGCAGCCCTACACTGATGCCTGTTCCCGCTGAGAAAAACCTGGACCCCGAGCCCTGCCCTGCTGTCATGACGAGTCTTGCCTCGGAGCGTTGCCTTGCTGCCATGCTGGAACTTGCCTCTGAACCTTGCCTTGCTGCCATGCTGGACTGTTTTTCCATGCCTCGTCCCGTTGCTGTGCTGGACCTCGCTTCCAAGCCTTGACTTGCTGCTGCACAGGAATACTTCACGCCTCGTCTTGTTGCCACGCTGGTTCCTGTTTCCAAGCCTTGCCTTGCCACCATGCAGGACTGCTTCTCCATGCCGCGCTTTGTTGCTGAGCCAGTTCATGTTTCCAAGCCTTGCCTTGCTACCACGCAGGACTGCATCTCTGCACCGCACCTTGCTGCCATGCCAGATTCTGCTCTGGACCTCGCCTTGGCGCCACGTGGACTGCCTTCCCGCACCATGCCCATCGCTGCACACTGATACGGCTACGTGTGAGTGAATGACCAGCCAAAGTGAATTATTGTATATTTTGCTGTTTAAATAAATTATTGTTACTCATCGCTTCCTGTGTCGAGTCTTAGTCGGAACAGGACACTAAGAGGGTTAGGGTTGTAAATTGTGTCGGCTATTCGGCACATGTAACACGACTGCTTCAGGAGCTGCATTGGTTGCTGGTGTGTTTCTGGGTGCAATTCAAGGTGCTGGTTGTCACCTTTAAAGCCTTTCATGGCTTGGGACCGGGTTACCTTAGGGACTGTCTTTTCCCAGCTGTTTCTACCCGTCCAATCCGGTCCAGCAGGATCGGCATGCTCCGGATCCCGTCAGCTAAGGAATGTCAGCTGGCGGGGACCAGGAGACGTGCCTTTTCTGCTGTGGCGCCTGCCCTCTGGAACATCCTTCCTCCTGAGATTAGGATGGCCCCGACCCTTTTGGCTTTTCAGAAGGCCTTGAAGACCTGGCTTTGTGCCCAGGCCTGGGGCCCCGAGTGTGTGAAGGGCCCCATTTCATGGTTGTGCTAACACCAATGGCTTTTAAGATCTCTTGGCTGTATTTATATTTATATTAATTTTTGGTATTATTTTTATTGTTGATTGTTTTTATTATTGTTAGCTCACTGTAGCTCTGGAAAAATTAGGACAATATTATACTATTAATCATCTGAGGCCTAATCTAAGTAAGACTCAAGTGTGTGCTTTCCATCTTTGAAATCGAGACGCCAGGGCTAAACTGAATGTTATATGGCAAGGGAACCGATTACAGAATTGCCCTACACCGAAGTATCTTGGTGTGACACTTGATCGAACGCTTTCCTTTAAAAAAAACACTGCTTGAATATTAAGGCTAAGGTTAGTGCAAGGAATAATATTATTAGAAAACTGACAAATTATAAATGGGGAGCCTGGCCATCCACATTACAAACATCAGTTTTGGCCTTGAGTGTCGCTGCAGCAGAGTATGCCGCTTTAGTATGGAACGTGTCTGCACATGCGAAACAAGTTGATATCGCCGTAAATGAAGCAGTACGAATAGTGACAGGATGTCTTAAACCTACACCAATTGAGAAAATGTACCCGCTTGTCGGTATTGCACCACCTAAGATCAGGAGAGAAGTAGCAGCAGATGTTGAGAGAACAAAACAAGAGAATGATCCCCGGCACCCTCTGTATGGGTATGAGCCTCAAACCTGTCAATTAAAATCTAGGAAGAGTTTTATGGTAAGAACAAACACCCTTGAGGGTACGCAAGAACAAAACCAAATTGGCAGATGGAGGAGAGAAATCACTGACCAAGGAATAGTTCCAGAGGAGAATATGGTTGTGGGATCCGATCTCCCTTATGTCATTTGGAGGACTTTGAATAGGTTGAGGGTTGGAGTGCCTAACTGCAGAACTAATATGTTCAAATGGGGATTGTTGATGGATAATAATACGCAGTGTGAGTGTGGAGAGATACAGAATTTGGCCCACCTGCTGACCTGCCAATTATTACCAATAGCATGCACTGAAAATGATTTGTTTCTGGCCAATGATAAAGATAAGAAGGTGGCATCATATTGGCAGCTTAAGGTTTGATCTGGATACGAAAGAAGAAGAATTATTGTTAGCCGCCCAGAGTCACTGGTTTGAGATGGGCGGCTACATAAATTGAATGAATGAATGAATGAATGAATGAATGAATGAATGAATGATGATATCAATGATTTAGATTATGGACTAGAATGAACTTGGTGATGTAAGAAACATTTGACATTAAAACAGACTGTCCTATAAAGTGACAGTCTCTCTTACACTGGATTTTTTAAAACAAAGACTGGTGACCAACTAACAAGGATGCACAGGTAGTGGATTTCCTGTATTGGCAGGAAGTTGGTTTAGTTTATTTCCAATTCTGTGATGTCACTGGTTATGGTAAAGCCAGAGTAGCATAGTGGTTCAAGACCTGATTTTTGGAGTAAAATCAGGGAGACTCACATTTAAATCCTTCCTTGGTCCTGAAACTCACCAAATTCTTCCTAACCAGCTTGCAAGGTTGCTGAACAAAGAACTATCTTGAGCTCATGGGGAAAAGGGGGAATAAAAATATAAGTAAGAATACAACAGAGCAGCTTTCCCTTTTCCACAATTAGGAACAATCTTGGGGATCTCCAATAAGCTTTGAAAGAAAGTTAGGCTGCTAGTAAACTGCTGAACAAAGAGATATTAATGCAATTGGACACAAATATATTGTCTGGTATATGAATTAAACACTCATTTAAAAAGTAATGAAGGCCAACTTTCAAAACATAAGCTGAAAAAGGCAAGTATTATCCTGCTGTGAAAAACAGAGTAAAGCCAAGAGATTAGCTAATGTGGAAAAACCATTATAATATTACAGAAAGGAAAGAAAGCAAGAGAGAGCGGGGAGAGAGAGAGAAGATGAAAAAAAGAGCTTTCACCTACATAACCTCCAGCTTTTTGCCTCACCTGGTCGGCTTTCCTTACCCACAATGCCCTGAGTGGATGATTAAAAAGAAATGGGGGGCTTAAGTGTGGGGTAAGTGCAGGATCTCTGGGGCTTTGCAAAGCACTGAACCGTGTGGCTACAGCTGTCTTCCAAACAAGCCCGACATTCTTTATTTATTTGTTATGAAATATTTATGGATGTTATGAAAGGTTTAAAATAATGTGTCCGTCTCTCTCCTGCCTATTTCCTCCCCCTTCCCCCCCACTCTCTTTTGCCCTGGCACACTCTTTTCTAATGCATCAGTAATTCTGGCCTGTGGACAGTAGGACAGCACATTAGGTGGGATGTTTCTGCTGTATCACATTCTTTCTGCCTGAGAGAAAATATCATTCCTAGTAATTTTCTACACTTATACAATCTGCGTTGACAGTAAATAATTGATGTATGAATTTAGGACTAAACTCCAACACAATATGACTTTATGTCAAAGGGTTACTCCCAGCAGATTTTGAGCTAAATCATCTTGCAAAATGGGTTCTTTCATTGGGAAAAAAAAGGCTTTTTGAATTATTTTAATGGAAATATGGGACCCCTGTGTAGCTTTCCTTTTGATGAGGTCTTGTTTTGCATGACTGGTAATAAAACCAAGCAATCTACCCATTATAAGATTGGAAATGTTTCATTTGTGATCACAAATGGAGTTTTTTAGACTGACACAAGCTGTTTTTGTTCCTTTCATTCTTTTCTTTCCCCTCCCTCCCTCCCTCTCTTCTCTTTTCTTTCGTTTTTTTATTGTAGTAGGAGAGACTTTGCATGTGATAGGGTGCCCTCTGCTTTTCATCCCTGTATCTTCTGTACAAAGTACAATTACATTTTAAATTACAAGTCAGATATATTTGCAATTTATAAAGATACATAACAGGGAAGAAAGGCTTCAAATAAAAAGAATACAAATTTCCTCCGATTGCCTCAATTAAAATCCCTTTCATCCCTAAGGGAAAGTGGTAACCATCCAGCAGAGGGTAGAAAGAAACAGAACAGAGGACATGATATACTTTATAGTACAGACAAGACAGGAAGATCAAAGCAAAGAAATTACTTGAATGCCTCATAGTCAAATCACCTTTTTTTTTGGTGTTTTTGTTTTAATGGACAATAGAGGGAAGTAAGGAATGTTCTGGATTTCCTTTTAACATTCTGCTTTTGCATCGTTGCTGATGTGGCAGGAATGTATAAAGAGTAAGGTTTCCTTTTGCATTAAAAATATAATTACAGTGAATAAATGTCAGGATTATTATCTTGGTTGTGATTTCTTTGCTGCTTAAAAATTGTAATGACACTTGTTCACTTAAGTTAAGCTTCCACTTACAGGAAAATAATTGAATTTGTTGTGACGGGTCACCTGAATGCGGGCAAAAGTGCTTCTTGTGAAACTGGACAAAATTGCCTGTTGGGACAATAAAAGAAGCCAGGCTTTCCTTTATTGGCATAGAATTGCTATTGAGCAGAGGACATGTGCTGTAGGTGGCAGTCCTGTCTCTGAGGGAAGAAATTAAAACAAAACCACAGTTCCAGCTTTCATCAGGGATAAACAGACAGACAGACAGACAGATAGATAGACAGACAGACAGAAAGAAAGAAAGGCACAATCCTATCTGTTTCCCTGCATTCCAACTTTCACATTACAGTGATTCCATTTTGTAGCTGTTATGTGTCAGAGTATCATTTCATGGCTTTTTCTCCTGCACAGAGAATTCCTTCAGCAGTGTGACTAGGGATGGATGAACAAAGTCAGATTTGCTTTCTCCCATTTTTCAAATGCTTTAAAATCTCCTGTTCTTCCCATCCCACCAGTGAAGAATTGTTCTAATTGTGGTAAAGTGCAGGAGGGAGGGAGGGAGGGAGGGAGGGATTATTTCGCCTATTCGGGGAGATGGGCGGGGATAAATTAAATAAATAAATAAATAAATTATTTCCATCTGCAGGAGGCAAAATTCACAGTCATCTTCCTGCCATGTATCTTTAAATATGAGGAGTTTCTTTGAAAAGAGGGGCATGGTCTTGGCAGTCCTAATTCAGCACAGCAGCATAGATGAATGGACAGAGTGCTTCAAAATAACATAATACAAAATAAAGTAATAAAGTATATAATATACTTTATTTAAGTATATAAAATATATAATAAAGTAATAAAAATAATAAAGGCCAAATGTTGATAGCCTTTGTCATTTTTGCTTTCCCCAACTTTATTTTTTAAAAATCTTCTTTTTGCTAAATGTTTTTTGGGGAAAGTGTAAATGTTGCTAAGTTCTTAGTAACACTTACCAAGGGATGAAATTCTTGCCCATCCCTTAAGATGTCCTCTGCTATTAAGTTAGAAACTTTTTGTACACTGGAATAATCCACATGGTAAATGGCTCCGTGTGCTATAACTGTTTCATAAAAATGTTTCCAACTGCTTTCGTGTGTGGAACATTTTTATTTAATCAGTATTAAAACGTATATTCTGCCTTTCGGTTAAATGTATTTAACTGAATGTTTTGTAAGGATCAATTCTCAGAGGGCACTCTGATAGCAGATCACACATGGGGAGATGTAGCTGTCTAGCCCATGGCTTGGACAGTGTATCACTGACCAGGCAGTGGATGGACTCACTTAAGTGTCACCAGACTTCATCAGTATTTAAACAGTGCAGGGTCACAACCATTTGCTCCAGCCTGTAAAGGATATATGGCAGTTAAACATACAGTGGATGACAGTGGTCACATTGAAGAAATGTTTATTAATTATGTTATTGTTTTAATAGTTAAATTGTTTTACCTGTTTTAAGAACACTATCTTCTTCCTACAAGACATCAGATTAGAAATATAATAAGGACACACATTTCTTATTACTGCTGGATAAGGAGCAATAGCTTTAATGAACTGAACAAATGAAAAAACATGTTTCACCATGTTTTATGGTGAAAGGAGACCTTACTCTCCCTCAGGCAATGAAGTAACTTGAGATGTAGTGACTCCATGGCTTCGGTGGTAGATGCATTGGCTTGATTTGTGTAACCTTCCCAGATATTTTGAAGGGGAAGCCTCCTACAAACAGCATATCTTACTGTATATTATCTTAATGCATGGTGATCTTCACTGCACGACAGCTTCAAGAAAAATGCAAGGAGCAAAACCGCCCTCTGTACATGGCGTTTATTGATCTGACTAAAGGTTTTGATACTGTAAATCGTACTGCTCTCTGGACCATCCTTCTGAAAATCGGATGCCCTGATAAATTTGTGAACATCTTGCGGCTACTCCATGACGACATGATGGCAACAATCCTGAATAACAATGGCTCTCAAAGCGATCCATTTAAAGTGGAATCCGGCGTTAAACAGGGATGTGTTATTGCTCCAACCTTATTCGCTATCTTCATCGCTATGATTATGCACCTTGTTGAAGAGAAACTTCCTACTGGTGTAGAAATTATATATCGAACAGATGGAAAGCTTTTTAATCTTAGTAGGCTGAAAGCAAAAAATAAGGTAACTGCAACTTCTGTTATAGAACTTCAATATGCTGATGATAACGTAGTCTGTGCACACTCCGAGGAAGATCTTCAAACTATCCTAAACATCTTTGCAGAAGCATATGAAAAGCTCGGCCTCTCGATTAACATTAAAAAAACCAAAGTGCTTTACCAGCAAGTTCGAACCAATCCCTCTGCAGCGCCATCAATCCAGCTTAATGGTGTGTCACTAGAAAATGTCGACCACTTTTCTGATCTCGGCAGCCATCTATCTACAAAAGCCAACATTGACGCTGAAATTCAGCATCGCCTGAGCTCTGCGAGTGTAGCTTTCTCCCGAATGAAGCGTAGAGTGTTTGAGGATCGGGACATTCGCAGGGAGACCAAAATGCTTGTTTACAAAGCCATTGTACTACCGACCCTTCTGTACGCCTGTGAAACATGGACCCTCTACAAACGCCACCTCCAACTTCTTGAAAGATTCCATCAACGCTGCCTCCGAAAAATTCTGCAAATTACTTGGGAAGATAGGCAGACTAATGTTAGCGTATTAGAAGAAGCGAAAACCACCAGCATTGAAACAATGATCATCCAACATCAACTTCGCTGGACCGGTCATGTTGTTCGAATGCCTGACCATCGTCTTCCAAAGCAGCTACTTTACTCCCAACTTAAGAATGGAAAACAGAATATTGGTGGACAGCAAAAGAGATTCAAAGATACTCTCAAAGCTAATTTAAAAAAATGTAATATCAGCATTGAGAACTGGGAAGCCCTAACTCATGAGCGTTTCAATTGGAGGTCATCCTTTACTAAAGGCGCTATGGACTTTGAAGAAGCACGAGTACAGGGCGAAAGGGAGAAAAGAGCTAAAAGGAAGGCACGTCAGGCAAACCCTCATCATGACCGTCTCCCACCCGGAAACCTATGCCCTCATTGTGGGAGGCTGTGCGGATCCAGAATTGGCCTTTACAGCCACTTACGGATCCACCGTTAAAATTTTACCTTTGGAAGACAATCTTACTCGGCTACGAGTGATCGCCAATGAATAATGCATGGTGCAAGACAGATACAGATACAGATGCAGATGCAGATATAGATTTCTCCTCCACTATAAAAGGAAACAATTCAATAGCTAAGATTTCATCCATATTGGGCATTCCTTAAGTTACTTTAACTTATAGTAATGAGGTTTATTATAGTGCTTTTGTGTCTGAAAGTAAAAAAGAAAATTAACCCCCCTCCTCTCCCCCAATCTGCTTCTATAACATTCCATAATGGCAGCTGCATAAAACCAAAATAAAATAAATGTTTGTGGGCTGAGCAATGAGGAATTGTACCACTGGATGAAATGGATTTGGGCAATCACTGACTCATCATCATGAAAGAGGAAACACAGTATAAAAATAATGAAAGAAGATAATGAAATTGTATGCTATTCTACATGTACAGAAATAAAAATCAAATTTAGAATTTAGAAATAAAAATATAATTCAAATAGTTATATAGTATTATAGTGGGGAAGGAAGGAGTGGTGTCTGGCTGTTAACTGATAATGGACAATGTTAAGGCACCTATATTTGATCTTTGACTTTGAACTGGACTTAAACTGAATAGTACATCAAATAGAAAGTGTCCTCTATAAATTGGACAGAATGGCAGTCTTAGCATGGATTTCTTCTGTATTTTTAAAAAGATGTTCTGTGCCTTTTCAAAACAAACATGCATAAGACAGTCTTCAGCACATTGATGCAAGCTTTAAATAGATTTATAATTCTCCCATTCCCACCATAGCAACCAACTTAACCATGTCTTCTCAATTAAATTAAAGGCAGACAATTCCTCATCTGGAAATCCTATCATAAAGTTGACAGAACAATTTCAACAGCAGCAGAGTAAAAAACTGTCTTCTACAAACCTAACTCCTCTGGCTGAAACATCTTCAAGTCAGGGCCGCAACTGGGGGGGGGGGGGGGGCAAGCAGGACATGTGCCCTGGGAGCTGCACTGGGGGGGGGCGCCAAAAGTCCTTTGTGTTAGGACTGTGGTGCGAATTGGGACTTAATCTCATGCTCACGCAGGTTCCTTGTGGGTGGAGCCCACCGCTCAAGCAGGTCTAAAGCAGGAGCGGCTTTTGTGTGCCCAGCTCCTCCGACAAACTAGCACTCGTCAGAATGGGAGGGCGGGGGCTCGCTTGCTCTTCTCTTGCGTGCGCTTGGGAAAATGTTACGCAGGTTCTAAAATGGAACGTTAGCGGTGGCGTGATTGAGTTCTGGAGGGGGGGGTGGAGTAAGAGCGAGAACTGCAAGAATTTATTAATTAAATTAATTAATTTAATATATAATAGAATAATAAAACTTGCTAACACCTCCCTCACCAATCCAAAGTTTAGGAAAAATAAAATGAGCACTAAAATGGAAACATTTTAGTCCCAAGGCAGAAGTTACCATGTACCTCTTAATTCCACATTACAAAATTAGCCATATTTATAACATTGTACATAGAATTTGGTGCCCCTCACCCCTACAAAAATTCACTGGCTTTTTCCAGGGGGAAGAGATTTTTTCCAATAAAAGTGGCACCAATAAGTGTCTTTCTTTTTTCTTCCCTAAGAATTTTGCTTTGTTGCTACTGCAATTGTTTTGCATACTCTACAATGCCTTGACCCAAGCAGTCATCCAAAAATGGTGAAAGTATCCAGAAGAACACACACGCACACACACACACACACACAAAAAAAATCTCAGAATTTTTCTCAGACTCTCTTATCTAAATGCATCCCACCACTTATGAACTGATGACCCTCTTTAATTTTTCCATCCACAGGGAGGCCAGAAAAAAAATTCTCAATTTTAATTGACAGGTGGGCATTTGGCTTACTGAGTCTCAAGCTGCACTCTACTAAAAAAAATCTCAATGCATTATAAATAAAGTTTTGCATTAGTTAATTTCTTATAAGATCAGAAGAGGGGGCTGGAGACAGAGAATTCAAAGCTTGGTGGAATGAGACTAGAATATAGCAGCTCATTTAAGGGCTTGCATGATTGGTTATGTTTTTTCTTAAAAAAGGGATGGCGACCCAAGGGACTGACGAGTGCAAGTGCTCTTTGGGAAAATGGCACACCAAGAAAAGGCTGCAACTGTTAAAAAAAAAACAGCCCTAGAGAGTTTTAAGGTAGATAGTAGCTGAGCAAGAATAGCCTGCAGTGGGCAACTAAGATTGGAATGTATTAACACTGTGCCAAACCCTGCCTTGGGATTTTTCAGACCTTTTCTCCTCTATGTAACAAGCTTTTTGTTTTTTACCTTATTCTCAGGTTGCTTGGGAATTCCTTCATAATTTCTCTTATTGGTGTTTTTGAGCTTGCTTTATTGTTAGAGGCAGTGGAAGACCTTACTACTGGCACTGTTTCCTACTCATCTTTCCATTACTATGGAATGTATCTGGATGCCCACGGTTTCTTATCTGTAAACATCCAGTGCAGGGAATTCCTTCCTAGTTTTATTCCCTTGGGATTTAACTGAAGCCTGGGAAGTCAGGAAGTGTGCAGGCAGCTGCTGAGAGGACTGAACAATTACACACAGTCTTTGATCATCTCATAACTAAGTGCAAGAATACCAGACTCTGTTCAGGAGTTTACCAAAATTCTCCTTTGCAAAAATATAGAAAGCAAATTCTGCTTCATTGAACTAAATGAGAATTAGTTTTAAAAAGCAGAACAGGGGCAAGGAGATTTTTACTTTAGTTTTGCACAGCGCTGGTTTCTATTGAAAACAGCTGTTTTCTTTGGAGCCTCTACCCTGTGAGCAGCTTGACTGCCTTCCCAAAGGGTATCTATTCCTATCATAATACCAAGAGCTGGTGGCATGTATTTCAAGACAGCAGAAGATGAGATAAGCAACATCAGGCTGTTTCAGTTGCATGCTGCGGAAGAAACTGTGTTGTGTAGTGGATAGGGTAGGTCTGCGCAATCAATTATGCTCCCACTTTTAAGCTGTGCACACCCAGCCCCTCAACCGTGCATGGGAACCTCACTGCCGAACCTCACAAACCACAGGTGGTATTAGCACTGCTTTGAGCAATTTGATTTTTGCAAATTTCAATGCATATTGACCTGATGCATGCCTCTAGGTAAGTGTGCACAGTAAGCCTTTGAATACCATGCCTCCCCCACAATTTTAAAAGGCAGCGCTTGGCTTTTAAAGCAGAGCAAATACATTGTAAGGCTAAATGCAATTTAGAAATGCATATATTTACATAAAGCATATCTATAAATGTGCATTATGCATTTGAATGTGTACAAAAACATTTATTTATTTATTCATTAGGTTTTTTTTCTCTTTTTTTTAAAATGGTGTTAAAATGATAGTTTCTATGCATTTCCTTCCTCCAAATAATGGGAAAGTTTACAACTGATTTGGGGCCTGTTGAGGTTGTAGAGGCCACAAAAAAGGGTTGGGGAACCCAAATGTTGGGGATTGGGGTTGGGGGAAAACAAAAGGCTGGCACTGGGGGAACACAATGTTGTCCAATAGATCAATGGTGTTATTTATTGTTCTGCTATGCTCTTAGACCAATGGAAATAATCAGATGCATTTGCTGTCTGTTTGCTTGATCAGTGCATGAATTCTGCCGTTCAAATCCAAAGGCAGCCATGAAAGAAAATGAAAGTTAAAGCTATGATTACCTGTACAACTATGACAGTTGAAAAAATGCTAGCACAAAGAGTATGTCTATGTGGGGGTAGATGGGGGGTAGAACATGTTGATTACAGCAATCTAGATCTCTCTGTGATGGAAATGGACAATGTCATGTAAACTAGTCAGTTGGTATTCTCTCCCCCCTCCAAACCTATCAAATGAGCTTCATTGCATTCCTTAGCAAGCAGAAATAAAAATTACCCCGGGTAGGTGTTAGCATCCCTCACTAAGGTGTTGGATCGATGACCCTTTTCAGCATCCCTTTCTCTGTGTGTCAGTTTCTCCCTTTGAATGGTTGAGCATCTTCAAACCTTTCTGAAAATGCTAGAGGGCAAACACGTCTTCCCCGTGCCTTTGGAATGTTGCTGATACACCAAGTTCTTTCCAATCTCCAGTAACAGGCCCCCTACAATATAACTGGCAGGGCCTGACTGCCAATCTATAATGTTCCTGGCCATGATTAATCTGATAAATAATAAATATATCAATCTAGTCTTTTAGACAAGGACAAATTCTTACCAGCGGGGAGGCGCGAAGCCTCTTTTACAGCTGCCTGTAGTGCTGGAATTAATTATTTAATGCTTAATTCTTTGGGAAATGAGAAAGTTTTGATTAATGTTGTCCAGTGTCATTTCTTGCTTGTTTGATATGTGTCAGATAATTTTTTCCTTGGCAGTTGCTCTGAAGAACCCAGAGGCAACTGTCACTGGGATCAGACACTGAATTGCAAGAGATTAATTGAAGTGAAAATTTGAAAGTTGAATGTTCCGTTAAGTGTTGGCCTAAACTAACCTTTCCAAAGGCTAAATTTAGCCTTTTTCAGGGTGTATGTGTTAGTGTTAGCCTCCCATTGCCCTTAGTGTAAAACATTTGTATTCAGTGCTTCTAGAAATTGTATTTTTCTTATGTTTTGGAAATGGATTTGTGTCAGCATGATTAATATATTCAGGCTAGATTGCAAGCTTTCTGTTTCAAGGGTTCTGATCCTCTGGCTAGGATCAGCAGTCAAACCATTGCAAGCAAAGCCTAAGTAGAATCAAATGGATCATGGACTTAATCTGTTGTGTTTCTTAAGAATCTGCTGATCAGAGGTGATGCTTTCCAGAATTTTGAAGCAGACACCATATAATTACTACAGAGAATCTACATGACATGGTTGCCAATCCATATCTTATATTCACTTGAATATAAGTGGAACCTTCACAGCTTAATGATTCTACTCATATTCAAGGAATAGTCAATACAGTCTTCCTTCACACTTTGCTACTCACTATAGCAAGGGGCATGGTGGCTCAGCGGGTAAGACTCCAGGCTTGTCAATTGGAAGATCGCAAGTTCGGAGGTTCGAATCCCTAGCCCTGCATGCGGAGTGAGCTCCCGCACTCGCTCCAGCTCTTGCCAACCTAGCAATTCGAAAGCATGCAAATGCAAGTAGATTAATAGGTACCACTTCGGTGGGTAGGTAACAGCGTTCTGCGCGCGTCATGCAGCCACATGACCGTGGAAGCGTCTTCGGACAATGCTGGCTCTTCGGCTAACAAACGGAGATGAGCACCGGCCCCTAGAGTCGGACACGACTGCACAAATGTGCGGGGCGAACCTTTACTTATAGCAAGGATGGGGACTGGGTGGGCAGGGCTTGGATCCATCAATATGCTGGGATCAGATTCAGCAAGCATATGGCCCTATGTTTTCTATGCATGATTGAACATGGTTTTAGGTTTAAGAACTGAACAGGTTCATGACACTATGATTACTTAAAAGGATTTGTATGGTGACTGTGATTCATCATGCCTCACTTTGAATATAAAAAAAAGTATCAGTCAAATGCCAAGTGCTTTCTTCATTGTTTTATGAAGCCTCTTAGTCACTATATGTAACTATATCTAACTTTCAGGTTAGAAAGTGCATTTCCCTCTCCCCCCCACCCTGCCCAGGAAGGAATCAAGACTATCCTCTTCAGCCAGGCCCTTTCACTTTATGTTAGTGCAATAGTGATTTTAATTGTGATGATGATGATGAGGAGGAGGAGGAGGAGGAGGAGGTGGTGGTGGTGGAGGAGGTGGTGGTGGTGGAGGAGGAGGAGGATTTTGTTACCTTCCTTAAGTAAACTCGAGGCAGGAAAGTAGGATATAAAATGGTCAATATAAACAAACAAATGCCTGGTTAATGTTTTACTGATATAAGAAGTGCGATGAAAGATAAGTAAATAATGCAAACCCTCCTCATCCTCTTGATGCAGGTGTTTATTTCAGAATTGCTTTTCTGCTAGGCTGACCATACATACTGTTTTAAATGGGACGGTATCGGTTTTTTCACATTTCCCGACTGTCCTGTCGTTTTAATATAAATGTCAATTTTGTCCCGTTTTTAAAAAAAAATTAGCAAAATGTCAGGCATGGCAAGATTGATTCAGCCAAAATGAAATTATCATTTAAAAAGTGCTTGATTGAGGTGCCTGATGTTGGTTGACTAGAGAGGGGCAAGGAAGGTGGAAAGAGAGAGAGAGAAAGAGGGAGACAGAGAGAGACGGGGAGAGAGATCTTTGCCACTGCCTCTGCTCCGCTCTTAGCTGGTCTCTCTCTGCTCTCTGTTTGTTATATTAAAATGCGTTTGGGATGTGATCCCACCCCCTTTATTCAAGAGTGAAACTGATTATTTCTCCAGCTTGGAAAGAGAGAGTCTTTCGTTTGGGATTGTGGGAGAGAGAGAAAGAGGGAGAAAAAAAAGCAGGAGGAGGAGGAGGAGGGAAGGCAGAAGGAAGAGGAGCCTCGCCGGGTGTGGAGTTTTTGAATCCTCCCTTCCCTGCCTCTCTTCTCTCCCCCCTCCCCACCTTCCTATGATCCGTGATGTTACAAAGCCCGTGAGCTGTGCTTTCCCCATTCGCCTCCTGTCAAATACAGCCCTCCTCTACGTCTACCTAAATTTTTGTATGAGTTCTGTCACTGAAGAATAATTGTTAGCTCAATGTGTTCATGTAATAAAACTTTTTCATTTTAGTGAAAACAAAAATATTTTTATATATACAGTAATCTGTTTAAGGACCAGCAAATGGATCTTAAAAACTCTTTAAAACTTTTTTATCGTCTTACTTTTTCATGAGTACGGAATATTACATAAGTTTAACCCCGTCCCATTTTTGCCATTCCAATGCCCGTTTTTGTCTCAAGGAAATATGGTCAGCCTATTTTTTGCAGGGTAGCCGAAAGACAGAAAATGGAAAGAATGGAATGCTAGGGCAATCTGCGCAAACTCCTGTTCTGGAATTTATTTTAGAAATTCTCTTTATTCATTAGAATTCAGGAGGAGGTACTGAACACAGAGCTTAGCAAACCTATGGAAGAATTGCAATTGTTAATTATGGCATAGGTAATGCCATAATTAATGCACTTTTCAGTGCATTAATAAGCAACCTTATACTCATGAGTATCTGTCCTGTGCCAAGACATAGAAATGACAGCTTCACTGTGAAACAATGAAATGTATAGGTTTTCTATGCTGTGGCAATCTCCCTCTGGAATGCGAGGAATGTATTTTGAATAGAATTCTCACATGCTTATTTTCTTCCATTTATTTATTACAGGATACAGCTGTGAAAATACCTTGCTTCCCCCTGCCCCTTAATCCATGAAACTTTGAACATATCCATCAGACTGGACCTTTGGGCCTTGCTCTGTTCATAGCAGAAATCTGAAATAATCACGCCATTTTCAGACAGAAATTACCTGGTAATTGAGATAGTAGTGAAAAATGAGTATGAATTCATTGAAACTTGAATCTGGATGTTCTACTGGGTTTGTAATTGGGTTTTCAAACTTTTATCTTAGTTACACAAGCAGCTGTAACAAGTGGCCACAATCACGCTCCAGAGGAATCTTGTTCAAGTAAGTGAGACTTTAATAGGGAACACATAAGCAACTGCCTTACCCTGGAAACAGTCATGTAATAGCCTTCCATGTAAAAAACCTGAAATATCTGTTCCTTTGTGCTGTTAGGATCTTCATGAGGAATGGGAGGAAGTTACTTTTTTAGAATGAGGACCTGGGAAATTGCAGAACTGTCATCTTGACATCCGTCTGGGTAAAGTCCTCCATCAGATTATTAAACAGCATATTTGTGAGCCCTTGGACAAGAATTCAACAATTTACAAGTACTAGTATGATTTGTCACAAACAAGTCATGCCAGGTTAAACCTACCTCTTTTTTAGATCAAAGGAATGCTATGGACATAGTGCATCTTGACCTCAGCAAATCATTTGATAAATATCTCAAATATCTCTCATGATATCCTCATTAATAAAATGGAAAATATGGGCTAGATGGATTGTTAGAATCACTGGCAAACTGATCACATTGCCCAGATAGTATGATTATGACCCAATGTTGAAGTCTAAGCAGTAAAATGCAAACCTACATTTTTTTTGAGCTTGAAATATTTGGATCACTGAAAGGCAAAATCATGAACAATTACGGAAGAATGATCCCTCCAAAATTGAATACAAAACAGAGGGAAGACTGAGTCTCAAAACATAAATCTATGTTCTCTCCTTAGTTAGGATCAGCCAAAACTCTTGCTCCCTTTTACCCAACTCTCAGCAGGCAAGATCTTTTCACCTCAGTTGCCATTTACCAACTAACTACCTACCTGAGGGACCGTCTCGTCCCGATAACGTCGACCCGCCCCACCCGTGCGTGCAGAGAGGGCATGCTTCGGACCCCCTCAACAAGAGAATTCCATCTAGCGGGGTCCAGGAGGCGTGCCTTCTCTGCGATAGCGCCCGCCTTGTGGAATATTCTGCCCCCGGAGGTGAGACTGGCCCCCTCCCTCCTGGCCTTTCGGAAGGCCCTTAAGACCTGGCTCTGCCACCTGGCCTGGGACGACGGAGGTTGGCTGGCCCCATAGCTCCACTATCTATTCTGCGGGTCCAAGCCCATCCTGGATTTTATTTTATTATGTTTTGTTTGTGTTTTTAGATATTTTGTATATTTTGTATACACCTGCACCTACAGACAACACCCACATACCCCTCCCGAGTCAGAGAAATGCAATCCAGGCCCATTTTCTTTCCCTTTTCATTGCCAAAGAGTCCTGTAGCCTCCCTAATTTCTCCACTGCTCTCCACAGCCCTCCCCCCTCCCATCCTCATTTCCCCAGGTTCTCGTCTTCACCTGTTGGGTTGTATCCAGCCTAGCCCAATCTGTCTGCATCCAAGTTACCATCAAGCCCCCCCCCCCACCTCAGGTCATCTCTAGATTGACCAGATGGAGCACTTCAAAGCAGTCCACTGGCCTTCAGCACTCTACTATCTTTACTTCCTAAGAACTGGTCCATAGGGAAGCTCATTTTTCTATGGAACACAAATGATTCTTGGGTAGAATCTAGCTGTAAAGCACTTCTACCTCCTCCCAATGTTAAACTGAACAAGGTAGGAAAAGCAGGCAGAGTATGGCTTCCAGAATTCTTTCCAATCCTTAATAATAACACTGTTCTGGGTCATGTGACCAGGAAGGAAGTGGGAAAGGACTAAAATTAGAGGAGCTGGCAACATTCCAAGCTGCTGCTCAACTGCTCTCCCATAGGGATGTGTTGGGGGATATTTTTCTATCAATGTTTTTCTCTGCAGCCACTATCCAGAACCACTATCCAGAGCCCGTTTTCAAACTTGATCTTTCTCTTGCTGGCTCCTCCTGCCCTACCAAATTTGGTCCCATTCTGTTCAGTTTGGGGAGAATTTTCCTGCTGATGGAAAGTCAGATAGACAAAGTTCTAAGACCATGTACGTAATTTATTTCCAACATTCTGTTGGGTTGGAAAGAATTAAAAAAGAAACCAACTAGACCATAGATAAACTGTACATATTCACAGGTAAATTAATAGATAAAGCAGAAGAACACGCCTGGCACAGCAATGCCCATAGGTAGCACCTTGACAATCCCCAAACTATATCTTATAAATACAGATTTATTAGTATTCCATATATAAATACTTTAGAACTCTCTCAAGGCATATTTTGTTTTGTAGTTTCATCCAAACTAGGCACAGTAGGAAATACCCTAATATAAGCCTAAAAGCTTAATAACAAGTCGAGAAAAATCAACACATATAAAGTTGCATGCATATTTTTCATGTTGAGAATGATTTTGCAGCTTTTTTCTGCAGTAATGTATACTTAAACAAGGGTGAAATTAACAATCATACAGTGATGCCAACTGGGAAGGAATCTTTGGAAACAAACCATAACTCACCATTTCTAAAATAAACACAGAGCTCAGGGATAAAAAAGGGGGAAAACGGAGAAAGGTTTGCAATGTGTGAATGTGATTTCAGAAGTCTTATCTGTTTAGGGAATTTGTATTTTCTGCTCCTATTTGCATTTTAAATAATTAAAACATTAAAACTGAAAAATTTATAAATGAGGGCTGCTAAGAGGATCCTTCTTGGCAGACAATAGAAAATAAATTATTATCCTGCTAGGTTTGCTTTAATGTCATATCTGTCATTCTCCCCAAGGTGGGTTTATTACCATACCAAGAGCCCCCTGCCAATCCAGCCCACTCCCTCCCTGCTACTGAAGAAATCCAGGTCTCTGGGGGCTTTGATCTCATTGTGCAGGCTAACCCAAACAAAACCTCCACTGTTCTCAATAATTTTTTTCTGTTAAAAAAATTGGGTGTGTTTACAGGGGTGTGAATTCATGTGAAGAGTGACAGCACCCTTTGTCCAGCGCAGCTTTGCCTGGTTGTAACAAGCGTCAAGACATTAGACACAACAAAAGCAGGATTGACAGTATCATCAATCACAGGACCGACAGTCGACTTCAGTTTGTTTGTTCCACTCTGCATAATAAGTGATTGGATCAGGTTTAATTAGAAATTGGGTAATCAATCATTGCCAACAAGGCAACTCAGCTTGGGATCTAGATACTGCAATGGGGGGAGGAAGGCAAATCTCCGCCGAAAGGTAGCAAATGCAGAAAACTGGGAAGGCCTTCCAATGATGCTTCAGATGGAAGTACGTCTGCTCAGTGGCACCTCACAATATCATTCACATCTGTGCTTCTTCTAATGGACATCTGCCTTTGGACATTATTCTTTCAATACATACATACTTTTCAGAAGACTATAATCTGTGAACTGATGGGAGAAAAACAAAACAATTCAGGAACACGTTAAAGGTCCCTTTCAGCTGCTTGGGAAAATGTGGTTATTCTGAGGAACAGTTATTATTATTATATTAAAAGGTAAAGGTTCCCCCCGCACATTTGTGCAGTCATGTCCGACTCTAGGGGCTGGTGCTCATCTCCGCTTGTTAGCCGAAGAGCCAGCGTTGTCCGAATATGCTTCCATGGTCATGTGGCCAGCATGACGCACGCGGAATGCTGTTACCTACCCACCGAAGTGGTACCTATTCATCTACTTGCATTTGCATGCTTTCGAATTGCTAGGTTGGGGGGAAGGCAAATCTCCACCAAGCTGGGGCTAGTGCGGGAGCTCACTCTGTCACGTGGGGCTAGGGATTCGAACCTCCGAACTTGCGATCTTCTGATCGACAAGCCTGGCGTCTTACCCACTGAGCCACCATGCCCCTTTTTATTATTATTATTATTATTATTATTATTATTATTATTTTATATTATATATATATATATAATATTATATTATATATTAATATATTATATATTAATATAATATAATATTATTATTATTATTATTATTATTATATTACTTAAATTAAATTACTATGATTACTCCATTGTTTCCATAAATGAACATTCAAAGGGTATCACATATGCCATCTCAACCCTCAAGTCCTGTAAGATGGTTGGTGTTACCTGAATTTTAAAGAAGGGTAGAAAGAAGCATAAATTATTCTAAAGCTACCCAGCAGACTTAGGGCAGCAAGATGTGAATGAGGGCTCAGCATAACCACTGCATCATCTTGCCTTCATCCCATTTCCCCCAGCTATTTAACCATTTAACTAAGCATGTCTGCTGAAAAAGACCATTGGTTCTATTGTGGGAGAGGCTGCAACAACAGAAGGAAATTGCCCAAAATTAGGCAGATGTACGTATATACTGTATGTGGGGGCACGGTGGCTCAGTGGGTAAGACTCCAGGCTTGTCAATTGGAAGATCGCAAGTTCGGAGGTCGAATCCCTAGTCCCACGTGACGGAGTGAGCTCCTGCACTAGCCCCAGCTCTTGCCAACCTAGCAATTCAAAAGCATGCAAATGCAAGTAGATTAATAGGTACCACTTCGGTGGGTAAGTAACAGCGTTCCACATGTGTCATGCTGGCCACATGACCGTGGAAGCATCTTCGGACAATGATAGCTCTTCGGCTAACAAACGGAGATGAGCACTGGCCCTTTGAGTCAGACACGATTGCACAAATGTGCGGGGGGAACCTATACCTTTTTATATATGTGGATGCAAATCTCCCTGCTTCCAATGTTAAAGATCCATTTTCAAAGTAAAACAAAGCACGTCTTAGAAATCTGAAACCTTAAGCAGAAGAACGGAAAGAGAGGGACTTCTCAAATTCTCCCTTCCCTGTAGCTTAATTTTTTGCTCAAAATTGCATTGATTTGTAGCAACACGAAAAGATAAGTCTATTATTACTTCATTTTTTACAGCCAGGGAGTAGATGGCTGCTTTAGAATAGTTCTGTTTGATGTTCTCTTGCTCACTGGGGCAAGTATTTGTGTGTGTCATTTGTAACTATGCCTTTGGTAGCAAACAATTTTGAACTCCTGAAAGTTCTCCAAAGATCCTACAATTGATAATGATGATGATGATGATAACAATAACAATTTATCTCAAGTGTTCCACTATACTTCATTGCAAGTTCATCCTCAGGCAGTTAGAGTTCACAGAGATCCTGAGGAGCCTGTTGGTATTATCCTTTCTGTTATTCAGTCTTCCATGCATTTGAGGATCTCTCTATACACATGGCTCCTGATTTTCTAGAAATATTGTAGTTCCTTGCTCCAGAGGCTCAGGAACCAACACATGGGGAGCTATGGAGACAAGGGACAAAGAGGGAGGGATGTAAAAGAGTCCCTCTTCTGGGGGAGATGGGCGGTGATAAATTCAAATGAATGAATGAATGAATGAATGAATGAATGAATGAATGAATGAATGAATAAATGGGTTGATTTGCACTCTCCTCATCATGTCTTTCTAACTGCATGATAGATGAGCATCTGAATTGGACTTATGGCCCATAAGAGTCACTGGGAGTTGGGCAGCATATAAATTTAATAATATATTATTATTGATAGAGCCAGTTTGGTGTAGTGGTTAAGGCACCAGGCTAGAAACTGGGAGACTGAGAGTTCTAGTCCTGCCTTAGGCAGGAAGCCAGCTGGGTGACCTTGGTCCAGTCACTCTCTCTCATTGGTACAAGTTAAAACACATCTGTTATACAGGTAGTCCTCATTTAGCAACCACAATTTGGACCAGCTATTTGGTCATTAAACAAAGTGGTTGCTAAGTGAAACCACAACTGTGCTTACAACATTACTTCAGCTTTCCTTTGCTTTACAGACCTGTGAAGGTCATAATGCGAGGATAGGTTGCAAAGTTACTTTATTTTACACTGGGGAGAATGACACAGCTGCTTTGTCAAACTGGGTTTCAGTGTCTTACAACAAGAGCAATTTGTTAGCTACTTTTTATTACTATACTTTTTCTATCAAGATGGAGAAAGCCTTTGGGGGCATTTTCTGTCTTGGGGAGTAGGCATTATTTGATGCCTAAGGCACTAAATAAGAGCCAGTTTGGTCTAGTGGTTAAGGCAACGGGCTAGAAACCAGGAGTCTGTGAGTTCTAGTCCCACCTTAGGCATGAAAGCCGGCTGGGTGACCTTGGGCCAGTCACTCTGAGAGCCCAACTCACCTCACAAGGTTGTTGTTGTGGGGAAAATAGGAGGAGGAAGGAGTATTAAATATGTTTGCTGCCTTGAGTTATTTGTAAAAATAATAAAGGTGGGATAGGAAATTAAATATCTATCTATCATCTATCTATCTATCTATCTATCTATCTATCTATCTATCTATCTATCTTGGGTCATCCTTGGCTATATTTGTCCTGATTTTAGGTGGATGATCCAAAGCTGAGGAAGGAGAGACCAGAATGGAGCTACAAAAAGCTATCTCACCTACTAAACTGAAAAAACAAAGGTGTGTCATTGGCAGAAAACAGCATTGGCTAAGGAAACAAGATCACTAGGTGCAGAAAGGTAACTGAAGAAAAAAACGGACTAGAAGCAAGAGTGGTTGATGAAATTAAGAACACGAGGCAAGGAAAAAGCATAGCTATGGATTACTATTGCCAACTGATTTACTGTATTTTCCAGCGTATAAGACGACTGGGCGTATAAGACGACCCCCAACTTTTCCAGTTAAAATATAGAGTTTGGGATATACTCACCGTATAAGACTACCCTTCTTCAAAACCTGCAGCTTGCTCCGCCCCGGGGTGGAAAATATCCACGCCGATCAGCTGTGTGGTGGGGAAGCAGAGTAGAAAGTAAAAAACTGCAGGGAGAAAACAGGGAAGCGGAGTAGAAAGCGAATACCGTAGTAATGCGAAGCGCAGCAGCGGTGTGTGTGTGTGTGTGTGTGTGTGTGTGTGTGTGTGAAGGAGGGGGGGTCCCACCCTCCGCTCCCTCCCTCCGCTCCCTCCCTCCGCTCCCTCCCTCCCTCCGCTCCCTCCCTCCCTCCCTTGCCGTTTCCTCCCTTCCCTCCCGACCCCCCCCCAGCACTGATCCATCACCAGGGAAAGAGAGCGAGAGGGAGGGAGGCTGAAATGACTCAGTAACTTTTGTGCTTGGATCTGCTTTTTCAATCCTCCCCCCATCATCACCACTACCCTCTTCCTCCTCCTCCTTCATGTTGTTCTGCTAAAGCTTGGAGATGTATTGGGGGGGAGGGCCCGGGTGGAAAATCTCAGCGCTGATCAGCTGTGCGGCGGGGATCAGCTGTGTGGCGGGGAAGTGGAGTTGCACCCGCCCTATAAGACGACACCCGGCGTATAAGACGACCCCCGACTTTTGAGAAGATTTTCCTGGGTTAAAAAGTCGTCTTATACGCCGGAAAATACGGTATGTACAGATAGAAACTCAGTTTCTCTTTATTTCTCCTTTTTCCAGTCTTCTGCTCTATCCCATTGCTGCATTAGAGATTCTGTAATAATAAATTGCATGAGGTTGTGTACTTATTTTGAGTTAATTCTCCCCAGTAAGTGTATATTATTTATTTATTTATTTATTTATCTTATTTATACCCCGCCTATCCCCTCCCTACTGGAGGACTCTAGGCGGCTTACAGTATTATATATCTCCAATCCAATTATACAATTATACAACATCATTATTACAATTTATTCCCGCGCGACAGGGAGAGAGGAAGGGAACCGGCTCTTCCGCTGCAGGCATTGGACTGCAAGTCCCAGAATGCCTCGCTCCGCGCCGGCTGCTGACGTCCAGGAAGCTGGTGTCTCCGGATCCGTCGTACTCCGTCGTCCTCCGCCGACATCGCCGCTCTTCCGAGGTCTTTCTTGGAATCGAGGACGACCCTCCGCTGGACGCCCGCAAATTGCCCCACGTGAGTGGTACCCATTAATCTACTTGCTAAATAGCTTTCGAATCGCTGGGTTGGCAGAGAGCTAGGGCAAGTGACGAGAGCTCACCTCGTCACGCGGTTTCGAACTGCCAACCTTATGGTCGGCAGTCTAACGGCTCAGTGGTTTAACCCGCTGAGCCACCGTGCCCCTTTATTAATATGACAGAATGCACCCTTATGTAAGGTTTGCATTTTATTTTTACTAATAGGTACATTTTCCTGAGCTCTTTCCCCTATTTTATTTTTAAAAAGTGAAATTAGAGAATTGCATCCCAACATTCAGGGACATGCAAATTAACTAATTGGTCTGAAAGTGAAAAAGTAGAGAAATTTGCATTAAAGTGCAAACTGTGAACCACTCCCTCCCTAAGAACAGCTTCATCTGCAATGTTCATCAGCCGGCCAAATTTTTCCTAGCAGTAACATTCACATTGGCAAATTCTCTTGAGCACCCTGAGTGAACAAAATGGAGTGGGGTGGAAGACCACGTGCCTGCCCTTCCCTACCCACACAAATGCACAAACTGTTCATGCCTTCTGGCATCTTGTGTATGAGATAGCAGAAGCTTACAGAGTACCTCTAGGCAAAGGGCAGCTTTGCATAGTTCTAGCAAGTGCCAGTTGAAAATCTGGCAATGTTATGCAAAAGTTTGTGGTTTTATTTCCTGACTTCAACTGTCATACAGTTAAAAAAACTCACAACTGAGGAAAAAATGGGAGAGGCATAGCTGTTCCAAGTATTGCGTTTCAGGTGATGGGAAGAACTGTTACTATTACATTTCTGCCTGTCACACAGAAGCTTGCTAGTAGCAGGCAGGGGGTCTGTGCCTTTAAAAGTTAAGTTTGTGGAGTCCTTGGTGCTCTCTGAGCCTTGTTGTTTTCTTGCAGATGTTTCATTGCCAGGCTAGGCAACATCTTCAGTGCGAAAAGGGAGTGGGACTTGCTCTCTTTTCGCAGTGTTGCGAAAATGTTGCCTAGCCTGGCAATGAAACGTCTGCAAGAAAACAACAAGGGTCAGAGAGCACCAAGGACTCCACAGTTCAACCCTGAGCTACAAATATTCTCTTCGATTGGTAAAGTTAAGTTTTTCTCCACTGGCAAGTTTCTATAGGGACAAGGAACATAAGGGACTGTGAGCTGATGCAAAAAAGAAGTTGCCATTTAATTTAACAAAAGCAACTAGTATAGATAGATAGATAGATAGATAGATAGATAGATAGATGATAGATAGATAGATAGATAGATAGATAGATAGATAGATAGATAGATAGATAGATAATCTGTCTGTCTGTCTGTCTGTCTGTCTATCTATCTATCTATCTATCTATCTATCTATCTATCTATCTATCTATCTATTACCGCCCATCTCCCCCCAGAAGGGAACTCTGGGTGGTTTACAGTAAAATCACAATTAAAATTCAAGCAGACCACAAGTACAAAAATATAAAAATACAAATACGGACAACAATAAAATATAAATGGGATAAAATCTAGATGGCAAAAGTTCTCTGTCAGTCCTCGAGCGTAAGGGCCATTCTCAGTATATTCTAGGGCATTAGCCATCCCCAGGAATGACTATTCCTCTGCAAGCCTGGATTCCCACCATTCACTGAGAAGAATAGGGCAGTAAAGAATTCCCTGTACATAATAGATCCCTGAAGAATGTAGATGATGTTTTATCCTATTCTGTTGGGCAGAACTAGCTGTTGAAAACATTGCAAGGGAGGAGAGCTACTTTTCTTCTGATATCTAAAAACAAGAGGAGGAAAGGAAGGACACATCAACATGTTTTATTTTGTTTTAAACCGAAAAGCAAGTATGTACAGTATATTTAGTGAAATCTTCCAAATTTCATAAAAAATGGGTTTGATTGTGGAATGGGGCATTCCAAGTTCAAGTCCCCGCTTGACTATGGAACTCACTGGATGACTTTGATCTAATCAGTCGCAGCACAGCCTGCCTCAGAGAGGTTTTGTGGACAAAATTAGGTGAGACTCTCCTTCCCCAATGTATGTTTCCTTGAGCTCTTTGAAAGATGGGAAAAAAAGCTACAGATAAATACCTAACAAAAAAAATTGAATGCAAAACTTGAAGAGTGAAAGCTACAGACTTACCATTTTGATTTTTAAAGACACTAAGTAAGTAAGAAAATTGCAGACTGTCAAACACTAATTACGATCTCATCATGTATTAGATACGGTAAGCATGTTGTCTAGGGGTTATGGGATCTGAAGTACAACATATCTGGAAGACAGCAGGTTGGAAAGGATATTGTTTAGTGTTAAAAACAGTTGGATGCCAACTTGAAACCTGTCAGGTAGGAAATACTTTTGTATTATGTAAGCTACTCGATACATCAAGTGCTACCTACATTACATGATCTGCTAAATATGTATTTGTTTTGTTTTTTGTTCTTTAATCCTATGTTCACACAGTGACATCCATAGATATAATCTAAATACAGCACAGATAAAATCTGAAAGCAGCACGATAATATTTAACAATATGTAACCTTGAAAGCAAAAGCAGAGGCTAAAATCGTAAAGGCTCCTGCCTTTAGTAACCAACTAAAAATATTTCAGAGAGTTAAGATCATCATAAAATGCAAGATATAAAAATGTCTGCTTCATGCAAGAATGATATAACATTAGGAGACAACCAGGTCTATCTGGAGAAGACTCTGCCTCATATAATGTCACGCCAACCAGGAACCTTACTGACAGTATTTAAGAAGAAATACGTGGGAAAAGATTATTGTTTTCTTATTGTGGTGTCCAGCCATAAAAGGGTTTACAGGATTAAAATCAGCACACTGAATGGAGCTTGAAAACAAATTGGGAATTAGTCAGATCTAATGTAGTCAAATGGCCAGTTTCAATCAGCTAACTAACCACCATAGTTGTATTATCAAGAATTTCCAGACTGCCTTCAAAGATAGCCAAAGGTAAAAGCACTACAGAATATTATGAGATTATGATCTGAAATGTAGTTACATGTCAGCTATCAGTTTTTGTCAAATACTAAAATACCACTGAATGAATGAATGAATTAATTAATTAATTAATTAATTAATTAATGCTGGCAAAGATTGAAATGAAACATGTTTGGATGTCAGTTAGAGATATCTGATATCTGATTAATATTTTAGAGCATATTAAAAGAATACTGACAGCTATACATTTGGCCCATTTTTTTGACAGCCTGTTCATCTCAGCTCTAGTTTCTTTATCAGAGTCCTCTGATGAACATGTTTCTGAGCTCTGGGCTCTTTTGCAGGTGGGTAAGTCATGGTATCTTAGGATGAGGTAACATTTCAAAGATTTCTGCCCATGTTTAACTAATGGTTATATTAAAAAATCCATACATATTTTTGCCCCTGAATAGGAAACATTTTGTCAATTTGCTGACTTTCACTATTTCTTAGCTCAAGTAGTCTGTCTATTCCCTCTAGGCCAGGATGGTTAAGGGTTTTTCTGGCTGTCCTCAGAGCTCATTTTCTTTAATCCTGGATTAGCCTTGTTGCCCTCTGCTACCTTTTCAAGTACTGTAATGTCCTCCCCACCCCACTTCAATGCAATTTGAGAAAAAGAACCTGTTCCCATTTTGACCAAAGCAAGTCATATAATATAACCTTCATGAACATTTCACAGGCCTTTGTAAACACAATATTTCACTGTGCTATCAGAGCATTGGTACAAAGTGGCTGACTTTCTTACAGGGAGAATCTGCCCTCTGAGATCTTGCCATTATTTCTGTCAGCTTGTTTTCCATATATATAACTTTGTTGTTTGTTAAATTTACTAGGGAGGGGAGAAGAAGGAAGGGCCAGTTGATAGAACAGGGGATAGGAGAATCTTCAGTTTTGCCCATAAGACAATGAGATTCAGAAATTCAAAAGCAATTCTCTAAATCACGGTCTATCACAATTTTCTCCATGGGCTTGTTTTGCTCCCTAAAATAAAAGGTACCCCCTCCCACCTACATGTCACTGCCCAAGCTCAGGAACTTATTCTCCCGGCCACTATGAGTCCTCAGCTTTTTACTAACTGCCCCACAAATGATGTGTACACAGCTTCTTTTGCCCAGCAATCATATAAATTCTCTCTCTCTCTCTCTCTCTCTCTCTCTCCCTCCCTCCCTCCCTCCCTCCCCCCAACTAAACCTCCATATCTTGGAGAAAGCTGTAAAGGAAAAAGACAGATTTGCTTTATAGATATATTTTTATGGATATATATTTAAAAATGTAAGAAAACTCCAGCAGATCAGAAGCTTGCCCTACTCACATAGACCAAAAAAATGGGGAAGGATTTTTCCGCCCATAGATTACTTCCCAAGTAGGAATCTTGAAAGCTGTTTTGGGACAGGTGTTGATGTTGGTGGTGTGGTTGATAAAAGGCAAAGTAAAAATGCTAAAAGTAAATAATGAATAAATAAAACTTAGTCACAGAAATGTGTTTGGAGAATCTGAGAAATAAGTGAAGTATAAAAAATAATCCTTTGCAGCCACCTTTTCAGTTCTAGGCAATAAACAACACACCAGAAAAATAAAGTCGTAAACACCTGCAAATAAGGGGAGCAAAATGTAAAGGTGTGTGTATTCTGGGGCTATTAATTTCAGCAACCCCCACTTGGAATCCCTCACTCTTATTCCAAAACTGTGCCTCATTGTTGCTGTCATATAGGTCAGATGTAAGAGGTGACATCTTTGAATGGCAATGCATCCAAAGCCACCCCTACCTGTTACGTTAGCATCCAGGAATGTGATTAATTGATTGATTATGTGCCATCAAGTCATTTTCGACACCTAGCAACCCCATAAATAGATTTTCTCCATGATGATCTATCCCTAATCTGTTCTTTCAAGTCTCCCAAGGGTGTACTCATTGCCACTGTAACTGGGTCCATCCACCTTGCTGCAATGTAGTTTATGCAATCCAGTGCAGTGAGGAGTGCTCTGAACTTTACATTGGAGAAACCAAACAACTTTTGTACAGGAGGATGGCCCAACACAGGAGAAGTAACACCACAGGACCAGAGTCAGCAGTTTATCTTCATTTAAAGGGAAAAGGACACTCATTTGAGGACATTAATGTTCACATTTTAGACAGAGAAGATAGGTGGTTTGAGAGAGGGGTCAAGGAATCCATTTATGCCAACTTGGAAAATCCTTCCTTGAATAGAGGTGGGGGCCTCAGGCACAATCTTTCTCCCATCTTTCTCCCGGCTCTGTCTTCTGTGCCTAGGAAGATTAAGACCATTTCACAAGCTCAACAGCAGCATGGTGATCTTAACGATCCTCCTTTAGATAATAAAAGGACTTAAAATAACATCTCAATATAACCATGCCCCCAGGTGTAAGGTCACACAGCTACCTAGAAACATATTTAGGATTCCCTTACCAACTTTGCTCAGACTGAAGAAGCTCCTTGGATAAGGAGCGAAACGTTTCCACTAAGAAAATAGAAATCCAGTTGACATGATTCAAGCTACAGACCTAGTCTGCAATGTCATACATTGTCCAGCCTCTCCCTCACCCTTAGCAAAGTGCTTGCCAAATAGGGAGAAAGGCTTGTCTATGTTTTTTCCCCCCAGTTGTAATTGTGTGATTCAATCTCTACAGCAACTCTGAGGTTCTGGGCCTCACATCAAAGGGAATGATGGAAATGTTGGCTTGTGGGAGAGAAAGCATATCGATAGACAGATTTAAGCCTCCTCATCTCTCTGGTTAGGCTGAAAGCAAGAGACAAAACATTTACATTAATTAACAGATCTGAGCTAGAAAAATTTGGAAACTGAAATACAGAAAGTCTTAAATATTTACTGCCATCTAATACTTGTCTGGGTGCTTGCAGCCTGAATATGGCAGCTCTAATTTAATAGTATAGCTGAATACTCTAATCAGACGCAAACACACCCGGCTTACTTTTGATGAATCTCCTTGATACGCTTAGAAAAACCTTCCTGTATACTATTAACTACACTGAAGGTGGGATTTCAGCTGATAAGAGAATGGTTAGGGTGAGATTCAAATGACAAATAAGCTGAGTGAGATCTTGCACTCTTGCCACCAAACCAGCAGCTGGCGATGATGAGATGGTGTTACACATTTTCCAACAGCTGCCAACTAATGTTTGATCAGGGATAAAATATGCCAAGGTGACAAGATCTTGCTGCCCTGCATTTCAGGGACCATCATTAAAAATGCAGCAAGCCTCATTCAGGCCCAGAAGGTCCCATGTTCTTTCAAGGTACAAGGGAGAAAGACAAGTTCACAAGATGTCAAAAACAATATCTGTTTGTGTTTACTATGCAAGCCCATTGAGTAACCTTTTGATGCATGTTTGTACTGTGGGACCACTGAGACTCTTTAAAGGGCTATTTAGGATATGTATGTAAGGGCAAGGCTGGAAGATTGGCAATGAGACAGAAGAGTCAGCCCTGAAAGTATGAAAGGAATCTAGAAATGTGTGAACTGGGTGAAAGATTGCACACTAACTGGCTTCTTTAGGAAATAATGCCCCCCACCCCAAAAAAAAAGACTCACTAAATGTGAATGCCAACTAGAAAGACTGTGATAGCGTTACAGGTCTGTGTCTGTCTCCCCCTCCCCCTTTAATAATATATTGATGTGAGCAGCTTGGGCATGCCAAGCAAATTCTCGGCATAAAAAGTCAACTGTCGGAATGAGGCTCATCACTCTGGCAAAGTGCATTCAGGTAGAAGCCCTCTGGAGGCACAATCCCTGGCAGCCATATTATAAGGGAAAGGGATTGCTCCTTCTAATGAGCTCATAAATGTTTATTAAGGAAGGTTTCTGCCAGGTTGGAAGACAAAGCAGCTGGGTTGCAACTTGGTTGGTAATTGGCTTCAAAGTGATATTGTGATAAGGTTTCCATAGGGTAATTGAACTTATCCTTGCTACTAATCGAACTCAGAAACACTTGGCAAGGAAGATATCACTGAATTCGGAGTGACAATTTGCAAGAATATCAGATATCCTCAAGAGGGAGATTTTTGTCACTATACTGCCTTGATTTGTATTTCTTCTTCTTTTTTTAGGTCACTTTATGGTTCATGGAATGTAGAATATGCAAAACTGTGTGCTAAGTTATTGGTTCCTCCAGTGAGGAACTCCACATTTTGCCTACCAGCAAATTTGATGGCAACTCTTGATTCTTACTTAGTTGCTTTCTGGACAAATAATTCCTTGACTATTGTACCTCCAATCGAAGTAACGGGACAGGCAGACATTAGGTTGGAACATCAGAAAACATGAATGCAAGTTCAACTCATGACCTGTGTTCTCTGAGGAAGACTGGGAATTTTGTGCTAAAAACTGTTCTTCAATTTCCCCAAAGTTTTCTTCCCTTATGCAAGGAATTTTCATTTTCTGCCTCATTCTCCGGGTGCTTTAAATTCCTTTAGGCACTGTTTTCATGTAAATCTTAACACAAAAGTGTAGTATTTTATTTTTTATTTATTATTACATTTATATCCCGCCCAAAAAGTGTAGTATGCAGTTGTCTTTTTCTTTTTCATGCTCATCTCTTCATTGCTCTGGAGAACATTCTTTATGGTCATATGTCAAGATCTGACAAAAGCTCATGGGAAGAGTTCCTACACAACATCTTCCGCTGGGCTTGAGTTGAACTGCAAGGATCCTGGGATGCTATTATTCACAATAAAGGACAGAATATTCATATACACCATATCCCTTATCCATCTGTAGTTAAGCTTAGTGCAAGAATATTTATTTTATTTATTTATTATTTAAATTTATCCCCACCCATCTCCCCAAATAGGGGACTCTATTATAGGGAATATTGAACCCCACTTGTTTTAAAATATTTTGTTCTTTGAAAGAATATTTGAAAACAAATTTCCTTTTATCAGTCTGAACAAGAATGGTTGGAAAAGTTCAAACTATTTTTTTTTGTCACAGCAATAAAATTTGGAACACTCCTGGAAAAGGAATCCTAATTTTAGCCATGATCTGTCTCAGGTTATTCAGATGTTTTGACAATTACAGCAATCCAAGTTTTGGGGATGGAAGATCTTTTCCTGAACATTTACATTGTTAGGATGCTGGAAACTTTAATCAAGATCCTTTTAGTAGTATGGGAATTAGATGGAATGTGTATAGAAGAAGAAAGATTAAGTTTGGAACTAGGCTTATGCATAAAATGAAGAAAAGCTGAATGCTCCTTCTGAATGTTTCAAGTGGATTGTGCTCTGACAGAACAAAACTTGAAATGTTTTGAATATTTGACCATAGGAAACAACAAGAATTCTAAAAAGAAAAAAGAGGAGAAAAAAGAAAGCAAAAAAGCTCCTTGGTCCCTTATTTTTCATTCAAGAGCCCACTAATTTAGGTGGGGTAGAATTCCCTGTAGAATTGTAACCTTGCAATTAACGCTAAAGGGAAAACTTGCTCAAGGGAGTGATTTTTTTAAATGAAAAATCTCATGGTAAACAATTGAAACAATAATTAAGCACATTTTTTTGCAGCTTCTGTCCGCATAAATAGCCAGCCGCAGAAGTGAGACCAGCAAAGAAGCAATTATAATGAATTCACTTCAGTACAGCCTGTTACTACCAAAAACACGCTTCCCTGGTGTGAGGATTTTTAAAAAAAATGTAAATATTTGCACAGCACACTTTTCATTTTGCAATCTTCCTGAAAAATTCAACAAACTATTTTGCATTTGGCAGGCTGGAAACTCAACATCAAAGCAACCGGAAGTATCTTTTAATGTACAAGCACAAAACACACTTTTGTATTTTGCAATCTGCGTAAAATGGCAAGCACAACACACTCAAATGTGTTATAGTCCATGAAAGCGAAGAATTCTAAAAACAGCAGTAAATTTACCTACCAAAAAGGGAGCAGTCTTTCTTATATCCCAAATTACTCTCAATGTCTCCATATATATTTAACTGTTTCTCCCTCATTCCCAGACTCTGTTCTCCTCTTAGCCAGTGGCAGCAGGGAACATTTTTCATACTCCTTATTTGGAACCCACTTTGGAACCCTATTTACTTGCTTTTACTTGGAACCTTGGACAGATATCATATTCCGGCTCCCCTTCCTATTCGGGGTCATTCTCTGGAGATGTCATCAATTTCCCAATGATTATAATGAAGAACTCAACAAATGATTATATCCATGATTAGGGGAATGTATTTGCAGGCACAGTAGCCTTCATCTGAAGTTTGTCTTACTTCAACCATATAGGCATGAGGCAATTTGTTGCAGAGAACCACTGAGTTTTTAAAAAATGGAATAAATGTACATTTATTTTATAGAATAAGGCATAAGATCTCTTTCTTTCTGAGCAAATGAAGCATGTCAATTTGCAGACAAATAGGTGTAAGATTTTGGGGGTGATTTTTGCTTGGGGGGAGTCCTTATCTCATGATGATGATGACAACTTCCAATGACTCTGGGCATTTCATAAATAAAAAAACATTAAAAAGCAATAAAATAATGGACAAGAATAAAAGATGGCAAGATGGCAAACACTGGATAGGAGCAAAAAAAGAAAAAAAAGAAATGGACCCACAAAACCCAAAAGGGGGCTTCAATCACCCTTGCAAAAGGTCTAAGCGAAGAGCCAGTTCTTCAGTGCCCTTTGAAACACCAGCCGGGTGGGGGCCATTCAGATTTAAGAGGAACCTCATTCCAGAAGGCAGGCATTGCTACAGACAAGCCATGCTTCCAGGGTCCCAATAGATGCACTGTTTAATCAAAAGAACCCAAAGCATGCCAATCCTGTCGGATCTAATTGGCCAGGCAGATACTATGGAAGATAGGCAGTCCCTCAAGTAACCAGGCCCTATGCCATGTTTTCCCCTATTTTGATACAGAGAACTGTAATGTATGTCTGAAAAGTAGAAAACAGTAGTTTATAGAAACAAACTTAGAAACTCCAGGCCCTGCCCACTTGGCATAATAGACCTGCTGACCCATCCCTCCCACCTCCATGAAATTTTAATACTAATAAAAGGTTGTTCCTTCTTCTTTACAGCTCTTAAAGGTTGCCTCAGTATCCCTTTCCAAAACACATGAATGGGAAGGTTAAGTAAAATGATTCCCTCATTGGAAGTTAGGCACAAACATGTCCTTCGTCTCTAATTTTCTTCCTACTGACATTTTCTTTTTATGGGGAGCTTGCCTGTAGTAACCTCAAAAGTCTATGAGCCGAGAAAAATCAAACTAAATTCTACTCTCTGAAGTGGTTCTGAAGATTTAATACAAGTTTATTTTGGCTCAAGCTGCTTCATTAACCTCACCTGAAAAGCAGTTTAAAAGAAAAAGTAAAAGTAAAAAAAAAACAAAAACCTGAAGTTGACTTTGTGTAAAGTCCACACTCTACCCACCCATACAAAGAATCAGCATGATATAAAAGTTTATTCTGAAAGCAGCGGACCCTCACTGTCTTATGTCTTACAGACAGCACTGGGCAATTATAGGGAGCAGATATTTTTAAATAGAATTGCCATTATCTGTGACTAAAATTATGCAAGCTGCAGTTGATGGGAGTTGTAGTTCAAAACACCTTTAACACATCAGATAGGAGAAGGCTAGACTTAAAAATATCCTATTGCACCATGATCCCTTCTGGTTCCTTCCATATTCCAGTGCACAAGACCATAGTAATATGAGCAGCATCTGAATGACATGCCATGATAACCTACTTCAGTGATACATGTTAATTTTACTTTGACCAGTTCCCTGTGGCACATCAATTCCCTCCATTAAATTTGAGAACAATATCCTTCCTTCAGCCTTAGTTTAATTAATAGGTTTCCCGGGAACTTGCCCTTTTTGCAATTGGCAGCTGATTTTTTAATTTCTAAGAACCTGAGGTGTGCAGCCACAACCCTGCATTCTAAATCCTCGTCCAGAGATGAACTGCTGTAATTATATGTTAAATATGCTTCAAATCTGTAGGGAGCAGTAACTCAATAAAACCATGAGCAAAATTTAATGGGAAGCTTAATTATAATAATAATATCATAAAATCCTAATGAGAAGAAAAATCAGCTTCATTTTATTTTAGCTTGGCCACCTAATATAAAAAAAATGGAAGGGGGTAATACAACAGTAATATTGTCTTGAAATTTGGGATAAATTAGTTTTTCCCCCTCTTGGTAATATCTCTGGATTTCAATTATTTCCTTATGAATCTAATAAAATATCTGGCAAACTTTTCAAGTGCATATAGAGCCTTGCCACACTGACTCCAATTTCATATGCAAAGCCTCCCCAAGGCATCATAAGTGTGCAAGCCACTTTCCCTCTGAGATGACCTCACTATTCCCAAATATGAGACACATTCCTGATTGGGTGGAGTTTGCTTTGTGGCCCAGCCTTCCTTGCTTAAGTTAGCCAATAGCTGAGTATGAAAACCACTCTGCCCCTCAGCACTGCCAGCCCCTACATCTCTCTGTGCCACCTCTCTGCTTTTCTATCCCCCTGAAGGGGGGTATGATTCCCCCCCCCCTACCTTTGAACAATGACAACCAACCTTATGAAGTAGCCCAGGACATCCCGTAAGTGGACAACTATCCTTTTTCTCGGGTTGGCATTACAGTTTGAAGGCAAGGTGGTGGGGGAGGAAAGGTCATGGCAGGCATTATATGGTACCTCCATAACACAAGGTGATTTTGCTTTGTTCTCTGAGACAGCAGGGTATTGAGGATCCATGGTTTAGGATTTTTGTGGTATATTAACTACCATCTATCTATCTACCATCTATCTATCTATCTATCTATCTATCTATCTATCTATCTATCTATCTATCTATCTACAGTATCTATCCATCTATCTATCTTCTATCTAAATTGCCCTACATGGCATGGGACCAGGGTATCTGAGGGACCGTCTTGTCCCGACCATGTCCGCCCGCCCCATCCGATCATGCAGGGAGGGCATGCTTCGGATCCCTTCATTAAAAGAATTCCATCTGGCGGGGTCCAGGAGGCGTGCCTTCTCTGTAGTAGCACCCGCCCTGTGGGATAACTTGCCCCCTGAGGTGAGACTGGCACCCTCGCTCCTAGCCTTTAGGAAGTCCTTGAAGACCTGGCTATGCCGCCTTGCCTGGAGTGAAGGAAAGGACAGTTCCTCCTGGGAGTGGTTGGTTTAGTGGTTTCCTCCTTGTAAGAACAGACCATCTTCTGGATTTCTGCTTTTTATTTTTATAGTAGTTTTAAATGTCTAGGTTTTATCGTTTATATTTTGATTGTAAACCGCCCAGAGTCTGCCATGGCAGAGATGGGCGGGGATAAATCTAAATAATAAATAAATAAATAAATAAATAAATAAATAAATAAATAAATAAATAAATTTGGTGTAGTGGTGCTGGCCTAGAAAGCAGGAGGTTGTGAGCTCTAGTCCTTCCTTAGGCATGAAAGCCAGCTGGGTGACTTTAGGCCAGTCACTCTCCCTCAGCCCAACCCACCTCACAGGGTTGTTGTTGTGAGGAAAATAGGAGGAGGAACGAGTATTAGGTATGTTCCCCACCTTGAGTTGACCAAAATATATATGTAAAAATGTGTTAAAATCATCATCATCATCATCATCATCATCATCATCATCATCATCTGCTTTCATGTTATTTCAGAGGCACAAGCCTGGCCAGCTTTGGAGTCTCATTAAAATCTTCACCTGATCAACCTCATAGAAAGAGAGAGAGAGAAGGGGAGCCATGGAGGAGGCTTTATTGATTGTCTCATGCATTTGTTGGATTGTTGGATAAGCTTTCATGACCTAAAAAGTTGACAAGGAATATATTGGTACTAAGCAAGATTTGTATCTCCTATTGTCTACTATGGGGAAACCACATTAATGGTTTGATTTATTTATTTATTTCCCAATAGAATAGGAAGAAGCTTTCTAGAATGACAGATAACATGTTCTACCCTGAGCAGGGGAAGAATGCTAATTTTCAGTGAAAATTAGGTACAGGACTTTTAGTTTCTAAAAACATCACACAACTAATATTCACACATGGGAAATACTTTGATTTGGAAGTAATCTCTAAAACACCCCCCCCCCCAGTTTCTTATGGGCAATTGCAATGAACTACTATCTGGAATGGGTCATTCAGTCCCTTCCTTTATTAAATCCCCATTTCTTGTAGACAAGGGATTCCTCCCAAGCACTGTGATTGGGAAGACCCTGATAAACCATTTGCTGGGATTAGAAGGTAGATGTGTCAGTCATTTGATTTTACTCTTTACTTTTCTCCTTTCTCCATCCTGTTTGACAGAGGAATATAAATCAGGATAAATCCAAGTTGGCAACCGGGGAGTAGATTGGATTTTGGATTTTATATTTATTTATTTTATTTATATTGGGTTTGGATTGTAATTTTATGTTTATATGTTCTTAACAGCTGATTTACCACCTCTATGGCCTCTTTTAAATGCAAAGAAAAAGAAGAATCTGTTGATAGAAACATAGTACTGAAAGTCACATCTGGATTGGCTCTCAGTCCAAATGTTATCTTACAAAGGTATTTGTTTTATTTATTGCAGATATTTGCAACTGAAAACAATATTTGATGCAGAACTAGACTAGCAACTTTCTCTATTATCTGAAAACATTCTGGAAGGGGAGCCACCGTGAGTTGTTTCAGCAAAACAATTAAGGGAGTAAAGTATATTACAGTCTAATAGATTTATGACTTTGATAGATTTATGATTGTCTCTCTCTCATACACAAATAATTTTCATCTTCCTTTTTTTAAAAATAACTTTATTGATTTTCAAAGTATAGTTAAAATACAAAATAAAGAGTAAAGATAAGACAGAATACAGAACTAAGGAAAAAAGAAAAAGGATAAAAGTGCAGAATTAGCAGAAAAAGAAAGTGATTTCCGACCTTCTCCAATACACATATAAATGCATTTTATACAGACATAATCTCTTACCATTAAGAGTAAGAGTAGTTAAAGTTAAACCACTAAGTTAAACCTTAGTAACGTTATTTCTATAAAATCAAACCATTTAATCATCAAAAGCCAAAATCAAAACTTCATTTTTTTCAGACACAAGCAAATAGTCTAAAAGCAGTTGCCAAGTCGAAACAAATCCAGACACAGTATTTTCTCTTACCGACGCTGTTAACTTAGCCATTTGGGCCAATTCCATTAGTTTAATCATCCATTCTTCCACTATAGGGATTTGTGAATCTTTCCATCTTTGTGCATATAAAGTCTTGCTGCTGTAATCATATATAAAAGCAAAGTCCCATGCTGTTTCTCGAGCTGTTTCTTGTTGGGGTTTGTATATACCCAGGAATTTACAGTTAGATAAATTTATACTGGAGAGGCTTGATATCTAGGTGAGAGGGGAATTATTCTGCAAGTCACCCAATTAGCAGCCATTGTTGTAGGGATGATGTGGCAGTGTATGACTCATACTACAGGTGCTAATAGTTTAGTTGGGTGTGGCAGATGATCAGAGTGACCTATAATGTGATTCGTCAGTTTATGTATATATACAGAGAAGTCTGGTGTTCTTTCTTCTTGTTTGCTGTAACTTCTCATCGCTGTATCATTTGTTACCATTGTGGATGTATTTGGACTACGTATGTATATAAAGTAAATAGGCTATTTTATCTAATCTCTGCTTGAGTGTCTATTTACTGCATAGAATGTGGATCACTGGTGTCTTGGAAAAAGGAGCAGGCCGCTCCACGGTGCGCACTCTGACATTTCTCCATCAGTCCCAAGAGAAACAGTTCTGGTTTCTTTTGTAAATCCACTTTAAGAATCTTTTGAATATTAACACATATTTGATCCCAAATTTTTTTAGCCTTCTCACAAGTCCACCAAAGATGACAAAAAGTTCCTTTGCCAAAAGAACATTTCCAACAAACATTAGTTAAACCATTATACATTTTGGACAACTTATCAGGAGTTAAATACCAGCGATACATCATCTTATAGAAGTTTTCTTTCAAGTTATAATTCAGCATAAATTTCAAACCTTTCATCCACATATTCTCCCATTGGTCCAACATGATATTGTATCCAAAATTCTTAGCCCATTTAATCATACAATCCTCGACATGTTCATCTTCCATATTCATCTGTAACAAAATCTTATACATCTTAGCAATAATATGATCATCATTTATACAAAGATCCATTTCAAACTGAGTTGTTTCATTAACAAGTTTATAATTCTTTTTATCTAATTTGAAACATTCCATCAACTGTATATAGGTGAACCAACGACATGTAAATCCTTCCAATTCTAACATTTCCCTTGTTTTAATTTTTGGTTCACCCTCCTCAAACTTTAAGGTAAAGGTAAAGGTTTTCCCCTGCACAGTCATGTCCGACTCTAGGGGGCGGTGCTCATCTCTGTTTCTTAGCCGAAGAGCCAGCGCTGTCCGAAGACTCTTCCGTGGTCATGTGGCCGGCATGACGCGCACAGAACACTGTTACCTTCCCACCGAAGTGGTACCTATTTATCTACTTGCATTTGCATGCTTTCAAATTGCTAGGCTCAGTGGTTAAGACACCAGGCTTGTCAATCAGAAGGTCAGTGGTTTGAGACCCGAGCGCCGCATGACAGAGTGAGGTCTCGCACTCGCCCCAGCTCTTGCCTCAAACTTCAACAAATCTTTATATTTTAACCAACTTATTCCTTCCAAATTTTCTCTTCTAACAATTGCTTCCTGAGGTGACAACCATAATGGTACATTTGGAGACAGTCTTACCTTATATTTATTCCAGATTCTTAATATGGCATTCCTAATAAAATAATTTTTAAAATCCTTGTTAACTTTAACTTTATCATACCATAGATAGGCATGCCACCCAAATCTTAATTCATGTCCTTCAAGCTGTAGTAATTTCTTGTTCTCCAAGGTAATCCATTCCTTCATCCAAAGCAAACAACAAGCATCAAAGTACAATTTCAAATTAGGCAGACCCAAACCTCCTCGTTCTTTAGCACCTTGTAACAATTTATATTTATATTTACATATTTATTTATTTATAATTCGATTTATATCACTGCTCCATCTCCCCTTAGAGGGACTCTGGGTAGATTCTTGGTTTCTTGCCTTGCCAAATAAATTTGGAAATATCTCTCTGCCATTCTTTAAATGGTAAATCTGTTGACAAAATTGGTAGAGTCTGGAAAAGAAATAACATCCTAGGCAAAACATTCATCTTAATCACATATATTCTTCCCAAAAGAGACAATTGCAATTTTCCCCATCTTATCAAATCTTTTTTTACATCATTCCAAATTTTAACATAATTATTCTGAAATAACATACTATTTTAGTTGACAGAATTACCCCGATATCTTACCATTTTTTCAATCTGAAATCCCATCTTGCCCATCAGTAGATCTTGGTTGGGCATATTGGCCAGAGTGGATGCCGTTGGGTGAAAGTGAGCTGGATTGACTGTGCAATGTCTGGCCTAGTAGTAGTAGCAGATAGGAGGGTGAGGCTTTTTTTTCTCCTGCCCTGTGGCTGCCATGGCCGGGTATATCTGCCAGAGCAGATGTGATTTTTTTCAGCTGCTGCTGAAAGGCATATGTTGGAATGCTCCATTTTCCTGCTTCCTTGGATATTAATCTGCGCCTGGAAAAGAGCTCACTGAAGGTCTCTGCGAGCATTTCATTGGGATGACTCTTATTAGAGAACTGAAGGTTCTAGAAAGTCAAAGGCGTTCAGATTTGCTTGGAGCTTGACATCAAATTGGCAGGTCCGGTTGAAATAGCTGAAGTCCTGTCCTGTATGGTTATCTGGGATGAGTCTCTAATCAAGGGGACAAGCAGTAAGCCTCTTATTGTCACCTTCAGGGGCCATGCAAGTGTGCCTTTTCCATCTCTGCCCCCTTCCTCTGGAACAGCACTAACTCCAATGTATTATTAGCCCCTTTCCTTCTGGCTTTTGGGAAGCTGGTGAAAACCTGGTGGCTCTACCAAGCTGGGGAGGCCAGGTTGTAGTAATTGCCTCTTGGGCATGAGGTTCAGTTTTCTCTCATTGTTAAAAGTTTTTATTTGTGACTCCTGGTTCCATAGGAATACTTAATCCCAAGTACCTACAGACAGATCAGATCAGAGTGGCCTATAAGGATTGTAGATAAACAACTTTAACAAATAAACAGACTTTATTCAAATTAGAAATCTATAAAATCTTACTTTTAATCTCACATTCCTGCCCCCACCCCCAAAATGACCTAGGATATTGTTTAGTCTTTAGGTCTGCTACATCATAAAGCATCTTTTTATTTATTGGTTTGTTTATAAGTTTCCAATACTTTCTAATTTATTTAATCATTTCAGGGAGGAAAATATTGCATCAAACCATCCCATTTTGGTGATTGGGTGATATGGTTTGAAGTGATCATTATCATTCTGATCTAATCCTATACTCTCACGTACACACACACACACACACACACACACACACAGAGAGAGAGAGAGAGAGAGAGAGAGAGAGAGAGAGAGAGAGAGATGATTCAAATGAGCAGTAATGCACAAAAGATTACCCACAAAAATTAGCAGGAAGTAATACTGGAAAAATGCCCAGACCCTGATTAACAAGGACAGTTTTAGCAAGTAGAGCACTTTCCAAGGTCCATCTTTATTATGTGACAGCAAAAAAGGAAGGACAGCAGTTTGTCTCACTTCTGACAGAGCAGTAACATGGTGAGGAATGGAGATGTGTTGTTTTCCTTTCATCTCTTAAGTGACAGTTTCAGGAGAATACAGCATGTTTGAGTATCCATAATTATCTCAATAGAATGACAAATGGCAAAAAACATCCTTGCAATAAGTGATTACTTATTTATTATCAATTTTACCTCTCTTCCCATTTAAGCCTTCAAGACCATTACAGCAGTTATTTGTAAATAAGCATAACATTCCTTAACGCTCAATCCCACTGGTGGAAAAAAATATTGTTTAAGTGTGGAGTACATTAGCAAGGCATTGAGATTGTCAATAATGCATGCTCAACATCATTTAATTATTTGGAAAACATCTGTTGAAGAGAAATATGCTCCAGAGAGGAAAAAGGAAGACAACTGTATTAGTGACTATGTTAACCATATCATACTTTGAAAAGACAGAAAGTAGGTGTGGAGAAACTCCTTAAGAAAGCAAAATAATCAAGAAAAAAAATAATTGTCTTTTTCCCTCCTGCACATCTGGACAAATAGAAATGACCTATTTATCAATTTAATTACAGATCTTTCTTTTAGAAAGGCTAGAATCTTTTACATGGAAATTTCAGGGACTGAGCTGGTCCAGACCTCTTTAGCTTCATGAATTCTAGGTAGGCTTCCCAACCATTTGACCTCCAGATGTTTTGGAACTGTAATTCCCCTAATTATGGAAATGAAGACACCAAATTGAGAGTCTATTGTGCAATACCTGGTACTCCACTAAGGTATTCATTCATTTATCAAATACAGGACAGTTAGATGGATTATAAGCAGGGAAGTGTTTTTTGCCATCATTTTGCAACTAAAATGTTCACAAGGAGGTCACCAAATTCTGAGCCTAAGAGTCTCTAGAAGTAATGTAAGATGGGCTTTTCATGGAATATTCTGATATTTAAGAGGATAGATCTGAAAAGTAGATCTAAAAGCTACATCTAAAAACTAAATAACAAAAATACAGTGAAACTGACCTTTCCGTTGGTTCTCTGGGGGTTGGAATGCTATAATGTATAAACAAATACAGGTACCAATTAACTGTGTTTTCAGACTTCTGTGTGTTGGGGTAAACCAGTTTTTCACATATAGGTACTTAAATATCCATGATCCATGCAGCTAGAGATCCTTTTGGTCTATAGTTGATGAAAGCTTCAACATGTATATGCCTGGTTGACTTGCAAACACATAAAGTGGGGAACCTGGGTTCTTGAGATGTTGTTGAATTATAACTCCTAGCAGTCTTAACCAAAATGGCTAATGGTAAGGGATGCTGGGAGTTGTAGTTCTGCACCCAGTATAGATGCATACATATTCAAATGGTGACTCCACACGACAATTATAAAGTAAAAAAAAACTATTTTCTATCTTTTGCTTTGTCCCAAAACCTGCCATTTGAAAGGGACTGATTTATATTCCCTAATGGTTAAGTCCTTTGAATGGTTGTTGGGGCAGTTAATTCTTAGCCAACACCAGCAGCTGGAACAGGATTGGTGTGATTTTGTAAAACAGGCTGAGCACACTCATCAGATTTTCAGAAACCAGCTCATCACACCACCACCACAGCAAAAAGACCCTAGAGCTCTGAACTAAGCAACTGAATTAGTCAATCTGTGTCTTGGTTATATTTCAGATTATATCTTGAAACGTGTGTTACTGAATACACCTGTATTTTTAAACCTTCATGGGAAATTAGATGTCAGGAAAAAAGCCTAGAATGATTTCCTGTGATCCTTTTTCCCCATTTGGGTGGAGTTTATCTTTGGATGTATTTTTTTGTGCTGAGGAACATGCCAGCATAGGAACTTCCACCTGCAATATCAAGTAGCATATCCCAGACCCTGCTTTATCACCTCACTTAACATTTACCTTTGCTTACATTTGTCATGTAAGAAGTCTTCAAAATAAATTGTGGTTAATTTTCAGCTATTTTATTTACTGAGGAAAACCCACAATAATTAACATTCCTATTCCATCCAAGGGTTCATCCAAAGTCCTGGCCCAATTTCTGGGGAAAGTTGTTTTCAGGCCTTATAGAAGACCAACAGGGTCAGGGCCATCTGAACCTCAGGGGTTAAGCTGTTCCAAAGGGGTAGGTACCACATCAGAGAAGGCACAGTACCTGGGTCCTACAAATGAACATTCTTTCATAGAAAGGACCTGAAGCATGACAACCCTGTCAGATCTCTTGGGATGGGCAGAAGCAATTGGAGATAGGTAGTTTTGCAAATAACCCAGCCTTATGCCATGATTGGCGTTATAGGTGGTAAACAGTACCTTGAATTGCATCTGGAAGCCTATAGGAAGCCAGTGCAGCTCATGTAGTATGCTATGGTACACCCATATCTTCACACCAGGTTGACCCTCTCAACTACTATTGAATCATGGATAAGGGAATCCTTGTTACAGGCTGACCTGGCATTTAGCAGCAGCAGCCCAAAGCCTAGGACACTGAGAGTCTGATGACCAGGCATTGGGGCTGAGAATAAGGTGCTGGAATGCAGAATTAGTACACCGAAACTGGCTTCCCTGTAAGTATCTTGCTCTCTCTTCTTCCATGTCTACCCATGCCCATCTCCATTGTGCTGTTATTGCCTGATCCCAATCCCCAACACACCAGCCCCCTGACCCCTGCAGATCAAAGAGCCCCATGTCATCTCCCCAATGCCACAACCATCCAACTAGCTGGCTAACCAGTTCTTCAGGATGCTTCTATCTCAGCACTTAGGATCCCTAATTGCAGACTGCCAGTGTACACCCCCTCAATACACACAACCACACCATCTTCTCTGGTTACCCCACTCTCCTTGAGCTGGTTAGAGTCTTTAACCGCACCATGTTCCACATGCAGGAGGTAACGAGCATCTGCACCCAAAAGGCTGCTCAGGAGGCTCTGCTCTCCATCAACTCTCATAGCCACCACTACCTCTGCTGTGTTGACTCATCACCCAAAGAGAGTCCAAAGACCCTCCAATTTGTTCTTAGGACCCCATAACCTCCACAAATCAACACCAATATACTTTTTCCAACTAATCCTGTGGCCCACACAGAAAGAAATCTGATCATTAGTGTGTCTATGAAGAAGGAAGGAAGGAAGGAAGGAAGGAAGGAAGGAAGGAAGGGAGGGAGGAGGGGAGGAGGGGAGGAGGGGAGGAGGGGAGGAGGGGAGGAGGGGAGGAGGGGAGGAAGGTCTGAGACAGCCCAATTATATGCTGACAATGACCATTATATGGTTCTGATACCTGTGGATGTGGATGTAAATGTGATAGTCCTGCAGATCACATCTCAAAGAGGGTGATATTACTTCATCAATGGGACCTCTCTGGGACAAAGGGCAGTGGTTAGTTTGGAATATTTGAAGTTGGCTATCATTAAGCTCAAGAAAGTCCAAGCTGCTCTTGGACAAAACAACAACCCTGAATTAGAATTGGCCTTTGGAAATGTTTGCACATAAGAATTCTTTTGATGAAGTTCCATCCAAATATTGACTCATAATTTGCTTTTCATGAGCATATTTGAGAAATTTGTTTAATGCAATTAACTAAAGCAAAGGCATTTCACTTCCCTAGGTGGGGAGAGATGTTGATTTCTTTGTAGATGAATTATTGCTTTATTGGCACCCAGACTTACTTTGTATGGATAGCCAAAGAGCATTATACCATTTAATTCCTGCAGTTGAGAAACATGCACCCACACATGTGCACACCCAGAGCCCTATTTGACTATACTGTGAGAATTTGTCGTCCCACTCTGGTTAGCATAAAAACCTCTGTCTTATTGATAATTCAAATTCTGACATGGAATTTGATGTATTAATTATGCATGGCAGTTATATTCTCAATCTGATGAATCAGTAATAAAAAAGGGAACCCCAGAATGCCTCAAAAGAGCACACATCCTCAGTACTGAGATTCATGGAGGGGGTTTTCCCTTGTCTTCTGTCTGGAAGGCATGATATTCAATAATTCAAGAGGAGCAAGAATCAACATATCTTACAGCATATTTGATGTGCCAACAAACAGACTCAAGACTGTTTCATTTCAATTAGTTCCTTTGTTGCCAACAAAAGACTGACAAACACATTGAGAGAGAGAGGCCAGGTGTGGCATATTCTTGCTTTTGCCTGTTGCTATTTGTTTTGTGATAGTTTGCCTAACATTCCTGCTATTCCCCCTTTGCCATATTTTAGCAACTATTGTTCCCCTCGTATCATCTTACCCAGGATCAAGTGAGTCTATCCTGCACAAAATAAAGATTGCAAGTCATTTTCGAGACCCTTCTGAACTCCTCAGCTAATTGGCTCAGGTGTAAGCCAAGCCAGCAGGCCTGTGACTTTGATGTGACATTTTAGAGCTGAGCACCTGGTAACATCCTTGTTTGTGTGTCAAATACCAGCCGGCCTTGCCTGCTGCTCAAGCCGGGCTAATAAAAATGCTAGTAATCACGTTGTATTACAAGGCTCAAATTCATGCTGTTACTTTATTGCAAGGCTGTCATTAATTTTGCAGGGTGAACCTGGAATCCAATCTGACCTGTTTTTAATAAGTGTGGGTTTGTGCATGAAGTGTGTTTGCAAGTGACAGAAAGGTGACTACCAGCTGTTCCTTCTTTACATGTAGTTCTACCTTTGCCTTTGATCAATAATGCTGTTTTGCTTAAAAGAAACTTTTTTTCTCCTTCAGCAAGGAGGTAGAAAAAGGCCCTCCTTGTTCCTGTGGTTTATTTATAAAGAATATACAATTATGCAAAGGTCAGTCAGTGGAAAATAATTTCTCTGGTGGCTTTGCTTGACATGACTCTGGTAGTCTGCTTTGCAAACAGCTGGGCCACTCATTTCCCAGAAACCTCCCTGCCCATCCCCAGTGGTGCTATTGGGAAGGCATAGAAGACCATTAAAAAAAGCATTATGAATGCATAAGCCATGCTACAAACTGAAAACTTCTGAAATGTACTACCTAGGGGACAGTGGGACTGCAAACAAACAAACACACATTCGTTCCACAAAAGGCCCGGATTCCATTAGAAAAATAGGTAATGGAAATCTTTCAGGGCCAGGGGGAGCCAGCAACCTGTACTTTCTTTTCACAAGGTCATTTTTTCCCCTGAACTGCTTAAAGCAAGGGTGGGGAGCTTATGGCCTCCAGACTCCATACTGCCTTTCTGATTTCCTTTATGGTCTCTTGGCATCCAGGGTTGACTGCTGAAATTCAGGGGCACAATAGCTGCAGTTTTCAAAAATAAGGGGGGAAATGGGAATGGAAAGCTCCTGGGAGGCAAAATATTCCCACTTCCTCCCTTACTTCCCACCCACCTGCCAAAAATTACCCCAATTGGGGCCCAGGTAAAAAAAAAAGGCAATTAAAATAAACTCCGGTAAGCTTATACCAATTGCATCAAAGATATATCATGTTCAAGTGAAACCAAAGTAAAGATGTCTGCAAACAGATGGGAAGGGAGATAAGAGACACAGAAGGAAGATCAACCATCTTGATCCATAGCTCCCTCCTGCTTTCAAGAGTGACTTTTCTTCCTCTTCTGCCTGTATGATTGAGACAGATCTATACTTTACAATACAGAGACTCATTTTGAACATTTTATTATTTATTCATTACTTTTATTATTAAGATTTCCAGGGAAGTTTATAAGAAGTTGCTAAAAATATATACAAAAATCAAAATAAAATAAATAATGTACAACACATTTAAAACTTCATTGATTGATTGATTTTTCTACCAGCCATATTTGTATACCTCATCAACTGACTAGTTGATTTGTTACAACAATACGATACACAAAATAAAATCATAAATGTAGATCCATCATGAATCTTGCTTTGCTTTGGAAAAATAATTAAGTTGGCAGCAGGTAAATAGTCCAGTGAAATAATTTTGTGAATAGTATGACATCATCAAGAAAACATATACTATCAGAGTGGATACTCTTCCAATTCCCTGGATCTCTGACTGTATAGGGCTTTAATTTTAAGCATCCTTTAAAGTTATTTTTTTAATTATACATTTAAAAACTGAACCACAATAAATTAAACTGAAACAATCTTGATGTGGGGTTATCTAATTTTACTCCAAAGAAGCTGCAGCATTGGGAGATAATTTGCTGCACAGTCAGTAACAAAAGTCAAAACAATGTCCATTACCCAGATATAGATAGGAAAGAATACACTATGTCATCATTCCAAGGTAGCCTATAATAAGATGAACACAAAATATTGCTGGATTAGACCACCCTCCCCAGTCACCTATCTTTCAGAGTTCCCCCTGGCAATTCTGGAATGGTAATTTCAATCCATCTAGGAATATCAGGCTGGGGAAGTAGGATTAGATATTGCAAATGAGGAAAGGGATATGTGACATCATTTGCTGTTGGATGTGTTCCCATGCTTTTTGTAAAGTTCAATCCAGTCCTTGGCCAATTGTTAATTTAACTGTGAAGAACTGCCACACAAATCCATGATACCATAATAATTTTTGAGGCTTGTAAAGATCTGCTATGTTGAGGCCTGAGTCTTGCAGAGGCAAGTTGCTCCATCTTGACAGTGGGTCTTGGTGCAGCTGATCTGCCTCAATCACTCAGTTGACAAACAAGCTGCTGTGCAAAAGCCCCTCTTCCGGAGCTAAGCAAGGCATCCACTCCACTAATTAGAAGTAGAGTGCCACTTCGTATTGCCACTTCAAAGGAGAGCTTTGCTCAGATTCCCAACCAAATGAAGTACCCCTTCCAAGTTCTACTCAGCCCTATTAATTTGGCTATGTAAAATACTTACAAACAGCACTCTTAAAATACAACTATGTTTGAATTGTTTCCAACAGGTTACTTTTTCTCATCGCTTTAAGGTTTCCTTTTAATGGTGCTGTTAATAATTTCATTGGTAAAGAAACATGCCAGATGTTCTAATAACTAATATGTTACAAATTTAGAAGTCACTGAAACATCTTTCTGGGACCAAAATATTGAACCTAATTGCTCAGGTGTTCCATCTACTTTTAAAGACTCCTGCTGTGGAAGTACTTCTGTTCCAGCTTCTTTCACTGAACCCGCCCAATGCAAGGAATGGGGAGGAACCCCATCATGATAACAAATTCAGCTGGGCAGAGTGAAAGGGGAACTGATTGGCAGGCTGCCGAAGACAAAGATTTCTAACGATGGTTAAGAAAACAAAAGTAATTGGATTACACAAAGAAAATAAGATAAACATTCATTAAAATTACAGTAATAGGCTATGACTAATGAACACATATGAATGCAAACAGCACATGTTCTTTAAATCCTGCAGGCCTACTTGCAGAAGTGTCAGTAGTAATTCTTAATCCTTCAGTAATTGTTATGTGTGCTCCAGTTTAAAAGATAGGGACTTGTTTTCCATGCACTGATTTTATCAGTTGTTGCTGTCGATCAATCAAAGATATCATAAACTGCTAATGCAGAGCTTTCCAAACTGTGTGTCACGACACAAAAGTGTGTCGCCACACACAGCGTGGTGTGTCGCCACACCACCTGGAAGCGGTGGCGCGCGCGTGCACGGCGGCCGCCCCCCGCGCCGCCGCACGCCCCTCCCGTGCCGCCACCGTGCACACGCGCGCCGCCGCACGCCCCCCGCGCCACCGGCGTGTGCGCGCGCGCCGTCGCACGCCACCTGTGTCGCCGCCGTGCGCGCGCGTGCTGCCGCCGACGCCAACGCCGGGTGTGTCGCCAGCGGCGGCACTTTGGAAAGCCCTGTGCTAATGGAATGTTGTCTATGTTCTTGCTGGACATTTTAAAGTTGTGAATTCAGATGTTAAGTGGAAATAATAATAATAATAATAATAATAATAATAATAATAATAATAATACAAATAGTCTGTTGATCAGTTCAGCCATGTATTTCTCACATTCATATTTGGCTCTATTATGGGAAGCTTAAAAGTGTATACAAACACAATCTTATCCTGTACTCATAACTAAGCCAGTTATGAAAGTAAATGTGCACAGTCTTGCAGCACTGAATTATTAAATAAAACAGAGATAAACCTTGGGGCTACAAGGATGTTCATAGAGATGAGGGTGCTGTGAGCCAGTATAACAGAATGAATAAACTACTGGATGTGAGCCAGTAAGGTTTATGTTCAATCCTCACCTCAATCAAGAAGTTCATTGAGTATTGGGAGAAGGTGAGACAACCAGCTAGTTCAGCAGTAGGGCTGCTCTTCTTAGGTGTCCCAGGTTTAGGAGGTTGGGGAGATAGGTTTAATGGAAGGTACTGGTACTCAATCTTTACTATCTCACTCTGCCTAATGATATGGCAGGTTCTGCTGCATAAGAAGGAGCCTTGGTTGCTATGGCCATCTGAAAATTAAAAAGGGTTTAAAAGGGTCTTGGACTAGGTTACTGAAATACAGTACCGGTGTGCAATCCCTGTTTATTGGTTTGTGCAGAGAGCCAAGCAGGAAGCTCTTGGAGGTAGGTCAAGCCGTACTGACATCAAGTTGCCCATCATACTTAACTTTAAGTAGATTTATGGATCCATGATTAACAGTCATTCTTTCATTGGGCTCTAAAGTGATTGTCTGAAACAACCATGAATGGGAAAATCTTTTTTATTTTTTAATGCAGACAAATAGCATGCTTTTCCTAAAGGAGGAAAACAAACATAAAGAATATTTTTTTCCATGAAAAGATTCCTCCCTTTGATAAACATTTTTCTTCTTACAACAAAGGAATTTGTACTAACCCTATTCCTTGAAGCTACACTGTGCATATTCTCCCCTTTCAGGTGCTGTTCTTGGCAAAGGCAAACATGATTTGTTGAGATATTTGTCCAAGAAAGATATTTCACTTGCTGTTCTTAACTGTAAAACAAATCTAGGAATTTCCCTTTGCTATCTTTAAAGTTACATCTAATACCCTGTAGCAGAAGAGCCACTCCCTCTGCTGGGGATAGTTCTATATACAGTACATCACTTTTTATCTTCACAATGAAAAAGATAAGAACTTAAATACATTTAATGTATTTAAATGTAAAAAATTAAATACGTTTTAAATGTCACCATATATGTAAATGATAGCTGCAGATACAAAATAGCTGTGATCTTCTGCAACAATTTTCCCAAACAAGGGTGATTAATTGAAGAGGAAGCTATCCCCAATGACCCTTACCTAGTTTTAATCAAGACTATGGCAAGATGATTGCTCAAAGTTTTATTTGCAAGCAAAAGACCAGCTGTTTTCATATTTCCAAAGACTTAGAGACCTTCCTGCCCGATATCTCTTTAGGATCTTATAATGTCATGCTCCATGAGTACTCATAGAGTACTCATAGTGGTAAAGCTCTTCCTCCTATATGACTTCAGTTCTAATACCACATGTGAGAAGATTAGAGTATGCATTAAATTATTCTTCCAGCCTATACCATTCTGGCTTGTGAGAAGAGGAGTCTTTGATATTACAGAAATTGGCTAGGTTTGCTTTATTTATTTATTTATTTATTTAATTTATTATTCAAATTTATCACTGCCCATCTCTACAGCAGTAGACTCTGGGTGGTTTACAATAATAATATTAAAATTAAAACCTATACATCTTAAAATACAATATAATAATAAATAGAAAAAATCCAGAGAATGGTGAGATCTTAAAAGGAGGATATTACTGGTACCCAATGCAGCTTGCGGAGCAGCGGTGTTACATGTGCTGATCTTATAGCGCCTGTGACTGCCCATGCGGCTGCATTCTGGACCAGCTAGTATTTATGCTAGTCTCTGACATATTTCTTTGCTTGCAGCTGCCCCAGTTGGCTGGAGATAGTCATGGTTTGGTTGCAGTCACTGCGCCTGAAAAACGCACCCCAGGAAATTCTAGGTTGGCAAGCCTCGATGTTCACAGAACCGATCATTCCCTGAACTACTTTGTATTGTGAGAGAAGTACAGTATCATTGAAAAGTTGTATGAGAAAAGAAAAGTATACTGTATGTTTGGGAAAGGTTCAGTCTTCTGCATGAGGAGAAAATGAGAAAATGAGAGTGAGAAAACCCTGCTTTTTCCCTGGAAATTGTATTTGAAATTGGTTCCTTTACACAGATTCCAGCCTCAGATGAGACTTAAAAATGAAAGGAATGAAATAAATAAAGGAAATATAGCTAAATCTAATTGTAACCAGTATCACTCCCTGTACCTCTCTATACCTTTGTACCTTGCAAACTATTTTTGCTTTACCACATCCATACATAGCTTTATATATTACCTTTTGACTTTACATTTCTCATTTTTTTCTTTTGGAAGATCTCATCAACTCCATCTAACCATGACTTGGCTGCTCTTTCCTTCCTCATTCAGTCCCCCTTCATATATTTGTAGTGACAGGGCATCATCTAGCTCTGTTTTGGAATTGGTTGGCAGTTGTTTTCTTCCTAGGACTGAGAGAAAGTGACAGGCCCAAAGTCATCAATTGGTTTCTGTGCCTACTGTTTAACATCTATATAAAGCCACTGAGAGAGGTCATCCAGTGGTTCAGGGTGTGATAGCATCAGTAGCATTATTATGCTATTGATACTTAACTTTATATTGCCACATTGGCTCAAGCTGCTGTTGTCATCTTGTTCCCCTGCCTGCAGGCTGTTTTCTGCATAGAACAAAAGAGGCTAAAGTTGAACCCTAGCAAGATGGTCTTACTGTTTGTTCATTGTAGTTTTCTGTCAGCTCTAGTGTTGTCTCTTAATGGGGTGGCACTGTCCCTGAAGAAGCAGATCCACAACTTGGGAGTCCTCCTGACCTCGTGGCTCCTTATGAAAGGTCAAATGGAGGCTATGGCCAGGAGATGCACCAGTTGTGGCTTCCCCCCCGCAAAAAAAGACCTAGCTACATACAACCTCCCCTCCCACCAGGGGAAGCAGTCTTGAGACCTCTAGTCTGAGGCCCAGACAAATTAACACCTGGTCTGAGAGTAAAAACAAATAAGAAATGTACCATTTAAGTATATATTCATATCCTTATCATTACAAAATTGGACTACTGCAATGCATTCTATATGGGGCTACCTTTAGGGACATTAAGTAACTGTGGTTTCTCCAAAATGCAATGACCAGATTGTTGAGTAGTACTATCATCATTATGATCATAGGTTTCTAGGTTAAACCTGCAGGTTTTCTAGGTTAAATTCAAAGTGCTAGTTTTGACTTAGATAGCCCTATATGGCTTGGCACCCAGGAACTTGCAGGACCTCAACTTCAACTGGATTTGAGCTATCCAAGGAGTCCTCCCAGGAGAAGCTACCCATGGTATCCCACTTTAGCAAGAGGAGGGGAGGGCAGAAAGCATTGCTTCTCAGTTGTGGCAGTTATATTATGGAACGGCCTCCCTCTAGGACTGGGATAACCTCCTGGAAGCCTTTACACACCACATTCTTGTTCAAGGCCTTTACAGATTGTTTATCCTTTTTACTTGAATGTTATTTATTTATTATTAGCAATTATCTTATAGATGTGTTCCTGTGCTGAACTGTTTTGTGTTACTCTTATTTCCTGTATAAAATTTTACTGTATTTTAGTATGTTATAAATCTAGAAGATTCAATAGTATCAAAATTTGATTGATAAATAAATATTTTTGTGATTTGATCCTTATTAATTCTACCTATATGACTAAACAACCTCAGCAGCCATTCATTCTTCACCCCCTCTCTTTGTTTTACCACATATACAGTATATATACAGTATATATACAGTATATATATATACAGTATATATATTAAATACCTCATTCCTACTGCATTCAGCTTACTTTTATGTTTCTCTGATATATCAAACTTTCTCTGATATATCAAACTCTCACTTTCATATAGTGAAACGAGCAGAGCCATAATCTTATACACAGCTGTTTTCACTTCATTCATTCCTTATAGTGGACCACATACTACTCACTATCTTTCTATCCACATTTCCTTGTTTTAAAATTTCTCCACCCATTTTCTCCTTTTTAGTCAACATTCTACCAACTACACAGATATTCTAGCATTTTGCAATGTATGTATAATTAGCAATTGTCCATTTCAACCACAATTACATTGGCCTTTGATAAATTTATTTTCAGATCTATACTCCTCATTGCACCATACCATCTATTTAATGTCATGTCCCCACCCTAGCACCCTTTTAATGTCACCACAAGCATTCCTTACACATTTATCCAAAAATACATTATATAACCCAGGGGACATCAGACATCTTTATCTTACTTTCTGTTCATTGTTGAATCATTACTTAAGCATTTCATTTATTCTCACATACTCTTTAATTCCATCATCTATCACTCCTACTGCATTCAGCAATCAGACTTCAACTCTATATTTGTGCAAAACACTCCATAATTCATGCCTAATCACTTTATCATAGGCTTTCTCTAAATCAAGAAACATCAGGTGACATGTTAGTAAGAGCAAAAATTTGGTCTGCACACCTTCCCAGGCATAAAGATGCATTACATTTCCCAAATTATGATCACTGTCATGATCAGTAATATGATCAGTAATATGATCATGAAGCACCAATGCAGACTTCGTTGTTGTTTATTCGTTCAGTCGTTTCCGACTCTTCGTGACTTCATGGACCAGTCCACGCCAGAGCCCTCTGTCGGCCGTCACCATCCTCAGCTCCCCAATGGTTGAGTCCGTCACCTCCAGAATACCATCCATCCATCTTGCCCTTGGTCGGCCCCTCTTCCTTTTGCCTTCCACTTTCCCTAGCATCAGCTTCTTCTCCAGGGTATCCTGTCTTCTCATTATGTGGCCAAAGTACTTCAGTTTTGCCTTTAATATCATTCCCTCAAGTGAGCAGTCTGGCTTGATTTCCTGGAGTATGGACTGGTTTGATCTTCTTGCAGTCCAAGGCACTCTCAGAATTTTCCTCCAACACCACAGTTCAAAAGCATCTATCTTCCTTCGCTCAGCCTTCCTTATGGTCCAGCTCTCGCAGCCATAGGTTACTACGGGGAATACCATTGCTTTAACTATGTGGACCTTTGTTGTCAGTGTGATGTCTCTGCTCTTAACTATTTTATCAAGATTTGCCATTGCTCTCCTCCCAAGAAGTAGACGTCTTCTGATTTCCTGACTGCAGTCAGCATCTGCAGTAATCTTTGCGCCTAGAAATACAAAGTCTGTCACTGCCTCCACTTTTTCTCCCTCTATTTGCCAGTCATCAATCAAGCTCGTTGCCATAATCTTGGTTTTTTTGAGGTTTAACTGCAACCCAGCTTTTGCACTTTCTTCTTTCACCTTCGTCATAAGGCTCCTCAACTCCTCCTCGCTTTCAGCCATCAAAGTGGTATCATCTGCATATCTGAGATTGTTAATGTTTCTTCCAGCGATTTTAACTCCAGCCTTGGATTCCTCAAGCCCAGCATGTCGCATGATGTGTTCTGCGTACAGGTTGAATAGGTAGGGTGAGAGTATACAACCCTGCCGTACTCCTTTCCCAATCTTAAACCAGTCTGTTGTTCCGTGCTCTGTTCTTACCGTTGCTACTTGGTCGTTATACAGATTCCTCAGGAGGCAGACAAGATGACTTGGTATCCCCATACCACCAAGAACTTGCCACAATTTGTTATGATCCACACAGTCAAAGGCTTTAGAATAGTCAATAAAACAGAAATAGATGTTTTTCTGAAATTCCCTGGCTTTCCCCATTATCCAGCGGATATTGGCAATTTGGTCTCTAGTTCCTCTGCCTTTTCTAAACCCAGCTTGTACATCTGGCAATTCTCGCTCCATGAATTGCTGGAGTCTACCTTGCAAGATCTTGAGCATTACCTTACTGGCATGTGAAATAAGTGCCACTGTTCGATAGTTTGAACATTCTTTAGTGCTTCCCTTTTTTGGTATGGGGATATAAGTTGATTTTTTCCAATCTGATGGCCATTCTTGTGTTTTCCAAATTTTCTGGCATATGGCATGCATCACCTTGACAGCATCATCTTGCAAGATTTTAAACAGTTCAGCTGGGATACTGTCGTCTCCTGCTGCCTTGTTATTGGCAATGCTTCTTAAGGCCCATTCAACCTCACTCTTCAGGATGTCTGGCTCTAACTCACTGACCACACCGTCAAAGCTATCCCCAATATTATTATCCTTCCTATACAGATCTTCCGTATATTCTTGCCACCTTTTCTTGATCTCTTCTGCTTCTGTTAGGTCCTTACCATTTTTGTTTTTGATCATACCCATTTTTGCCTGGAATTTACCTCCGATGTTTCTAATTTTCTGGAAGAGGTCTCTTGTCCTTCCTATTCTATTGTCTTCTTCCACTTCCGCACATTGCTTGTTTAAAAATAATTCCTTATCTCTTCTGGCTAACCTCTGGAATTTTGCATTTAATTGGGCATATCTCCCCCTATCACTGTTGCCTTTTGCTTTCCTTCTTTCTTGGGCTACTTCCAGTGTTTCAGCAGACAGCCATCTTGCCTTCTTGGTTTTCTTTTTCTTTGGGACGTTTTTTGTTGCCGCCTCCTGAACAATGTTGCGAACTTCTGTCCATAGTTCTTCTGGGACCCTATCTACTAAATCTAGTCCCTTAAATCTATTCTTCACCTCCACTGCATATTCCTTAGGAATATTAGTGAGCTCATATCTAACTGATCTGTGGGTCTTCCCTATTCTCTTTAGTCTGATTCTAAATTTTGCAATAAGAAGTTCATGATCTGAACTACAGTCAGCTCCAGGTCTTGTTTTTACCGACTGTATAGATGTCCGCCACCTTTGGCTGCAAAGGATGTAGTCAATCTGATTTCGGTGTCGACCATCTGGTGAAGTCCATGTATAAAGTCGTCTTTTTTTGACGACTTTATGCAGACTTCACACACATATTAAACGAAACACCCAACTACTATATAAGCAAACCATATCCATTTTTTAAGATTTATACCGCTAAACCTGCAGTCTTAACAATTTTCAATATTCTCATAGCATTTATGACTTCCTTTTCTTGGATACTAAAATTTACAGGATTTTTCTCAATTCTACTCTTCAACATATCACTCTCATTTCCAAACAAATTTCTGAAACACACCTTCTAGTGTACCCTCATTTCAGTTTCATTTTGAATAATTCCATCACTTTTATTTTTAAATCCACATGCCATGATGAAGGCTTCTTGCATAGCCCTCTTTACCCATTTGCAAAACAATGATTATAGATGTCAATATTGCCCTGCATTTTCTCAGTCACAAAGTTGTTTGTTTATTGGCCTATCCTTGGTTGAAATAGTTATAGTGTATATTAACTTATATGGGAGTTTCTATGTAGTTTTAATTTGTGGCATCATCAAGGTAAACAATCAAAACCAAAGTGGTACTTGATCTCACCATTTCACAAATCCTCCTGGATAGTGAGATAGGTTGTGTTATCTAATCCTATCAGAAAAGGCTGTTTGCCAGCCCTAACGTTAATGATTAACATAATCCTCCACTTGATGGGTATGGGCAAAAATGGGTATGATCAAAAACAAAGATGCCAAGGACCTAACAGAAGCAGAAGAGATCAAGAAAAGGTGGCAAGAATATACGGAAGATCTGTATAGGAAAGATAATAATATTGGAGATAGCTTTGACGGTGTGGTCAGTGAGTTAGAGCCAGACATCCTGAAGAGTGAGGTTGAATGGGCCTTAAGAAGCATTGCTAATAACAAAGCAGCAGGAGACGACGGTATCCCAGCTGAACTGTTTAAAATCTTGCAAGATGATGCTGTCAAGGTAATGCATGCCATATGCCAGCAAATTTGGAAAACACAAGAATGGCCATCAGATTGGAAAAAATCAACTTATATCCCCATACCAAAAAAGGGAAGCACTAAAGAATGTTCAAACTATCGAACAGTGGCACTTATTTCACATGCCAGTAAGGTAATGCTCAAGATCTTGCAAGGTAGACTCCAGCAATTCATGGAGCGAGAATTGCCAGATGTACAAGCTGGGTTTAGAAAAGGCAGAGGAACTAGAGACCAAATTGCCAATATCCGCTGGATAATGGAGAAAGCCAGGGAGTTTCAGAAAAACATCTATTTTTGTTTTATTGACTATTCTAAAGCCTTTGACTGTGTGGATCATAACAAATTGTGGCAAGTTCTTGGTGGTATGGGGATACCAAGTCATCTTGTCTGCCTCCTGAGGAATCTGTATAACGACCAAGTAGCAACGGTAAGAACAGAGCACGGAACAACGGACTGGTTTAAGATTGGGAAAGGAGTACGGCAGGGCTGTATACTCTCACCCTACCTATTCAACCTGTACGCAGAACACATCATGCGACGTGCTGGGCTTGAGGAATCCAAGGCTGGAGTTAAAATCGCTGGAAGAAACATTAACAATCTTAGATATGCAGATGATACCACTTTGATGGCTGAAAGCGAGGAGGAGTTGAGGAGCCTTATGACGAAGGTGAAAGAAGAAAGTGCAAAAGCTGGGCTGCAGTTAAACCTCAAAAAAAACACCAAGATTATGGCAACGAGCTTGATTGATAACTGGCAAATAGAGGGAGAAAAAGTGGAGGCAGTGACAGACTTTGTATTTCTAGGCGCAAAGATTACCGCAGATGCTGACTGCAGCCAGGAAATCAGAAGATGTCTACTTCTTGGGAGGAGAGCAATGGCAAATCTTGATAAAATAGTTAAGAGCAGAGACATCACACTGACAAAAAAGGTCCGCATAGTTAAAGCAATGGTATTCCCTGTAGTAACCTATGGCTGTGAGAGCTGGACCATAAGGAAGGCTGAGCGAAGGAAGATAGATGCTGTTGAACTGTGGTGTTGGAGGAAAATTCTGAGAGTGCCTTGGACTGCAAGAAGATCAAACCAGTCCATACTCCAGGAAATAAAGCCAGACTGCTCACTTGAGGGAATGATATTAAAGGCAAAACTGAAGTACTTTGGCCACATCATGAGAAGACAGGATACCCTGGAGAAGAAGCTGATGCTAGGGAAAGTGGAAGGCAAAAGGAAGAGGGGCCGACCAAGGGCAAGATGGATGGATGATATTCTGGAGGTGACAGACTCAAGCATGGGGGAGCTGGGGATGGTGACAGCCAACAGGAAGCTCTGCCGTGGGCTGGTCCATGAAGTCACGAAGAGTCGGAAGCGACTGAACAAATAAACAACAACCACTTGATTGCGTTGGCCTCTGGAAACCCTAGGCCTTGGCTACACTGTAAATCTATAATTTGAAGCCAACCCTATTTTGACTGCTTTTGAAATAAAGTCCTAATAAAGTCTTACATTTGTTGAGTTTTCAAAATCTGCACCTTAGTCCCTCTCTTAACTCTATATATCTATATTACCAATAACTTAATAATAATAAGTTATTATTAATAATAATTAATAATAATAATTTTTAAGTCAACATGTGAACATTTCCCCATTGTCTTTCAATACATTGGAGTATGAAAAAATTCTAAGGAGCATTTAGTATATGCCTGATCATGTAGGGAGTTATGGGGATGTGAATTCCCTATTTTAAGATAGTAGAAAACATAATAACAATAAAAAAAAACCATCCAGCAAACAGGTCAAGGCCTGTCTTTTGGGACAAGAGGCTTGCACCCTTCATAAACCTACAAATATTAATTTCGATAGAAATAATATGGTAGTGTTTGGCCTAGATCAGCAATGGTCAGCTGATTTCATAAATGTTTCAAACATTTTAAGTGAAATCACTGTGGGAAAAATCATCTGTAATAGATGTACTATCTAAATATGCCTGGGTCATTCCTTTATCTGAGAAACTGGGGAGAGAAGTAGCTGCCACCTTTCAGAATATCTTCCAGAGAAGACACTTGACAAATTACAAACAGATGCAAGTAAGGAATTCTTAAATAACCCTCTGAAGACATTTTTAGAATGTTAAAGTATTCATCACTTTGTCACTCACAGTGAAACTAAGGTAGTTGTCATAGAGAGGTTTAATTGAAAATTAAACTCTGGAGATATTTTACAGCTAGAAATACCCACTAGTATGGGGCCATTTTGCCAATGTTCCTTGGTGCTATAATAGCATTTATCACCATAGCATGCAGGCTACTTCCAACAGTATAAGCCCAGGGGTGTGTGGATAAGATGGTATGGGGAAATTTTAAAAGGCATGAGGAAGAAGAAAGATCTTAAGGTAGGGGATCGTATCAAAGTATCCAGACTGAAGAGAAAATTTGGAAAGGGTTATCAACAATCCTACATGGATGAAATATTTATCATCAAAAAATTGTGGATAAGGTGTAAAGGAGTGGTATTCAGAGTAAAAGACTAGACAGATGAAATTGCCCTGAGGAGCTCCAACATTTATTTATTTTTATTTTATTTATTTTCTCTCCCGCCTTTATTATTTTTATAAATAACTCAAGGCGGCGAACATACCTAACACTCCTTCCTCCTCCTCTTTTCCCCACAACAGCAACCCTGTGAGGTGAGTTGGACTGAGAGAGAGTGACTGGACCAAGGTCACCCAGCCGGCTTTCATGCCTAAGGCGGGACTAGAACTCTCAGTCTTCTGGTTTCTAGCCCGTTGCCTTAACCACTAGACCAAACTGGGTCTCAAAATGTCCCCCACTGACCAACAACATGTGTACAGAATTGAAAAAGAAATTGGTGGGGGGAAATACAAATTCTAGTCAAATGGGTTGGCTGACCAGAGGATTTCAACAGTTGATTTAAGGAGATTGAGGTACAACACCTTTGATAATATAGGATTGTACCTAACCCTACCCAGCACTGCACTGGCAGAAGTTCTCCCCCAAAACAAAACTTCTACTTTTACCATTCTATTACTGGGGCCCTGGATCCTCCTGGATCATAGGAAACAAGACTAGTAAAGATACAGTACCCACATAGCTGGGACACATTAACTTCTGATGCACATTTTGAAATTATTAACAAGAAAAAGAAGTAGAAGTTTTCTTTGAGAAGCAGATACTGTGCCAGCATCCAAGGGCTGTTGAAAAACATGAGCATTAGACACCAAAGATAGCCCTAAGTATGATTTGGTGGTTCAAAAAAATCAATCTTAAAGGAACTTACACACACGATGTTCTAGCTAGTGAAGAACTTGGATATGTGTCAGGCCTGATCCCCTGAACTGCATGGCATGGATCTGACAGTTCACTGATGACATCACTGATTAAAACTACCAATAAGCTCCCATTATAAGTTAGAGTGTATACTAACTACTGATGGGATTGAAAGCCATTCAGGTGTTCAAGGAAAAGAAAAAGCTTACTCTTCTTCTAGCTCTCACTCAGACCAAGCAATCCCATGGATCAACCAAGGCAGTTCTGTCCCCCCAAAAGGACTTACATTTAGTGGGTCCCAGGCAGCGGGCCTTCTCTGCCATGGCTCCCTCCTTGTGGAACATTCTCCCCCCTGAAATTAGGCTTGCTCCTTCCCTGATATTGTTTAGGAAGTCCCTCAAGACCTGGTTATGTTGTCAGGCCTGGGGGTCTTTGGGAATGGGAGACATCCTTAGATGGCTCCATTATGATTGACATTCTTGCTCTCTCCATGGGGTTGGTATATTTTAATTTTTTTCCCATAAAATTCTTATTTAAATAATTACTTTTATTTTTTTATAATGATTATTTTTTACTTATTCGCTGTTTTTATTCAAATTGTTGTACGCCGCCCAGAGTCACCTTGTGTGAGATGGGCGGCCATATAAATATGAGCAATAAATAATAAAATAAAATTAAAATAAAATTAAAATAAAATAAAATAAAATAATAAAATAAAATAAATAATAAAAAATAATAATAAAATAAAATAAAATAAAATAAAATAAAATAAAATAAAAATAAAATAATAAAATAATAAAATAAAATAAAATAAATAAAATAAAATAATAAAATAAATAAAATAATAAAATAAAATAAAATAAAATAAAATAAAATAATAATAAAATAAAATAAAATAAAATAAAATAAAATAAAATAAAATAAAATAAAATAAAATAAAATAAAATAATAAGAACAGGTTGAAATTAGCTTCATGCAGTTTTAACAGAAGCTGATCAGCAGCCATTTGTTCAAGCAGTCTATAGTTGTTTTCATCATCTAGGTTCAGAACAGTCTTCTTCAGGAGAGACCTCCTTTAAAGATTCTAGTAATGCTCTCTATCTGGTAAAATAACATCTAGCACCTGTGCACAGTGCTGGCTCAAGGTTATATGGCGCCCCTAGGCCATACTGACTGGTGGCGCCTCTCCACTAATGCAAAGATTTGCATTTTTATGATTCAGAAGGAGGGGCAGTGTTGGCACCCCCTAAGCTATGGTGCCCTAGGACAATGGCTACTCAACCATAGCTTAAAGCCTGTCCTGCTTGTGCATTTTTGAGTCCTTTTGCATCAAACCAACAAGTTTTCATTTGTGTGTGGCAACAATCAGCAAAGAGCTGTTAAAACTAAGAGCAACATGTTGCATTCTAGATATTGCCTGGTTGAGAAATATCTTTTGTGGCACCAACATTTTGGTTTCTTTTTTATTTTAACTCTAAAGGATCTTTTGAGGATGTATGTATGTATGTATGTATGTATGTATGTATGTATGTATGTATGTCAACTTGTATTACCGCACCATCTCCCCCAAGGGGGACTCTGGACGGTTTACAATACAACAATTTAAAATCTTTAAAAATAACTACAATTTAAAATACATTACAAAACTAATAAATTAAATATAAAAATCCAATAGGCGATAGATGTTCTCTTTAAAAGGGCTCTACTACTCTTCTAAAAGAAACATTTTGGTTTCTTTTTTTATTTTAACTCTAAAAGATATTTTGAGGCTATGCTTTTTTCTCTGCATTTGTTTTGTTATGGGGGAATAAGATACAACAGGAATTTTCTGCTCCTATAACTTATACAACTATTGGTGACTTGAGGAAAAGTGCTGTCTTGTTCCAGATGCTACAGAGGCTACAACACCTGGAAAAGCCACAGGGAAGAAACCAGGGTGACCTCTGCATTTACTCTAGCAGCAGCTGTACATTCAGCAGGCAGGAAACATTGCTCTAAACTACAGTTATCTATCAATCCAATGGTCTTTTAATTTATGACACTTGCTGGGAAAATGAGCTGCTGGCAAATATATATAACTGTCTCTTGTGGCAGCCTGTCCTCAAACTAAACTTTATTGTAGCATTCCAAAAACATAGACTGAATATAATACATAATTAACCTAGATGGATATACCTTTGGAATCAGTGAGCCCCCATAGATACATACATGAATGATTCTACCTCATACTTGGATGTGCATGGCCAAATCTCAAATATTCTGTCATTTGCTATTACAATAGCCAATTTTTTAAATACCTCAGTCTAGTCTATGGAATGTAGGCAAGGAGGGATGGGGAGAATGTAGGCAAGGAGTGATGGTGAGAAAGCTTCTTGGGTCCATCAAGGCAAAGAGTAACAATCTAACAAAGAACCCAGTATTATGAAACCCACCCCTGTTTGTAACACAGGCAAGGGGAAATGGTAATACCCAATGAGATCATAACTCTCCTGAGGAAAAGGGGATAGGGCATCATATACAGAACGAATAGGCTTATAGAACACTACCAACCCCATAAAAGTCTGTGTGTGCGGTGCTGCTTGCTCTTTCCCTACAAAGCACATCTTCTAAGCAATGACCTTCCACCTCTTCTGTTATTCCAAATATGAGTTGAAAAGGAACAGAAACTTGATTGAAGATGCCCAAGAAAGTTCACCTATAACATTTGGTGGAAGGTCATTGCTTAGTGGTAGAACATATTGTTTGCATACAGAAGACTTCAGAGTTGATGTCAAACAAGAAGTGTTGGAAAATAGTAATCCAAGAAACAGCACTGGGATAGGTTGGTCTCTGGTTCAAGTCATGGCTCCATGTAGGAACATTCCAAAGAGTTAGGAAAAAAGAAATAGCCAGGCCAGAGATCAAGTACAATAGCCAGGTGTCTGTCATTATGGGAACAATGAGAGGATAGGCAAATAATGTAAATCAAATCTAAGTTTACACCCCGATCACCTCACTGTCACACTGAAACTTCATTTTGGAGCCAGCCATTATTCTTCAGTGACAACATCATTTTTAAACTTTTTTTTTGTAAAAATGCACACAATGTCAAACTAGCATATGCATTATCATTTGTCCATTTTCCTTTACAAACAATTATGAGGAGGGGCTCTCTTTCCCCATCACTGTTGATAGGGTGAATGACTATGTATATGTGTGGAACATTAAAGCAGACCTCAAAATATGATCTCTGGATGAAGAATCCTTTCTATTTAGCACCAGGACCTTGAGCAATACCTAGAGGCCTCTGCAAGGACAAGTGACACATTATGTTTCTTCGAATGTTTGCTTGACTTAGGTTCAGTTGACGTAGCTTTGCCAGCCAGTAACTATGTATTCAGGGGTAGTCAGGGCACTGTAGCAGCAGCTGTCGGAACTAACAGCCATAGGCATGTACAGGTCACCCAACAGTAACCTGCTCAACAATGTCACTGCTACTTCATCACTCGGACTCTAGAGATACTAGCCTTATTTACAGTGTATTTAAGGCATTCATCATTATTGGGTGACTTTAGCTAGAAAAGTGGGAACTCTAAGGACTCATTTATACAGTATCCTGTGAACCACTTGCTGAGAGGCTGTTAGTAGATTATACGAGCTGCTGCCGTAGAAGCACACAAGGAGAATCCTCTTCCCTATCATCCCCTCATCCTTAACTGTCAGCATTTGCTGTCTTCTTAGCACTTGGGCACAAAACAAAACATACTGCCGTGAAGGCAAGTCCCAGTGACTTCCTTCTTTTCTTCTTCTTAAAGAGAAGCCAGATGCTGAAGATGCTGAGTGACAAAGTAGCAGTCATGTTGGACAGCAGTAGCAATGGGAGAATTCAAAGGGGTGATCAGTTGGGCAGCCCCTGACTATTAACTGTGCACAACTGCTGTCATGGCCATCCAGTGACAGCCAGCTCATACGTTGCTGGGTTGATTTAGGCTGGATTGAAATGTGGATATAAATGTGGGGCAAGCTCCAACTGAGACAACTTCCACATTAACCCCTTGCACTTTTTCTTCCTTGCAAATGTGTCTTCTGCCAATATGTACAGTATTTGTTATACAACAGATGGCACAATTTCTATAATATATTCATTCTATAAATGCTGGCAGCCGTTCAGAAAAGCCTATTAAAAACAGGACCTTTTTTCACTGTTTTGTTTTGTTTTTGTTTGGAACGGTAATAAAGTCAGTTGTTAGCTTCAAGCAGTACTAAAATTTAAAATAGGAACTGCTTTGAAGCACCATGAAACTGCACCCAGCCTCTAGGTTATTAAGCGTGTTCTTTCTGTACAGCTTCCTACACACAGCTTATTGTTTAGGAGAGTTACAACTGGATGTTTCCATAATAGACATTTCAATTTGTCTTACTATGGAACTATGTAATTATATACACAAAACACTATGACATACAGAGGAGGTTACAAGGAGAGACAGATTAGAGACTGTACAATAACAGCCACAGCAGGTTTTCAGGAATAACATGTAAAGAATGCCTTCGAGGAGAAAAAGTAATACGGTGCTGACTAGATTGACTCCCAGTCACTAGATGGAATTTTGGGGGCTCCAAACTTCAAGGAGATTAAGGAGAGCCAGCTGGCATCCCTTATCACACAGACAGCCTGTGGAGCAATTTTAGCTGACCCCTGGCACAGTCTTACTGTTGTGTTGGTTTTAAAAAAGTAAAATTTAGACATTTAGGTCACCGCTTTTCCTACAAGGACATGGATTTTGTTTCTGGCAGTGATGAGAGGAAGAATTATATTTATTATGTCTAGTGTCATACTAACCACTCACTACCCATCTGAGGAGTTTCACATTTCTCAGATCTTTTCACTTCTCCTCGCATCGTGAAGGAATTCACTTTCAGTTCCACCACTGGTAAAAGCTTGTGACAGAATTAGGTGGAACTATCAGGAGGAAATTCAATCTTCAGAACAATTGTGTTCATTTCCCACAGAAATTCCTGAGAATTTTGCTTGCAGGAAAATTTCAGGGGCAACTCTGTTTACATGCCCCACCAGGTGAAAGAGCTGAACTAGGGATCATGCACAGATCAGTCTAAATCCACTCCATTTTAACCATCCTTGTTTTGTGGCTCCTGGATTGTTGTCTGGAAAATAATATAGTTGGCTTGCCCTTTAAGAAATAGTCATTTCTGCACAAGTGTCAGAAAAAATACATAGGGATCCTATTTAAAATAATTGTGATAATGGGGAGGAGCACCAGCTTAAAAAAAAGTGCTGTTTTTTTTTTCTTGGCCACAGACTGACGATTAATGGATGCTGGGGAGTTTATGGTTTTTATACATTGTTGTTTTATATACAGGTTTTATTGTTTTTGCAAAAATATTTTCAAATCCTGCTGTAATCTGGCAGCCTCTAAAAATGATTGTTTGATTAATAACAGTAGCAGGGCTTAGATAAACTTTTGCCTAGAACTCTGAAAAGTCTGTGAGAATAAGTGTGTGAAATAGTTTAATGAGCTGACTATACAACCCATCCCAGCAGTTGATTCCATCAAAGCATGATTCAGCTTTAAAATTCTGGAATGAATTCATACAGTAGGGGCGGCTAGGGAGGCTAAAGAATGCTGAGAGACTATGGTGTGGTCAAAGACTGGACATTTTATGTGTTTGCCAAAAGGGGTATTTTTTCTCGCAGGAAGCAATTTCTTTTCTACCACATTAGACAACAGTGGTAAAAAAAATGTTGAAGTAGTTTTCAATACAGCATTATTTTTTCTATCACATTCACACTGAGTTGACTTTTCATTGACCTTCCAGACCTGCAGACGCAAGATAGGTCAACAACTGTTTTAGCATCTGGTGCCTTTACATAGGCCTAGGTAAAAAATAAATAAATCAAGAACTTATAAGATCCCGCAATATCATGACTTGCTGGTCATTTTTAATAAATAAAATTATTTAATTGTTTTACTTCAATTGGAGAGTTGGTGGGTGTTGGTTTAGGGGGATGGCAGATGCCCTGGCATCCAAGGGCACTGTATTCTCAGCCTATGTCACAAGGGTTATATGTTTATAGGAAGAGCTTGCATCACTTGTCAATTTGCTATCCATTGGTCTCTTTAGGGAGATATACTGTAGTTGCTCGTGTTTCCTTCTCCTGCCCCCTCCCACCTCTAGAGAGTAAGGAATATGGCCTTGATGGAAATGTGCAAGAAATGTCACTTGGGCAAAAGGAGCTGAAACAATTTTTAAGTCCAGAACCATGAGATAACATTCAGAAGCATCTCAGGCAGACACCTACGTCCCTTATTCACTGAACTGTATGAAAGAGGGGGAGTTACAGCACAATCAAACTTGCAAATTTCTCTTATTCTGTTATCATGTTAGAGCCAGTTTGGTCTAGTGGTTAAGGTGCTGGGCTAGAAACCAGGAGACTGAGAGTTCTAGTCCCACTTAGGCACGAAAGCCAGCTGGGTGACCTTGGGCCAGTCACTCTCTCTCAGCCCAACTCACCTCACAGGGTTGCTGTTGTGGGGGAAACAGGAGGAGGAAGGAGTATTAGGTATGTTCGCCGCCTTATTTATAAAAATAATAAAGGTGGGATATAAATTAAATAAATAAAAAAAATTATACCCAATCTCAATAAAAGTAGTTTTAGCCTTTCTGTGGAGTTGGTTTCCTGGTTTGGTCTACCTAGTGGAGCTGATATCCAAATCTCATACTCTTTCAGACTGAAGGTCTTGCCTTTGTTTTGTTTTGCCTTCCTGTGGAGTTAATTTCCTAGTGGGGATGACACACCAGACAATAAAATTAAGGGTATGATTGTTCTCACAGTAGTTTAAAATACTGCTTGATCATCTGTCTTCTCCTTGCTCAGCTTCACTTTTGAGTTCAAGCAGCAATAATATCTCTAAAGTGAATATGTTTTGGAAAGAAATAGCGTGCATGTTACAACAGGATTAAAACAACAGCCTACCTTTAGAAATCAAGTGATATTTTTGCTGGCAAAACCACAAAACTGCACCTGCACCCAGAAGATTGTTTCCCTTTCCTTTGTGAACTGGTAAATAGCCATTGTGGAAGAAGACTGGCCACAGAGCTTCTATAGGCATAGATTTTTCTCACACAGCACCACTTGTTTACACTGGTGAGACCTTTTTCCTCTGGTAGATTACAATTAAAACCATGTTAATACCCACGAAGGCCACACCCCATTTTAACACCATAGGCATAACAATGGCTGAAGGTAGGTTAAATGTGATAGCCAAGAGAAATTATATCAGGAACTTGTCTTTTTGTAGCATCTTGCTAGCAATGAAGGTGAATGATTGCAGTCCACACCTAATAACAATGGGACATAACAGGAAATCTATCTACATATGAGCTTGATGAACTAAGGAGTGGCTGCAGGAAAATAGCCAAAGAGAATATCGAGTGCCTCTCTACTCAAACCAAGCTAAGAACCTAAGGCAAATCTTGCTAGTGAGGAATAAATCTGATCTGATTACTTTGATTAATAGATCTGATTACATTGAAGAGGGCAGAAAAAGACTCCCGGTTCTGCATATTGGGCTACAGTATGTATTTATTTGCTTGCTTGCTTGCTTGCTTGCTTGCTTGCTTGCTTGCTTGCTTGCTTGCTTGCTTGCTCAATTTATTAGCCACCCATATCACTTTTCCAAGCAACTCTAGGTGGCATACAACAGGGTTAAAAAGGGTATTCCCATGCCCTTCACTTGTTTCAAATTAATAGATGTGAATATATATAAATAGCAGACTATGCCTTAAGAATGAAGTGGTTGAGACCAATTCTTCCCCTCCCTTCCTCCTCCCTCCCTAATGAATAGAGGAGATGAGGATCCAATGTCATTAAGAACACCAAATGGCTCAGATGTACTTTCCTCTTCATACAATTCTAATTTTCTTGGTTTGAATTCCAGACTAGTGCTAGTAGCACCACACACACATAAACACACACACAACCCATGCTGTAATGCAGGGAATAGGAAATCTGGCTTATCTATCAAAATCAGACTGCAAGGCTGGCCTGTCCAAACTTGCAGGACTTTGGGCAAATCTCCTTCTTCTTCCTAAGACCCTGCTCACTCCTCTCCACTTCAACCATCCCTCCTACCAAATAAATAATGACAAGCAAAGTGTTCATCTGGACGTCACTCCATGCACTCTCCAATCAGGGAAGACTTATAGTTCCCCAGCCTATTCATATGGCATACATCTTTCCTTGATGGGGTAAGGCATGAAGTGAATGAAGCACTGCATGTTTAGCTGCATGCAAAATGACATATGGGACAGTGGATCCATATCTTCTCTTGCAAGGGGCAATGGACGGATGTGAAAAGGAGTGAGGCTTCCCACCCAGCTTCCCAAAAGGGCAGATTGGATTGGATATGACCTCTGGACCAAGTCCAGTTTCTGAAATCTCAAAAGAATGATTCCTCTGATGGTTTGGCCATTTAGGGGAAGGGGTTGTCAACGCAGCACGAGGTCTCATTATGGTGCCTAAAAAGGTTGTTGACCCTTGCATAAGGGCAGTTCTTAATATCCTTTGTAGGATAGAATTCATATTTATGTTCTGTTTTTGCTTTAACCCATTCTTTTGGAACAGCACCTAAAGGATTTAGAGCACATTTATTAAAAGCCTGTGCTCAGAAACATGAGCATAGCTCCAGATAGTACAGAAGATTCTGACCTAGACCACTTTACCTTCATGTTTCTAAGAAGGCAAACATCTGATCTGTAACCAAAGCAGGAGGCGTGACAGCATGTATGACACAATTCCACTTACAAGAAAAACTGGAGTATAAATAGTTTTTGTTTTTCTTAGCTTAAAGTATATGTCTATCTGCTCATGGCTGGATTGTGAGTTGCCATGAGCAGCTGAGCAAGTCTGTGTTTCCTTACAGTAGAGGGCAGTGATATCCACACTCTAGTCCTCACTGTGAGTTTGTGAAACAAAATATATGAATTCTCTGCATTACTTCAGAACTCTTGAGGACTTCAAAATATTCTCCCATGCTGCGACAACACATTACTTTAATAAAGAACAATAACAGTGAATTCATGTGAATTAGTTTGCTATGTGCAATCCATAAACTGCAGATTGAAAGGCAGACCAGAATAATTCAAGGCAGAGTAAAAAACAACACTGTCTTCACATTGTGTGTGTGTGTGTGTGTGTGTGTGTGTGTAATTAGTAAAATAGAAAGCTGCTTTCCACCATGTTGGACTGGTCCATTTAACTCTCCTAGACTGTTTTACTGATACATAGGCAGAAGTATTATCATAACAATCTTATGGCCTGTTAAAAAGTACATTGACTATATATTGTAGTCATACTGCATTATCTGAAAAAAAGAACATCCTTCCTCTCCCTCTTTTAAGGTAAATTGTTAACAAATATTGGTTTGTTAGCAATTCAAAAATTATCATGATCATTATACTCATAGTGGCTTATAGTAACACAGAATACAATAAAGCATCTAACTCATAGTGGCTTATAGTAACACAGAATACAATAAAGCATCTACTGTAACTCATAGTGGCTTATAGTAACATGGAATACAATAAAGCATCTATGGTTGAAGATAACCCACAGCCCAAATAATAACATAATTTTTTATTTATTTAATTTATTTATTTATTTATTTATTTATTTATTTATTTATTTATTTTAATAATATAATACAGGACCATCAAGAACCCAACCCCAAAATAACAATTACAATAACAATTACTGATGGAGAACAATATTCCATAAAGGACTTCTGGAAAAGTTCAGTCTTCATCAACTTCAAGGAGGCTGTCACCGAAGGGGCCAATCTAATTTTTTTTGTGGGGGGGAGGGAGGTTGTTCCACAATATTCATGCCATGATGGAAAAGCAATGCTTTGTGGCTTCAACCCCACTCACCCCATGAAACTAGGCCACCACCAGCAGTTTCTCTTAGGAGGACCTTCTTGGATGGGTCAGGTCTAGCTGATGTGAGCATTTAACATTTTAAGTGAATTTTCAAAATTTCTTATTGTAGCATTATTATTGGAGAGAATAAAGAAATAAAGATTAAAGAAATAAAGTTAGAAAACTGATAACTGTGTTGGTACTACATGTTATGGGGTTGGGACGTTTATGGTTTAGCATAATAGAACCAGTTTGGTCTAGTGGTTAAGGTGCTGGGCTAGAAACCAGAAGTCTGTGAGTTCTAGTCCCGCCTGAGGCATGAAAGCCGGCTGGGTGACCTTGGGCCAGTCACTCTCTCTCAGCCCAACTCACCTCACAGGGTGGTTGTTGTGGGGAAAATAGGAGGAGGAAGGAGTATTAGATATGATGGCCGCCTTGAGTTATTTATAAAAATAATAAAGGCGGGATAAAAATTAATTAATTAAATAAATAAATAAATAAATAAATAAATAATATGGGGATCTAGTGATTGTCTTATCAAAGTGTGCAAACAGGTCATTACATTAAGCAATAAAATAACCAGTTTATTCATTAAGCAATAAAATAACTATTCTAATATTGACTCTTAATTCTTTCTTTCTATTTGTTCAATCAAAAAGCTTAAATATTGTTGCAACAAGGCTAGAGATCCTATATTCTATCACAGGCTTTTCTGATGAAAGGCTGTTCTTTAATGGCCAGAGCATAACTGGGCTACCATTCAAACATGCATGTGAAAAAACAAATGAACAAATTCATAATTTGTATACACAATATAAAGTTTGCAAATATACTGTACACTGAACATAATATCTGGTCACCCCTTCGAAAAAGCAGAATGAAGGAAAAGGCTTTGTCTACACTGAGTTAAGGGCTGTTGTACTATAAGTGGCCACCATGTACCTCTAATGGTATTTCCTTCAGTTTGCATATCTAGATGATTATAATGAGAGACAATCCTATCCCCAAGAATCTTCTATGTGACTTGGAGAAATTACCGTCCAATAAGGGCAAAGTTTCTGAAAGCAAAGGCTCTCAGAAAGATGAAGATCCTAAAGAAGTAGGCTCCAAAGGAAAAAAAAGGTGTCAGAAAGCCAGTTAGGAAAAGAAACTGTGACTAGCATTCTCCCACCACTCAGATGCAGCTTGAACCTAAAGCCATATTTCGATATCCATTCTCACATGCATCTGCCAGCTGAGCACAAATGTTAGAGGTATTCCCCATTTTATTTCTCCCTTCCCCCTTTTTGGAGGAATCAAACAGACAAATTCATTTGAAATGAAGACCTCAGGGTCTAGCTGATAATAACTAAATCGAAATGGGTGATGGAAAGAAATGCACTTTCTTTGATAACATATTTGATTTTTCAAGTATTTCCTCCTCAGCTTCATTAATGGTCTGCTAAAAATAAACAAACAAACACACCAACCAGAGGGAGAAGAATTGCTTTTTTTGAGACAAAGCTTCAGTGGCTCCCTGACAATGATTAGTCAAGCTCAGAAATTTTTAATTGACTACTTGTAGAGCTGAGATAGCAATGGGCCTCCAAAGCCAAATTACAATGGTCCCAGCATGCATTGCTTGCTGTTTATTGGGTCACACCAAAAAAACTTCATTAGTGGTAGAACATGTCAAAATTAGTCACTTAAGAATGTAAACAGCTCCAAGAACAGGAAAGAACAGGCCTCCAGCCATCTGCTTGGTGTGTTTGTCCCACTTCCTCACACTACTGGTGCTGATTTTCATTCACTCACCCAGATGATGGTTGTCTTTGATTCAGCAGAGTGTCCTGGAGTAGCAAAGTGCTGAAGATGTCAACAGATTGCTGTGCCTTCCGGCAGAGACACCAAGGCTCAGGACTCAGCGGGGATGAGCAACAGCAGCAGCTGCTGCTTCCCAGGACTTCTCTTCCATCTTCTCTTCTCATTTCCCCCCTTTTTTGTTATTGCTACAGATGCAAAAAGCAAATGATCTTGACATGATTAGCACTGGCACCCTGGTGGAACTCTTTGCATTTCTTTTTGCTCAACGTGATTTTGGATTCCACACTCGAAATGGCTTGCCTTCCTAAGTCATTATTTTAATTCCCTCCCCCGGAACTTCAGCTGTCAATCAACAGAAACTTGACAGTTCTTTCTCATTAAAGCAGTCCAGCACTTGAGCCTCTATATGTGTACTCAAAAGTAAGTCTGGTTGGGATCAGTGGGGTTTACTCCTTAGTAAACATGCACAAGATTGCTGGCTCAGTCTAGGATCAACTCAGTGTAACTGGCTTGTTGCTCTTTCGACTTGCCCAACAAATGGGAGCAAACTAAGAATAAAGTTACTTATTAAAAACTTAACTTTTCAGGAAGCTATAAAACACCCGCTGACATTTTTTTTTAAATTAATAATATGAAAAAATATATTTTTAGTAATTTGATGGGTCTACACATATAATGTAAGGTAGCATTTAAGAGACGGAGTTTTGAGTTAGGAACGCCCGAGTTCAAATCTGCTATTTGAACTCCTGCTGTTAGCCTTAAGAAAGCCTTTCTCTAAGCCTGGGATTCCTATCTATAATATGTGAATAGTAAGCAGTTATGCATCTGTTTCATAATGAACGAAACACTGACGTGAATGACATCTGTTAGCTCAGTTTTCCCCCATTATAGAATAAATGCCAGGAGTCATGAATGGTTAATTTTCATTCACCCATCTTTATTCATTGGCCATTCATTTGAGAGTGGGAAGACCTTGCTATTTATATATAAATAAATAGTGGTTGCTGGTTGTGGTTATTTCCTGGCATAGACATGGACATGGAGGGGGAGGATCAAAAATGCTCAAGATGACATCCACAATCAAATGATAGAAGCCCCACTGCCTTTTCAAATGCCTCATGTGTGTGACTCATGTAAAAAATGGGCAGGGCTTCAATTTCATGGCCATGGCTGCCATGTTGACTTTTTTGACCCCTCCCCCATGGATGCTTCAGGTGGTTGGTATATGTTTTATGTTCTCAGAATGCCTTGCAGGTGGGCTCTTGTGTTAGCTGCCACCTCCTGCTCCTTTCAGCTGGAGCCCTGGAACGAAGCATGTCTTAAGCGTTTGGGGAAATAAAAAGAGAGGTGATGGCAGGAAGCCACTGATACAATTTTGCTCCCATTACTATCTGTGATAGTACAAACTAAAAAAAAATGAACAAAACAACAGAATGGGCCAATAAGGTAAATGTGAATCATGAAAATTAATGCTTGCAATAAATGGCTAGCTACCCCCTACATTTTGGATACAATTTTGAGTTTACTTATTTTGCTTTATGAATGCAAACAAATAACGAAAAAAAGATACAAATGTAAAATGTATGTGTTCAGCGGTACACAATTATTAACAAGCCATATAGAATGAATTAACAGAAATATAAACAAATATGGAGTAAAATAAAACTGGGGAAAAAAAGTTGGAAATCAAAGGCAAAATTGTTCCAGAAAAAGGAAACAGATTGCTCAAAAGTCTTTTCCCCTGCCCCTTGCGTGGGTGGGTGGGGGGAATCCACTAATATGTGCTTCTATCAACAAGCACTAGTAATAAATTATAAAGTCTTACCTGTCTTGGGACCTAGATATCTGCAGGATTGCTTACTCCAAGCAGAATCTGCCTCTCCAAGGCATGCTGGTAGAGTAACAATATTAGAACTGCTGTCTCCCATGACTCCTCCTTCTGTGGAATTGGCTGCTGCACAAATGAGACTAGCATCCTCTTTGTAATCTTTGGAAGATTAATAAAAACATACATTTACGGTTGCAAGTATGGCAGGTACAAATATGACAAATAAATAAATGAATGAATTTAAGCAGGCATTTGGGGATTGTTATGCAGGATGTACAGTACGTACCTGGGGTGTATATGGGCACTGCTAACAATAGTGTGCTGTTTATTATAATGCAATGTATTGTATAATGTATCATATACCAGTTTTGTAAGCTGTTTATATTCATTGTTTGATTGAAGCAACATGAAACCATTTGAAACAAAGAAATAAATAATAAACAACCTTGTCTAGTTTGCTCTAAATCAGGTGTAGGCATAGCTTCTGACTGTTGTGTTATAGTTATTTTGGCTTACATCCCCGTGTGCCACTGGCAATGGAATATTTTCAATTTTACTGACCATTTTTTCCACAATTATTATATAGTTTTTATTGATTTTATTATTTGATCTGTAAACCATCTAGAAATGTAGTTTTCAAATATAGAAATACTGCAGATAAATATCATGATAAATAAATTAGGACAAAATCTGAAACACCAAGCTTTAGGAAAAAATATATAACTTATGTATGCCTTTTGAGAAATAAATTCCATTAACTTCCTTCTTCTGGGATAAATGTCTTAATGACTGAAGCCTTCACTAATCTAATTTAAGCAAATGAATAATGAAGCTAAGTGTTTAATGTGAAAAATAAAGAACCGTAAATTCTGTGAAGCAGAGTACTGGATATTAATACTTAGCTTAATAGAAGTCCTGTTGATTATTTACTGTAAATTCTTAAACAAGTCTTCTTTATGAAATAACATTGTCTTTATGTTTTAAGAATCTATTGTAATGTCTATTCATCCAAGGAGCACATGGTTACTGCCTCCCTAAGACATGTTCAGAACAATTTCCATCAAGTAGATTAGGCTGAGAAATACTAAGTGGCTGGTCCAAAGTCATCCAGGAACTTAATTGTTCATTGGGGATTTATAAACAGGTCTTCCCACTGCTTGCCCTACAACTACAACTAGTTACAGTCCACTGGTTTTAATTAATTAATAGACCTAGGATTAGGGTTAATTAATTAATCAGATTTATAAAGCCACACAACTCTATAACAACTCCATAATGGATTATTTTCTCTTCCATCTCCTTATTTAAAACACCTTCCACCCCCACCCCCCGGATGAGTTTTGGGTAAAGAAGTGCCAGTAGAATTTGAAGTGGGTTTCTGTCATGCTATTTTAATCAAAGCAGAGTAGCATCTTATAAGTGTGCATGAAGACACCCTAAAGAATTTGGCTAAATCAGTTCTTTCTTCCTATCCTTGACAGTCCAGCTCCCAGTATCTTTCACAATTCCATTGTAGGTTTATAGTGGGAACATGCTTTCTTTAACATCATAGTGGAGGCCCTAACCCAGTGCATGGAGGCTGTCAGGTTCTGTCTAAGGCTGTGGATTAGATAGCTAAATGAGCCCAGAGACAGTCCACCTTTGACTTTGGATGGGTTTGTACTCTCCTTGATGGAGGTCCTTGTGGATCAGCAGGTAGAGAGCTTAACGTTCGATTTAAGGGAAACTGGCTCAATCACAACATGCATCCCAAATATCTTGGGGTCACACTGGATAGGACACTTTCCTATAAAGAACACCTGATGAAGACTGCTGCCAAACTGAGAAGTAGAAACAACACTCTACACAAGCTATGCGGCACTAGCTGGGGCTCGACAGCGGATACGCTGAGAATGTCCGCACTCAGCCTGGTTTACTCAGCAGCAGAGTACTGTGCCCCAGTGTGGCTTAATAGCCCGCACACGAGAAAGATCGATACACAACTGCATGAGTCAATGCGCATCGTTAGTGGGATGATACAACCTACTCCAACATACTGGCTGCCTGTTTGAGCCATATACCACCTCCGGATGCAAGACAAAAGAGCACCCTTCTTCAAGAATATTGGAAGATTATTGGTAATCCCCAGCTACCAATACTAAATGACATAGCCTGCTTGGAGCGAAATAAGCTGAGATCGAGACATCCAGCCATTTCTACCGCTAAAGCTCTTCTACAAGACGATTTCAATATCCACAACACGTGGAAACAACATTGGCTAAGAAATTGCTCTCCACAATGCCGAAGCTTGCCCTGCATCTTGGAAAAACCAATAGGATTTGACCAGCCCTGTGTGATATGGACAACCTTGAACCGAATTCGCACAGGTCATGGTAGATGTGCAGATGCCCTTTATAAATGGGGCAAAACGAGACTTTCACTTCCGGGTACTGGTCGGAGCACAGCGAAGAACCGGGGCTCCTTAGCCTCGATTCCACGGCTAAGCTGTTTGCAGCGATTTGGGAGAAGAAAATCGCTGGAAAAATCACACTCGAAGAGAGTGTGATCAGAAGATTAACCACAAAGGGTCTCTGAAGTAAATGCCCTCCCCCGACTCCTGTAATTTCCACTGCGGGAGGAGGGAGATGGAGCAATGAAAGGAGACTGGGAAAAAAAACGAGGCTCTGCAGCAGCCGTGATTCTAACAGATAAGTAGCTGGCCCGACCAGGCTTTTAGTCACTTTTTTTTACTTTTAAACACTATTATTTTTTTATTAAGTGCTAAGATTTGTATCTGGACTTGATTTATATTTGCTGGTGCTATATTTTTTTCTTGTTAATGGAAGAATAAACGGTGGGAAGAGAAGCTAAGTGGCTTTGCTAGAAGTGAAAGTGACTTTTACTATTATTTCAGTTTGGTTTGAGTTTTTTACTTATGGACAACTATTGGTATTTCTATTTTTGTTCTCTGGAATACTATATTAAAGCTTGGATTTAAATGGAGTGATTAATACTTTATTTTTTAAGATTTTGATGTTGGGATTACTGAACCCTATTAAAAACTCTTTTATATATACAAGTTCCTCTTTTTCTTTTTGAACTTTGAACTCTGTTTGGATTTATTTTTCTGAAAAAGTCAAGTTATTTAACGTTTAATTTGGATTATTGGATTATTATATGGAAAGTAGAGGCTTTTTTACATGTCTCTAGCAACATTTTTTCTTTTTGACTTGTGGTTGGATTGAAGAATTACAAGTGGGAAGGTGAAACCCTGGGAATATTTACTATTCTTATCTTTGATTTTGACTACAGGAGAACAAAAAGTCCTAGGCTTTTATCCTTTGAAACACTGTGGACTTTTATATATAAGGGATTATAAATGACCTAAGAGGAAAATTTTTAAAGGAGCCTAGTTCTCTCTTTCTTTTTCCTTAACCTTTTGGATATTTGTTTTTTCACCTTTTCTTTTTTCTTTTTATTATTTGTAAAAGAATTTTTAATTTTTTTTTTAATTTTTTCCCCTTTTTTAAATAATTTTTGTTATATTGTTATATGGTGCTTTTTCCCCTTTTCTCCCTTTTTTCTTCTTTTTTGCAGGGCTATGGCGTCTTTGGGAATGAGACGGGCGGAGAAGGAGAAGAAGAAGGAGACTGGAGGATCACCTATTGATTCTGCTACACCTGCTACATCTGCCTCAGAAGCTTTATTACCAGAAATGAAAAAGATATTAGAAGCTGTTGCAACACTAAATAAGAAAATGGATGATCAGAATACAGCAATAAATAAGAAAATGGATGATCAGAATACAGCAATAAATAAGAAAATGGATGACCAGAATACAGCAATAAATAAGAAAATGGATGACTCCACGAAGCAGATGGAAGATCAGATTACAGCATTAGACAAAAAAATGGACGATATGAAGAAAGAAATAACCCGAGAGATTAAGCAAGATTTTAAAAAAGAAATTCAAACAGTTAAGGAAGTGGTCAATTCTCTGTCAGGAGAACTTAAAGATACGCAAAGCCAGATGCAAAAATTAGAAGATAAATCAGAATATGCTATTAAAGAGATTGAACATAATCTAGATATCACAGCTTTAGCAGAAATGAGAGAGAAGGAGCACATCTTGAGATTTAGAGCAATCCCAGAACAAGTAGATGAAAATGTGAGAGAAAGGATGACTTTTGAATTAGCTAAATTTTTGGAGACAAGAGAACAAGATTTAGATTTGGAGATAGACAAGATATTCAGAGTAAACTCACGTTATGCTAAGGAAAGAAAAGTCCCTAGAGACATATTGATATATCTCGTAAGAAAAGTGACAAAAGAGCAAATCTTAAGGAAGCATTATAATACTAGATTAAATATAGAAGGGAAGGAAATAATTGTATTAAAAGAAATTCCCTTGAGAATAATTAGGAAAAGAAAAGACTATTCTTTCCTTACAGACAAATTAAGGCAACATAGTATTTCATTCAGATGGGAAAAATTGGAAGGCGTATCATTTGAGTTTAAAGGACAGAGATTCAAAATAACTTCCATTTTAAAAGCAAAAGCTTTTTTAGAGAAATACAAGAAAGAAATGGGTTTACCAGAAGGAGAATTGACAAAAGGAGGAGAAACATCGAAAGACAAAGAGAAGACTGAAGATCTATCTGAGAAAGGAGCTACAGGTGTGGACTTAACAAAGGGATTTTAAAGAATAAAACACCAATGGAACTTAAATATCTGACATGGAATATTAATGGAGCCAATGCTCCACAAAAAAGAAGAAAGATATTTCATTTTTTGAAAAAACAGAAATTGGACATAAGTTGTTTACAAGAGACTCATATTTGTAAAAAAGATACTAAATATTTGATTCAAAAACAGCTTGGAGAAGAATTTATTTCGGCTGGATATAAAAAAACTAAAGGGGTAGTCTTATATGTACAACCAAAGTTAAACCCAAAATTGATATTAGCTGATGAAGAGGGTCGATACATTGTAGTAGAAATTAACATACAAGGAACTAAAACACTGATAGTTGGACTTTATGCACCGAATATGGATAAAGGAGTATTTTATAAAAACCTGATGGATAAACTTTTGGACTTAACTTATGACAATTGGTGTTTCATGGGGGATTGGAATGGGGTAATTTACCCCAGATTGGATAGACAGTCACAAAAAGAAGTGAAGCAAACACAGGGAAAATTGCCACAAACATTTTTCGACTTGAAAGAGATGTTGGATTTACAAGACATTTGGAGATGTATGAATGGGACTTCCAGAGAATTTACAAAACTTTTATAAGATGATGTACAGATGGTATATGACCCCACAAAAACTTTCTAAAATGTATGGAAATGTCTCCAACTTATGTTGGAAATGTAAAAAAAAAGAGGGGTCTTTTTACCATATGTGGTGGACATGTGAGACTGCAAAGAAATTTTGGACTCAAATACATGCATTGATGCAAAATATATTACAAATTCGAGTTCCATTTAAACCGGAATTTTTCTTACTGGGAATAATTGATGGACAACCTGGGAAGCAATTTACAAGGATTATGCAATACATGATTACAGCAGCAAGACTTATTTTTGCACAAAATTGGAAAAACCAGATATCGCCTACAATACAAGATTGGATGTTAAAATTGATGGATATGGCAGAGAATGATAAACTGACATGTTTATTAAAAGAAAATCCAAATAATTATTTCCTTAAAGAGTGGAAACCATTAACTGACTATTTACAAGATGCGGGAGGGGCAAAGCTTATATGGGGATTTGAAGATTAAAATATATATATATTGATGTAATAGACAAGAAATATTCTTTAATATTATATATAGACCTAGCATGTAAGATAAAATTTTTAAAATACCATGACCAGATACAAATCGGAAGTTGACCAAATTCTGTTTCAGCTTTATCTTTTTTTCTTTTTTCCTTTACTACACTTTTTTATCTTTTCTTTTTTCTTGATTTGTATTTCCATTTTCTTTTCTGTTTCAAACTTTTATCTATGTAAAATTAAGATCTAATAAAATTTGATAAATGGGGCAAAACAACATCATCGAATTGTGACTGTGGGGCCAAAAAACAAACTATCCAACATATAGTGACATAGTGTCAAAACCAAGCCTACAATGGAGACTTTGCTGATTTCCTGGCTGTGACAACTGAAGCAAAAAACTATATTTGTAACCTAGACATACGCTTGTAATTTTCCTGTCTATATTTTATATTTCATATTTAAGATGCTCTATGTTTTTTATTGTAACACGATGTGAATGTGCCATACGATAAATAAATGTGGACTGATAGCTCCAAGAGATACAGATGGAAGCTGTGGTCAAGAAGGTTGTTGCACAATTGCATCTTGTGCATCAGTTGCAGCAGTTTTTGTAAGAGGACATGATCACTCATATGCATGTCAACTTGTTGTTGGACTACTGCAATTTGCTTTTCAAGGCTACTCTTGAAGACTGTTTGGAAGCTTCAGTGGTTCAGCATGCAGTGGCCCACACAGTTATGGGTGCATTAAGGTTTCCCCATGTAACGCTGCTACTATGGGAGCTGCATTGGCTGCAGGTGGCTTATGGATGCAATTCAGGGTGCTCATTGTCACCTTCAAAGCTCCACACATTACAGGGCCTAATTATCTCTGAGGCTACCTTCTGATTAAGTCTGCCTGTCTGGTAAGATCCAGAACAGAAGATTTGCTGCAGGTCCCACCCACTGAGAAAATACCATTCCCCAGGGTCTTACAGTCAAGCCTTCTTGGTGATGCCCCTCCGCCCCCGGAATAGCTTAACTCTGTTTATCCTGACCATCCCCTCCCTCTTATGTTTCTGAAAAGCAGTTGCAACATCTGCAGGAAGAGTTTGGGAATACAAAAGATCGTATTACTCCTGAAATGTGGCACATCAGACTGTTGTAATTTGTTATGGGTGGACTTTATTATAAATTTTAATCCTACTTGTCAGCGTACCATAAGCCACTCAGAGTTTTCAGAAATGGAGCAGCATATAAGCTGAGATGAATGACAAATAAATAAATCACTGAGCCACTTTGAGGGGAATATGTCCAATAACAGCTCCTCTCAAGCCTTCGATCCCATCATTTCTATAATCCCAGCCATTAGGCAGAGGAACTCACCATAAAGCAGATGACAGAAAAACTCATCAGCGCTTAATTCATTACAGAAAAAAGGAAATGTGACATGACAGTTTACAGAACTCCACTCAATAAAACACACTAAAATACTATACTATTTAAATGATAATATTTATTAAAACTAATAGCTTGTTATCTCCTATATCATTCTTGCAAAATGAAGCTTGTATTCTTTCACCTTTATGAAAAATACAGACAAGCTGCTAGACAGGTTGAAGATGCAGAACCAATTGAAAAGGTTGCACAATCTATCCCAGTGAAATATTTTTTTAACTTCAAACTGCTGAAATGATATTAAAACTAGGCTTAATTCTGTGCTAGAATCAAGCAATGGGTGTAACATTGGTGGTGTGTGCACACACCCACACCCACAACAGAAGGGATTTTCTTATTTTGGGGGTGATGTGAATCAGAGCAGTTAATTATAGATTTTGGTATAAATAATACATTGTTTAATCTGCCATTCTTATGAAAGACATAAAACGTCACATTAGAAGATTGTGGTTATATGTTCTCATTGGAAACGTTATATATCAGCTAGATCTTAAGTTACTGCAATTACTACTATAAATGTCTAGATAGGTGGCAGCTACTAACCAATCCTCGCTGATCATAAAAAGCTAAGCAGGTTTGAATCTGGTTAGTTCTTGGATGAGACACTACCAGAAAATATCAGGCTATAGGCTAAACTGGGGAGTACAAACATCCCAGAAGAAGGCAGCAATAAATCATTATATATCATTGCCAAGAAAAATACATGGAAGTATTCATGAGGGCAATTCATTTAATAGGAGTTAAGCAGAACTTGAAATAATGGCAGCGAGGGGGGCGGGAGCCATCATTTACCAGAAATGTTGAGCCTCCCCTCCCCTCCCCAAATCCATTTCAGTTTGGGTGCAGATCCTTTTGGAATTTGGGCTTGGTTTGAAACTACTTTATCCCCTTTTTCTAAATTTATTGAGATAGTAGAAAATGGATTTGGCTAGTGTACATACTGGCAATAGAAGAGACTCTGGGATTTATATCTGTGGGATATAAATATGCTAGTTGTTGGGTGTGTGTCTGAGAATAGTGTTTCCAGACTCTGGCATTTAATCTATACCTCTAGCTTGAACAACTGAGAACTCTGTGCTTCCAGTGGTCTAGTTAGTCCTGTCACCCAACTATGCAGGTCTCAGTTGGCCTCACAAGGTCCAACCCATAACCATCATCTGATCCTCCAAAGCCCCAGCCTCAGGCCCTCAGTCTGGGCAAATTAAGAGTACTGAGTGTGAACTTTGACAATGAACAAGAGGACTTCCACTGGTATAAGGTAATTTTTTCTCTATCTTTTACGCACCCTCCATATCTATTCTAAAGGCTGGGAAAATCCTTCAGAAATCTAGAGGGTGAATGGAGGCTGAAGGAGTGGGAAAGATTTATCTGTCTCAGTTCCATCTGCTGAAACTGGTTCTAGTGTAGGAACACTATCATTAGATCCTGCTTTCTTCTACTTCTCTTGGAAACTCCCTTACAAGTTTTCCCAAACTGTTCCCATCTGAACAGTTCCCTTTCCAGCTCCACCTTCTGGAAAGTTCTTTGTTGTGTATTCTCATACTGATTTCTAAAGCAGGTGTGGCTTACCTTAACATTTCACTTTTATTTAATGTCTTGAATTTATGTCTTGCTATTTGGTTTTGCAGAGGTTTCAGAGGTGTTTTTTGATTATAAAATATTCCATTTCCAAAGCAGGTTTTGTTCTTTATATAATAAATTAACTACAATGAAAACGTATCAGATAAAATAGATTGCTGAGGCTGGGAAGAAAGACCAAGTAGATATTCGGTTACAAATGGATTCACTAGCAACATTTTTTGAAAAATATATATTTAAAATCTCTCCTGGAAGGGTGGCATAACAAGGTGTGTAATTTCCAGATAGGTACCTGAAAAAAGTGACTGTTCCTTTTTTGTTGTTTATTCGTTCAGTCGTTTCCGACTCTTCGTGACTTCATGGACCAGCCCACGCCAGAGCTTTCTGTCGGCCGTCACCATCCCCAGCTCCCCAATGGTTGAGTCCGTCGCCTCCAGAATACCATCCATCCATCTTGCCCTTGGTCGGCCCCTCTTCCTTTTGCCTTCCACTTTTCCTAGCATCAGCTTCTTCTCCAAGGTATCCTGTCTTCTCATTATGTGGCCAAAGTACTTCAGTTTTGCCTTTAATATCATTCCCTCAAGTGAGCAGTCTGGCTTGATTTCCTGGAGTATGGACTGGTTTGATCTTCTTGCAGTCCAAGGCACTCTCAGAATTTTCCTCCAACACCACAGTTCAAAAGCATCTATCTTCCTTCGCTCAGCCTTCCTTATGGTCCAGCTCTCGCAGCCATAGGTTACTACAGGAAATACCATTGCTTTAATTATGCGGACCTTTGTTGTCAGTGTGATGTCTCTGCTCTTAACTATTTTATCAAGATTTGCCATTGCTCTCCTCCCAAGAAGTAGACGTCTTCTGATTTCCTGGCTGCAGTCAGCGTCTGCAGTAATCTTTGCGCCTAGAAATACAAAGTCTGTCACTGCCTCCACTTTTTCTCCCTCTATTTGCCAGTCATCAATCAAGCTCGTTGCCATAATCTTGGTTTTTTTGAGGTTTAACTGCAACCCAGCTTTTGCACTTTCTTCTTTCACCTTCGTCATAAGGCTCCTCAACTCCTCCTCGCTTTCAGCCATCAAAGTGGTATCATCTGCATATCTGAGATTGTTAATGTTTCTTCCAGCGATTTTAACTCCAGCCTTGGATTCCTCAAGCCCAGCATGTCGCATGATGTGTTCTGCGTACAGGTTGAATAGGTAGGGTGAGAGTATACAACCCTGCCGTACTCCTTTCCCAATCTTAAACCAGTCCGTTGTTCCGTGCTCTGTTCTTACCGTTGCTACTTGGTCGTTATACAGATTCCTTAGGAGGCAGACAAGATGACTTGGTATCCCCATACCACCAAGAACTTGCCACAATTTGTTATGATCCACATAGTCAAAGGCTTTAGAATAGTCAATAAAACAGAAATAGATGTTTTTCTGAAATTCCCTGGCTTTCTCCATTATCCAGCGGATATTGGCAATTTGGTCTCTAGTTCCTCTGCCTTTTCTAAACCCAGCTTGTACATCTGGCAATTCTCGCTCCATGAATTGCTGGAGTCTACCTTGCAAGATCTTGAGCATTACCTTACTGGCATGTGAAATAAGTGCCACTGTTCGATAGTTTGAACATTCTTTAGTGCTTCCCTTTTTTGGTATGGGGATATAAGTTGATTTTTTCTGATGGCCATTCTTATGTTTTCCAAATTTGCTGGCATATGGCATGCATCACCTTGACAGCATCATCTTGCAAGATTTTAAACAGTTCAGCTGGGATACCATCGTCTCCTGCTGCCTTGTTATTAGCAATGCTTCTTAAGGCCCATTCAACCTCACTCTTCAGGATGTCTGGCTCTAACTCACTGACCACACCGTCAAAGCTATCTCCAATATTATTATCCTTCCTATACAGATCTTCCGTATATTCTTGCCACCTTTTCTTGATCTCTTCTGCTTCTGTTAGGTCCTTACCATCTTTGTTTTTGATCATACCCATTTTTGCCTGGAATTTACCTCCGATGTTTCTAATTTTCTGGAAGAGGTCTCTTGTCCTTCCTATTCTATTGTCTTCTTCCACTTCCGCACATTGCTTGTTTAAAAATAATTCCTTATCTCTTCTGGCTAACCTCTGGAATTTTGCATTTAATTGGGCATATCTCCCCCTATCACTGTGCCTTTTGCTTTCCTTCTTTCTTGGGCTACTTCCAGTGTTTCAGCAGACAGCCATCTTGCCTTCTTGGTTTTCTTTTTCTTTGGGACGTTTTTTGTTGCCGCCTCCTGAACAATGTTGCGAACTTCTGTCCATAGTTCTTCTGGGACCCTATCTACTAAATCTAGTCCCTTAAATCTATTCTTCACCTCCACTGCATATTCCTTAGGAATATTAGTGAGCTCATATCTAACTGATCTGTGGGTCTTCCCTATTCTCTTTAGTCTGATTCTAAATTTTGCAATAAGAAGTTCGTGATCTGAACTACAGTCAGCTCCAGGTCTTGTTTTTACCGACTGTATAGATGTCCGCCACCTTTGGCTGCAAAGGATGTAGTCAATCTGATTTTGGTGTCGACCATCTGGTGAAGTCCATGTATAAAGTCGTCTTTTAGGTTGTTGGAAGAGAGTGTTTGTTATGCACAGTGAGTTGTCTTGGCAAAATTCTATCAGCCTATGTCCTGCTTCATTTTGTTCTCCCAGACCATGCTTGCCTGTAATTCCAGGTGTCGTCTGACTACCCACCTTAGCATTCCAGTCTCCTGTAATGAAAATAACATCTATTTTTGGTGTATTATCTAGTAGGTGCTGCAGATCCTCATAGAACTGATCTACTTCTGCTTCTTCAGCATCTGTGGTTGGGGCGTATATTTGGATCACTGTGATGTTAAATGGCTTACCCTGAATTCGAATTGAGATCATTCTATCGTTTTTTGGATTGTATCCAAGCACTGCTTTAGCCACTTTATTATTAATTATGAAGGCTACTCCATTTCTTCTGTGGTCCTCTTGTCCACAGTAGTAGATCTGGTGGTCATCTGATGTGAAGTGGCCCATTCCAGTCCATTTCAGTTCACTGACACCTAAAATGTCTATATTTAATCTTGACATCTCACCAATAAGCACATCCAATTTGCCCTGGCTCATAGATCTTACATTCCAGGTTCCTATGGTGTGTTGATCTTTAGAACATCGGATTCGTCGTTCACCACCAGCACCGTCGGCCGCTAGCCGTCCTTTCAGCTTTGAGCTAGCTGCGTCATCACATCTGGGGCTAGTTGAACGTATCCTCTGTTCCTCCCCAGTAGCATTTTGACCATCTTCCGACCTGGGAGTCCCATCTTCCGATGGTATACCGACATATCTTTGGTTGTACTGATCCATTTAGTTTTCATGGCAAGAATACTGGGGTGGGTTGCCATTACCTTCCCCAGGGATCGTATTTAGTCTGACCTCTCTGCCACGACCTTCCCGTCTTGGGTGTCCCTTCACGGTTTAGCTCATGGTTTCATTGAGGTGCTCAAGCTCCAGCACCACGACAAGGTAACGATCTCCTTTGCTGGAGAAAAAGTGGAGACTGTTCCTAGTGAGTATCATATGTCATCATGATTTCCTCATAGGCTGAGAAAAGAACAGCTCTTCATTGTGAATGGCAGAGCTGAGAGTCTTAAGTCGAGTGATCATCTATCGTTTCTTTCTAATCTTCACAAATGTTTTGCTTAAGTTCTACTGTGTGTCCTTGTTGGTCAGGCTCTTTTCAAAGAGATTACCCATGCCACAGGCATAAATTATCCTACTTCAGACTCAAAGTATCCTACTTCAGACACATTATGCAAAGACCTAGCTCTCTGGAAAAGGTTCTAGTTCTGAGAAAGGTGGAAGGAAAGAGAAGAGGATGAGCAGCAGCAAGGTGGATGGACTCAGTTACAGTGTTGATGAGTGTACTGTTGAAAGACCTGAAAAACCAGGTTAGAGATGGATCGTCATGGAGAAAATCTATCTCTGTGATCACTAGGAGTCAAAAACAACTTGATGCACATAATATTTCACCCATAGCAGTTGTATCAGACAGTATTTAGTATGCAAAGGATTAGGCTGGTTTTAAATTTCTGTGAGCAGCATATTTTCCACATGGATTTTGTTTGTTTGTTTTAAATTATATATCCAATCTGTGGGCAGTCCATAGTTAGAATTACCAGATTGACATTGCCCATGTGGTGACCTCACTAAAAATTTAATGACTACTTTCATAAAACAATTTAAAGTATGTTTAGAGCATATCAATGCTGCATTTTCAGGATTAAGTAATATCATTCCAACCTCCTCACGCTTGGTTGCTGATGTATATAGCTTTCCTAAGTATTGTTATAAATCTTCATTTGAATTCTAGTTTTACTTGAGAACATTGGTAATTGTGTGTCATGCAGGTCATTTTATGGAAAGTATACCCGTCAGATGGGCTAAAGGTAATATGTTACAAGAGTATCTATATTTCAAGGAAAAGACAAACAAAACAAAAGTGTTGATCAGTCAATAGAACCAATGGTTAACCTCTCACATATGCCAATTTTAACTAGAATGTATTTCTAGAGACTACTAGTATTACTAGAACACTAGTCTACTAGAGAAAGACTTGGATAGTAGTAGTAGTTTCTATTTCAGGCAAATGGTAAAAGATCCTATTTTATATTCTATGTATTTTAAAAGTTGGGAGGGAAGAGATTTTACAAAGCTAAGATCATCCTGGGAATTTCATGGCTAAACAGGGAATTTTGAATCTGTAACTCTATAATTCATGCTTGATACTCTGGAGTCTAACTGCTACACTGCTTGCTTGCAATGCTGATAATTTGATACATCCAAGGCAAGATCCTGGGAGCTTAAAATATTTCCTTCACCAGCAAGTCAGTTGTTCTCTGAGCTTGAGAAGATTCCTCCCTATGTCTCCCACTTCATTCTCTCCATCCTACCTAAGCAGCTTGCCTACTTTATTCAATCCTTCAATTAATTTGTTATAGGAGGCAGAAGGCATCAAGAAAAACAGCTAGAGGAAAGGGAAAGGAACATCTCTTCCTTCATCTGTTCCAGCAAAAACTCCTGACCTTTCAGTAGCACTTGGGCAGTTGCACTGATGCAGAACTTCACCCATCTCCTCTCTTCATATATCTTGCAGTATAAATGTTGTGATATATATGGTTGAAATTGTGGGCGAGTGTGGTCAGAGAACAAACAACAGCATTTTTTTTTGAAAGACTGGAAACCTTATATGGACTTTTTGCTGAAAGAATTAAAAATGAATTGATGATTTATGGATTTGAAGATTAAGAAAGATGTGGATTAAATGAACCAATATGAGCTGAGATTGTGCCCCTGTGGACAAAGGGCTATTGAAACTACAGCTACATGTCCTGCTATACTGTACCTTCTATAAGGACTCACAGACCCATTTTATAACTTCCTATTTGATAAAATACCCGGGAAATTCTGATCTTTTTTATGTACAGCTGTTGCTATCTGATCAGTATGATTCAGTTTCTTTGAACATAGCTAAATTTTGTTATACTGTCTGTAAAATTAGGCAGACTTTGATTGCCCACTGATGATCCCACCATTAATATTATCATGTTTTGTTTTATTTCATTTTAATGCATTTTTATTTGTATTTGTACAAATTTGTATTTTATTTGGAATTCTGGTCTGTGACTGTAATAAAATATTACTTGATTGATTAAATGGAGGGGTGAGGGGATTTGTAAAAATTTAAGAGGGAGGAGGGACAATAAGATTGTAATTATCTGTTGAAAGAAGGTCGGAAGTCATTTATATATTTCTTAACTTTAATTATCTTTTTATTTTTATTTTTTGCTCTTTCTTTCTTTCTTTCTTTCTTTCTTTCTTTCTTTCTTTTGATTTGTCTTTTATTATATAAAAATCTTAATAAATATAAATAAATGAAATTGAATGAATAAATTTGAGTAAGTAGTGAGTCAGTAGAAGGAAACAAATTGTTGGGAGGCACAATTCCAGTTTTCTGAGTAGGAGTTGGCTTCTATTCAGTTCTGAATTGACTTTGAAATCTGCACATCTATTTCCTGATATTTGGAGGGAAGTATTTCAAAATATTTCCAAACTAATCCATTGGGAAGATTGAAGGGGGAGCGGATAAATTTGCAAAGTACTTTGGGATGAAATCATTCATATTCACCTTGAGCTTGGCATCATTCTTAATACAATTCCTGTTGGTTTGAACAAAGCATTCAGTCTGATTGATTACTTCCGACTGATACAGCCTTATGATGTGCACAATGAGCCCATAGGGTTGCAGCTAACTACCTGTATCCTTGATCTTGGCTATTAAAAACTTAGGAGATGCAATTTACTGGATGGTTTAGGTGATCATTAATACTTCTTTAATTGCTTTAAAAGTGACAGATACATGACCACTACTTAAGACATTCCACCTGAGAGATTTATCAACCAGTTGCTTTTGGATGAAACAGGTTTTCTAAACTCATTTCAATCCATCTTTCATAACAAAACAGCCGTGATGGCCTTGATGGATTATTTTTGTTGGGGAAGAGATGGGAGAATGCAACCTTTTTGATTCTTCTTGATTTCCCCCACCATTTATAATATCATTTACCATGTTCCCTTCCTGGATTGAGGGACAGCTCCCTTCCTTTCTCTAAAGTTGGTTTCATGAGAAAGTGTTAGTGGTTTTTGATTACAATTTGTGATAATATTCCATCTTCCTGTGATTCTTAATTAATATGTCTATAGTAAAGTGCCAAATAGATTTCTAGACTTCGTTATTAGCTAGATGATAGCCAATCTGAGACTAAATCCTGACAAGAGATATACTTAAGAATTACCTGTGCAATCTCTTCCAGACAAGGGTAAGATTCTCAAAAAGCAGGCTGGTTACCTGAGGTTATTCTTTGTTCCAACTTTATTACTTGAGATTTAATTAGCTTACCAGCTACAATTCCCAAAATGGGCAGTGGCATCTTGGGCGGGAGAAAACAAGATGGGGCATAATGATAAAATCAGCACTGTAGTGTTACAACACAAGAATGATGCTATTTTTTTTTGTCATTCTTACAAAAGCAGCAAAGTATTGACACCACTGATAGTGGGACAGCCTAGCCATGATGGTCTATTCCCTGAAATTTTTCATGTGAACTATACTAATCTGTTGTGCAAAGGCTCCCTTGAGATGAGTATTTTCAATTCTACTTCCTCTCCATTTGACCACTGGCTCAGTTCTGGTCCTTACTATTTATAAAAAAGAAGCATAATCCTTTATAAAGTTATCCTGTTCAAAGCTACCAATAAATATTGTGTGACTTATTTCTGAATAGACATCTATAGGATTGTGATTTTGGCTAGGGCTACCAGATTTGGGATACAAAAATCCAGACAATCACTAGTTGGTAGCAAAGACTTAGCTTTTTTTTTTGCACTTCTTTCTTCTCTTTCTTGAACATCTGGGTTTTGCACCCCAGATTTAGTAGCCCTAATCTTTGCATATTTTCCTCCACATCTGTATCTTTCCTTCCTCCTTTCCTGTTACTGATTTTTCCTCTGATTAATGCTGATTGTAATATGTAACCTCTTTGGGGCAGGAGTTGTCTTATTTTTATTCTTTTCTTTCCTTTTTTACAAAAAAAAAAAAAAAAAAACTATAGAGAAAGATGACTGAATCATGGCCACCATTCCCCCAGGCCTAGGCAGAGTATCTTGTACACCAGCATTGCCAATTGAGCATCCAAAAAGGAAGAACTCTATTCTGGCCAGATGCTTTCAGCTACTCTAAAGGTTCTTTGATTAATTGAGGTGAACCACCCTGTATAACAGGGTCAGCACACACAAGCTTTCATTATTTTCTTCATTTACATCAATTAGAATTATAGAGAGCCTGGGGATACTCCTGACTTCTAAAAAAACACAATCTATTCCTAGACGGTGTTTGAGTAGAGCATGGCAAAGGCTACATCATATTTCATTAACAAATAAAACTTTTATTCCTCCCATCAACAATACCAAGATTTATATACAGTGCATTACTAAAGAAAGGCATTAACATCTATCATGCAAGGTGGCTGAAGTCAGAGAGCTGGCACTTGGGGCATTCCACCACCATCAATCTAGACTGGAAGAGAATTTCATTTTATATAGACAGTAGTGAAGAACAGAGCAGCAGATATTGTTTAAGAGTTTATGAGGTTCCTGACATGATTGCTATAAAAATTATATTATTCTCTTTGTATGTCAATACAAATGGGAGTGGGGAATAGACAAAAAGAAAGGTTATGCTATGTTATATTCTATTTTATTTTATTATATATGTTATAATGAACATTTGGGATTTAATGACTGTTGTGCTCTCAAATTAATGCTGACAATTCTGAAGTCATAAATATTTGAAAAAGTGTGTGTGTGTGTGTGTATTACTATTTACACTGATCAGCACTAACAACCATGCTTAAGTGTATTTTCAGACATTCACATGACATTTGGAATTGCCAGCGTTCTTATGTGAAAGACTAGCTTCAGCTTATTTGAGATCTTTCTTTCTTCTACACACACATACTCCACCATTCATAATCAGAAATGCATGTTGTATAGTTTTACTCAAAGTAAAATCAACTAAGGCTGCATTGCTTAGATCCCTGGTAGGTGTCCCATAGACCTAAAGTAATTTAGAATTTCTTCTCTGAGGTTAGAGAAAGCTCCAGACTTAGAGTAGGAAATGTGATTTCAGATCCTCCCAGTCCTTCCTTTCAAAATGAGGAAGCTCTGCTATCAGGATGTGGAAAAGGGAAGGATGGAAGGTATTTCTTGGGCAAGCTGGGGAGGCATTGGATTTGAAATATCTGAAGTCCTCCCAACTTTCCTCCAAAACCCCATGTTAGAGGAAAATTTCAGTCAGTCCTTGAGCTGAACTTTTCTGTCTATTGCTTCTGTCAGCCCTTCGAGGTAGTCCAGGCAAGAAACCCCCATTCCTTCTGTGGGCTGAGAGATCTCTTGTCTGACTGTTGCCCTGGCTGTGGCTCTTCCTCCTGTCTCCCAAGGCTCTTCCCACAGATCATTACAGCTTCAGTCCCAAATTGAAGGAGCAAGTTAGTTGTCTGAAAGATTTAACTAGAAAACATGACTATGATTATATTTTATAGATATCTTTGTTCTGTATTTATGCAAACACCGCACATTGCAAGCTGTCATTATATATTACAAGTTTTTTTAAAACAGTATTTGTCCATGAAAATAGAACAATCCATATTATGCTGACAAAAATGAAAGGCAATAAGTACTAACCAAATCTGGTATAGCATATTTCACAGATATTCAGAAACAAAAATGGTTTATGTAGCTTTTCAACTGTTGAATCCAAAGTGTCAAATTCTGTTCCACCAATAGTTGTCCAGGCCAATTAATAGCAACTTGTTTTCCATAAAAAGATAAACTCATTCCAAAATTGCACCTTCATGCCTTCTTTTCAAAGAAAGTGGTTGGTATGGATTAAGATTTTCCACACAAGAGTAACTAATCTCTTGGTGGATTAATTCCCAGACAGAGATATCACAGGCTTCAGGGACTAATCAAGAATCCAAGTCATAGCATACTTGTGTATTTACACTGAGAAAAAAAACACTGGGGCAGAAGAACAAAAGAGGGCTATTCTAGAATGTTTATAGACAGATTAATCTTGAAAGAGAAATCTGTAAGATTCAGCTGAATGGGCTTTCTGCCAGGGTGAAATATTCATTAAGTTCAATATAAACAGGATAGGGGAAACTACAAGCAAATATTAAGGTACTTGTAAGGAACCATGCTTAGGAATCTTGCCTTAGCTGCACATTATTCTAGTGATTTCTTTACTCCTGTGTTAGGAAAATAGTTTATGTTAAATTAGGAATGGGAATTTGGGAGGATTTTATTGGGGGTAATTAATGACTGTAGCTTTATGAATGATAATCAAAGCAATCAGATCTGGAATAGGGACCATCCACCACCATAACTGTAACCTGTTCAGATGTTACACACTCAGCTATGTATACTAACAGGGTTAGCTGTGTAAAGTGACCTTGTCCTCTCACATTTATTGCTTTGATTTTTTCTAAATCCAGGATCTGCATATATAGCATCAGACAAGGAGGCTTTCAGACTGTGATGTGTTGGCCCCATAACATTATCAGAGTTCAGACTTGCATGTAAATTAATGTGTATGGGCCAACACATCAGGGCTCCAATATTTACCTATTTTTACTGATAATAAAAACATCCAAGAACCCATCATGTGATGATAATACTATGCATCAGTTATGGATAGCTGGAGAAATGCTGGTATTAGAAATGGTATTTTACAGTTAGGAGGCGTGATGGCTCAGTGGTTAAGATGCCAGGCTTGTCAATCAGAAGCAAGTTTGGAGGTTCGAATCCCTAGCCCCGCATGATGGAGTGAGCTCCCGCACTTGCCCCAGCTCTTGCCAACCTAGCAATTTGAAACCATGCAAATGCAAGTAGATAAATAGGTACCACTTCAGTGGGATGGTAACAGCATTCCGCACGCGCCATGCCAGCCACATGACTGCATAAGCATCTTCGGACAGCGCTGGCTCTTCGGCTAAGAAACGGAGATGATCACACACACACACCCAGAGTCGGACATGACTGTGCAGTGGAAAACCTTTACCTTTTATTTTACAGTTGTTTGTAACCAAAACTCCTACCTATTGATCTAGCAGCATATGAAATGATTATAGACTCACTTTTGTAACTGTATTTTGTAGCTTTAATCTCCCATTCATTTAATGTGAATACATACAGTATATTTTTGGAGAGAACGTTGCCTTGGATTGATATTGTAATGATTCTTGTAATTTTGCACTTTTCACTATCTGATCAGATACATTAGATGTTGACTGTTACTTTGAACAAGTTTTTTTCCCCTGTAGATTTTGACAGAGTACTGTTATTTCCTGTACAATAACAGTTTCAATTTCCTGTTCACCATCTTAGTTTCTTTTTCTTTACTGCAATCACAAAATAAAATCTTCAGGGAAGACTGAATGTAGTTAGAGCTACATAGATGGCTGATTAAGGAAGCGATTATCTCCATTCTTTGCCCTTAAGACATAATACCAAAATGATTACATACTCTCTTTTACTTGATTTACTGGTTGTAAGGGCAGGGGGGGAGACTGGGAGAACATTCTTCCAGTCCACCTCCTCTGGGTTTTCTAATCGAACCAATCAGAGGCTTTTCTAGCATTTCCCCCATATCCATAGTCAACTGTGGTCTCATGTTAGAGAAAGTAATCAGATAGGACCAGCTGTCTTGGGATAATCATCCTTTCCTGCTTCCACAACATTATATAAATATATTGTTTTACAAAGGGCTACCAGAAGCTCTTTATTTTCTTTCACTGAGTCTATGGCTGAAATGAAGCTTAGAGCAGAACTACTCAGTTGGCAGCAATCTCATGAATGTTCAGGCATCTGGTATGCAAAATGTTCTTTCTTGCTCCCACTATATTCATCCGTGCACTGGTATCAGAATGGAAGCACAAGGTGTATTCAGTATCCTCAGTGAACAAAACAGATGGATAGACAGGCTCCATTAAGCAACTAGTTAGGAGTTGAGCCAAGAAGAGGCTCATCTATTAGCAATCACCTGTTTTGCTGATAAGAAACCTCCTCCTCCTCCTCCTGGACCAAGAATCTAAGCATCCATAATTGAAATAACACAATTATTAACCTAGGAATGAAAACTGAGTGAGATAACCAAGTCCTATACCAACCAAAGACATAGGCATCTTGTACAGTACTTTTTTATTTCTGTCTCTGGACCCCAGCAACCATGTTCTCTGATCACTCCCACAGTTTTCCTAATAGTTCTTGTATTTCAGATTTTAGATTCCGCAGATTTCTCTGTGGTTTAAACAATTATATGGAAAATGGAATGAAATTAGAGCAGGCAGCCACAGCCAAAGAGGTAGAGGAATTGGACTAATCACTTCCCCCTTTGAAGATGGAAAGCCTTTTTCCACCTAGAGATCTGTGGCTTGAGACATGTATTCTCTCGGAATTTACAAAGACAAAACTCTTAGATTACATCTGAAAGTTTGTTTTGTACCTTGGGTGCAATTTATTTGGACTTATAGTATGATTTCTCACAGAGAAAATGTATCTACGTGGTCGCTTAGAGTCTACAATTTGATTGCACATAATCAATCAATCAATCAATCAATCAATTTTGGCATTTTCCTTTCATCATCTGATTTATTTTTGCCCAATTGAACCCACTTCTTTGTGGGAGAAGATAAAACCTAAGTAGTCATTGAACAATTCTATATTCTCTCTCTCATCTACTAGCATATCTTCATATTTACACCCTAAAGGGAATTTCATCTAGTGGGGTCCAGGAGACGGGCCTTCTCTGTAGTGGCGCCTGCCCTTTGGAATACCTTGCTCCCAGAGTTGAGGCGGGTTTCCTCCCTCCCGACCTTTAGGAAAGAGCTGAAGACCTGGTTCTGCCGCCTAGCATGGGAGGGGAAAAGTAACAGCTCCTTATGGGGGTGGTTAATACCATAATGTCCTTCCTTTTAGTTGAAATTAATCCGCCAAATTTGGATTTTATATTTATTTATATTATACTAATTAAATTGTAATTTTATATTTGTATTTTAAACTTGATTTTATTGTAAACCGCCCAGAGTCCCCTGTTGGGGGAGATGGGCGGTCATATAAATTAAATAAATAAATAAATAAATAAATAAATAAATAAATAAATATCTATTACACGTTTGCTCGTCATCTTGATCTGAACAGAATCCAAAGCATAGTCCAATGCTCTGTTTTAATTATTGTAAATGTTTTTTGTAAGCCTAAGCTCCTAGAACTAGAATTTTTGTTGAATAGCGATCGAATTACAGGTTAAGGATGAACTGTGTGTTTGTGTGAAGCATAAAAGTAGTAGAGAGAAAAGGATATGTGAGTCTGTGCTTTCCCTTCTGTAATATGTCCCTTGTGTGTTTTTAGTTCATGTAGTTCCTCATTTGCATTTAGTTTTTTCCCCCAGACATGTTTGCCTCAACAGGTGAGGGGAAGGAAACTTTCTGATAGATACAAACTCTTCTGAGCTTGCAATGGGCATTTCATGTATTCTGAGATTGCTTAAAGTAAGAACCTAAGCAAACCAGGAATCAGATTCTGAAAAAAAGGGGGGGGGGAGTACAGGCACCTTTTATATTTCTCTGATTTTATTCAGTAGAGGTCATCCTCTTTTCTTTTTTGATTAATTCATTTATAAAGACAGTGGCAGTCAGGGATACAGCCCTGCACTTGCAGGACCTTACTTAGCATTTATCTCTGTTTTGTCCCATGCTCAGAAGAGAACAAGGGGTTTCAGTGTTCCAGTATTTAGCACATGTTCAGAGACTGAACTATGCTGTTGAGATTCTTCATTCTCATATTTAAAAATGATGTTGCCTTGTTTCTTTGTTCATAGTGCTTTCTAGGCAAGCCAAATACAAAAATTATGCATTGTGCAAGCATGTATGTTGAAAAGAAGACTTAAGCCAAAAGCCGGAGAAGAATATTTTTGCTATTGTTACATTGTTCATAGGCTATGTTGAAGTTAATTCATTGCTGCTGGGCATTTAATAATAATTTTTTTAAAAAAATAATTCTCTTGGCCAATTTTTCTACGGGTTGGATGGTAACAGGCACTCACCATGAACTACCATCGCAAATTTAACAAAAATGAAAAAGCTAGGAGCTTGTTTCAGGTTTCCATTGTTCCCTCAAAATGTTGAAGATTTGTTTATTTATAACATTTGAAATATTCTAAGGTAGAACAAAACTTTTATCTATTTGTTTGTTTGATATACACAGCTAAGGAGTGGAGGAGATTACACTGGAAGACATCCTCATCATTTTGAGTAATGCTATCTTCAAATTTGTTCAACATTCTGTACCTTGCATGAGAGATTTGGCAAATGCCCTTGATTTATGCCTCCTGGTGTGAACACCACTTACTGATAGTTGCAAATAAATGTCCTGGCAGGCAGCAGGTTTAAATGATAGCTTCAGATAAGTGGAAAAACAGTACAATGGGAGGTTCAGGTACTGCACATTTAACTGACCCTTCTTGCAATCCATAATGATGGAAATCACAAACTGCTGCTAGATATCTGTGTTGATCAACAGTTAAGTCAACTACAAATAATATTCATGATAAAATAATGGTTTGGTTTTTCCCTCTAATTGCTTAGGGAAATGCTTGTGAATGGGGAATATGATGCACAAATAAGTCAAGTGAGGAAAAATATCCATGCAGTGCAAAATGATTACTTTGTCTGCTGTTGGGGATTTGCCCTGAAGAGTGTGTCCAAAAAAAAAAAAAAAACAACCCTTCAGAAATGAAAATATTTCACACATCTGAACTTTTGCACTTTTTTGTTTTGTTTTACTTATAAGAGTAGGGATCTTTTAATTTTGCAAGAATTTTTATTATGCCTTCATGTATCAGAAGGAATGGCTAGCTATATCTGTCAATCAGCATTTTGCTTAGAAAATCCAGAATTTATCATGTCGAGCGATTTTGTGTTTCATGCTCCCTACAATATAAACAAGTGCAGCTCCTTTTTGGTTTCCTATTTTCAACATTTCTACTTGTCCTGGTGCTTTATTAGAGAGGTTAGCTGTCAGGGGTTATTATCCCTGAAAAAGCACAAAATGCCAGTGTTCTTTCATGAGCGCTATGAGATGACCAGATAAACGGCTGCCATTCTAAGAGGAAACCTTTATGCTGAGAAGGATACATGAGGCAATTTTCTTGAACACGAAGAGTAGGGCTCTTATTAAAGTAGTGATGTCACTGCAGAAATGAGGGGGTCCCATGGCTCTTATGAATGGCACAGCAGATAACATTTTTTTAAAAAAATCCCTAAGCTGCCCACCTGACATTTCTTTATTTCTTACAGAATCTCACTCTTGCAGCAAGTATTTGTGGCTTTTGTTTTGGAAGCTGCCAAACTGTATTATGTGCAGCATTTTTCAAATATAGCAACAGCTTTCCCAAAAGTTTTTATGGTTTTGGAAAAAACAAAGTGTGAGGGATGCATGAAATGTTTCAACCTCCAAACACCCTTTTGAGTGATCCAGAAGAGAAACAAAATGAGCCTTTCAATTGTTCTGAGCCCTGCAGCTTGTGATTGTTCTGCTTTTCCATTTTTTCCCAGTTTAGCCATTACAACATGAAGGACCAGACATGTCCATGCTGCTATTGGGTTTAACTGGATGAGATGATATTGGAGAGCTAAGAGCTAAGGATCAGCTAAGCACATGGTCAGACAGCAGAAGGCTGTTCCAACCTTTTGTGAAGAAATGTTTATTTAATTAATACATACACAAGCCAATATTTAATCTTATAGAAAAAGAAAATTTAAAAATACAAACTGAAAATACTAGCTAATAAATAAATAAAATAAAATCTACCTTATATAAAATATAAGACTGCTCACCTGCCAGGCAAGCTATGCTGTCTTTTGAAAATTTTGTAAGAATTCATGTGGGTCGATGGGGGGGAGGGGGTTCCATAAGCATTATCCTGTGCTTTGTATTGCAGGTGGCAATACAACAGAGAGTGAGAGCGCACATTAATTATGTTGCTAATATTGCTAGGATAGTATATATGCATACTACCGGTTCTCTCTCCTCTCCTATTTAATATCTACATGAAACCACTGGGCGATATCATCTGTCACCATGGGATGAGGTATCACCAATATGCGGATGATACTCAACTATACATCTCCATCCCGGGTGAAGTAAATGATGCGGTCGCTGCCCTGTCTCAGTGCCTGGGGGATGTGGGGGTCTGGATGGGGAACAAGAGGCTTCAGCTGATCCCTGGTAAGACGGAGTGGCTGTGGATTGATGGCCGCCCTGTACCCAGGAAGTTGTCATTCTTGGTTCTGGATGGGGTAGCACTGCCCATTCAGATCCAGTGCGGAACTTGGGGGTCCTCCTGGACTCATGACTCCTGCTCAAAGAGCAGGTGGCAGTTGTGGCCAGGACGGCCTTTGCGCAGCTTCGGGTTGTGTGCCAGTTACGCCCTTTCCTGGATCAGGAGGCCCTCCGAACAGTCACTCATGCCCTTGTCATCTCCCACATAGATTATTGCAATGCGCTCTACATGGGGCTACCCTTGAAGAGTATCTGGAGGCTTCAGCTGGTCCAGAATGCGGCAGCGCGGGCAGTTATGGGTGCATTGGGTACCAGTTTGCTTCCGGGTCCAATTCAAGGTGTTGGTTATCACCTTTAAAGCCCTACGTGGCATGGGGCCAGGGTATCTGAGGGACCGTCTCTACCCGATAACATCGACCCACCCCACTCTATCATGCAGAGAGGGCATGCTTCAGACCCCATCAACAAAAGAATTTCATCTAGCGGGGTCCAGGAGGCGAGCCTTCTCTGCGATAGTGCCCGCCTTGTGGAATATCTTGCCCCGAAGGTGAGGCTGGCTCCCTCGCTCCCGGCCTTCCAGAAGACTCTTAAGACCTGGTTCTGCCACCTTGCCTGGGACGGGGGAGGTAATAGTTCCTCCTGGGGGTGGCTGGCCCCATAGTGTCCTCCTTTTTATATGAGATTTTACCAACCCTTGGATTTTTATCTATTATTTATTATACTGGTTAGATTGTAACTTATGTTTACTGGTTCTTAATTGTTGATTTTGATGTAAACCACCCAGAGTCCCCCATTGGGGGAGATGGGCGGTGATAAATTTGAATTATAAATAAATATAAATAAATGTAAGGACTGCTAGTATAACGTTGGCCTGGTTGCTTTGTTGAGTTTTGGGATGCACATCCTCTCCTGACTCATAATGTTAATGTAATTCATGAAATTAGGAATCACCAACAAACTCCTTTTTTTTATTTGCAGCCAGCAGGCACTCTTATGGGCAAGCAAAAATGTTATGAAAGAGTAACACTTGTTTTTGTTGAGCAGGTGGGCTGCAAGAAAAAGGCCTGCTAAGGAAAGTATTTGTTGAGTTTATTTTAAATTATGGAGAATTTCATGTATGCTGAGGCTTGTATTTTAAAAGGTTCACTCAGAGGAAGAAAGGTGGGGGCTAGTAGTGAGGAGTTTACAACAGTGACAAGATGTGGTGCCTAGCTGTCTACACATAAGCTACGTTGTTTACATATCCCAGGAACACAATTGGTTAGCCTGATCACAAGGTTTTCTCACAGAGCTGATCAGTCAGTTTCTGATTGGTTAACATAGAAGATATAAAATGTAAGAGCTGTTGTTGCTATGTGCTTTTACTCAGTTCTTTAGTTTTGTCTTCTTCAGTCTTCTTCAGTCTTTGTTTTGCTTGCTGTTATGTTTTGCTTGTGTTATTTAAGCAATATCCTTCAATACAGGTTTTTTTTATAAAAGATGCTTTGGTCTCAAATTATTCTTTTTTCTTAATCATATTTTATGCTGCGTAATAAATCTCAAGAGTATTGTTCAAGAAAATCTAAATGTTAAGGAAACATCATTGGGAAGAATGCACTAATTGAAAGGGGTTTCAAAGGGTTTAGCTGCTCCACCTGTTTTGCATTTCCTTGGCTCGGTGACTGAGAAGGTTTATTTCAAGCAACTGGGAGAAAACACACTCTTCTGTCTATTATTTTTGTGGCTTTTTTGATAACAGATTTTTAGCTTGGTGAGAGAAAATCTATGTTTCCATTTTTTTAATGGGGATTTATTCTAATGTTTTAAAAATTATGCTCTTGGCCTAATTTTATTCAGTTTGGGTGGTAGGTAGCATTCAGCAGAGACTATTGCTTCACCTACTCTTGCAGACGGAGGTAAAAAAGGGGAGCAGAAGCTGGTTCCACATTCCCAACTTTTTTATGGCCAGAGTGCTTGAAACCTTTCCTGTTTTGTTCCAAAGGAACACAGAACATTTAAGCCATTTCAGTTGTGTTCTGATGGCTTTAAGAATGGTTCTGATAGTTGATGTAGAACACAGACAAATTGAAAAGTTTCATAGAATATTGAGTGAGTCCATTTGTACCTCTTCCTAGGGAATTGGCTATTCCCTCATTAAATTATAGTGGGTATGGGAATTCTAAATAAGATAAGAAAATCTTTGCTAAATTACCTCAAATAAATAGCATGAGGAAAATGGAACTTGAACTTTTGCAGAGGGCATCCCATCCTGAGAAAAGGTACCATGTGCCAGAGACGATTCCATTCTGAAAATAATTTAATAGGAAAAGGTTTTAATTGGCTTCCTTGTCTGTAGCTTGAATCATGTCAACTGGATTTCTATTTTCTTAATGGAAACGTTTCGCTCCTTATCCAAGGGGCTTCTTCAGTCTGAGCAAAGTTGGTAAGGGAATCCTAAATATGTTCCTAGGTAGCTGTGTGACCTTACACCTGGGGCTAGGTCATGGTTATATTGAGATGTAATTTTTAAGTCCTTTTATCATCTAATGGAGGGTCGTTAAAAACACCATGCTGCTGTTGAGCTTCTGAAATGGTCTTAATCTTCCTAGGCACAGAAGACAACACGGGGAGGAAGATGGGGGAGAGTTTGTGCCTGAGGCCCCCACCTCTATTCAAGGAAGGATTTTCCAAGTTGGCATAAATGGATTCCTTGACCCCTCTCTCAAACCACCTATCTTCTCTGTCTAAAATGTGAACATTAATGTCCTCAAATGAGTGTCCTTTTTCTTTTAGATGAAGATAAACTGCTGACTCTGGTCCTGTGGTGTTATTTCTCCTGTGTTGTGCCATCCTCCTGTACATAGGTTGTTTGGTTTCTCCAATGTAGAGTTCAGAGCACTCCTCACTGCACTGGATTGCATAAACTACATTGCTTTTCTTATGTTTTGGAGTTTGATCTTTGGGGTGTACAAGCCTCTGTCTCAGTGTGTTGGTGGGTTTGAAATATACAGGTATGTGGTGTTTGCCAAATATCCGTTTTATCTTTTCAGACACGCCAGCCATGTAGGGAATGACCAGGTTCTTTCGTTTACTCTGAGTCTCAGCCCTATCTGTCGCTGTTTTAGGTCTGGTAGATTTAGATTTGGTGAAGGCCCAATTTGGATATCCACAGGCCTTCAGGGCTGTTCTCAGGTGCTGATTTTCATTCTTTTTGGAATCCATGGAGGTGGGGATGGTTTCTGCTCTGTGTGACAATGTCCTGATGACTCCTAGTTTGTGCTGCAGTGGATGGTGGGAGTCAAACATCAGATATTGATCTGTGTGTGTGGGTTTCCTGTAGATCCCTATTTCTAGCTTGCCACCGGTCCCAATGAGGACTTCACAGTCTAGGAATGATGGTGAAGTAGACCCTAGACTGTGAAGTCCTCATTGGGACCGGTGGCAAGCTAGAAATAGGGATCTACAGGAAACCCACACACACAGATCAATATCTGATGTTTGACTCCCACCATCCACTGCAGCACAAACTAGGAGTCATCAGGACATTGTCACACAGAGCAGAAACCATCCCCACCTCCATGGATTCCAAAAAGAATGAAAATCAGCACCTGAGAACAGCCCTGAAGGCCTGTGGATATCCAAATTGGGCCTTCACCAAATCTAAATCTACCAGACCTAAAACAGCGACAGATAGGGCTGAGACTCAGAGTAAACGAAAGAACCTGGTCATTCCCTACATGGCTGGCGTGTCTGAAAAGATAAAACGGATATTTGGCAAACACCACATACCTGTATATTTCAAACCCACCAACACACTGAGACAGAGGCTTGTACACCCCAAAGATCAAACTCCAAAACATAAGAAAAGCAATGTAGTTTATGCAATCCAGTGCAGTGAGGAGTGCTCTGAACTCTACATTGGAGAAACCAAACAACCTATGTACAGGAGGATGGCACAACACAGGAGAAATAACACCACAGGACCAGAGTCAGCAGTTTATCTTCATCTAAAAGAAAAAGGACACTCATTTGAGGACATTAATGTTCACATTTTAGACAGAGAAGATAGGTGGTTTGAGAGAGGGGTCAAGGAATCCATTTATGCCAACTTGGAAAATCCTTCCTTGAATAGAGGTGGGGGCCTCAGGCACAAACTCTCCCCCATCTTCCTCCCCGTGTTGTCTTCTGTGCCTAGGAAGATTAAGACCATTTCAGAAGCTCAACAGCAGCATGGTGTTTTTAACGACCCTCCATTAGATGATAAAAGGACTTAAAAATTACATCTCAATATAACCATGACCTAGCCCCAGGTGTAAGGTCACACAGCTACCTAGGAACATATTTAGGATTCCCTTACCAACTTTGCTCAGACTGAAGAAGCCCCTTGGATAAGGAGCGAAACGTTTCCATTAAGAAAATAGAAATCCAGTTGACATGATTCAAGCTACAGACAATTCCACCTGGATGACTGAGAACCTTCATAGACAATTGGCTTCCTTGTGTTTCATTGCCAGCAGAAGCCCTTCACACAAAAATATTTTGTGGATTGCAATATGCATACACTCGGAGCATCAGCCAAACGTCATGACCATTCTAAATCTGTGAGAAGCTTTGTGTGCATCAACAGTACAGCTTACAATGTTAATCTTTCCAAATCAGAGTAGAACCTTGCTGGAATCAGTCCTCAGTCTAGTGGAGAAGCACAGTTTAGGTAAGGCTGAATTCTATAGGAGTGTCTTATAGAAAACCCATTTACAGAATCTTTTGAGAAATAAGCTTGAATAAGAAATGCTGGGGGCGTGGTGTCTCAGCGGGTAAGACGCCAGGCTTGTCAATCGGAAGATTGCAAGTTCGGAGGTTCGAATCCCTAGCTCTGCATGTTGGAGTGATCTCCCGCACTAGCCCCAGCTCTTGCCAACCTAGCAATTTGAAAGCAATTTGAAAGCATGCAAATGCAAGTAGATGAATAGGTACCACTTCGGTGGGTAGGTAACAGCGTTCCGCGCGCGTCATGCTGGCCACATGACCGTGGAAGCGTCTTCTGACAACGCTGGCTCTTCGGCTAACAAACGGAGATGAGCACCGGCCCCTAGAGTCGGACACGACTGCACAAATGTGCGGGGGGAACCTTTACCTTTTAAGAAATCCCAATGGTTTTCTTTTCATACTTTAAGGGGAAGTATAATTCAATAGTAGAGTGCATACTTTCCATGAACAATTTGGTTCCATCCAAATATCTTGGGTAGTCGGGGTGGAAAGATTCTTCTGCAAAAGACTATGAAGGACCACTGCCACAAATTGTAGCATTGTAGCATTCATTGTTTGACTTGGTAGAATATACTGTAAGCCATTTCAAGGAGAGATGCTGTCAGGGTTCATGTCTATGAATCCTGCCATTAGAATTAATAATAGCTTAGTGCTTGCATAGTAGTTGGGAGGGGGAATGACAGTTGAGTGTTATGTCTGCTGCTGGAAGTTAGAGACAGCTCGGCCAAGGTCACGCACCTGCAACGGAGAGGAGATGGGACCGTTTGCTCCATGAGATCATCGTTGGTGAATTGGCGCGCAAAGGGAAGGGTTAAGAGAGCATAGTTTGGCGGGAATCAGTATTCAAGTCTTTAGGAGTGCTTCAATGAACATGTATCCTAAATAAAGCTTTATCTGCATTTCAATGAATTGCATGGAGAAGTGTTTATTGGGACATTGTTGTTGAGATCATCACAGAAAGACTTGAATCTACAATCCAGTCGGTTTATCCTGAGGTTACAAGTGGTAACTCCATTTAGTGCCTCCTGAGTGAGAATCGGCTTGTCCAAGCAACTTCAGCATGGAAGAATCTATGGAATGTTTCCAGGCGGAGGAAGGGGAGCAACCAGGCCCCTCTTCAGGTTGGGAAGCGAATTCCAAGGACGGGAAGAGTGCGGCTGCTGAACCCGAAGCAGCTAAGAAAAAAGCCTCTAAGAAGGTGTCTCGACGGAGTGGCGTAGAGACTACCGAACTAGCCATGGCACGCACCCCTCGAGTGGGAGCGGAATGGTCCGTGGGAATTGGAGGCGGCATCCGGGCTGGGAAGGGAAAACGCACGGCTAAACCCAGAGTGACCCAGTCCCAGAGGATGGCTTCACTGGAAGCGAAGACTGCACGTATTGATTTTGAAATGGAGACTATTAGTCACCAACTACAAACCCTTATTCAATCCGTGCAGCAACTGGCTTTAATTCCAAAGCAGGAAGGTATTCCAGGGGCGGATTTACCACCTAAATTGATGACCACGGCAGCAGAGAGCGGCACGTCAAGTGGAGAGGAGGAGGAGGAATCCTCTGGATCCGAAATGGAGGTGCCTCAACCGGCCGTGAGTAGATTACAAAGGGGCCAACCTAGGGTGTTCGCGTTGAACAAACTGAAAACAAGATTTGATGGGGACCCAGCGAAATTGGCTTGCTTTATGACCCATGTCAGGGGTTTTATGGAGGAGTTTGAAGAGTCTTTCTTAACGGAAGAAGCCAAAGTAAGGTATGTCTCAAGTTTCTTAGAGGGAGAGGCTGCTTTATGGCTGGTGGCGTTGCATGACTCTAACTCTCCAGATTTATGGACTTTTAATGGCTTTATGCTAGCTTTACGACGCCGGTTTGAAGATACCCTCTCTAAAATGTCAGCTAAAGTGCAGCTGCAGCAGCTACGCCAGGGAAACCGATCTGTTGCCGAATACGCAATGGAGTTTAAAAAGCTCATAGGAATGGTCCCATCTTGTCCTGAGGCTTTTCAGGTGGAATACTTCCAGATGGGGTTGAAACCAGAGATTTTAGAGATGGCAGCAGGACGGGGTGACCCTGACACCCTAGAAGAATGGATTCAATTAGCCGGCAGGGCTGAGAGCACCCAATTAAGACTGAGATCGTACAGGAAGCTACATAGCTCGGGGAAAAGCCCTTCGGGACAGCCCCCGGCGAAGAAGCCAGCTAGAGCCAATGCTTGGGAAGAGGAAAAGGAACGCAGAGCAAAGAGAGGCTTGTGTTTCAAATGTGGCAAAGAGGGGCATCGCATTGGTAACTGCCCTCAGAACCCCTCTACAGTAAAAGCAAAGCCAGACAGCCAGCCTTCCAAACCATCTAAGCTACCACCACGCAAGGGAACAGCTCATGCTCTGGAGGACAGTAAGACTCGGGATCTGGTTGGGGGAGAGAACGACTCCTCTGACGAAGAGTTCATGCAGCCGGCGGAAAACGAGCGATGTCTGGCTTGAAGTCCGCCGTGGGCCAGGCATTTGCAGATCGGCACTCCGATCCGCTGGTGAGTGGAGATTGTCCTACCATGCAGGTTAAGATAAAGCTTGAAACGTTGGATGGGAGGGATCAGAACAATTTGATGGCAATGCTGGACTCGGGGTGCTCAAGATGTTTGATGCATCCTGCCATTGTTACAGGACTGAGACTTAAGTTGCATAAGTTAAAAGTTCCCATCATATTTTGTCAGCTGGACGGGTCAGATATGAAAGGGGGTCCAGTGGAATACTATACAGAAGCCCTAAAAATGACTATTGGGACTCATCAAGAGACTATTAGGTTTATTGTGGCTCCCATTTCCAATCAGCCAATAGTATTGGGGCTCAAATGTTTGAGGGAGCGTAACCCTCAGATTGACTGGGTTTCTGGAGAAATGGAATTTGCAGATGGCTCATATTTGGGAGTTGAGCGGGAAACTGCAGGACTCTGTGTGGTGCGGGAGCTAGCTCAAGCAGCGGTGGCACCGTCAGTATATGAGGAGGAGGGGGAGATTTTTTTAGAGACGGAATCAGACCAGATGCCCCCTCATCGGAAAACAGACTGTTCTTTACAATTGGAGCCTGGGGCAGTGTTGCCTAAACCCAAGTTGTATTCAATGACTCATAAGGAACTACAAGAGCTGAGGAATTTTATAGATAAGAACCTCAAGCGGGGGTTTATTGAGCCATCCACCTCACCCACGGCTGCTCCGGTTTTATTCCGGAAAAAGAAAGATGGCTCCTTATGGCTTTGTACGGACTACAGGGGGTTGAATGCTATTTGTATTTCTAACCAATATCCGCTCCCGTTGATGAAAGATATGCTGGCTCAACTGACCAAAGGGAAAATATTCACTAAGCTGGATTTGAGAGAAGCGTATTTTAGAGTACGCATAAAAGAAGGGGATGAGTGGAAGACCGCTTTTAATTGCCAATTAGGTTGTTTTCAATATAAAGTCATGCCGTTCGGATTAAGGGGCGGGCCTGGAGTCTTCATGAGCTTAATTAATGAGGTTCTGCATGAATTTCTGTACCAGGGGGTATTGGTATATCTGGATGACATCTTAATATACACAGAGACCATGGAACAACATGTAAAACTAGTAAAAGCAGTGCTCAGAAAGCTTTTAGAAAACAAACTGTATGTTAAGTTGTCTAAATGTGAATTTCACAAAAAACTGGATTTTCTAGGCTACAGAATATCCCATCAGGGCATTGAAATGGATCCCGCCAAAGTTAAAGATGTGTTGGCATGGGAAACCCCCGGAACAAAAAAGCAATTACAATCTTTTCTTGGGTTCGCAAATTTCTATCGCCAGTTCATTCCCGGGTTCGCCAAGATTGCGTTACCATTAACCGATATGTTAAAAACCAAAAAATCGGCTGATGGCGTATTAGCAAATAAACCTCAACCGAAATTAAAATGGACGCCGGCGTGCCAAACGGCTTTTGAACAACTGAAGCAGTTGTTCACTGCAGAACCCGTTTTAAAACATCCTGATCCAGAACGTCCCTTTGTGATCCAGACAGACGCGTCCAATTCTGCGGTTGGATGCATATTATTGCAAAAAGACAATAATGATCAGTTAAGACCTTGTGCATATATTTCTCGTAAATTTACTGAGGCTGAACAACGTTGGTTGGTTTGGGAAAAGGAAGCTTTTGCAGTGCGACATGCTCTAGCTACATGGCGACACCTGCTGGAGGGTTCGCCTCATCCCTTTGAAGTCTTCACTGACCATAAGAATTTGGAAGCACTTAAAACGCCTCGGAAATTAAATCCTAAACAAATCCGTTGGGCTGAATTTTTCAGTAGGTTTAATTTCACATTAAAGTATTTGCCAGCTGGGAAAAACTTCTTAGCAGATGCTTTGTCTAGGCTGCCACAACATGACACTCAACCAGAACTGATGGTATCCACAGTAATGTCTCCCCAACAATTGGGATTATCCAACCAGGAGGAACCTGGTTCTGACAGTGATGCAGCACCCATACCTGTACAATTGCAAGGGAAGGTGGCGATCACTAGAAGCAAGGCCAAACCACCGAAACCTCTATGTGAACCCTCTCTAGAGAAAGAACTTAAAACCGCTATAGAGGCTGATGATTGGTGGAAAGAGCACAAGCAAACATTAACTGAGGCGAATGGGGTGTGGTGGAATGGAGACAGATTATATGTTCCAGAGACTGTGAGAAAGGCTATTTTACAACGTTGTCATGATAGCAAAATTGCCGGACATTTCGGATTTGTAAAAACTTTACATTTGGTCAGAAGGCAATTTTGGTGGCCAACTTTGAGGAAAGATATTAAACAATATGTTTTGTCATGTCATGTTTGTGCATCCATGAAAAAAGCACCCGGGAAACCAGTGGGACTGTTGCAAACAGTGGCTGAGCCAACAAGCCCATGGAAACAAATTTCAATGGATTTCATTGTAGACTTACCAGAGAGTAAAGGCAAGACCGTCATATGGGTAGTAACTGACTTATTTTCTAAACAAGCTCATTTCATCCCTTGTAAAGGACTGCCCTCGGCTGGTCAACTGGCAAAATTATTCATCTTGCACATCTACCGAGCGCACGGTGCCCCCTTGCGGATTATCAGCGATCGCGGAAGTCAGTTTACCGCCAAATTTTGGAAATCATTTCTAAAATTGATTGGAACTGAACAGGGTCTTACCTCTGGGCATCATCCGGAGGGTAACGGAGCTTGTGAACGGCTTAACTCCGTGTTGGAACAGTATTTACAGTGTTACATTAGTCATCAGCAAGATAATTGGGTGGAGTTGTTACCCTTTGCTGAGGTAGCGTATAATAATGCTGTTCATCAGAGCACTGGATTTTCACCATTTAAAGTGGCTACTGGCCAGGATTTTGTACCTATTCCTGAACTACCTGACCCTGCCATGCTTCAACAAACTGATCCTGTACTAGCAGATGAATGGATTACAAAAATACGATCAAATTGGCCGATAATGTTGAATATATTACAAGAGGCAAAAAATTCATACAAAACTTTTGCTGATCGTAAACGGGCTCCAGAATGGCCTTTAGTGGTGGGAGAAAAGGTCTACCTGTCTACAAAACATTTGAAATCCACTCAGCCATGCAAGAAACTGGGGCCTAAATTTATTGGGCCTTTTCCCATTGTGAAAGTGATCAACCCAGTAGCCGCTCAATTAGACTTGCCAAAGAACCTTTGTAGAGTACATCCTGTCTTCCACATCAGCTTATTGAAACCAGTTAAACCGGCTGATCAATGGCATCCAGATCCAGTAGAGCCTCCACCTATCATGGTGGGAGATAACGAACATTTTGAAATTGTGAACATTTTGGACTCCAGATTGCACCGAGGAAAATTACAGTATTTGGTGCAATGGAAACATTTGCCTGTGGGGTTTGAGGAGTGGGTTGATCAGATTCATGTTTCAGCGCCAAGGTTATTGAAGAAATTCCATGATCAATTCCCTTCTAAACCTGGTTAACTGCACAATTGTTCTTATTTCTGTTTTTCAGATCTCAGTGCCTCCCATTGTCTTGCAGCCTGAAGAATTCTGGAATTGTTCCATGTGCCTTTATGTATACTTGTATTTCTTAACCTTTCTTGTTCTTGGCATACTATTCTTTCTTTTGGAGGGTCGGCATGTCAGGGTTCATGTCTATGAATCCTGCCATTAGAATTAATAATAGCTTAGTGCTTGCATAGTAGTTGGGAGGGGGAATGACAGTTGAGTGTTATGTCTGCTGCTGGAAGTTAGAGACAGCTCGGCCAAGGTCACGCACCTGCAACGGAGAGGAGATGGGACCGTTTGCTCCATGAGATCATCGTTGGTGAATTGGCGCGCAAAGGGAAGGGTTAAGAGAGCATAGTTTGGCGGGAATCAGTATTCAAGTCTTTAGGAGTGCTTCAATGAACATGTATCCTAAATAAAGCTTTATCTGCATTTCAATGAATTGCATGGAGAAGTGTTTATTGGGACATTGTTGTTGAGATCATCACAGATGCTCTGCAAGTGGTTCAATGTGTTGTGGCCAAAACTGGGCTCACCTAAAGCAATCAAATCACTTTGAAGATACAACATAATCTTATTTGCATGCAATCAGTAATACAGTATACTGGGCTCCCAGCAAAGATTTGCACTTTGCTGAACAGCCTGAACAAAAGCAGAACCAGAGCTTATATACCTTCGGCCCGCTGCATTGTAAAGGCAAGACAAAGAAAAGGGCAGACACAGTGGAAATTACAGCATGACATTGGATTGTTTTAGATAAACCCATCCGTGTGACCTTGTTATTACTTAGCCCTTTCTACTAGCTCAGCATGTTGGCCATACTAACTTTGAGATATGGTCGGCGAAGAGAAGCAATTTGGTTTAGTGGGCCACAGGTTCCTGACTGAGTCTTCTCCATGTTGCCACTCAGGATCGATTCAGTTTGCTGTGAATGTTTTCTTACAAGGGCACTTTCAGCAGTTTATTTATTTATTTATTATTTAAACTTACATTACCGCCCATCTCCCCCAATCGGGGGACCCTGGGCGGTTCACAATAAAAACAGTTACTTTCAGCAGTTCATATGTATGGTGGGGGGGGGGGGGATCTCAGAGGTTTGGTAGTGAATGCAGCTTACATGTGTATGGGGGGAGGGTATTTTACTACCACAAATGATATTATATACCACCATGTTATTCTCTTTTGAGGTAAGAAGTATTAAGCAACAAAAAGTAAAAGCATGAAATAAAAATTTAAAAAAGAAAATTAACCAAAACTAGCTTACACCAATGCTATTCAGTATATCCCTCTATAACTTTTTATCCTTGCAAATTATCTTTATTTCTACTATGGACATATGCCATTTCAAACATTGCCTTTAGTTCTTTAAGCTTCTCACCTCTCTCTTTTTCAAGTTCTCCTCCAGCCATGCCATTCTTAGACTTGCTGTTCCTTTCAACCCATTCACTCTTCCTCCTTTATATTGTTTACTCAAAAACAATTATTTTGGTATTTGATACATTAATTTTCAGATTCAGATTCCTCCAAATCATTGAGGTTCTCAGTCAACAAGATAGCATCATCTGCACACAAAAGTACACATTCATTCATGTCTCCAAACTACATCTTTAAATTCTTTATATAGTTATTCATACATGATGTTAACAGTTTCTTGCTTTCTTTGAATATATTCTTTGCAGCTAACTTTCCATACAAATTATACAGTATTGTTTTCTTGTCCACATTTTATATGACAATCATTCTTTTCTAGGCATTTCTTTCTCATCCACAGTCTTTTTCATTTCACCATCCCACCAATGCTTTTTCATACTCCTATTAGCATAACTCCACACACTTCCATGATACTCTGCAACATCATTCTTTTCACTCTGTTTTAAGTAGCCTCCACATCCTCTTTCTTTATGTCCACTTTCCATTCATTCCGTTCTGAGTTTAATCTGTCTGCTAATGCTGTTTTTTTTACGTAAAATTCATACTTATTCTTGACACTTCCAAAGAACAATCTGTCCCACATTCAGAACCTCTCATCACCCACATAGTTTTCTCAATCTATCATCATAAACAATAATTTTATTGTGTTTTAGTTTCATTCCTTTGCCCTGTGTTCCCATGAATAGACTTAACTCTAACCCTTGGTGCTTGTGTTAGGATTCTGTTTTCTCCAACAAGCTTAGTTTGTAGATTTGAAAACCAGACTTCAAAAAGTCCCTAGGTTTCCAGTCATATCCTCTCTTATTATAGAGAAAAAGACCCTACAAAAAAGCAATCCCTTTTTTGTAGCAATATTTTGTCCATTTTATTTAAGTGACTTCCTAGGAAAGTGATGCATTTTCTCACTCTCCTAGCTAATGGTTGGCTCATCGTTTTCCAGATGGTTAATTTGGGAAACTGCTGCACTGCATCTTCAGTGAAACATTTGCTTCCATTGGCCAGGTTCCCACGAGTTAGCCAGCTGATAGTACATCACTGTAAACGATTATTGGAATGACCACTTCAAGTGAACTGTTGGCTATCACTGACAACAGGACCACTCAATAAAACATGAATTAGTTTAGGTCCCATTCAGCTCAATTTGTTGCTATAAGTTACCTTTTGTGAGTCACAATATCTACTTCCTGGCTGGGAAAGAGAATCTTACTAAATCACAGCAGCAGCCAATTTAAGACATGAGCTATGCAGAGGGCTGCCCTTTTCTTTGTGGCCTTCAGCTGTCACTCAAGTCAATCCTTTTCATTAAATACCATATACTCCTTCCTATGAAGGGTGATGAATGACAAAACATTACATGTTTGTGGCATTATATGATAGGATAAATGTACCCTTCAGTTTCATGTCTGTAAGTTTCTACTGATAAACACAAGAATAGATTTCCTGGCTGGTAAAAGAAAATGAAAAGATTCACTCACAAACCTACAATGAAAGTTCAAACTACTTCCAATTCCTGGAGGGCAACTCTAAAAGGGAAGGGTTAAGCAATCTTCCCATCCTTGGCTTCTCTGCTCCCAACTGTAGCCTCTGATGCAACTTTCTGCATGTGAAAATATTGTCTGCATATCTGTTACGAAAGGCCCTCACACAGAGAGAGCCATCCTTTATTTGTCTGGGCTGTATTGCATAAACCCAGTGATCTAATTCCCAGGAAGCTATCAAGATTTTCTTCCAAATATATGCTCATGCTATACACCACAACAATTGAAAGCAAGAAACTGTTAACATCATGTATGAATAACTATATAAAGATGCTCATGCTATACACCACAACAATTCAAATTGAATTTGCAAACTTCATTAATGCTTTCTAAAAGGGCCAAAAAGAGAGCACAGAGTTTTGCTCACAGGCTTTACAGTCTACCTACCTGCTCTTTCTTCTGTAGAATTGTTGTCATCTATTCCATATATTCTACACTCACATGTCCAAAAGTACTTGTGCCAAGTATAACACCCAGTGTCTGGGTGTGTCACGGCTGCTGCTGCTTCCGAGCCCTGCTAGGATTCCATGCAGGTCCTAGAGCCTGCCTTGTGCCTTGCTGCCTCCAAACCTGCCCTGCCAGGATTCCGTGAAGGTCCTAGTGCCTGTCTTGTGCCTTGCTGCCTCCAAACCTGCCCTGCCAGGATTCTGTGCAGCTCCTAGTGCCTGCCTTGTGCCTTGCTGCCTCCAAACCTGCTGTGATTCTCCACAGGTCCTAGTGCCTGCCTTGTGCCCTGCTGTAAGAGTGTGTCGCGAAATGATGTCCTGCTGTAAGAGTGTGTCGTGAAATGAAGCATGTCTAAAAAGCATGTCACCAACATGAAAAGTTTGGAAAGCTCTGCTCTAGGAGGTTGACAATCAGCAGTTTAAACCCCCCAAGCCCCAAATACATGCAAAAACAAAACCCATATAAATAAGCCATTCATGCCACAAACCTCACCTGTGTTGGAGGTTCCAGCAAATCAGCATGACTCATTAGCATATGGGTGATTGCTCTAGGAGTCAAACTCTCTATGTGCTTCTAGAGGAAGCTGCTTGTTGCCCCTCCCTCTTTCTCTCTCTCTTGTTTTCTTCCACCAGAGAAGAAGGACCATGCGGCTGCTGGACCTTCCATGGAGAGGCCATGTGCTAGGCCTCAACTCCAGAATTTTCCCCTTTTCTCCACGCAGCCTTCAGCAGCAATGAGGGATGAGGGTAAATTAAGTTTAGGGACCACAGAAGAACAAGAAGTCATCTTCCCTGAACAAAAATGTAACTGGACCAAATAAACAGTAAGAACTCTTTTTGTAACCTATGTTGTCTAAGCGTGTAATTCTTTATGCTTGGATGGGCTTCTCTAACGTGCTCATTAATGCTATTAAGATAAAAACTCCTTTCTGTGTGTGCTTATTGTTTCACTGCAATTAAGCTCTGCTCTATTCAGTGGTCCTAGCTTCCCACTAATGGTCTTCAACCTGCATATGTGCCAGAGAGAAAAGTTTTACAAGTTTCCTGAAGCACAGGAGGGATGAAATAGCTGTTTAAAGACTCATTAAAAGGGAGATGGGCAGTATACCTTTGTCGTGGAGCAACAGGTTTGCTAAAAAAAAACAATCAGTAATTTTAATATCACTACTGATTTATTCTAGTAAAGAAGCAACAAACCAAAATGTTGATGGCTAGCAAACAGAAATGTTGGATGAAAAAAAGCCTTGGGTATGTATGCTGATGTAGGCAGACTGCACTGATTTAATACAGAAGATTTTTTTTTAAAGAAAAGAATAACCTTTTTCTGAATATGTTTGTTTGTTTATTTATTTAGTCTTCTGACTTGGAAACTAAGTAAATTGACAATGTTTCCAGTGCCATATCTTTTTTCTTTCTCATTCATTCCTAATTTGATCAAAGGGATACATCATGCTGGAATTTCTATTCCTTTTATTCAGAAAATTATCTTTGCATATTTTGCAAATATGTATTTTTAAGTTTTCAAATGATATTGATTAATGACTGACACAGTTTTGTTTTACAAATGGAAAATATACACAAGTCCTTTTAAAATTAGACAGTTAAAAGCATTGTGTTAACTGATATCTTATACTTTATAATATTGCCTTAATCACTTCGGCAAGAGTTATTATTTTTCCTTTCATTTCACAATGGATAAGGCTCTCTGATTGATTCCTTCCAGTTCTTAAATACAAAACCTCCATACACAGCTTCTGAAATAAGTAAATTTATGAAACAGAGAAAGTCCTTGAAGGAGATGTTATCACCCTAGAGTTCTTACTAGCTAATATTAGCTGGTGGACACCAATCCTTTTTACCACATAGATCAGTATTCCTCAACCTTGGCAACTTTAAGATGGGTGGACTTCAACTCCCAGAGTTCCCCAGCTAGCAAGGGGGACATAGATTGTACCATAAATATTCCAAAATATTGGAATTATGCAGTCATGATTCCATTTTCCCAAAACAGAGAGGAAAGCTGATCCATACCAATCCATCTCAAAGTGAAGTTGCTAGACTTTACAATTCTACGGGAACTTTCTCAATTGGCTGAGCAGTGAAAACGTTTTAGAAGAAGAACAAGCAGGTTTTCAGGGTGGGTAAGTAAGTTTGGATGAAGGTTGAATTTTGTATCATCTTACCAAAATATATTATTCTGGCAAATGAGATTTTGGTATGATCCCCTAGAGAGAAACAATTAATGAAAATTTAACTGTCTTAAATTAATAGATGCCCATTTCTCCTTCCTCATCAGCTCTATAAAAGCTCTAAAGGGTCAGGTACAACCCTCAGAGGTATCTGTCAGAGGCAAAGGTGCATTTTATCACCTTCCATTTCATTTTTTGCATTCCTTCATTAATTAATTCTCTTTCTGGTCCAGCTCACCATCCTGCCAAATTGCCCCAAAGACCGGTATATGTTTTATTCTACACCGAAGGTGCACATATCCTCTCTAGGACAAAAGTGGGTGTGAAAAGAGCACCATATGTGTTAACTGCCTATTGCACAATCCCTCCCTTCTCCACAGAGTTATGTGTGTGTTTTATTTGCAAATAGAAATAAGCATGACAGGCCACAAAAGAGAATTTAATCAAAGATGTCAGTCCAAAGGAGAAGAGGCACTCCAAATACATGAGTGTTCCCAGAGAAGGGAGGCTTCCATTACAAAATGTTTCTTGACTGCTACAGTATATCCCAGCTGCCTTAAAGGTCTATGAGGCAAAGGTGCATCCCCAGCTTTTCTGTGGAGTCCAAATATACTTCTATAAGGGGCCTGGGAAAATGAAGGTGCTTTGGTCTACATTCTTGTAGCTTTGTTCCCTCTATCTACCTTTCCCATGTGTCAGTGCTGGAACACCATCAGGCTTTTATGCCATCTTGTTTTAATGCTCATTTCTCTGTACCACTGACAGGTGCTATCAGAACATTCATCTCAGCCACTGTGGGATTGGTGAGGTGGAGAAGGTGAACCCTGGTGTTCTCTGCTGCCCATTTTATAATTATAGTCTTAAAAGGAGTTTTTCTGCAGAAAGTCTGCTTCTTCTGCTTCTTATCTCCCATCAGACCGAACTTTGGGCATCTCTAGCAGCATTGCAAAAGTTTGCTCCATCGCTTGCCTCCCATTTTACCTGCTGGCTAGTTTAATGTAAAGCTTCCATTTCTTGGTTTATGATCTCTTTTAGCTTTTCTTTATGTTTGGGTTCTAGAATATACTGTATTCAGGTTGTTTTGTTCTGTATGTGTATCTGATTTTGCATGCTGGTCTTTCCACCATAAGCTATCTTCCAAGTCAACACATACATACACAACCAAACAAATCTACTTCTGTTAGTTCTTACCTTCTCATCTTGGATGTTACAATATGCCTATTGTCTGTCAATCAATGGCACTTCCATTCATTATTGGGATGACCAGGTGGTCTGGGAACCTCTCCACCCCCCTGAGAAAGGACATCTCTTGTGAGGAAGAGCAAAAGCCCTTTGCTCTGGAGGTGATGATGTTATCTGGGCCTTGCTGATCCATCTGTCCATTGTAACCAGCCATTGTATTTCCTACATAAATTCCTTAATAAATTCCTTAATAAAGCATTAAGAACTGGTGCCTAAGTTGTTTTGTTTTCCTTTTCCTTCCCCATCTCCTTTTTCTCCCGTGTTGCACTAGGTTGTAAGCTAGATGGCAAGCACCCTGTGGTTTTGTTATGTAAATTGTTCTGGGAGACTTTCAGGCTGGAGGAAAAAGAGACTCAAAGGGCCACAGGTGGTGGTCTTGCCATCCCTTTCTAAAATGTCTGACCTTTGCAAAGAAAATCAATAGTGCACAATCTGTGCATTAATGCCCTCAGTGCCTCCAAGATCTTACTTGTATTTCATATGACACATTGTTCAGATGATGTTAACTACCATAACGGAGGACTCTTGACAGAAGAGAGTTTCAACCACAGAGTCAACCCTATGATATTTACCAGTATTTCTACCGTGAGTATAGCAGGGAAGATTAAAACTTCTCAGCTTTATTTTTTCTCCTCCTCTCTCTTTCCTTAAGATGACTAATAGCAACTGTGAGCTAGTGGTAATAAATGAATGTAACATTGGAGAAGGTTATTAAAACAACATTAATAAAAACCTTCATGGCCCGTGGCAACCATTTTAGCAGTCCATGGTCTTCAGATATAATCATCAGAGTTTAAATGGAAAGAAAACTCCATCTACTGTATATCTGTATGTGTGGGGTGGTGGTGTGTGTGTTTGTGCACATGCTTTTTGCCACATTTGTTACCACAATAGGGACTACTTGGGTAGCGGTGTAAGCACTCTCCAAATTTGAATTAACTATATGATATTGTCAGGGAGTCTAGTAGGATAAGAAGCTATGTAGAAAAATATAATACAATGGAACTTATTTATCCAAATTAAAATTAGTAACGAATTACTAGCATGAATGACTACCACCCACAGATTTGTTGGAGAAGAAAGCAGGAAGCCCATTAAAATGAATGGGAATTGCCAGAAGCAGCAATTGCTTTTTCCATCTCTGAACTACCCTTGCCATAAGTTTCTTCAGAGTTCCTGTTTTCCTCTTAACCCCCTTCCCTCCCTTTTCTGACTGAGCTGAAACTACAGGAACTTTAGAACAGGGATGGTGATAACATCACTTTTTGGGAAGGGGAGCAAGATCTCCAGTCCCTGGTGCAGTATCACAGAATAAGCAGGCCGAGTCACCCTCATGAATGTGATTTAAAAGACTGATAATGTCTCTTGATGTTGTTGAATACAGGTAGTTCTCACTTACCAACGGTAATTGGGACAGGGAACTCCATTGCTAAGCGACACAGTCATGCAGCATGACGTCACATGACCGTGCTGACTTACGACTTGGCAACCAGCTTACAGTTATGACGTTGCAGCATCCTGTGGTCACATGATCACCATTTGCAACCTCCTGCCAGCTTCCCATTGACTTTTCTTGTCAGAAGCCAGCAGTGAAGGTCGCAAATGGTGGCCACGTGACCACGGGATACTGCAACGTCATGATTGAGAGCTGGTTGCCAAGTGCCCAGATCACAATCATGACCACAAGGACACTGCGGTTGAGTACCCATTGTAAGTACCTCTCGTTCAGCGCCATCGTAACTTTGAATGGTTGCTGAACGAGTGGACGTTAAAACAAGGACTACCTCTAGAGAAAACCAGTGTAATTAACTCATAGGTGTCTGTGTGCATGTTTTCAGAATGTGTAGGCTATATACTTTGCACAATTGGCATTCAGAGCAATGTGCAGGATAAGATAGGATAGAATTGGAGCCAACTAGGGAAGGAAGGCTGGAGAGAGGTGTGGAGCTGACAAAATGTCACAATGCAGAGCGATATTTGCTTCCTAAGCCAGACTGCTATCATCAGGTTTAATGAAGGATGCTAAGCAGGTAAGACTTACAATAAGTATCAATCTGATCAGTTTCTATTCATGGAATCAAAAGGGGAAGGGGAAGCATCCCATCCTTCACTTTGTTTGTTGCTACAAGGGTTCTGCAGCCATTACATTAAGTTGCATCTCCCCACAAGTAATATTCTCTACCTGGGTGGCATCACTCCAGAGAGAGAGTGGAGACCGGGAGAATGTCTGCCAATGAAGCACAGCCTGAACCGCTAGAGAGTGGACAGCTCTCGAGGAAAAAGCGGAGGAAAAGCCTGTCCTGAGTGAAGAAGAAGAACCGGGGCCAAGCATTTGCATGCTTTTGAACTGCTAGGTTGGCAGAAGCTGGGACAAATTGCCGGGAGCTAACTCCGGCACACGGCTCACACTCTTGGGATTCGAACTGCTGAGCTGTCAGCCTTGATGGCCTCTGACTCAGCGTCTTAACCACTTGAGCCACCACGGTCCTATATATCAGTAATGAAGACAGGGCTTATATTGCCAGCCTAGTGGGTGGGTGATGCTGTAATACCTATAAATCACTAGTGAGGAAACAGCCTCTATCCACTTATTGTTTTGGGGCCAGAGGTCATAATGATAATATTCATACAATGAATGTGAGCTGAGTACATGTGTCTGCTTTGGAATTATGGCTGCAATATAGCCCTTTGAATTTCTCAGTTTCATTCTGGTGGCCGAAAGGGACAGTACAATAGACTTGAAATAGAATCTTTTGATAAATCAATTTCAATCTTAAATCCGATGACTTGGACACCCCAAAGAATGTATTTGAAAGGATGGATGTCAGGTTTTCTCAACTGGCAATGCAAAAAAATTTGAAGGATCATCAACTCATATGATTTGGTCTTGTGAGCTATTGACATCCTTTTGGAACAATATTTTAAGATACATAAATAGATTTATGGGGAAATCTCTTAATGTTAAAGATATTCACATTATGTTGAATTAAGTTCCAAAAATGAGGAATTTAACTATTTTTGAGGAGCTTTAACTATATTAGACATGGGGAATTGCCAAACAAATTATATTTGAGAAATTAGAAAAGTATTATTTTTCCTGATAATGATTGGATTCAGGACATGTATAATTTATTCATTTTTGAAAAGGTAATCCTTTCTACTGATCATAAAATAATGCAATATGCTTCCCTTTGGTACAGATTTTATGATATTTTAGTACAACAGAGTCTTTTTCTCTTTTAAATCTGAAATCTTCACATATTGTTTAATATATGATATACAGTACAGGTACTATAATATGCTTAGATTGTTTATAATTTCCTTTTTCTTTTTTCCCCTTTTTCCTTTGTTATTTATCTGCAATTATATTTTTCTTTTTTTCTTTTGTTTATAGTTTTGTTTCCTTGTAGTTTTGTAGGTAGTTGGTTTCTTTTTGTATTTTATCATTCCAAATATATTCATTTAAGTGCAATTTCTCAGGGTAACCTCTTGATCCCTTAAGTCTATAGTTATGATTATACATGTCATACCAGGCTTATAATTAGTTAAATAAATGTTTAAAATTTGTGAACCAAGCTGTCTCTTTCTTTTCTTCTAGCTTAACTGCATTATGAACTTGATTTGAACTCAGTTCATATTTCATAGACAATAATACATATAGTCATTATATCCAAGGCTAGTATGCATGATAATCCAATGAACTACATAAGAATTCAGAGACTTCAGTCCAGATCTATCTGCTCTAAGACTAGAATTCTATTTACTGTATCATACTGATTCTGTATGTATCAAAATTTCTCTCTATATACATCTGGCAAAATACTTTTCTTTATGATGGACATGGGATACTTGGAGAATGGGCTATTATATGGCAAAGCTTATAAGAAAATGTGCTTTGCAAATTGACACACATCATATACTTCACAATGGGATCCCTCTCAGGACAGCCAAATCACTGTTTTTCCTATGTAGTAATGGCTGCAAATGAATTTTACCCCTTGGGCAAGAATGGCAACACATTCTTCTGCCTTATGGCAAAACTCAGTAACAGAGCATGGAAAAGGCCCTCAGTTCAAATCCTGGCATCTCTGGGAAGGCCTGAGAAAGGATCTGACCAGAAACCTGACTCCCAACCTGGGGAGGCCATAATGAAATAATGGGATCAAAAGTCAAACTCTGGGGATTCCATTTTAATTTTGTTATAATGGAAACAGGAAGATTGAGGATATGATTCCTATATCTGAAAACTCTCTAAATAATACCTGTTCCTATTTATATACAGGTAGTCCTCAACTTATGACCACAATTGGGACCGGAACTTCGGTCGCTAAGTGATGCAGTTACTAAGTGAGGCATCACGTGACTGTGCCCAATTTTATGACCTTTTTCCTGTGGTAATTAAATGAATCTGAATCTGAAATGAATCACATGGCTGTTAAATGAATCATGTGGTCGTTAAGCGAATTCGGCTTCTCCCATTGATTTTTCTTGTCGGAAGCCAGCTGGGAAGGTCATAAATGGGGATCATTTGACCCCAGGATGCTGCAGCAATCATAAATACAAGCTGGTTGCCAAGTGCCTGAATTTTGATCACATGACTGTGGGGATGCTGCGATGGTCATAAGTGTGAGGACTGGCAGTAAGTCACTTTTTTCAGCACTGTCGTAACTTCGAACAGTCGCTAAACGAATGATTGTAAGTCAAGGACTACCTGTATTGTTGATGGTAGAAGGCTTAGATTACAAACATCTTGGTTCAAAACTTCTCTTAGCTATAAAGTCTACGGTGTGAATTTGAGCCTGGTGCTCCCTTCACCCCACTGTATCTCACAAGAAAAAAAATGGGGGTTAGAGGCAGGGGTGTCCACAGGGGGTAGTCAGTGTTGGGTTCTGAAATGTTAGTGACAGAAAACCCAAGCAGCGTTTTATTTAGTTTAGCAGAGTAGAAGCGTCCAGCAATAAACTTGCACAGAAAGCTTAATTTTAGTTCAGAGAAATAAACACTCTTCACACATTTAGTCAGTGTAAAAAGGAAAATAAAGATTGCTTACATTTTATTTGTAGATCTTGTTACAAGCAGTTTCATTGTTGAAATGGTCCCATGCGTGCAAGCGAATTGTTCTGACCAGACCCACATATGTGGTCCTGCTGGATGCAAGTATGAGCCACGAGGAGAGAGAAGGTAAAAACCTTCCTCCCTTGTGGAGGTCCAAGGAGAGAGAGGGGGGGGAAAAGAGGAAACAGGAAGTCAAGTGGCTCAGACACCTCCCACACAAGCACAGTAGGGTTAGGCTTAACATAGAAGCCCCTCCCTCATGTTCGTGTGAAACGTGCTTAGATGAAAACCTGTTAAATCCAACAGTCAAAAAGGTCAAGATGGTGGCTGCAATGGTGCAATCAAAGCTCTGTCCATTTATTCATGTGCATTGTGATCTTGGCTTTTTTTATCCTGTCCTGCAGACACCCCTGGGTTGTGGGAAAAATATATGGCCCTGAAGTCCTTGAAAGCAGGATAAACATGGAACAAATAAATTAGTTTTTGCATATATGCATAATAAAAATGCTAAAGTTCCCCTTTCTTAAGCGTATGTATCCCTGAACTTACTTTTTTTGAGTAGGCATGCATAGGATTGGGTTGAATGTTAACTAAACCTTTTCATTAGAATACTATACTTGACAATGACATTTTCCCTCAGAGAAATGAAAATCGGAGTTGAATTTGGCAGCTGCAAGTCCCAGATGCTGAGGTAAGAAGTGCATTTGTTACCCCCCCCACAAGGGAAGTCATCTCTTCATGTGAATCCTTTGGCTGGCTGGCTCCTTTGTGGGTGTGTCTGTATATACCCACAAGCAAAACACCTGCAGGGTCAAGTTGCTTGTAGAGGGTCTCAGCCTTTTAGTATTGTATCTATCAGCTACAACACTTTTCAAGGTGACTCTGACTGGAAAATACAGTTCTTGATATTTGTCATCTGGAAAGAAACTGCACGTCTGTTGCTGGCTAGAAGAAACAGTTCCTTTGGAAGCAACACTCCATTGGAATCAAAAGGAATTTGCGCTGATGCTAATGAAGTCTAGATTATCCCCAGTGGATTTTAAAAATAAGAATGATTGCCCATATTAATGGTTAACTGAACAGAGCTTAAAAATGCATGCTTCTAATAAACAATCTACCCTGACATTGCGGCTTAGTCTAATGCTAATTGAAAATCACTCCCACTGGGTGAGTTTACACATCTCCCCCAAAATAAATCCCCTTAAGTTTACATCCAGGAAACTAGATATAGACCTGAATCCTTATCTTCCTGCGATGCAAAGAATTACTAGTAGGCATGGGTGGAATTTTCCTGAGAAAATTTGAGAAAGAACCTCCAAATTAACTGACCTACTTTGTTTGTTGGTGCAAAAATCTATCTAGAATATATGGATATGAAGAGCCCTTTCTAAGCAATGTTACTACTATCCAGATTGCTTTCAGTTCTCAGGTGTTTTACTTGTATAACCATAAACGTACCTCAAATATCACTGTAATTCATATTTTGGTGGCAAGTTTACCTAACACTGTATAATTTTTTTAAGTAATTTATTTTGCAATTATCACCAAAGGATTTTTAGTGCCAAGCTGAAAATTAGTCTGTGCTCTTAGGCTTCTTCACTCTTTTAATTAAACATGTTAACAAAGTCTAGAAAAAATAAATGAAACTACTCACAAGGAAATTAAACTAAGAAGCTAAGCTCATTTATAATTATTGTATTTCAATTAGGCTGCACTGGGGCTGGAAGAAGAGATAGTTAAAATAGAACAACTTTTACCTGTTACTTTCATAAATATTTCCAGGGTTCCTGTATATAAACCCCAAATATGAACGATAAGCTTTTAAAATGAGCGCTGTTTTTTATTGCAGTTACTGCAGTTCAGAGGTGAATCTATGGACTTAACTGTATATTATACACAAATCCTGACCAATTTATTTTTAAAAGGTGAAGTAGCTCCAATAGGGAAAAAGCATGGTGGGCAAGGAATTCAGTAAAACAGCTTAAGTTCCTCTGTTTTTATTTGCTCTAAGTGGCTCTTCTCAAAACTGAGATCCTTAAAATGAAAAGAAGTGTAATATGTAGGTAAAGTCCTATAGTATATCATAAGCATATACAGTAGCACTAGGGAGAAACAGCCACTTTAAGATTCCGGTATCTATTCAGACTAATCTTAAGTAGGGATGTGTGGTGGATATAAATCCAATCCATTTTACTCTCTGTTTCAGAGTTCTACTCTGATTTGTGTCTGGAGTTTTAATAAACCATCTCAATAAAATCTGCAGTCCATTTAGGGTTGAAGATGAAGATTTTTATATGTTTGTGATGGCCACAATTCTTGGTTTTTACTTCCTGTCCACAACAGCAGGAGGTACTCCTCAGATGCAATTTTTCCTAAACATGCTCTCTGCATTTGGTGACTTTTGCCACTGGGAGAATCAGCCCTACACCTAAGTGGTAAAAAAAGAAAGAACTGGGCCACACAGATTGTACTACTTTCACATCATATCCTAGAGTGGCCTCAGCCACTCTATGGCTGTAAGCAGAAAAAGCAGTTCCTCATAAATGACAGCTTCATATGGCTGGGATGTGCATTCACATGGTAAGGAAAGAGTTCAAGTGCCGGGTAATATTGATGGTCATCTGCATTGTTTCCAGATCTTTTATATCCTTTTCAAATTTGGTGACCAGAGCTCTAGGTAGTATTCCTCTGTATACAACTGAGGAAGAGAGAGGGGTCAAGGAATCCATTTATGCCAACTTGGAAAATCCTTCCTTGAATAGAGGTGGGGGCCTCAGGCATAATCTTTCCCCCATCTTCCTCCCTGCTTTGTCTTCTGTGCCTAGGAAGATTAAGACCATTTCACAAGCTCAACAGCAGCATGGTGATCTTAACAATCCTCCTTTAGATGATAAAAGGACTTAAAATAACATCTCAATATAACCATGACCTAGCCCCAGGTGTAAGGTCACACAGCTACCTAGAAACATATTTAGGATTCCCTTACTAACTTTGCTCAGACTGAAGAAGCTCCTTGGATAAGGAGCGAAACGTTTCCACTGAGAAAATAGAAATCCAGTTGACATGATTCAAGCTACAGACAATTCCACCTGGATGACTGAGAACCTTCATAGACATCTGTATACAACTGAGTTTTCCTCTTCATTGAGCTTTCCACTAAGACTCCAATATCATTTTCCTGGTTAGTTACAAAGAGTTCAGATTCCATCAGTGTATATGTGAAATTAGAGGGGTTTTTTGTTCCAATGTGCATCACTTTACACTTACTTGACCTGAACTATATTTGCTCAGTTTAAAGAGATTCTTCTGGAGCAATTCCTAATCAGTTCTGGTTTCCCTGACTAATTGAGAATCTATGCAAACTTGGCCATCTCTCTGCTTTTCCCAAAGTACATAAAAATAATTTATGTACTTAATCATGATATTTATAAAGTATTAATTAAAGTTATTAACTTTCTATTGTTTAGATAATTTGGAGTATTGGAAATAGAGAAAAAAGAAAGATATATTTTATCAATATTAGTTGCAATTTAGAATACAAGCATAACATTATTTGACTTTTTCATACAAAATTAAGTATAAGAAAACTGCTGCAGATTACCTCAAAATGTTTGTTATACAATGTGGGTTTCGGTCTTGAGCTGATTGCTTAATATTGAAGTCTCTATTATAATATATATATATATATATATATATATATATATATATATATATATACACACACATACATACATACATACATATACATACATACATACATACATATACATACACACACACACACACACACAGAGACAAACACACACACATGTGCGCACACACATACACAAACAAATTTGTTGTACATGTTAATAAAAGAAACAAATAGATAAGCAGATCATATTTATCAAAAATTAAAATGCAAAAAAAATAGTTTAAAAGAAAGGAAAAGGAAAGGAAAAGGAAAAAAAAGAAAAATGTATTGGGTTTCTAGGTAAAGGTATGGTGTGGGTTCCCCCCACACATTTGTGCAGTCGTGTCTGACTCTAGGGGCCAGTGCTCATCTCCGTTTGTTAGCCGAAGAACCAGCGTTGTCCGAAGACGCTTCTGCGGTCATGTGGCCAGCATCACGTCCGCGGAACGCTGTTCCCTATCCACCGAAGTGGTACCTATTAATCTACTGGAGTACCGTGGTGTGGAGGACCGATGGCGCAACGAGCCCAGACGTGGCAGGCAAACCCCAGCACGACAGATAGTCAAGGCAATGAGCCCCAGGTACAGCGGAGCCCCAGGCATGGCAAGTATGGAGAAGGGGCGAGCTGGGGGGGCGTGGCAACGTGGCAACGAGTCCCAACACGGTGGACTGGCAGGGCAACGAGCCCCAGATGCAGTAGGCCCAGATACAGCAGGCCGTTACAGCAGGCCGGCGGGACGATGGGCCTTGGGTATAGTGAGCCAGTGCAGCGGCGCAGCGGAGCAATAAGCCCCAATGCAGTAGATCAATGCGGGAGACCAGAAGGCGATGAGTCCCAAGCGCGGCAGGCCAACACGGAGGATCAGTGGGGCGATGAGCCCACAGGAAGGCAGATCAATATAAAGGACCAGCAGGGCAATGAGTCCCCAGCGTGGCAGGCCAGCGAGGAGGACCAACTGGGCGATAACCCCGAGTGCGGCAGGCCAGTGAGCACAGACGTGGGGCCGGGAATTGAGGCCTGGCTACCCCCTCTCAACCCATCTAACTTGCTGATTATAGCAGAGTTTTTGGGGTCCCTCCAAAGTGAATGAGTGTCTCCTCCCATGTGTGAGACAAGGGAGAGAGCCTGGGTGTGAATGGTGTTTGATAGAGCACTCACCCTCTGAGTGAGAGAGAGGGGGTGAGGGGTAGTGAGTGTTATGCCCTCCTGCTGTCCAGTGAGAGAGGCTGAGGGGAGGCATGGTAAGTATGTAGGTGATGGTTAGACCTACCAGCGCCGAGAGCGAGAGCTGGTGTGCTGGTGGTCCACCATCTCCATGTGGTTGTGTGGTTGTGTGTAGAGTTGGATGAGAGGATGGAGGGATCCCTATTTCAAACCAGAGATTTTAAAGGTCCAGGATTGGGGGCGAATGGGCTGGGAAACCCTGGGGGATATAGGGCGGGGCATTTTATCGAGGTGGTGACGGGCAGGGGATGTTATGGCAGAAGCCGGAGGGTGAGTCATTGTCGAGGAAGACGCCCCAGATGTTTATTATATGTGGCGTGTTCCGACCCTCCGGAATTAAACCTAGGCCCTGGACAGCAGACTCATGGGGGCCCTGACCTCCGGCTGCTGCTTAACACCAGGTCGGTTAACAACAAGGCCCCCCTCATAAGTGACTTGATCACGGAGGAGGGGGCTGACCTGGCATGTATTACCGAAACCTGGCTGGGCTCGGAGGGAGGAGTGGCTTTGTCATAGATGTGCCTGGCTGGGTTTCGGGTGTGGCACCAGCCAAGATGTCAAGGCAGGGGAGGAGGGGTGGCAGTTGTCATCCGAGAGTCTCTTGTGGCCTTCAGGGGCACTGCTCCACAAGTAGCTGGTTGTGAGACCCTGTTTTTCAAATTGGGTTCCTGAGAGAAGTTGGGAGTGTTGATGCTGTACCAGCCTCCCTGCTGCATAGCAACCTCCCGGCCTGAGCTGCAGGAGGCTGTCTCGGGGTTGGCAGTGGAATTCCCCAGACTTATGGTTCTGGGGGATTTCAATCTGCCATCCCTGGGACGGTCCTCAGAGGCAGCTCGGGAGTTCATGGCCACCATGGCGGCCATGGGCCTGACTCAGATTATTCGGGACCCGACTAGAGACAGTGGTCTCACACCGGACTTAGTTTTCTTGTTGGAGCAGTGGCAATGTGCTCTGAGGGGAGAGTTACATCTTTCCCCTTTGTCATGGTCAGATCACGCCCTGGTGGCCTTGAGATTCTCTTATGCCACCCCACTCCGCAGGGAGGCAGGACCTATTTTATCGGTCCGCCCCCGGTGACTGATGGACCCAATTCGGTTTCAGAGGGAGATGTGGGTTGTCCCTGGAGATCTGCTGCATGGTCCAGCAGAGGTCCTAGCTGCCACCTGGAATAGGGAGGTGGCTGGGGCCTTGGACAGGATCGCCCCTGTGCGGCCTCTCTTGTCCTATCGAACCCGACACTCCCCGTGGTTCACAGAGGAGTTGAGGGTCCTGAAGAGGATTAAGAGATGCCTAGAGCACCACTCCCCTTCATGGATCACTGCCTTGTCGTGGCGAAGGGGCTTGCGTAACTCAATGAAGTCAGGTCAAGAAGAACAGATCATGACGGAGAGTTCTGACAAAACGTGGTCCACTGGAGGAGGGAATGGCAAACCACTCCAGTATCCTTGCCAAGAAAACCCATGGACAGTATCAAAAGGCTAAAAGATATGACGCCGGAAGATGAGCCCCTCAGGTCGGAAGGTGTCCAAAATGCTACTGGGGAAGAGCGGAGGGCAATTCCGAGTAGCTCCAGAAAGTGTGAAACGGCTGGGCCAAAGCCGAAAGGACGCTCAGTTGTGGATGTGTCTGGAAGTGGAAGGAAAGTCCGATGCTGTAAAGAACAATATTGCATAGGAACCTGGAATGTAAGAACTATGAATCAAGGTAAGCTGGATGTGGTCAAACATGAGATGACAAGATTGAACATCGACATATTGGGAATCAGCGAACTAAAATGGACAGGAATGGGCGAATTTAATTCAGGAGACCATTATATATACTACTGTGGGCAAGAATCCCTTAGAAGAAATGGAGTAGCTCTCATAGTCAATAAAAGAGTGGGAAAGGCAGTACTGGGGTACAACCTCAAAAACGACAGAATGCTTTCAGTTCGAATCCAAGGCAAACCATTCAACATCACAGTGATCCAAGTCTATGCCCCAACCACTGATGCCAAAGAGGCTGAAGTTGACCGGTTCTATGAAGACCTACAACACCTTCTAGAACTAACACCAAAAAAAGATGTCCTTTTCATCATAGGGGACTGGAATGCTAAGGTAGGAAGTCAAAAAATAACCGGAATAACAGGCAAGTTCGGCCTCGGAGTACAAAATGAAGCAGGGCAAAGGCTAATAGAGTTTTGTCAAGAGAACACGCTGGTCATAGCAAACACTCTTTTCCAACAACACAAGAGACGACTCTACACGTGGACATCACCAGATGGTCAATACCGAAATCAGATTGATTATATACTTTGCAGCCAAAGATGGAGAAGCTCTATACAATCAGCAAAAACAAGACCTGGAGCTGACTGTGGCTCAGATCATGAGCTTCTTATTGCAAAATTTAGGCTTAAATTGAAGAACGTAGAGAAAACCACTAGACCAATCAGGTATGACCTAAATCATATCCCTTATGAATATACAGTGGAGGTGAGGAATAGATTTAAAGGATTAGATCTGGTAGACAGAGTGCCTGAAGAACTATGGATGGAGGTTCGTAACATTGTACAGGAGGCAGCAGCTAAAACCATCCCAAAGAAAAAGAAATGCAAGAAAGCAAAGTGGCTGACTGATGAGGCTTTACAAATAGCTGAGGAAAGAAGGGAAGCAAAAGGCAAGGGAGAAAGGGAAAGATATAAACAACTGAATGCAGAATTCCAGAGAATAGCAAGGAGAGATAAGAAGGCCTTCTTAAATGAACAATGCAAAGAAATCGAGGAAAACAATAGAATGGGGAAGACTAGAGATCTCTTCAAGAAAATCGGAGATATCAAGGGAACGTTTTGTGCAAAGATGGGCATGATAAAGGACAAAAAAGGCAGGGACCTAACAGAAGCAGAAGAGATTAAGAAGAGGTGGCAAGAATACACAGAAGAACTATACAAGAAAGATCTTAATATCCCTGATAAATACGATGGTGTGGTCACTGACCTTGAGCCGGACATCCTAGAGAGTGAAGTCAAGTGGGCCTTAGGAAGCATTACTAACAACAAAGCTAGCGGAGAAGACAGTATCCCAGCTGAGCTATTTAAAATCCTAAAAGATGATGCTGTTAAAGTGCTGCACTCAATATGCCAACAAATTTGGAAAACTCAACAGTGGCCACAGGATTGGAAAAGGTCAGTTTACGTTCCAATTCCAAAGAAAGGCAATGCCAAAGAATGTTCAAACTACCGTACAATTGCGCTCATTTCACATGCCAGCAAGGTTATGCTCAAAATCCTACAAGCTAGGCTTCAGCAGCATGTGAACCGAGAACTACCAGAAGTGCAAGCTGGGTTTCGAAGAGGCAGAGGAACTAGAGATCAGATTGCCAACATTCGCTGGATCATGGAAAAAGCAAGAGAGTTCCAGAAAAACATCTACTTCTGCTTCATTGACTACGCTAAAGCCTTTGATTGTGTGGATCACAACAAACTGTGGCAAATTCTTAAAGAGATGGGAGTACCAGACCACCTTACCTGTCTCCTGAGAAACCTGTATGTGGGTCAAGAAGCAACAGTTAGAACCGGACATGGAACAACCGACTGGTTCAAAATTGGGAAAGGAGTACGACAAGGCTGTATATTATCACCCTGCTTATTTAACTTATATGCAGAGTACATCATGAGAAATGCCGGGCTGGATGAATCACAAGCCGGAGTTAAGATTGCCGGGAAAAATATCAACAACCTCAGATATGCAGACGATACCACCCTAATGGCAGAAAGTGAAGAGGAACTAAAGAGCCTCTTGATGAGGGTGAAAGAGGAGAGTGCAAACGCTGGCTTGAAACTCAACATTAAAAAAACCCAGATCATGGCATCTGGTCCCATCACTTCCTGGCAAATAGAAGGGGAAGAAATGGAAGCAGTGACAGATTTTATTTTCTTGGGCTCCAAGATCACCGCAGACGGTGACTGCAGCCATGAAATTAAAAGACGCTTGCTCCTTGGAAGGAAAGCTATGGCAAACCTAGACAGCATATTAAAAAGCAGAGACATCACCTTGCCGACAAAGGTCCGTATAGTTAAAGCTATGGTTTTTCCAGTAGCAATGTATGGCTGTGAGAGTTGGACCATAAGGAAGGCTGAGCGCCGAAGAATTGATGCTTTCGAGCTGTGGTGCTGGAGAAGACTCTTGAGAGTCCCTTGGACTGCAAGGAGGTCAAACCAGTCAATCCTAAAGGAAATCAACCCTGACTGCTCATTGGAAGGACAGATGCTGAAGCTGAAGCTCAAATACTTTGGCCACCTAATGCGAAGAGAGGACTCACTGGAAAAGACCCTGATGCTGGGAAAGACTGAGGGCAAAAGGAGAAGGGGACGGCAGAGGATGAGATGGTTAGATAGCATCACCGATGTAATGAACATGAATTTGAGTAAACTCCGAGAGACAGTGGAGGACAGGAAGGCCTGGCGTGCTATGGTCCATGAGGTCACGAAGAGTCGGACACGACTGAACGACTGAACAACAACAACAGAGCACCACTGGAGGAAGACAAAGACTGAACTCGACCGAACACAAGCTAGAGCCGCGGTTAAGGCCTACCTTGTGGTGGTAAGAGCGATGAAACGCCAGTATTTCTCCACTCTTATTGCATCCGCAGAATGCCGCCCAGTGGCCCTGTTCAGGATCACCCAATCCCTTTTGGGGAAGGGTGATTCAGAAAATCATCTGCAGGGGGCATGCTGAGGAGTTTTCCAGGCATCTGCAGGATAAAATTGCTCGGATTCGCTCTACGTTTGACTCTAAGCGTGAAACATGGTCTGGGGAGATGCCTGAGGAGCATACTTACCCTGTTATCTGGGAACAGTTTGTTCCTGTTGGACCCGAGGAAGTGGATAGGAGCCTCTGGACTGTAAATGCCACCATGTGCGAATTAGATCCATGTCCTTCATGGCTGGTCCAATCAGCTCGGAAGGTGACGTGTGGCTGGGTCCAGTCGATGGTAAATGCATCCTTGCAGGAGGAGGTGTTTCCGGCAGCCTTCAAGGAGGTGTTGGTGTGCCCCCTCCTCAAGAAACCATCGCTGGACCCTGTTGTACTGGACAATTTTCATCCAGTCTCCCACCTTCCCTTTATGGGGAAGGTGGTTGAGAAAGTGGTGGCGTTGCAGCTCCAGAGGATTCTTGATGAAACGGATTATCTAGATCCCTTTCAGTCAGGTTTCAGGCTGGGATATGGAACAGAAACAGCATTGGTCGCACTTATGGATGATCTCTGGCAGGAGCGGGATGGAGGCAGTGCATCCATCCTGACTCTATTTGACCTCTCAGCGGCTTTTGATACCATCGACCATGGTATCCTTTTGGGACAACTCAGAGAGTTGGGGTTGGGCAGCGTGGTTTTGCGCTGGTTCACCTCCTTCCTCCAGGGCCGGTCCCAATCGGTGTTGATAGGGGAGGAGAGGTCGCGTCCACGGCCCCTCCTTTCTGGGGTGCCGCAGGGCTCAGTGCTCTCTCCTCTCCTATTTAACATCTACTGGGCGAGATCATCCGCCTCCACGGGATGAGGTATCATCAATATGCTGATGATACACAGTTATACATCTCCATCCCGGGAGAAGTAAGTGATGCTGTGACTACCCTGTCCAAGTGCCTGGGGGCTGTGGGGGTCTGGATGGGGAACAACAGGCTTCAGCTGAACCCTGGTAAGATGGAGTGGCTGTTGATTAAAGGCCCTTCGGTGTCTAGGAATTTATCATCTTTAGTTCTGGATGGGGTTGCTTTACCCCAGACAGACCTGGTACGTAATTTGGGGGTCCTCTTGGACTCACAACTCCTGCTCAAAGAGCAGGTGGCAGTCATGGCCAGAAGGGCCTTTGCACAACTTCGTGTTGTGCGCCAGTTACGCCCTTTCCTGGAGCGAGAGGCCCTTCGAACAGTCACTCATGCCCTGGTCATCTCCCAGATAGACTATTGTAATGCGCTCTACATGGGGCTACCCTTGAAGAGTGTCCAGAAGCTTCAGCTGGTTCAGAATGCAGCCGCGCGGGCGATTTTAGGTGCCTCAAGATCGGCACATATAACACCTTTGCTCCGTGAGCTGCATTGCGTCCAGGTTTGCTTCCGGGTGCAATTCAAGATGTTGGTTATCACCTTTAAAGCCCTACATGGCATGGGACCAGGTTACCTGAAGGACCGTCTCATCCCCATTCAATCAACCCGTCCCACCCGGTCCTGCAGAGAGGGCACGCTACGAACCCCATCTGTAAGAGTTCCATCTGACGGGGTCTAGGAGGCGTGCCTTCTCTGCGGTAGCCCCCGCCCTTTGGAATATTCTTCCCCCTGAAATAAGATCGGTCCCCTCTCTCCTGGACTTTAGAAAAAACCTAAAGACCTGGTTATGTCACCATGCTTGGGGAGGGGAGGGGAGGGGAATAGCCAGTCTTGGGGTTGGCTGGCCCCTTAGATCTGCCCTGTCCAGCCTTATTGACCGATGGGATGAGATCTTCCATTCTTGGATCGAACTGTATAATATGTATGTATGTATGTATGTATGTATGTATGTATGTATGTATATGTGTGTGTGTGTGTGTGTGTGTGTGTGTGTGTGTACTCTTATTGCATCCACAGAATGCCGCCCAGTGGCCCAGTGGCCCCCTCTCTCTCTCTCTATATATATATATATATATATATATATATATATATATTGCTCAAAAAAATAAAGGGAACACTGAAATAAGACATCCTAGATCTGAATGAATGAAATATTCGTATTAATTACTTTCTTCATTACATAGTTGAATGTGCTGACAACAAAATCACACAAAAATTAGCAATGGAAATCAAATGTAAGCAACCCCTGGAGGTCTGGATGTGGAGTTAGACTCAAAATTAAAGTGGAAAAGAACACTACAGGCTGATCCAACGTTGATGTAATGTCCTTAAAACAAGTCAAAATGAGGCTCAGTAGTGTGTGTGGCCTCCACGTGCCTGTATGACCTCCCTACAATGCCTGGGCATGCTCCTGATGAGGTGGCGAAGAGAATAACTAAATTAAGGTAAAGGTAAAGGTACCCCCCGCACATTTGTGCAGTCGTGTCCGACTCTAGGGGCCGGTGCTCATCTCCGTTTGTTAGCCAAAGAGCCAGCGTTGTCCGAAGACGCTTCCACGGTCATGTGGCCGCATGACACGCGCGGAACGCTGTTACCTACCCACTGAAGTGGTACCTATTAATCTACTTGCATTTACATGCTTTCGAATTGCTAGGTTGGCAAGAGCTGGAGCTAGTGCAGGAGCTCACTCTGCACGCAGGGCTAGGGATTCGAACCTCCGAACTTGCAATCTTCCGATCAACAAGCCTGGCGTCTTACCCGCTGATTAATAACTAAATATTGAAGAGAACAACTAAATCTATTAAAGTCATTCCACATTCATCGTCCCTTTGTTGTTATTGCTATTGTAAAAAATAATTGCATCACTTTATCCTTTGTTTATCAGCTTTCTTTGCTCCAGGAGTCTATATGCTCCAGGAGTTTATATGACCGCCCATCTCTCATCTTTAAAATTTAGCTTGGCTGAAATTATCATGCCACACTCATTTAAAACAATACAAAATTATAATTTCTGTTTCTTTCATGGTAGACAAGGACACCAATGAAGGTCTATTTTAACAGAAATGGAAACAGACTGAAAAAAATGTATGAATAGAATGAATAGAGTCATTCATGAATTTCTGGAATTGGCATCCAAATGAAATCCTGTGTTTGGTTAATAGTTCTACATATATAACCTAATTCCATTAACTAAATTCTAAGCTCTCTTTGTCGTTGTTGTTTATTCGTTCAGTTGCTTCCTACTCTTTGTGACTTCATGGAACAGCCGACGCCAGACCTTCTTGTCGGCTGTCGCCACCCCCAGCTCCCCCAAGGTCGAGTCCATCACCTCCAGAATATCATCCATCCATCTTGCCCTTGGTCGGCCCCTCTTCCTTTTGCCTTCCACTTTCCCCAGCATCAGCATCTTCTCTAGGATATCCTGTCTTCTCATTATGTGGCCAAAATACTTCAGTTTTGTCTTTAATATTATGCCCTCAAGTGAGCAGTCTGGCTTTATTTCCTGGAGTACGGACTGGTTTGATCTTCTTGCAGTCCAAGGCACTCTCAGAATTTTCCTCCAACACCACAGTTCAAAAGCATCTATCTTCCTTTGCTCAGCCTTCCTTATGGTCCAGCTCTCGCAGCCATAGGTTACTACGGGGAATACCATTGCTTTAACTATGTGGACCTTTGTTGTCAGTGTGATGTCTCTGCTCTTAACTATTTTATCGAGATTTGACATTGCTCTCCTCCCAAGAAGTAAACGTCTTCTGATTTACTGTCTGCAGTCAGCGTCTGCGGTAATCTTTGTGCCTAGAAATACAAAGTCTGACACTGCCTCCACGTTTTCTCCCTCTATTTGCCAGTTATCCATCAAGCTGGTTGCCATGATCTTGGTTTTTTTGAGGTTTAACTGCAACCCAGTTTTTGCACTTTCTTCTTTCACCTTCATCATAAGGCTCTTCAGCTCCTCCTCGCTTTCAGCCATCAAAGTTTTATCATCTGCATATCTGAGATTGTTAATGTTTCTTCAGGCGATTTTAACTCCAGCCTTGGATTCATCAAGTCCAGCACGTCACATGATGTGTTCTGCGTACAGGTTGAATAGGTATGATCCACACAGTCAAAGGCTTTAGAATAGTCAATAAAACAGAAATAGATGTTTCTCTGAAACTCCCTGGCTTTCTCCATTATCCAGCGGATATTGGCAATTTGGTCTCTAGTTCCTCTGCCTTTTCTAATCCCAGCTTGTACATCTGGCAATTCTCGCCCCATAAATTGCTGGAGTCTTCTTTGCAGGATCTTTAGCATTACCTTACTGGCATGTGAAATAATTGCCACTGTTCGATAATTTGAACATTCTCTAGTGTTTCCCTTTTTTGGTATGGGGATATAAGTTGATTTTTTCCAATCTGATGGCCATTCTTGTGTTTTCCAAATTTGCTGGCATATGGCATGCATCACCCTGACAGCATCATCTTGCAAGATTTTAAACAGTTCAGCTGGGATACCATCGTCTCCTGCTGCCTTGTTATTAGCAATGCTTCTTAAGGCCCATTCAACCTCACTCTTCAGGATGTCTGGCTCTAACTCACTGACCACACCGTCAAAGCTATCTCCAATATTATTATCCTTCCTATACAGATCTTCCGTGTATTCTTGCCACCTTTTCTTGATCTCTTCTGCTTCTGTTAGGTCCTTACCATCTTTGTTTTTGATCATACCCATTTTTGCCTGGAATTTACCTCCGATGTTTCTAATTTTCTGGAAGAGGTCTCTTGTCCTTCCTATTCTATTGTCTTCTTCCACTTCCGCACATTGCTTGTTTAAAAATAATTCCTTATTTCTTCTGGCTAACCTCTGGAATTTTGCATTTAATTGGGCATATCTCCCCCTATCACTGTTGCCTTTTGCTTTCCTTCTTTCTTGGGCTACTTCCAGTGTTTCAGCAGACAGCCATCTTGCCTTCTTGGTTTTCTTTTTCTTTGGGACGTTTTTTGTTGCCGCCTCCTGAACAATGTTGCGAACTTCTGTCCATAGTTCTTCTGGGACCCTATCTACTAAATCTAGTCCCTTAAATCTATTCTTCACCTCCACTGCATATTCCTTAGGAATATTAGTGAGCTCATATCTAACTGATCTGTGGGTCTTCCCTATTCTCTTTAGTCTGATTCTAAATTTTGCAATAAGAAGTTCGTGATCTGAACTACAGTCAGCTCCAGGTCTTGTTTTTACCGACTGTATAGATGTCCGCCACCTTTGGCTGCAAAGGATGTAGTCAATCTGATTTTGGTGTCGACCATCTGGTGAAGTCCATGTATAAAGTCGTCTTTTAGGTTGTTGGAAGAGAGTGTTTGTTATGCACAGTGAGTTGTCTTGGCAAAATTCTATCAGCCTATGTCCCGCTTCATTTTGTTCTCCCAGACCATGCTTGCCTGTAATTCCAGGTGTCGTCTGACTACCCACCTTAGCATTCCAGTCTCCTGTAATGAAAATAACATCTCTTTTTGGTGTATTATCTAGTAGGTGCTGCAGATCCTCATAGAACTGATCTACTTCTGCTTCTTCAGCATCTGTGGTTGGGGCATATATTTGGATCACTGTGATGTTAAATGGCTTACTCTGAATTCGAATTGAGATCATTCTATCGTTTTTTGGATTGTATCCAAGCACTGCTTTAGCCATTTTATTATTAATTATGAAGGCTACTCCATTTCTTCTGTGGTCCTCTTGTCCACAGTAGTAGATCTGGTGGTCATCTGATGTGAAGTGGCCCATTCCAGTCCATTTCAGTTCACTGACATCCAAAATGTCTATATTTAATCTTGACATCTCCCCAATAACAACATCCAATTTGCCCTGGCTTATAGATCTTACATTCCAGGTTCCTAGGGTGTATTGATATTTAGAATAATGGATTCGTCGTTCACCACCAGCACTGCCGGCCACTAGCCATCTTTTCGGCTTTGAGTTAGCTGTGTCATCACATCTGGGGCTGGTTGAACTTATCCTCTGTTCCTCCCCAGTAGCATTTTGACCATCTTCCGACCTGGGGGTCCCATCTTCCAATTGTATATCAACATATCTGTGGTTGTACTGATCCATTTAGTTTTCATGGCAAGAATACTGGGCTGGGTTGCTGTTACCTTCCCCAGGGATCGTATTTAGTCTGACCTCTCTGCCAGGACCTTCCCGTCTTGGGTGTCCCTTCACGGTTTAGCTCATGGCATCATTGAGATGCTCAAGCTCCAGCACCATGACTAGGTAACGATCTCCTTTGCTGGAATTCTCTTAGTTGAGGCATTTCCCAACATTGACTGATAGTGTCTTCTACAGTCTTTTAACTATTCTTGTGCCAAAAGAAAAGAAATGAGGACAAATTATTATAAGACTTCAACGATGGCTGGTTTTATGAAGATTTTGTAAATCATTAGTGGGTAAATAGCCTTAGTCAGGCTATGATGGCATGTTAAGGCCTTTTTAAAAGAGAGTTTAGCTTTAATTATTAATTATTCATATTAATTAATGTACTATATTATTGATAAATAATTTCTCTATTAATTATTTTACTATTAACTATGTTAATACTTTCTATGAGCATATTTAACTGTTCAGTCTGATCTATTCAGTACTTGAGGAACATGGAGGCAAAGTTTAAGGTTTTGGTATCCTAACATAATAGCTGCTGAGATTGGCCCTGATCCAAATTCTAGAGGCTCTTAATATACCGCACTATGTAAACCAAGATCCCAAACCAGGCATTATAGGTCCAAGATAACTCTGTGGTCAATCCTAAGGATTATCAGGCCTTGAAAGGAGTCAATGCAATATTGGTAAGATTGAATTATATCATTTCAATAATGTTCTGAGACTTGTGCTGGAAGCCCCATTTTAAGCATGTGCCATTGCAACTGCTATGTAAGTGAGTTGGGCAAAGGTGATAATGAGGTGGAAGAGCCAGAAAAATTTGGAAGACCAAACAAGCTACAAAATCAAAAGATTTACCAAATTCCTGGAGAGCGCCATCATGCAAGAAGAGTAAATTATGTTTAATGGCTCACGGGTTGCGTAGGGCTCAGTTTCATTTATATATTATGTTTTTGGTAAAATAAACCAACCAATAAAAAAGGATTAGACCATGTCATGGACAGATGGAGGTGTAAATCAGTGACATTGTCAAAGGGTCTCCATTCTCATAGGAGCCTGTTTTGCTTTATTCACTGTGCTCAACAAATATCAAATCATTCCTGGAAGTCACATTCCTCTGCTGAGTACTGGATGCTAGGAAGAAATACAAAAAAAAAAAAGAGGCTGTGGAATACATACCTCCTACATGAGCATCCTAGAGGCAGCTGGCTGACTGGTGTTGAAAACAGGGCATTCATCTAGATGGACACTTAGTCTGAATGCATAGAGGCAGTTCTCAAGCTTCTTCTTCATTGTTCTCTATTTAATGTGATTGCAAAGCCATTCATCAAGCTATACTGTTGACTTTCATATTTTAGTGCCAAGTATTGTAGTATACATCACTAAGAAAAAAAAAAGGAACTGGAAAATCAGTTACTGTCAAACTCCACCTAATGTGAGGAAGAGGAGGAGGAGAATGAAAAAAGAGAAAAGTAAAAAAAATCCACAAGAGCTTGGTTTAACATTCTTAGCCCAGAAGCATGTTCCAGCTTAAATCCTCTCCTCTGCAGCCCCTCTGTCTCTTTGTTAGATTCACACACTTTGCCTTTGCAGTTGCTGTAGCCTGAAGCTGTTGACCTTTAGCCCCACCAGATAATCGAGGAATAACATTTGTGTTACAGTTTAACATGACCTCTGCCTTTACAGCTCTTTTTAGATTACCTTCCAAAAATGGCTGCTGACACCCATGGTGAGTCAGAAGGAAAAAGGGGGGTGGGGGTGGCGGTGAGTGAATGGTGAGCAAAAAAAGAAGCTTATTATTGTAGCCATGCAGTCAATGTCATGAGGAGCTATTCTGCCCTTTTCAGCTGTGGGTGTGCAACTCCTAAGGAAGAGGTATTAAAAAGAGGGCCACAACTATGATGTGAACGGCACACAGGTTATGTGGGAAGCAAAGGTTAATGGATTGACTGTTACCTGGGTATGAAGCTTAATGCTGGTCTATACACAAGAGGATTGCTTCTGCATTACATTCTTTTCAAGAAAACTAAATTAAAGAGCTAATTTATTCCAGTATACCAGCGTGTGTGTGTATGTGTGTGTGTGTGTGTGTGTGTGTGTGTGCATGTGAAGAAAGAGAGAGAGAATGAGGTGGTCATTTTTTGTACAAAATAAGTGAGACTATTTTTCAATTCCTTTTTAAATTCACAACAGATCTCCTTTGGGAGGTGGGTGTAGTAAGATTAATCTAAATATTCAGAATGAGACTGTGTTCCATTTATTGCAGCAAATCTAACTAGTTTTAGTAGGTCAGTAATATCCAAATGAATAATAGCTGAGGTACATGGTTTTCTGAATCAAAAGCAGAAGCCTGCTTGAAATGTTCCAGCATTTTAGGGTGCACTACAATAAGAATGGAGGATGACATCGGCAGAGGAATTCCAAATATTTCTGTGCCACCATTTTTATGTGAATAGAATATTTCTGGTGGGAACTAGGCAAGCCTAGAACAGTCTAATGAAGAGAGACAATTGGTAGTTTCTTTGATAGATAATACAATGCCCCTGATGCAAATATGGGACACAATTACTACCTGCCCTTAACAGCAGTGGAAGGAAGGAAGGAAGGAAGGAAGGAAGGAAGGAAGGAAGGAAGGAAGGAAGGAAGGAAGGAAGGAAGGAAGGAAGGAAGGAGGCTAGTTCAGTGAATCATGCAGAAATGTAGTCTCCTCTACTTAGTGAAATAATTTATTTTCCTGTGAGATTTTTATTATTTCATCTATTTATGTCTCAAGGCACATCAGTAAGGTTATGGCAGATAGTTTGGAATTACTGTAATGGTCTTCAGCTATTGTGGTAATTTAAATTATAAGCAAAATGCCTAGATTTACTGCTTTGTAAATTTCCATTCACCTCATACGAAAGGTTTAAGCATATGCTTTAATTCCATGGACAGAGACATGAAATCAAGAAGATATAAAAAATTGTTACTCTGAAAGTGAAAGGTGAAAGGGAAGAAGTAACATGCCAAAGGGAAAACTCACTGTACAAGTTCTCTTAAGCTGTATGTCATGCTCTTCAGCATCATTTCTTGCTGGGAATCATGAAATATCTAATGTTAATGGCTCTTGAAGCAAAGTGGTAGGCAGAGAAAAATCCAAATCCTGTCCAGGCCAGGAATTTCTTTCTGGGGAAATACATAGTAGCACTTGATTTCTTTCAGTTCAGTTCAGGCAGTAGAGAAAATTAAAAGCTGTATCTCCCTCTTCACAAACAAGTGTTTCTTTTGGTGATGGTGGAGGTTGCTTTAACTGGCATAGGAGGGCTAACTAGGGGAAAAGGAAAGCACAGGGCCCAAAGCATAATTTGGGAGGAGGCAATCTAAATGTGCAATTTAGACCTCTTCCCTATATACTACAACCCTATCCCCTCCATAGATCCTCATGGTTTTTATTTATACATGTATGTACATGTGTGCATGGACTGAACATTTGTATATCTCAGCCCTGCAAATCCTTCCATTATTATTGGCTTCCACTGTCCCTGGGACCAGTTACAGCGTTTTGTTCCTCCTGTGTGCTCTTCTTACCTCTCAGGCACAAGACGAGTGCTTCTGGCAGCTCCAGAGAAAGCATTTCATACAGCAAAACACTGAACTCTGTGCCTGCAACTTGAGATCCTACTTTTAAGTCACAAGATGTACATCTCACTGTTCTAAAGAAAGACTTGGCATCAAAATGTTGCCTATTCTTTTCTGCATCTGATTGGTTCCAGCAAATTGGATAAGATCAAACAAGAGATACTGTATACAGATATCCTCCTGGGAAAATCTAGACTTTATCTTTTTCCTCCCCCATCTCCTATACACTGACTTGAAGTGGGAAAAGTCTTTTCAATCAGTGGAAATCCAGGGTGAAGTTTATCTCCATCTTCTTCTGAAATCTGAAACCAGCACTTCCTTTTGAGATTAACTGGCCTCCATGTGTCCGCCATTGGCTGGCAAAGTGGCTTGGACTATGTTTATGTAGCAATGCTAAAGGAAAATTCTCTTTACCTTCTTGACAGCTTTCATTTATTGCAGAATAAAATAGAAATAGGAGGGTCCTCTTATCCATTATCCCATAAAAATGAGTTTGAAGCAGTTTTCTTTGAAGAAAAGCAGATACTGTTTTCTGACAGGAAGTCATTATTTATCTTTTCATGCATTTCTTTTTCCTTAGATCTTGAGGTTGTTAGTATACAATTGCTGTGATATCTACATGCAACACATGAGTTGACCTCAAATACTGAGGGTCATATATGGCCGAAAAACCTGGAAATGTAACAACAAATACTCCAATTTTGATAGAATTAAAACTGCAGATGAATTTGTTCTTATTGGGTGAGATTCAGAGATGCCTTCCCACAAGTGGAAAGATTTTTCCCCACAGCACAAGAACCTTGTGTAAGAAAAATAATCTCCTGAAATCCAGCAGGGCGCACCTGTTAGCACAAGCCATTGTACAATCTTTGACAGAACATTTCAAAATATGTGGTTATAATCTGGCTCTGTTGTGGAAAGTCTTCTATTATCTCTTGCTCAGATGTTTACTCGACATGAGTACCCCAGAATTTCTTTTGCATGAGTATTCCTGAATCCAACCCGAGGACTCACACAACCTCTTGTCCTACATTTGTTTTCTTTACCCCTTGCAAATGCTGTTCTCTAAGAATGGACATTTGGGGAGGCATGCTTTTGTTTAGAAATCAAACTGGAAATTTATTATGTGTACTTTATCAAGCTAATGTCCCTTGCAGCTTTTTAGTCTCTTTACATCCCTACCACAAAGAAAGAAAATGTAAATAAGGATGGTTTCCTTTGGCCTGAGAATGAATATTAGAACAGTTACTTTTTCCCCTCTTCTTTTTTTTTGAGTTCAATAAACATATCAAAGCCTTGTCTTTCAGTTGCATATATTTATCTGAAGGCACTTAGAAGCTGACTTTTATGAGATTGTTTAGCCAGTGATTATTTTTGTTGAGAAATGTGTCCTCCATCCCTCTCATTCATCCCACTGGTAAGATATTTCCGTTTGTCAGAAAGCCTCCGTTTCTGATAAATGACAGAAGACTGACTGCTACACTTTATTAAAAAGTAATAACAATTTTTGTACGCACCCTTCACATTGTAAGGGGGGACTATGAATCAAAGGACACCGCCTGTCTGGGCCAGATAAATGGATCGTTTACCAGCTGAGGAGTTATTTAGGACTAGCTATTAATTTAAATCACATTTATCTTCCCTGAATAGGGGAGGTTGCTGTGATAGGGCTGTGAATGACCAATGGTGCGACTAAGTGCACATTATTTATTACTACCGCCTGCAAAGCAGAGCACAGTGCTTTTTTTAAAAAAAAACACTGTGTCAATTACCATGGTTAATCTAGTCAGGCTAGTAACAACTTTCTCCCTAACACAAGCAATTTTTACCCTTGTACTTCTTTCCTTTTAGAAATTTAGAGTTTGTTTCAAATGTAAGAGAACAATGTCTGGCTGTTTCAAGCAAGTATATGCATCCTTTCTAAAACCACAGCAAAGAAATCACTCCGCAAATTTTAGCTCTAATCTACAGCACTCTCTAGGTAATATATGTCTTAATGGTGATTAAGATGAGGGCTTAAAAAGGATGAGCCCATGAAGCCACCTTTGCTAAGCTAGACTTAGTAAATAGCACAGTTGCAAGTTTTTAAATGTGGTTCTAAAAGAAGTACGTTTCGCTGATTTAAATGAACGTACTACTAAAGCCCATATGACTGAGACTGAAGTCTTAAGTTCCAAGTCTAGTGAACTGCACTGATTTGATGGAACTTTCTTCTGAAAATAACAGGATTGGCCTGCAAAATTGAAATCCATAGAGACTAATAGTACAGGCTTGCATGTTGGGTTTTTGCATAAATTCAAGAAGATAAAGCCATTTTAAGTTGTAGATTTTGTTAAAATTTATTTCACTAGTTTAAGAGACATGAGCTTTGGCCTTGGGCATATTTGTGTAGCTTATTTCTAGATCAGAATAGGAATGTGGATGGACTGCTATGAATGCTGCCTTGAGCTCCTGGATAAAAAATGGGATATAAATCTAATAAATCTAATCAACAAACACACTGATAAATAATAATTAGTTCCAATATGATTAAACTAAAACAGCTGAAATGGCTACCTTCAGGGAACCCTAAAGGCATTATGATCACTTCATAAAAGTGTATAAAATAATAGTCTGTTTACACAAATTCATACCTAAAAGTTTCATATAATCTTGTATCACTAACCCCTAGTGCAGAGCTTTCCAAACTGTGTGTCGTGACACAAAAGTGTGTCGCCACACACAGCGTGGTGTGTCGCCACACCACCCAGAAGCGGCGGCACGCGCGTGCACGGCGGCGGCAGCGGCACAGTATCAGTGTTTCCGCGTTTTAGCGGAGGCTGCTGCCGTCGCCGTGCACGCGCGTGCCGCCGCCTGCCCCCCCGCACCGCCGCCGTGCGCGCACCCGCCCCCCGCGCCGCCGCCGCTGTGTGTGTCGCCAGCGGCAGCACTTTGGAAAGCCCTGCCCTAGTGGCTGTGCTATTAAATGAGCTTTGGTGATTCTAAGGTTCACACACTGCTTTCCCCTTTCCTTCTCTGTTGTGGCTATGTGAAAGAGACTGGAAATTTCCATCTCTGATTTAGTGCACTTTAATGTGTTTTCAGAACCCCAAACTGGTGCTAATCATAAGTATGGTGTGATGAAACAATCATGAGCATGAAGAGCATGGAGCTTCTTAGAACAAATAAACTTCTTTTTGGACTATGCTACTGTGGCATCTAAAATGCCTCAGGTCAAAGATTTATTGATTTATTGATTGCATTGAGTAATAATGCCTTTGATTACATACAGTAGCTGCATTTTTAGATGCACAGATTCAACTGCCACACTCCAAAGCAGTTCCCACCACATCCAGGTCTCCATTAGAAATTTCTTTATTATTTATTAGAAAGGCAATCTAGTCATGGTATATCGACAGCCGAAGTCAAATGCTTCAAAGGTCACCAAAACATTAAACCAGAAAGAAGTGATGCATGTGGGAGGTTGGGTTGGGGATAGCAACAAATAAAAATACACCTTTTTAATTTTGACTGAATTGATTAAATAAGAGTTGAATGGTGTCACAGGTCACTGGGCTTTGAGGCAGAAGGTCAGCTTAATAGAAAAGAGCCTGAGGCCATGGTCAGAGGGTCTGTTCTGAGGCCTGGAACTGAGGCCACCTCATTGTTTTCCTTCCTGTCCTTACCCCATGCAGTCTAAAATGAAGAAATGCTGAAATGAAAGGGAAAATAATCTAAAAGGCTAGAGGGTTTTTAAAGGGCTTCTGGTCTTAATTCATGTAACCCAATTGTTCTGGAAGTGAAAATACTGAGCTTATAAATAATAAGTCAAAAAGAAAATAATTCTTCTACATGAATGAAGTATAAGATATCTACAATATTAATATTATTCTTTGCTACTAGAATGATTCTTTTATATGTATTAGAATATATAAAATAATATATAGAGTCTAGAGAAAAATATAAAATGTAGGACGTGTTTATAGCCACAAAGATCAGAATTGTGTAGGCAATTATTTTTCCTGCAACACTTTATGGAAATGAAAGTTGGACTTTGAAGAAGCAGAATAGAAAGAGTATTAATGCTTTTGAACTTTGGTGTTGGAGAAGACTCGTAAGAATACTGTGGATAACTAGGAAAACAATCCAATGGATGAGAACAAATCAATCCAGAGGCACAAATGACCAGGCTCAAATTATTATGTTTTGGACACTTTATTCAAAAGTAGCTCTTTTGAGAAATCTATAATGCTGCAAAAGGTAGAAGGAAAGAGGACAACCAAGAGCAAGGGGAATTGACTCAATTACAGTGACAATGGGTTCACTGTTGGAAGGCCTGAAGGGCCAGGTTGGGGACAGATTATCCAGGAAAAAGTCTCTTTATTAGGTCACTAAAAGTCTCTTTATTAGGTCACTAAAACATCGACTTGATGGGGAAGGAAGGAAGGAAGGAAGGAAGGAAGGAAGGAAGGAAGGAAGGAAGGAAGGAAGGAAGGAAGGAAGGAAGGAAGGAAGGAAGGCTCGAGTTATGAAACTTTTTCATGTTTCAGTTCAGTTTTACTGAATTTAAGATAGTTGCACAACTAAGTAGGGTTACTTGCATCACATTGTGAATTCCTCTTTTAAAGGTGCTAATGGCTTTTCCTCTGGTTTTTCCATATGTTTTTCCCCAACCTGTAGCCATCCAAGTGTGTTGGACAGCAACTCCCACTATTACCCATCCAGCATGGCCAATCTGGTGTGGTAGGAGGAAAGACCTCCAGTGACTTGAGGTTTTATTTCTCTTGGGACTGAAGCTGCAGTGAGCATCGCTTACGGTAACAGGTAGAGACTGAATAGGATTATGAGATATGTCTCTCTGGGGTGTTTTTTGCCTTTTGCATGTCCCTTACTTAGAAATTGTTTCTTGGATAATCCTAGGGGATTGGGTATGGCAGTTCTCCTCAAACCTTGGAAAAGGGACATAGTTGCAAAGTAACTCAACTAGTGAGGTGGCTCCCTTTGTGTGGCTACCCCTTGCAGAAGCCACGTGATTCTGGAAAAAGATGTAGCTGATTTGAAGAGTTGCAGACAGAGGCTCTTGACATACTGCAAAGCTCCCTTATTTTTAATATCCCTTCATCTTTTATTCTTAGTTTTATTTGTTTTTTAAATATCTTTTAATGTATTGATTGATTGTTTTTAGCACTTTGTATGCTGCCCAGAGTTGCTTGTTTGTGAGATGGGTGGCTATAGAAATCTGAAAAACAAACAAACAAATAAATAAACAAACTCAATCTTCGGAGCACTAGTTCCCCCTGCCCCACAGCAGAAAATGCAGTAATATTGCATCAGTACTTTATATACTGAACAAGTTTCTGCATTTCTATTATTTTATAGAAATAAACATGCATTTGCATGTAAATATATATGGGGGCGTGGTGGCTCAGTGGGTAAGACGCCAGGCTTGTCAATCGGAAGATTGCAAGTTCGGAGGTTCGAATCCCTAGCCCCGCATGACAGAGTGAGCTCCTGCACTCGCCCCAGCTCTTGCCAACCTAGCAATTCGAAAGCATGCAAATGCAAGTAGATTAATAGGTGCCACTTCGGTGGGTAGGTAACAGCGTTCCACATGCATCATGCCAGCCACATGACCGTGGAAGCATCTTCGGACAACGCTGGCTCTTCGGCTAACAAACGGAGATGAGCACTGGCCCCTAGAGTTGGACACGACTGCACAAATGTGCGGGGGGTACCTTTACCTTTTTATATATGGGGAAGGGGGAGGGAGAGACAGTTTAAATTAGCTGGAATTAAAAAATAGAGCTATGCCGAGCTTTGGATTTGGTTCCAGAAAGGTGCTTTGCAGTATGTCAAGAACCCCTGCCTGCAACTCTTTAAATCAGCTACATCTTTTTCCAGAATCATGTGGCTTCTGCAAAGGGTAGCCACACAATTTGTGGAGGGAGGGGGGAGTGCTTTAAAGAAAGAGTTTTGAAGAAAGAGTTTCAGTTTCAGCCACAACTGGGGACCTACATGCTCCAAGGCACCTTTTCCAAATTATTACTGAAACAATGCACAGCCCTAGTAAGAAATTGAAAGAATATGAAATATCATTCCATCCTTATTTTTTGCCTCAGCACAGACTAGGTAGTTAGAACAAGGACATTTAGCATTTGAATAAATTCAAAAGAAAGAGTGAGGAGAAAGGGAAAGAGTGGAAAGGGGAGGGAGACCAAGACTATAATGAGTGGAATTGACAAGTGTGAGAATGTGTAAAGAACTGGTACTCCAGAGCCAATAAAACCCAACAAAGGTGCTCTTCAAACCACTAGAGAATAGCTTTCCAAATGGTGTGTCGCGACACATGCACGGGTGCGCCACCGCGCCACCGCCACTGCCGCTGTTGGTGTGTTGCCAATGGCAGCAGTTTGGAAAGCACTGCACTAGAGCCTTGAGTGGCTCCAGTGGTGCAAAAGCAGGCACCCAAATTTAAGTTCCAACACTTAGAGAGAGTGTCTGCCTAGAGAACGAACAAAATACGTACAATGGAAGCTCAAGGAATGAGATTTAAGTGCAGGGGAAATGCAGATATATTTACAAAGACCCACAAAACTGTAGGGTGGTCATGGACAAGTGGTGTCTAGTTGCCTAGTGGAAGATGTTTGCATGCTTGACAAAACAGGCTTTGGGTGATGCTTGAAGAATTGCTTGTAAAGAATACATGACATCTGAGGCTTCTCCTTCATCAGTTGATAGCTGATCAAGTGCTTTGATGTGAACAGAAGTAAGCGGAAGATTGGAGGATATACAGTATTTTTTCTGGCAATGAACTCCCTTGGTTCATTCCAGCAGGAATTTTCAAGATTTTTTATATGTTACCTTTATACACTGCATTTTCTCTAGGAGCTTAGAGTAGATTTTGGGGGATCTCCCTTCACTTTATCCCCCCAGTAACCACCCTGTCAGTAGGTTGAACTAAAAGAGAGTGACTGGCCCAAAGTCACCAAGAGAGTTTCTATGGCTGAGGATGGACTTGAATCTGGGTCTTCCCAGTGACAGTCTAACATCTTAACCACTATACAGTATAACATTGGCTTCTTTTAATCTAGTATTCTGGATGCTTGATAGCTGGCTCTCCCAGTGAAAAATCAGAGCATTTTATAAGTAAAGTTCTCCTCAAGTAAAGGGTATGATGTTCAAAAATATGGGGCTTTTAAAAAGAAAAGCAAAGACCTTCTATGAGAAAACTCCCTGAAAAAATCCCAGTCTGAGACTTTGTCTTGGCAAAGTAGTACAGTATTGCTAAGAGAAGCTTAAGAAAACTTTGCTCAAAGTAACAACATTTCTCAGGGGGATTTTCCTCTTTCTTTCTTTCTTTCTTTCTTTCTTTCTTTCTTTCTTTCTTTCTTTCTTTCTTTCTTTCTTCTTTCTTCTTTCTTCTTTCTTCTTTCTTCTTTCTTCTTTCATTCCTCTGTGAAGTATTGGTAGTGGTTGTCTCATTCTGAGAATTGCCTTAAAGAACAGTTAGCCCATAATGTTTATGTGAAGAAAATAAGTGACTAGGCCAAAGGCCAGATAACATCTTAGGTGAGTGAGAAAGTGAAAGCTTCATCTAATGAGTAAACTCCCTAGATAAGATAAAGCAAAATTATCAGATTATTGTGTTTTCTTTTTAAAATTGCCAGTGATGAGGACACAATCTACCCTTTTAACAGTTTTTTTCTATATTTAAAAAATGTTTTCCATGTTGCAGCAGCATTATTGTTATTATTGTTGGTATTATTGTTGGTATTGGTTTTTTTAAAACTTAAGACAGGTTGTAATCCTATAAATACTTATCTGGACATTTTCTTCCCAGGAGAATTGCACTCTCAGAGTTCATTCTTTCCCTAGACTTTCCTCTTGTGTCTTCCAAAATATTATCAAATATTCTTTCCTTAGATAAGAAATATTGTAGTCCTGTTCTGATAAAGAATCTTGGACATGCAGCAGGACAATTCCCATGTAAGTGTGTGATCTCTAATTCAAGGACTTTGTCAGCTCACCAAGGGGCACAATAAAGCTATTGTTAATATTGCAGATACATCCAATATACAACCTAAAGAAAAAGAAAATCAAACAAACAAACAAAAAAGGCACTTCAAGCAAAATATCTGACAGCTTGAATGGAATTCAGAATCTTTCTATTTACATTTATGTTGAGATTTATTTATTTATTTATTTGAGAGTGAAAAATCTGAGGCTTTTGAGAAGGAGAAATCAGTGTTGCTATCCAAATAAAGTATTTCTCTGTTCTGAAATGAGTAAGGATAATCCAATGAAGACAAGCCTCTAATTTATTATTCACACATCACTCTTTTATTATTCAGAGCATTCATTTAGTAATTAGCTATACTTCAGCCATGATGAATCTGTTTGACTCAGTGTTTAGTTCCAAATGAAATAAATGTATATCTGCTCATGTGTTCTACTTTCACAGTGCTCTGGTGCAAGGGTCGGAATTGGCGGCTCGCGAGCCAGATCTGGCTCTTTGGCCTCCTGACGCTGGCTCTTTTTCCATCTTTGCCGACCGACATCAGAAAGCCGGTCTCCGGAAGCGGCGCGAACCCTGGAGAAGACGCTGAGACAGAGACGCTGATTGGTGGAGGCTCAGAAGGAAGGGCGCCCCCACCAATCAGCGTCCCTGTTTCTTCTCCAGGAGAAGAACCCTGGAGAAGAAACGGAGACGCTGATTGGTGGCAGCGCCCTTCCTTCTGAGCCTCCACCAATCAGCGTCCCTGTTTCTTCTACAGGAGAAGAACCCTGGAGAAGAAACTGAGATGCTGATTGGTGGCAGCGCCCTTCCTTCTGAGCCTCCACCAATCAGCGTCCCTGTTTCTTCTACAGGAGAAGAACCCTGGAGAAGAAACGGAGATGCTGATTGGTGGCAGCGCCCTTCCTTCTGAGCCTCCACCAATCAGCGCGCGCCAAAGCGCCCCCTTCCACGCGATTGGCTCCCGCCCGCAAACCCCGCCCCCTGGCTCTCGAGCACTTCAAAATGTGCACGAGCATACCAAAATGGCTCTCGGCTCAAAAAGTTTGCCGACCCTTGCTCTGGTGTGTGGGCAAAGCTATATTGCAAGAATCAAATTTTAAAACAAGGTGATTTTATAGGAGTATGTCATTTCTTTTAGACAGGTAACATTCTTCAGGAAAAATTAGGCACCTCCTAATAACTTTGACTCTACGTTTACAAAAACAATTTGTGTAGGATAGGCTTGCACAACTTGTTGGCTTCCAAACCAATGGCAGTTCCATCAGCAACTGCATATAGCCAGGCAGATGTTTGATAGTCTTCGTGTTTTTGCATGCCTAGACAGACTGCAACAAGAAGTTTATCTAGCCCTTGGTGGGCTGGATACTTAATGGTATGGCTGGTACTTAAATGGTACATTGTTTTCTACTTGGTGATCACAAGTTGCACAGGCCTACCTTAGTATATTTCTCAAAATAATGGAGAGCTGTCTGGTGCCAATTGCATATCTCTTGAAAATTTTGTTTATGTGTACAAAATGAACACTATGAAAAAGCTATTAGTGCATTTGTGATTTGTTTGGAGTCTGAATGCATAAAACCTTTTTAAAAACCATGAAACCACCCAATTTATTTCATTTCAAGCTCTTACTGGGTTTGTTTTCCTTTCCTGTGTGGTTGACTTTATGAAATATCCGAGACTTTTTGAAATAATATTTAAAATAAACTTATGTAAACAATGGGGCCTACATATGGAGTTGAGAACTACAATTTGAAGTCAGACTTCCTTTGCTTGAGTAGAAATGCTTCTAAGTCATCAAACAATAATGAGTTTGGTTGGTGCATTTAAGAAAAGAACTTTAGCAAATACGATAATACCACCAAAGGAAGCTTCAAAATGAATTTTCTGCATGTAGAAATAGAAAAGCCTTTTGCTGTATTGCTCATTGTCATCTGAATCCAGATGCTTTAGTTCATACTTCTCCAACTTGATGCCTTTTGGCTATGTTAGACTTCAACTCCCATAATTCCTAGCAGGCAAGGTTAAAGCTGGTCTGTCTACTCAATCAGCTCTGACAATAGTTCTACAAGACTTTTCTAGATTTACATATTTCACTAGAATTGCAAAAAGAGAAAAACCCAAACTGCAGAAGCTATGATTGTATGCTTTTATTGTTTTCTAGTTCTAAGTGTGTTTGTGTGTGTGTGTGTGTATGGTTATGATTGTGAATTTCCCTTTGAACTGTTTTGGTGTAGAAACACTGGAAGAAAAACAATGAGAAAGGAAAGCAAGTAAGTCCTATATACTTTATGCCTTATTCTAACTGACTATAGGTAGTTGAGTGTAAAAAATTCCTCAAATAGCACATATGGCTTAAAAGTCCAATCTAATATAATGCAATCTGATAAATTTGTATAGAGCTTTGGTGATTTTTCCAGAGTTAGGGTCATGCACAGTGAACAAAAAAAAAAAAGGGGGGGGGAATCAATATATTTTGTTCTCCATATTAATATCTTATCCTGCAATCTAACAGACCTGATTCATTGATCAGTTCAATTTAATGGAGTCTAGTCCTGTCAGTGCACTGGGAACTATTTCTTCCATAGAATTTAATAGAACAATGTATGCACTGCAGATTACGTATGGAATTTAAAATCATTTGCATTTAATTTCACCTAAAGTGAATGGTTTGGCGAAAGTTCTGATTAACTTTGGAAGGAAGAACAAGATTATGATAAGTTTTAATTTAGAGCCAGTTTGGTCTAGTGCTTAAGGTGCTGGGCTAGAAACCAGGAGTCTGAGAGTTCTAGTCCTGCCTTAGGCATGAAAGCCAGCTGGGTGACCTTGGGCCAGTCACTCTCTCTCAGCCCAACTCACCTCACAGGGTGGTTGTTGTGGGGAAAATAGGAGGAGGAAGGCGTATTAGGTATGTTCGCTGCCTTGAGTTATTTATAAAAATAATAAGATAGAAACTAAATAAGTAAGTAAGTAAGTAAGTAAATAAATATAAGATTCTCAGTGGAGGATACCAACTGTCTAAAGTTTTTTTTAAAAAAAGTTTGAGCACCATTTGGAACTTCCTGTTCATTTATGACTTGCTAAGGTTTTGCATGAAGTTACAGGAGATATAAAGAATATAGGGTTGGCCCAAGACATTTTTTCTTTTAAGGCAGAACTGTGGTGTCCCCTGAGACAAAAGGCATAGTACCCAAGGCTGACCCTAGTGCGGAAAATCTCTGAACATAATTGACTGACAATTTTATGGCCTTTCAAGAAAGCCATAGTCTTCTTTTTAACGTGGCTGACTCAGATCTGCCCTGGGCTATCCAGCATTATATTAATAATTTTCTATCCCCTGTTTACTCTCCATTCCATTGTCACTTCCCCAACTCTTCCCATGCTTAGTGTTTACATCTAGACTCTCAACATTTGTGGCCTGAGACCTTATTGGCTCAAATAAAATCAACACACATGTATGAAATGGATTTTATTTTTATGTTTGCCTTTGAGTCACTCATGATTCCTGGCAACTGCCTGGACAAGTCCTTGCAGTTTTCTTGGCAACATTTTTGGAAGTGGTTTGCCATTGCCTTTTTCCTAGGGCTGAGAAAGAGTGACTGGCCCAAAGTCACTCAGCTGGCTTTGTGCCAAAGCAGGGCTAGAACTTAACAATCTCCCAGTTTCTAGCCTAGTGGTTTTAACCACAGCAAACAGGCTCTCATGAAGTGGAGTCATACTCTCCCCCTTTGCCTCCTGCAGAGGAGGCAGCATGCCTTACCTCAAGGCTTTGTTTTGTATAGTGGATACTCTCCCTCTTGAAGTATTGAGGCAAGAATGATCTATCTCAGATGGTAGCCACCAAAGTGGCACAGAAGTTATTGTGTTGGTAAAAACTCCACTCTGCTGTCTGGAAGTAGGGATTTGCTTTAGTTTGCAATTTTGCTTCAATGGAGCACTTTGCTCAAAGCTTATATGAAGTAAACTACCCTTTGAAGTTCCAAACACCCTAAAAACAGTTTCTACTAAAGCTAGATGTATTAATAGACCATCTTTCAATGAATAATTCACAATGCTAAATGTGTATTTTGTTAATCTATGTTTAATTCATTTATATTTCTAATCTACTTTTCGTCTAGTGAGGATATTCAAGGTAGCTCATAAGGCAGCTAACAATACAAAATGATGCTAATGCAACAAGTAATATAATAACTAAAACAGACAATGCCTAAACAAATAAATAAGCAGAATAAATAAAAGAACTAAGCTACCAGGACTAAAAATACCTTCCCTCAAGTACTCATTTAAAGTAGTTTAGATAGAGAGATTGTGTTGTAGAGAATTGTAGCATGTAACTATGTTGATGAGAGTCAATTTGGTGTAGTGGTTAAAGGCACCAGGCTAGAAACAGGGAGATCATGAACTCTAGTCCCGCCTTAGGTACAAAGCCAGCTGGGTGACCTTGGGCCAGTCACTTTCTCTCAGACCTAGAAAGAAGGCAATGGCAAATCACTTCCAAAAAATGTTGCCAAGAAAACTGCAGAGACTAGCTCATGTAGTTGCCAAGAGTCAAGACTGAGTTGAAGGCACAAACAAAACAAAATCCATCTATTGATAAAGAGATAAAGTTCTCTTTGCACTTTAGAGTTCTATAGGAAAAGAACAGAATAATGTTTTATAATGAGTCAGATCATCCAGCTAGCCCAAGGGTTCAGGCAAAGGTCTTTCCTTCTATCTTATCCTTTAACTAATATTTATTTATTTATTTATCTATCATATTGATATAGCCACCCTTCTCACAGAAAAGTGACTCTAGGCAGCACACAACAAAAAACAATCGTAAAATCAAAATATTAAAACAAGTACAATTAAAAAGCCATCCACAATATTATTAATAACAAGACAGTAAGGAAAAATTGTTGTTAAAAACAATGCAGCCATCCCAATAGACCACCATATCCTTGAGATCCCTAAGCCTGCTGACACGGCCATGTTTGGAAGGATATCAAGGATGGGGCCAATTTCACCTCAGGGGGGATGATGTTCCACAGGGCGGGCAGTATGCAAACCTTGAAGCTTCTGCATGCCAATAAGTTATTGTATTACTATATTAAGGTCCACTGTATCTGCACCTGTCTTCAGTATTCAGCAATACATAATTTTCTGGAAGACCATCAGTGATATAATTTTGGAACCACTAATATCTGTAGTTAGCATGTGACATTAAGTATCTTTGATAAACCTATTTGGTCAATACAGCTTTCATAAAATTGCAGTTGTTACTGCAACTGCTAAAAACATCATCCAGCATATTCTGGAAAATGCCAGAATTTTTTCCAGTCTCAGAATCGTTTAAAACTGAGGAAATGGAGAAGGAGACTAAGACACTTTGAAGAACAGAAATGATGTTGGTGTGCTGCAGAATACAGTTGAAAACTTTATTGTATTTTATACATTTCAAACATTCCAAACTGGAATATGAGGAGTAAGTAATATTTAAAGTTTAAATTATAAAGTAATATAATTTAAAAGAAAAAAGAGAGAGGGAGAAGGAGAAGGAGAAGGAGAGAGAGAATCAATGTAGGATGGATTAGGAGAATTACTAGAACCCTTTTATTTTTTAAAAAAGAAATTCCCAGACCATAATGTCCTTTCAGAGTTCAAATGTCAGGCTGCCTTTGGATAGCAATCATGGTGGCATTGGTGAAAGAGAGGCAGAGACAGAGAGTGTCTTTAATGGTGACAAGCCTGGTTAACTCCATGAGATCCATTGTCCTTTGTCTCCCTTTCTCCCCATGGTAGCACCTGCTGACTTATATGGGGGTACATGGTGGGGAGCCAACTAGCGTGGCAGTTGGTCATGCATCATCTAGGGAAAGAGTTTTCTTCACCCTTGTGTGCAGAGTGCAAAAGGCCCTTCAATTTCCTTTACAGAATTTCTTTCCATTTTCCCCTGATTGACTAGCTTTCTATTGACTGAAAAGTCATTTTCTTTGCCTAGTCTACTGAGAAGTAAAATAAAATGTTTTCTCAGAGAGTCTAACATCTTTTTTTCTCCCTTCACAGCATTAAATGGGGGTGGGGTGGAGTTTGCAGCCTATTATAACAAGGTAAAAATGATATTGTTGTTCTGTTGCACTTCTCTCCACTCCTACTCACCCTCTTGGCCTTGCCTACATGTCAAAAGGGAGCAAATGATGCATTAAAAGCTTGAAAGCTGAAATAAAGATTAGGTGTAAAGTGCTATTGATCCCTTTATGTAAGGAAACCAAGACATACTCCACTTGACTGTCAGGTTCCATTTTCAGCAAGTTACCCAGATGGAAGGCTGGAAACTTCTACAAAGAAATCTTTAAAGTGTGGTTGAAAGTATCAAATAGGATTAGGAAAGCTAGTAGAAACAGTAGTTAGAAATGGCATTGGTCTGGCTGAACTACAGTGGGACACTCTTGCCTGAGCAAATTTAATACTCAAGGTGCTCATACAATGAACTGTTTAAGTCCCTGCATTGATGCTTAAGAGACCATGAGGCCACTTTTTCAAAATTTGCTCCTGGACAGTGAACAGATTCAAGATCAAGTCTGAATCTCGGATGTACCATGGGAGGCAGAAACAAATTGATTGTCAGCTTGATCACCAAGTATGTTTTGTATTAAAGTGGTTGGATGTTTCTCCACCTTGGAATTCTTTGGTATAGATGACCAAAAATCAGATAGAATATAGGTGAATATATATGTACATATATATTTCACATATAGGTGAAACTAGGGGAAATACGGAAGGAAGGAAGGAAGGAAGGAAGGAAGGAAGGAAGGAAGGAAGGAAGGAAGGAAGGAAGGAAGTTTTGAAAAAAACTCATCAAATTCCTCAGTGGAGTCCTCACATTAATACTTGGGATTTACAGAAAACATTAAATACCTGTATAGGGTGCTATTCAAACCATTTTGCTAGTTTGTTTTTGGTATCTTGCTGGGAATTTAAGATTTGTGAAACAGTAAACTACAGTGTGTGCTGTGAGTAGAATCTTTTCATTAACACCCGCCCCCGAGAATTCATATTTGTGTTCCGCATACCTCTATACATGCACAAGAGTTTCTCCACCACTTTGAAGAGTAATTCCTCACTTGCGTGTCCCTGCAGTCAGTGAACCAATATGCCCTAGAAATGAATAGGGTAGAATATAGTATGCTTGATCAGAAGTGCACCCTACAGGTTATCTTATTTTTATATATTTCTTTAAGAATAAATGTTCTTTATATATTTCTTCAAGAATAAAGATGGGGGAAATGCATGGATAGCTACATGCTATCATGATAGCTACACGATCAACATGTATACATCGTGATGATCTTATCACAATGCAGCTACTTCCAGCTTCAGGTAGGAAATTTTATATATACATTTTCTTGCTAAGGATGAATGAATCTCTCAATTTTTATTTTACTCATGTTTTATATCTTTCCTGACTGTAGATTTGTTTCATAACATTTTAACTAACCAGTTGGGATGAAGAAAACATATAGCAATGCATTTCTTTTTAAAAAGTAATGCTATAACAAGAAATAATAATGCAACTGCTACCATAATAAACATACCATTTCAAATGTAATGCTCCGGAACCACTTGCAGACTGACTAGCAGCATATAATTGAGAGTGTTTTATGTATTAACCCCAACTGAGAGTGTTTTATGTACTCTGTTTGAATACATGTTGTTTTTATTAAAAACTTGAGTTGGATTTGTCTTAAATGCATTTTTATTAAAGAAGTAGTTATCTCTATCTATCTATCTATCTATCTATCTATCTATCTATCTATCATCTATCTGTCTATCATTACCATTCTATTTGGTCAGGCAGATTTCATTTTGCTTTAGAAGAGATATAATTTTGGTATTTCATCTGTTCTTTTAGGTTTATTTCATCCCTCTTCCATGTTGTTTGCAAATTCAGATACATAGAAACACAAAATTGGTGTTAATGTCTGTATATATTTCTACTCAGATTGTTCCAAATATCTGTCTCTTTATACAAACTTTTTGTAGGGTTTCAGTCTTTGTAAATTGTCTCCATCTAATTTAAAGGTTCCTTATCCTTATTTTTCCTAACTGAACCTATTTGAATATGTTGTTGTTGTAGTAGTTATTATTATTACTATTATTATTGTTGTCATTATTTCCAAAGCCTTCATTCCAAATCTCCCATCACCTTCTCAGCAATGTATGTTAAGTTTCAGCACTAGACTACATCAAGTCTTTGTACTTTTAAGTTATTGTCTAGCCTGTGTACTTCTAATATGCTCTTGAAATTTCTATTAGCACTCTACAATTACTTTTATTATACAACAAAAATTAGCATTTCATCATAGGCACCACTGTTTCCTGAAAGATCCAGTTCTAAAGCATACAGAAAATTCATTAGGCCACAGGGGAAACTGATAGCAATGGATACAAATTAGGAATCAATCAAATCAATTAGACATAAATTAGTAGCAAATGGTGTATTAGGGTCCAGTGAGCCCTGAAGATATGAGTTCTTAAAAGAAAAAAAGAAGAAAAACTCAGTTGTTAATGCCACTGAATTAGAGGTTAGCAGTGACCCATGAAAATTAATAAAGTAATGCTTGATAATTTTAGTTAAAACATGTATAATAATATCTCTGAATAAATATTCATTTAGCCAGTTGCTAAAATAATTAATTTTAATTAACTGGTCTGCAGCCCAAAAAGCATACTTAGGAGAAAATCCTGCAGAAGTAGGTGTTACTTGTGAATAAACAATGGTAGATTAATTAAATCCAAGTACTTCCTGGATTTACAGTATATCTTGCTTATAACCTACGAAGTCATGGGGAAACCTATCCACCCCATCCATATCTATTAAGATAACCAATTGGCATCATTAGAAGCACATTAGGTAAAAAAGGAAAGGACCTTATCTGTAATGGTGTCCAGGAATGTGCTAAAGGAATCCTTCAGCACCTGCACGATCCCAATTAAAAACAGAAGCAGAAAGCAGAGGCTTGGTATCTTTTCTCTATAACCACTTTAATCTCTACTCTCTGCATTCTGGTATAAGTATCCCTCTAAAATTGCCTAGAGTTCCCATAGCAGCCATGGTGATAGAGAAGTGCAGAATCAGTGCCTGACCTTCAGGGGTTTTAGAAAATGGCTGGCTGGTTATGAAATAAATAAATAAACAAAATAATGTTGAATAGTAGCTGCATAGTAACTGTATTGCATGATTTATATTCTGATCTATTCTGTTTTGATCCTAGACACTATATACATAGAGAAAGAGAGAGGGAGTCAAACGTCACTTGTTCTACCACATTATGATTGGGCATCTGTTATTGGGTAGTATATGCTTGTAAGGCAGCGTGAGCTAAAACAGAAAAGCTGCAAGGAAGAAAAAGAACTAGGTACACACTCCATGTCCCCCTTCTAATTATTTTTTCCAAAGGGGGGGGAAATGACCCTCTGCCACTTGTTAAATCATTAGTGGCCTGATAGTAGATTAGATTAGTAGATTAGGGGGCGTGGTGGCTCAGTGGGTAAGACGCCAGGCTTGTCGATCGGAAGATTGCAAGTTCGGAGGTTCGAATCCCTAGCCCTGCGTGCAGAGTGAGCTCCCACACTAGCTCCAGCTCTTGCCAACCTAGCAATTCGAAAGCATGCAAATGCAAGTAGATGAATAGGTACCACTTCGGTGGGTAGGTAACAGCGTTCCGCGCACGTCATGCGGCCACATGACCGTGGAAGCGTCTTTGGACAACGCTGGCTCTTCGGCTAACAAACGGAGATGAGCACCGGCCCCTAGAGTCGGACACGACTGCACAAATGTGCATGGGGTACCTTTACTTTAGTAGATTAGAAGGCACTGGTAGATCTTAGAAGACTTGCAAGCATAATATACCTCATCCAGCCTTTCTCAACCTTTTGACCCTGGAGGAACCCTTGAAATATTCTTCAGGCCTCGGGGAACCCCTGCACATTCAGGCTCAAATATAGACCAGAACTTACAAAATTATTATATTTGTTTCATGTGTAGGCCTGTCTATATGCATTAACAATGTTCTTAAACTAAAACTAAAGAATGAAACTTACCTCTTTAATGTGAAGTTGCCCAAATTTGAAATATTTTTTTTAAATAAGTCATGATCTCCCAGGGAACCCCTAGGGACCTCTTGTGGAACCCTAGGGTTCCACGGAGCCCTGGTTGAGAAACCCTGACCTCATCTATAAACAGAAAAAGCTGTTCATTGATTTTGAGCAGTGTTCTTTGTGCAGCTCTGCTAGCTGGCTTTTGTATAGATTTCTATGTTAAAATTACTTATCTTTGGTCACACAGGTGTAGATTTTATACTGCTACAGATCATCAGCCTCTCCCCTGACAGTTATTAGCCTGCTCCTAGCTCTGATAGAGAGACCTCATGATTTTAGAAATAATTAAATAAATCCCAGGCTAAAATCTGGGTGCTCTGACGTTAACACAGAAACAAATGTTCTGTTCCCAATGGAAAGGGGTGCTTCACATTTGCTTCCTCCCATGTAATTATATTGTCACTAATTGCCTATTAAGGGTTTGTTTACTTTTAATGGGTTTGGTGATCCATTTATGTTTGGTGTGGTTTTTTTGTAAGCCACCCAGAGTTGCAGTGTTTTGAGTTGGGTGGCCATATACATTTCTTAAATAAATACATAAATTTTCCTTCTATGTAGAAAAATAAAGCCCAGCTATTGTGGTTAGACTAGGGGCGTGGTGGCTCAGCAGGTAAGACGCCAGGCTTGTTGATTGGAAGATCGCAAGTTTGGAGGTTCGAATCCCTAGTCCCATGTGACGGAGTGAGCTCCCGCACTCGCCCCAGCTCTTGCCAACCTAGCAATTCAAAAGCATGCAAATGCAAGTAGATTAATAGGTACCACTTCGGTGGGTAGGTAACAGCATTCTGTGTGGGTCATGCCGGCCACATGACCGTGGAAGCGTCTTCGGACAATGCTGGCTCTTCAGCTAACAAACGGAGATGAGCACTGGCCCCTAGAGTTGGACACGACTGCACAAATGTGTGGGGGGAATCTTTACCTTTTAGCTTTATTGTGTTTAGACCAAAACCTGCCTTTTCTCCCTTACATAGTATCGCCTGTCTCTGATAGGGACCTTATAAAGTGGGGTGCATGGAAGAGAGAAGAAAAGTACAATGTGGTCCCCATGGATCTTTTCAGCATGTCAGTCATCCTCTCATGCACATTCCACCAGTCATGATGGCTGGTGTTCTGCTAGCTTATTAATAAAAATCTGGGGCAGTACGATGGTCCACACTGGGTACACATCAAAATGGAATTTATCTGTACACATTGTTTTTCTTAAGTTGCCTTTGATTGCAGACTTAAACTGGTGTTCTCTGAGTGAAGAAACATATGCTAAAGAAGAACTTGTCATGCAGGACATCCATAATTAAAAGGGAGCTTCAATGAAAAGCATTTCACAATACCTCCATTAAGCTTTGCCATATTCCAAAAGAACATGAGCTGCAGTGTAAAGAAAGTCAGCTGAAAGCAGAGGAGAGCTTTATGGAAGACGCATATTACTAATGCATGACAATGTGCTCAGGCCAAGTACAGAAGAAGACATAATTGGTGCTTTTAATCATTGTGCAAATTTTATTACCAGTGAAATCCCTAGTACACAAAAAAGAATAAAGGAAAAGAAAAGGATAGATGATCTTTACTGGTACAGCAATAGCTTTTATTTTGGAGAACGTGATGACCTCAGTCATTTTATGATCACTGATCCTGGCTGGAGGATTATCTTCTTGTGAAAAGAAAGCTAGGGTTACTCCCTTGAAGACCACACTGATCAGGACATTTGAACCTCACTGGCTAGGGTCACTGCAAGGTTAAAGCAATGGATAACCTGTTCCAAATATACTTCACTTAGAGGCATTAAAGCATCAATTCCCAAGCTCCATATTACAGACAGAATAGTGTACTAGAAAGTAAAATATTTCTAACAGTGTGCCCCCTGACCCCTACCCCAGGAAGTTCTGCATGGCATTCCTTTAGCAGCAAAAAAATTGCCAAGAGTAGAGCCTTGTCATAAAAAAGGATTCCTTTTTTAAACAACAAAGTAAACTTTTCCTACATGGAAAGTTTATTGCTCTTCCCAAATTCATAGCAACAATAATATAAATAGTAGATTAAAATGGGGCAACTGTAGAGTGAGCCCAAATCATATGTGTCAGAATCCCCAATTTATAGCATAAGAAGATTGACATGTATCTCTAGTTAAAGATCTGCTGAGATCCAATAACCTTGAAAAAGAATATTTGATGAATTAATCGCATTTTTAAAGTCACAGGAAACATATTTAACTGTCTTTAAAACTCCAGTTATTGATTTCTCTCAATAGGACATATACACTTTTTATTCCGATATTTTTTGCAAATTACAAATGCCTGTTTTCATAATGCTCTTCAGCTTTCTATAGAAATAAACTGTGGGTTTATTCAGCTAAAACACTTAATTGAATATAGCCGTTCTGTGTATTGTTGTTTATTCGTTCAGTCGCTTCCGACTCTTCGTGACTTCATGGACCAGCCCACGCCAGAGCTTCCTGTCGGCCGTCACCATCCCCAGCTCCCCCATGGTTGAGTCTGTCACCTCCAGAATATCATCCATCCATCTTGCCCTTGGTCGGCCCCTCTTCCTTTTGCCTTCCACTTTCCCTAGCATCAGCTTCTTCTCCAGGGTATCCTGTCTTCTCATTATGTGGCCAAAGTACTTCAGTTTTGCCTTTAATATCATTCCCTCAAGTGAGCAGTCTGGCTTGATTTCCTGGAGTATGGACTGGTTTGATCTTCTTGCAGTCCAAGGCACTCTCAGAATTTTCCTCCAACACTACAGCTCAAAAGCATCTATCTTCCTTCGCTCAGCCTTCCTTATGGTCCAGCTCTCACAGCCATAGGTTACTACAGGGAATACCATTGCTTTAACTATGCGGACCTTTGTTGTCAGTGTGATGTCTCTGCTCTTAACTATTTTATCAAGATTTGCCATTGCTCTCCTCCCAAGAAGCAGACGTCTTCTGATTTCCTGGCTGCAGTCAGCATCTGCGGTAATCTTTGCGCCTAGAAATACAAAGTCTGTCACTGCCTCCACTTTTTCTCCCTCTATTTGCCAGTTATCAATCAAGCTGGTTGCCATAATCTTGGTTTTTTTGAGGTTTAACTGCAACCCAGCTTTTGCACTTTCTTCTTTCACCTTCGTCATAAGGCTCCTCAACTCCTCCTCACTTTCAGCCATCAAAGTGGTATCATCTGCATATCTAAGATTGTTAATGTTTCTTCCAGCGATTTTAACTCCAACCTTGGATTCCTCAAGCCCAGCACGTCGCATGATGTGTTCTGCGTACAGGTTGAATAGGTAGGGTGAGAGTATACAGCCCTGCCGTACTCCTTTCCCAATCTTAAACCAGTCCGTTGCTCCGTGCTCTGTTCTTACCGTTGCTACTTGGTCATTATACAGATTCCTCAGGAGGCAGACAAGATGACTTGGTATCCCCATACCACCAAGAACTTGCCACAATTTGTTATGATCCACACAGTCAAAGGCTTTAGAATAGTCAATAAAACAAAAATAGATGTTTTTCTGAAACTCCCTGGCTTTCTCCATTATCCAGCGGATATTGGCAATTTGGTCTCTAGTTCCTCTGCCTTTTCTAAACCCAGGTTGTACATCTGGCAATTCTCGCTCCATGAATTGCTGGAGTCTACCTTGCAAGATCTTGAGCATTACCTTACTGGCATGTGAAATAAGTGCCACTGTTCAATAGTTTGAACATTCTTTAGTGCTTCCCTTTTTTGGTATGGGGATATAAGTTGATTTTTTCCAATCTGATGGCCATTCTTGTGTTTTCCAAATTTGCTGGCATATGGCATGCATCACCTTGACAGCATCATCTTGCAAGATTTTAAACAGTTCAGCTGGGATACCGTCGTCTCCTGCTGCCTTGTTATTAGCAATGCTTCTTAAGGCCCATTCAACCTCACTCTTCAGGATGTCTGGCTCTAACTCACTGACCACACTGTCAAAGCTATCTCCAATATTATTATCCTTCCTATACAGATCTTCCGTATATTCTTGCCACCTTTTCTTGATCTCTTCTGCTTCTGTTAGGTCCTTACCATCTTTGTTTTTGATCATACCCATTTTTGCCTGGAATTTACCTCCGATGTTTCTAATTTTCTGGAAGAGATCTCTTGTCCTTCCTATTCTATTGTCTTCTTCCGCTTCCGCACATTGCTTGTTTAAAAATAATTCCTTATCTCTTCTGGCTAACCTCTGGAATTTTGCATTTAATTGGGCATATCTCCCCCTATCACTGTTGCCTTTTGCTTTCCTTCTTTCTTGGGCTACTTCCAGTGTCTCAGCAGACAGCCATCTTGCCTTCTTGGTTTTCTTTTTCTTTGGGACGTTTTTTGTTGCTGCCTCCTGAACAATGTTGCAAACTTCTGTCCATAGTTCTTCCGGGACCCTATCTACTAAATCTAGTCCCTTAAATCTATTCTTCACCTCCACTGCATATTCCTTAGGAATATTAGTGAGCTCATATCTAATTGATCTGCGGGTCTTCCCTATTCTCTTTAGTCTGATTCTAAATTTTGCAATAAGAAGTTTGTGATCTGAACTACAGTCAGCTCCAGGTCTTGTTTTTACCGACTGTATAGACGTCTGCCACCTTTGGCTGCAAAGGATGTAGTCAATCTGATTTCGGTGTCGACCATCTGGTGAAGTCCATGTATAAAGTCGTCTTTTAGGTTGTTGGAAGAGAGTGTTTGTTATGCACAGTGAGTTGTCTTGGCAAAATTCTATCAGCCTATGTCCTGCTTCATTTTGTTCTCCCAGACCATGCTTGCCTGTAATTCCAGGGGTCATCTGACTACGCACCTTAGCATTCCAGTCTCTTGTAATGAAAATAACATCTCTTTTTGGTGTATTATCCAGTAGGTGCTGCAGATCCTCTTAGAACTGATCTACTTCTCCTTCTTCAGCATCTGTGGTTGGGGCGTATATTTGGATCACTGTGATGTTAAATGGCTTACCCTGAATTCGAATTGAGATCATTCTATCGTTTTTTGGATTGTATCCAAGCACTGCTTTAGCCACTCTATTATTAATTATGAAGGCTACTCCATTTCTTCTGTGGTCCTCTTGTCCACATTAGTAGATCTGGTGGTCATCTGATGTGAAGTGGCCCATTCCAGTCCATTTCAGTTCACTGACACCTAAAATGTCTATATTTAATCTTGACATCTCACCAATAACCACATCCAATTTTCCCTGGCTCATAGATCTTACATTCCAGGTTCCTATGGTGTGTTGATCTTTAGAACATCGGATTCGTCGTTCACCACCAGCACCGTCGGCCGCTAGCCGTCCTTTCGGCTTTGAGCTAGCTGCGTCATCACATCTGGCTAGTTGAACGTATCCTCTGTTCCTCCCCAGTAGCATTTTGACCATCTTCCGACCTGGGAGTCCCATCTTCCGATGGTATACCGACATATCTCTGGTTGTACTGATCCATTTAGTTTTCACGGCAAGAATACTGGGGTGGGTTGCCATTACCTTCCCCAGGGATCGTATTTAGTCTGACCTCTCTGCCACGACCTTCCCGTCTTGGGTGTCCCTTCACGGTTTAGCTCATGGTTTCATTGAGGTGCTCAAGCTCCAGCACCACGACAAGGTAACAATCTCCTTTGCTGGAGTGTGTTCTGTGTATTAGACCATCAAAAATCCTCTTGCAGCGCATCAAATGTTTTAATCTTTAATCAAATGTTTTAAAGGAATCTTTAACAATAAGCTATTCTAGAGTATTAATATTTATTTATTTAATTTATTTATTTATCTGATTTTATCACCGCCCGTCTCCCCCCAATGGGGGATTCTGGGCGGTTTACAATAAGATCACCATTAAAATTCAATACAAATTACAAATACAATAAATATACAAATATAGATATGAATAACCAAAAAATATAAATGGAATATAAATGGAATTTATCCACACAATAAGCCATAAAAGCTTCATAAAAGCGAAGCAGAAGCATCCGCCTAGAGAGGACCCTGTGGCTTTCTAGATGTTATTGAATTGACCATCATCAGCCATGTTGTGCAGGAGTTTTATGGATTGTGGTGAGCTGCCTGGAGTCATTGTGTGAGATATAAGTTCATTTTCAAGGAGGACATCAGGAATCACTTTGAAGCCTTGAACCTCATTGATAGAGATCTGGAGGAACTTGTATTAATATTGCTTTTTCGTTTAATGTGCGCAAACTTTCCCCAGTTTCTCTTGCCAAACCACATACTTAAGACGGCATCGCGTGAGTCCGGCAGAGCGATCTTCCCATTGGCTGTTCCGCTCTCCTGATGCCTAATATCCTTTTCTGTTCAAATCCTTAAAAAAACTGAGGTTTAGATTGTAAATATCCAAAATTATCATTTTTTCATGCGTGCAAAGATCAAACTTAAACCTCTGCCCCAAATCTCCCAAATACATTTTGTAGCTTTTAATGCTGGGAAAACAACTACATTTTGGCTAAAAGAAGAACCAAAACTATGCTGATGTACCACATAATAGCTTTCTAGTTGTGCCTATAATGGTCTTTGGAATAAATCATTTTGATTCCACAAAAAACCCGAAAATTTTTCTTTAGGGTTTTGTTGTAGGAGTTTTTTTGTCTGTTTTTCTCTTTATCTTTCTGCATATTATAGCAATATAGCATCATAGCAGCAATATCAATCTTGACCATTTTAAAATTTATTTTCCTTTTATTTTGGTTTATTTTGATTTTTGTAGTCATGTTTTGTTTTTGTTTTTGTTTTTAATTGTTTTATTTTTTATTTTAATATTTACCATGGACATTTTAAAGTTATTTATATCATGTAAAGCACTAAGAACTGGTTTGGATTGTGGCAGGATATGAATGAATGAATGAATGAATGAATGAATGAATGAATGAATGAATGAATGAATGATATTGTTAAATCCCAAGACTAAGTTCTTCTCAATGGTGGGACCTTTGCACTGGAACTCACAATGACATGGTTTTATCTCAGGAGGTTTATCTGAAAAAATTATTTATTTATTTATTTATTTATTTATTTATTTATTTATTTATTTATTTATTACATTTGTATGCTTCCTGACTCCTAACAACTCTCCCTTTTATCCTTTAAAACTATATTTAAGAAAACTTTTGCTACTGACATTGAACTAGTCTAATTAATTGTTTGTAGCTTTCTATGTAGATATAGTCTTAGAGTTTTAAAAGAAGTTTTTTCTTTTCTATTACATCTTATTGCATAGTGCAATAAACACAGTGATTAATCCCGATTAAAGATTTAAATGCATATTCACATAACAAAAATGTATTACAGCTCTTCCAAAGTTATTTCATAAAAGGTGATAATTAAAGTATCATAATCAACAGGATATTCATGAAGTTGATTCAGGAAGAAAGGTAAAAATTCATTAACTTGCCTCCATTTTGTTATGAGTGGGAGAAAATTAAATTTGATCCAGATAGCTATGTAGGAAAGATTAACAGATGCACCTGATGACATCTCAGCAGACTTCAAGGTCACAGCTGAGAAGTCACTCTTGCTTCTCCCTTGTGAACAGAAATGTATTGATTGTCCATTTACAACTTAAATGCATATTTTCTTCTTTCTAAAAGTACTGAACATCTTAAAGTACATTCAGAGTCAGGGATCCTAACTTTGATAGAAAACCAAACACAAGCTTCTTGGCTATCAGGCTTAAATGAACCAGATGGAAATTGTCCAGATGGAGGAAAGACACTGCAGTCAAGAAATTTTGCAATTAGTTTTTCAAAAATAGCTATTTTCAGATTTGTCTTTCAGATTACACGAGGCAAAACATTGCACCATCAGTACCCTGATTTTTTTCTTGGTATTACACTTGTTTATGGCTTCAGCAATCATTGATCTGATACATCCATGTTGACAAATGCGCTGACAACCTCACTGAGATGATGCATGAGAGTACTATGCAGGAAAACTGGGTTGGTATGCCTTTAGGATCCAGGATAACTACAATCACCTAAATAGTCACTACCACTTAGCCTGGAAGGCTATAAACAGTTCAGAGTCAAGTGGGGAATGTCCTTGTATGGCTAAGATACAGCTCCTTATTGAGAGTTTTGCTGGGGGAAGCATTGACAGTATTGCACCCTCAGGTTCTAGCTTGGCTCTATCTTGGTTCTATCATCTTAACAATGCCACAGGTAAGGCTCTCTTTTCTATTTAACAACAAAAACAATCCAAAATAATTTTTATGTTTAAAATGCATTAGGCAGTACATACTTCTACTTTTTTAAAGAACAAAGCCAACATTAATCAGAAAAAACAAGGAGGACCACAGTGATATTTCCTGATAATGGTTCTTTTACTGGATGTTAATCTTCTGTGAAAATAAAGGGTGTGAAAATCAGTAAAAGCATTCATTAAGTTTTCTAGGTAGATATGAGAAAAAAAGTTTCACTCTTCAAAGATAACCTTGAACTCATAAAAACAGTGAGTGGTAGAAAAAAACACAATTGTCTTCTGTGTTAGGAAGGAAGGACTACATATATTTAGAAGTTACAGTTTGACCTCATACAGAGGGGATGTAGAGTCCCCACCACCTTCTCCAGGAGCCTTTATGCTAGAAGAGTATTGTCAAGACTTCATTATATAACTAGCCCCTTACCTATTCGTGGCAGCAGTAGCAGTAGCCATGGCTTGACCACATGGCAACAAATCGGTGTTTAATGGGTATGCTCTGTGCTGCCAGATCTTGGCAGTGAGTTCTGTAATAGATGGGTTTGCTTTTTCAGCCATTTTTTCTCTCTCCAGTTGTTTTTCTTAGGGAACTAAATATGCAAAATAGGACAATCTACTGCTTTTGGGTACTCCCCATAAAGTGTAATTTATTTATTTATTTAATCTCTATAGCCGCCCATCTCAACAAGTGACTCTGGGCAGCTTACAATCATAAAAAACATAAAACAGTTAAAATAATTAAAAACAATTAAAAGTACAAAATAAATATATATGGTCGCCAAGTAAACAGTGTATGGATGTTAATATAGCCAAGAAACGGGGCCCTTAACACACTCATGGCCCCAGGACAGGGCACATAACCAGGTGTTCACGGCCTTACGGAAGGCCAACAGGGTCAGGGACATCCTGATCTCTGAAGGGAGAATATTCTTCTCTGCTTCTACAGCAGAGAAGGCACACCTTCTAGTCCCCGCCAACTGACATTCCTTGGCCGACGGGACCCGTAGCATGCCCAACCTTGTTGTTTATTTGTTCAGTTGCTTACGACTCTTCGTGACTTCATGGACCAGCCCACGCCAGAGCTTCCTGGCAGCCGTCACCATCCCCAGCTCCCCCAAGGTCGAGTCCATCACCTCCAGAATATCATCCATCCATCTTGCCCTTGGTCGGCCCCTCTTACTTTTGCCTTCCACTTTCCCTAGCATCAGCATCTTCTCCAGGGTATCCTGTCTTCTCATTATGTGGCCAAAGTACTTCAGTTTTGCTTTTAATATTATTCCCTCAAGTGAGCAGTCTGGCTTTATTTCCTGTAGGATGGACTGGTTTGATCTTCTTACAGTCCAAGGCACTCTCAGAATTTTCCTCCAACACAACAGTTCAAAAGCATCTATCTTCCTTATGCCCAACCTACCAAACCAAATTGGATGGGTAGAAATAACTGGGAGAAGACGGTCCCTTAGGTAACCCAGTCCCAAGCCATGAAGGGCTTTAAAGGTAAGGGTAATCCTATGGGTAAGGGTAATCCTATGTAAGACACAACCTTTTTAGGAGTATATGTAATTCCTCTTGACTGGGTCCACTGACTGGGTCAATTCACTCTTTTTTAGTGTTCCCACAAACACAATTCCCCCAATGATCAAAGTATGTATACAGTGAGAATAGAGCCATAATGAAACTACTGTCCATGACCGTATCAACAATCTTGGAACTGGATTAATACTGGTGCAATGGGGAGCTACAGTGATGGATCCTGGAAGAATGAGGCTGATCATCATTCAGTAGTGTATTCCCCTTATCTATACTTTCTGGCTTTTCCTGTAGATAGGACTGGGGTCTTCATCAGAATCCATGCCCACAAAGAATGGTGTGAATTGGTCTGAATCTGTACATGTTAAAAATTGCGCCAGAAATAGCCCATCCCATCCCATCCCATCCCACCCCATCCAGAAGAAAACACTTCTTTAGGGCTTTCAGAACACAGCATTACATAAGCAATGAATATTGCTCAATGTAGTATCTTGTACTGCAATTGCAAGAAGTTTGAAAGAATCTGTTTTCTGTGAGGAACCTCCAGCAGATAATCAATTTTTCTTTCTCTTTCCTTCCTTCTTTCCTTGCAAAAGCCACACATATACCTGCTTTGCATGTGAAATTGTTGAAAGGCATACCCCCTGCATCAACAATTTTAAAACAAGAATTTTTTTTCCACAGATGGCAACTCAATTAATTGGAAAGATTGAAATCTGATTGCATATTTAATGCTAGCAAGAACCTACTTGTTTAATCTGACATGAAACAGGATCTCCAGGGTTTTTTTTTTCTTTTGGTAAAATCAAAGGTGAGGAAAGAATGATTAATTTTAATAAGCAAAAACTAATTTGTTGAACACAAAGAATATTTTGTACAGAAGGTGAAATAATGTCATGTGAAATTCTTAAAACTTGGTCAGGCAACATACAAATATTTAAATATTTAGCTCATTGCTTTCACTTTCTTATTTATAACTAAGGGGATGTTTGCCTTTCAGTGAATTGCTCATATATGCATGTCATCACTTGATGTTCATCTCAGCTGAACGTATCCACTTTTTCCATAGTAAATTATTGTGTTTGAAGCCTTAGATATATGAGCAGTAAGGTATCATAGAAGACAAATCTCCAAGTGGTAAAAAAACCAAACCACTTCAGACTATAGGTTAAGGGACACCGTTCTTGAATGCTTCTGCATGATAAAATATCCTGAGAATTACAAGAATCAATTGAACAAAGGACAATGCAAGCATGCTATGAAGAAAATGTAATAAAGCTGGGCTTAAATTCTCACACTGGTAGGTTTTCAGATGTTTTATGGTACAAAAAGTATATAGAAAAGGGAAGTAAATTGCTCTAACTGGGGTTAGGATGATAGAAATTGATGGCAGCCATTTTAATTCTGAAGGTGCCCCTTAGAAATGTGCCATGTCAGGGTAACCATAGCTTCCTACCCTAGACGTATTGTTAAGGTGGTGGTGGCCACAAGCCATGCTAGGTGGAAGCAAAAGAAAAGATGAAACCAAGAGAAAGATAGATGGATGGATGGATGGATGGATGGATGGATGGATGGATGGATGGATGGATGGATGGATGGATGACAGAGAGACAGACAGACAGACAGACAGACAGATCAAGAGAAAGATGGATGGATGGATGGATGGATGGATGGAATAGATACTCTCACCTCTGAATTCCTTCCTGCTTTTGCAGAAGGAGAAAGAAGACTGGCATTGGAGATGCCTTTTGGGACCTGCTCTAGGTTGGTAGGAAAACCAGAAATGGGTTGTTTAATGATATTACAATCAAACTTGCCACTTCAAGGTTGTGAAAACCCATTCTGCTCAGGATGGCCTGTCCCTATATGTGAATTTAGAGCCAAATTTCAAGGGATTTTTTTTTTGATGGGGTACCAATTGCATGGATCACCAACAGTGCCACTTGCTGGCAGCTCATCTTGGGTCACCACTAGAAAGATAAACCTTATTATGGTCCATGACCAGCAAATTAAACAGTTGACATCATCATCATCATCATCCAAAAACAAATCTCAGGAAACCATGACATAAGAAAGAAAGCATAGTCATTATCTAGAAAGAATAATAAAAGTGCCTTAAAGTCTGAAACTTTTCTAAGACACCAGCAGGAGTGCAGATGATATTTACTTCAGTACAGTAAGTATGGTTAGCTGGATATTCAAAATAGAACCTGACTGCTAAAAATAAAATGACTAAATTAATTAATGAAAACACTTCAAGAGTAAAATACTAGAATTCTACCTGTTGAGTATTATACTATTGAGTGAATGCATAACGGCCAAATTTGTGTGTATTTATTTATTTATTTATTTATTTTATCTTATTTATACCCCACCCATCCCCTCCCTAATGGAGGGCACTAGGCCGCTTACAATCATGTAAATTCAATTTATACAATCATATCATATATTAACAGTGATTTTACCCGCGCGTTAGGGAGGGGGTGAGGGAACCGGCTCTTCATCCGCAGGTCGGACTACATGTCCCAGGAACCTTTGCTTCTGAGCCGGCTGCTGACGTCCAGGAAGTTGTTATTTCGGGATCCGCTGTCCTCTACCGTCCTCCGTCGCCATCTACAGGAACCAGCTCTTCTTGGTCCGAGGGCGACCCTCCGAAAAGGACGCCAGCAAATTGGCCCACGTGAGTGGTCCCCATTCATCTACTTGCCAATGGCTTTCGATCTGCTGGGTGGGCAGAAGCTGGGGCTAGTGACGGGAGCTCACCCTGCCACGCGGATTCGAACTGCCGACCTTATGGTCAGCAGACTAACGGCTCAGCGGTTTAACCCGCTGAGCCACCGCGCCCCCGTGTGTATGTAAGTAAAATCATATATTGGTCACTGATAAATAATATATGACAGGAGGTAAGACCTAGATGCAATGTAAAAAACACAGAAGGTAAAAAGGTAAAGGTCCCCCCCACACATTTGTGCAGTCGTTTTCTATACGGGGCCGGTGCTCATCTCCGTTTGTTAGCCGAAGAGCCAGCGTTGTCCGAAGACGCTTCCACGGTCATGTGGCCGGCATGATTCACATGGAACACTGTTACCTACCCACCAAAGTGGTACCTATTCATCTACTTGCATTTGCATGCTTTCGAATTGCTAGTTTGGCAAATGCTGGGGCTACTGCAGGAGCTCACTCCGTCACGCGGGGCTAGGGATTTGAACCTCTGAACTTGCGATCTTCTGATCGACAAGCCTGGCATCTTACCCGTTGAGCCACCACGCCCCTTAAAAAAAAAGAAGAAAAAAATACAATTATAGAAACGGAAAATGACTTCCGACTTCCTCCAATACAGATATAAAGACTAGAAAAGTAATCTCTTACCATTAATTAAACCATATCAACATTATTTCTATCAAAACAAACCATCTAATCATTGAACCAACAATCAAAACTTCATTTTTTCCCCCAACACAAGCAAGTAATCTAAAAGGGGTTGCCAAATAGAGACAAATCCAGAAATGGTATTATCTCTTATTAAAGCTGTTAACTTCGCCATTTGAGCCAAATCCTGGCCTTTCGGAAGGCCGCCAGGCCTGGGACGACAGAGGCGGTAGTGCCTCCTGGGGTTGGCTGGCCCCGTAGTAATACGATCTATCCTACGGTCCCCAATCCATCTTGGATTTCATGTATTTTATTATTGGATGTATTTTTAGATATTGTTATTTTTATTGTTTTTAAACTTTCAATTGTTGTAACCCGCCCAGAGTCCCTTGCAGGGGAGATGGGCGGGGAATAAATTGAAATAATAATAATAAATAAATAAAATAAAATAAATAAATCCATTAATTTAATAATCCATTCTTCCACTGTGGGTATTTGTGGATCTTTCCATCGTTGTGCATATAATAATCTTGCAGCAGTAACCATATATAGAAGCAAAGTTCCATGTTGTTTCTCCAGATCCTTCTCCATCAAACCCAATAAAAACAGTTCTGTTTTTTTCTTTATATTCACTTTAAGAATCTTTTTAATAGTAGTACATATCTGATCCCAACATTTTTTAGCCTTTTCACAAGTCCACCAAAGATGATAAAAGGCTCCTTCGCCCTGCAAACATTTCCAACAAATATTTGTTACACCTTTAAACATTTTTGACAACTTCTTTTTTTAAATTTTAAATTATAGTTCAATATAAATTTCAAACCTTTAGTCCACATATTTTCCCATTGTTCCAATATAATATTGTATCCAAAATTCTTAGCCCATTTAATCATACATTCCTTCAGTTGTTCATCTTCCATATTCATCTGTAACAATATCTTATACATCTTAGTGATAACATGTTCATCATTCATGCAAAGTTCAGTCTCAAAATAAGTTGTTTCATTAACAAATCTATAATTCTTTCTATCCACTTAAAACGTTCTAACAATTGCATATAAGTAAACCAATGACATGTAAAACCTTCCAGCTCTAACCTTTCTCTTGTTTTAAGATTTGGTTCACCCCCCTCAAAGTTTAACAAATCTTTATATTTTTACCACTTTATTTCTCCCACATTTTCTCTTCTAACAAATGCTTCCTCAGGTGATAACCACAGTGGTACATTAGGAGACAATCTTACCTTATATTCCAAATCCGCAATATGGCATTTCTGATGTAATGGTTTTTAAAATCCTTATTAACTTTGACTTTATCATAACACAAATAGGCATGCCACTCGAATCTTAATTCATGACCTTCAAGTTGTAATAATTTCTTATTCTTCAAAGTTATCCATTCCTTCATCCAAAGCAAACAACAGGCGTCAAAATAGAACTTTAAATTAGGCAAACCCAAACCTCCTTGTTCTTTGCCATCTTGTAACAATTTATATTTAATTCTTGGTTTCTTGCCTTGCCAAGTGAACTTAGAGATATCCTTCTGCCATTGTTTAAATGGTAAATCTGTTGACAAAATCGGTATAGTCTGAAAAAGAAACAACATCCTAGGCAAAACATTCATCTTAATATGTCTATGAAGGTTCTCAGTCATCCAGGTGGAATTGTCTGTAGCTTGAATCATGTCAACTGGATTTCTATTTTCTCAGTGGAAACGTTTCGCTCCTTATCCAAGGAGCTTCTTCAGTCTGAGCAAAGTTGGTAAGGGAATCCTAAATATGTTTCTAGGTAGCTTAATCACAGAAATTCTCCCCATAAGAGACAATTGTAGTTTTTCCCATCTTAACCAATCCTATTTCAATTTTCTATCTATTTTCACTTTTATAGTTTTCTTCTTTTTTCTTTAGTTCTATTTTCTATCTTTACTGAACTCTTTATTTTGTACTTTAATTATACTTTGAAATATAATAAAGTTTTTATGCAAAAAAAAAAAAAGAAAAAAGAAAAAAAATACAATTATACATTAATAAAATCAGAAAATTAAGAAAATAGCCTCCTGCATAGGACAATGGCAGCTGAGAGAAATTTTGCCACTCTCCTGGTGGTGCTGGGTCCTAGTCTGATGGCAAAGAATAAATAAGACTATCCTCAAGGCAGAAGGGACTTTTTTGGCAGATGAAATTATAAGAGCGTAAAGTAAGCTACTGTAGAAAGGGCATCGAAGGAGTACATGGACCACGATCTCAAGTGCCTCCATTTCACAAGAGACAAGTTTGATATGCAAAAGGAATATTATTATATCTTCCCTCCAATAATGCAGAGGGCAAGACATTAAGGCAGGCTAGAGAGAAATCTCGGTGGTGTGTTGGGCAGTTGATATTAAATAAATAATTTGCTGGCGTGAAAGGTCTCTTGTTTATATACTGCCAGTTATGGTGGCCTAATAGGCCCTGCACTACCTGAAGAGCTGCGTCAAACACCCGCAGCCATTTTGCGCCTCTCACTTTTGGAGGCCCCAGGGCTAAGAGGCCGTTACCTGAGAAACCACACTGATGTAAGTCACTTTGGATCCTAGCCCTCCAAGAAGAGGGGAATTATTCAACAGAATCATGGCAGCCAGGGAATCACTGGAAAAGTGAAGCTTAAGCCAATAATAGAGCTGGCGTACACAGGCCCTAAAATCCAAGCGAATTAACCCAGTTTCTGAGCAAAGTGCTGCATCTGGAACACAGCGGGGCACTCCAAGTAGAGCTCTTAAGAATTTGGACTGTATTGTATCTGGGGGCTTTAGGTCACTGAATGCACATACTGTACCTGTGAGCCATATGGCGTTTCGGAGATAGATTTAGCGTGGAAAAGTCTTATGGCAGTGGACATATTCTTACCTCCTTTGATATGAAAGAAGTTGAGTATAGCTTTAGCACTATTATAGGCCTTACTGGAGATAGATATGGACTAATTCTTCTGCATGGCTCAATTCAGTCTGGGCTAATTATTGGTCATTTTCCGGGGCAGGGGTATGCAAAATGATGCTCACAGGTGACAATGTCCCCAGAGATATCTCTTTTGGAGCCTGCCAGATTTCTGTTCCAATCTGATTTAAAAGTAAAAAAATATTATTTTCATAACAGTAACAACAACAACAACAACAACAACAACAACAACAGTAGAGAAGCTGCAATACTTCAGGCAAAGTGCCAGTTTCCAGTACTGGCTTCATAGACAAGCTATCCTCTGGGCAGTAAATAGGCCCCATAGGCATACTAGGAAAATAAAAGTGTGGGTTTTGCAGCTGAGTGCTTTGTCTGGAAATATGCCCACTTACTGAGGGCGGGGGGGGGGGGAGGGGGGAAGACAAGGGTAAGAAAAGTTGGTAGACAGCTTCTGGTAGGAGACGAACTACTGGGAAGAGATGGAAGAGCCTCACCAGTTTGCATTCTGGTAAATGTTTTGCTTTTGTGTGGCATGACTGGCCACTTTCCCCATGGCAATTGTTTTGCAATTGTGCAAGCTCTGATGAGGGCCATTTTGTGAGAGCACCTGCAATATTTATTTATTTATTTATTTATTTATTTATTTATTTATTTATTCGATTTATCACCGCCCAACTCCCTCAAAGGGACTCTGGGCGGTTTACAATCTAACATAAACTCTAATGCCATATAAATAGAGTCTAATAAATGTTAAAATAAGCAATTTAAAATACAATAAATATAATAAAATCAAGATGGTAGTATATTTTTTTTAAAACATTGGAAAGGGTAATTCAAGGGCCAACCTAGTGTATTAGCCATCCCCAAGAGTGTATACTCTTCTTCCCGCCCCAGGCCTGCTGCCAGAGCCAAGTCTTGAGTCTTTTCTGGAAGTCCAGGAGTGAAGGAGACTGTCTTAACTCTGGGGGTAGAATATTCCACAGGGCAGGCGCTACTGCAGAGAAGGCACGCCTCCGTGACCCCGTTAGATGGAATTCTTTAGCCGATGGGGTCCATAGCATGCCTTCCCTGCATGACCGGATGGGACAGGACAATGTAATGGGGATAAGACGGTCCCTTAGGTAACCTGGCTCCATGCCATGAAGGGCTTTAAAGGTCATAACCAACATCTTGAATTGCACCCGGAAGCAAACTGGAACCCAGTGCAGCTCGCATAACAAAGGTGTTACATGTGTCCGATAAGGGACTTCCAAGATTGTCCGTGCGGCCGCATTCTGGATCAGCTGAAGCTTCCAGATACTCTTCAAGGGTAGCCCCATGTAGAGCGCATTACAGTAGTCTATAAGTGAGATAACCAGGGCATGAGTGACCGTTCAAAGGGCCTCTCGTTCCAGGAAAGGTCATAACTGGTGCACAACACGAAGTTGTGCAAAGGCCCTCCTAGCCACGACTGCCACCTGCTCTTCAAGCAGGAGTTGTGAGTCCAAGAGGACTCCAAAGTTACGCACCGGGTCTGTCTGGGGCAGTGCTACCCCATCCAGAACTAAGGATGGCAATTTCCTAGATATCGAGGGGCCATTAATCCACAGCCACTCCGTCTTTCTAGGGTTCAGTCGAACCCTGTTTTCCCCCATCCAGGCCCCTACAGCCCCCAGGCACTTGGACAAGGTAGAAACTGCATCACTTACTTCCCCCGGGATGGAGATGTATAATTGAGTATCATCAGCATACTCCATGAGCATCCCCATGGAGGTGGATGATCTCACCCAGCGGTTTCATGTAGATGTTAAAAAGGAGCAGAGAGAGTACCGAGCCCTGCGGGACCCCACAAGAGAGGGCCCGTGGGCTGGATCTTTTGCTCCCAATCAACACTGACTGGAACTGGCCCTGGAGGAAGGAGGCGAACCAGTGCAACACAACGCCGCCCGCCCCCAACTCCCTGAGCCGCTCCAGAAGGATACCATGGTCGACGGTATCGAAAGCCGCCGAGAGGTCAAGAAGAGTGAGAATGGATGCACTGCCTCCATCTCGCTCCCACCAAAGATCATCCATAAGCACGACCAATGCAGTTTCAGTCCCATGACCAGGCCTGAAACCTGACTGAAAGGGGTCCAGATAATCCGTTTCATCCAGAATCCTCTGGAGCTGCAATGCCACCACCTTCTCAACCACCTTCCCCAAAAAGGGAAGGTGGGAGACTGGACGAAAATTATCCAACACAGTAGGGTCCAGCAATGGTTTCTTGAGGAGAGGGCGCACCAGCGCTTCCTTAAAAGCTGCCGTAAACACCCCCTCCCCCAATGATGTATTAACCATCATCTGGACCCAACTACAAATCACCTCCTGAGCTGCTTTCACCAGCCAGGAGGGACATGAATCTAATTGACAGGTGGTGGCATTTACAGACCGGAGAACTCTGTCCACTTCCTCGGGTCCGACAGGCTCAAACTGTTCCCAGTAAAAGTACAAAGTAAGTACGTTCCCTGGGTATCTCTTCAGACTCTGTCCCACACTCAGAATCCAACCCAAAGCGAATCCGAGCGATTTTATCCAACAAATGCCCAGAAAATTCTTCCACACGGCCCTGGAGATGGACTTCTGACTCCCCTTTCCCTACAAGGGATCGGGTAATCTTAAACAGGGCCGCCAGATGGCATTCTGTGGATGCAATAAGAGCGGAGAAATATTGATGTTTCGCCGCTCTTACCGTCACAAGGTAGGCCTTAATAGCGGTTCTAGCTTGTGTTTGGTCGGATTCAGTCTTTGTCTTCCTCCAGTGGCCCTCTAGGCGTCTCTTAATCCTCTTCAGAGCCCTCAGCTCCTCCGTAAACCATGGGGAGCTTCGGGCCCGACTGGACAAGAGAGGCCGCATAGGCGCAATCCTGTCCAAGGCCCCAGCTGCTTCTCTATTCCAGGCGGCAGCCAGGGCCTCTGCTGGACCATGCAGCAGATCTTCGGGTATAACCCCCAGCTCCCTCTGGAACCCTAACGGGTCCATCAGTTGTCAGGGGCGGACCAATCGAATAGGTCCAGCCTCCCTGCGGAGGGGAGTGGCATAGGAGAATCTCAAGGTCACCAGGGCATGGTCTGACCATGACAAAGGGGAAAGATGTAACTCTTCCCGCAGATCACTTTGCCACTGCTCCAACAAGAAAACTAAATCCGGGGTGAGGCCACTATCTCGAGTCGGGTCCTGGATAATCTGGGACAGGCCCATGGTCATCACCCAATTTTCCTTCTGAAATGGCTAAGGCATAAAACAGAGGTGCCTTACTAATTTTTTTTTGGGGGGGAGTGTAAAAATACAGGAATGAAAATAAAATGTCAGATTATGATTGATTGCTTCATTAAAATTATATCCAAATCTTGCTTTTTTTAGCACAATGTGAAACAAATAGGCTATCCCAGCACTGTGTTTCAGCTCTCTTTCACATGTATTATTATAGAGTATAAAAGACAAGATCCCAGATGGTTTCATTTTTGTTGTTATTGAGACAGTCACTTTGGTTGGCAGAAATAGGAATATCCTAGCATTTTTTACTTCTCTAAAGAATATCCTGAGCTCAGCTTCTCTCCTCTGCCTGATGTTATGCATCAGAATCAGACTTCTTAAAATGTGCCTGTAAAAAAAAAAAAGTTTGCCAGTTTATGCACACCACCAAATTTTCTTGAGACGCATTTCTTGTGAGCGGCTATGTCAGTTATTCTCTAAATGCTCTCTTCTACCAGCTTCTCATAGTTAAGCTATCATAGATGTACATTCACTATGCAGAAGTACTTCTCAAGTTCATAACCTCTTCGTCAGCTATAATGAGCAGTGCCATAAAGAAAGCTGTTTCTATGTTATGTTGAAGAATATTCTGTATTATGTGGTTCACCCATTTATATTCAGTTTAAGACAGTGATTCCCCCCTCTTTTTTTTGTATGGTTTTGTACCACCAATTAATAAAAGGTAGGTGGGCTATCTTTGGTTTGGTGAGGCATTTTAAATAAAGGAAGAGGCTTCATACATTGCCTTTTCTTATTTAAACTTCTATATTATCTCATCAACTTCACGTAACCCTTGTTTTCTCAGTCTTCCCTTCTGCTGGAGCCATTCACTCTTCCTTCACATTTTGTGATTCAGTCCTCATTCATTCTGCCTGTATGATCAAATCACCTTGACATACTGTATTTCCTTGGTACTTCAGTGCATTCACTTTGGCGTTCAATTCACCTTCCTTCAACACCCATTCAATCCTGACCCTATCTCTTCCTGTCGTACCACACACAGTTCTTAAGGTAAATCATTCCCCCTGCATTCAAATTATTCTTACATTTCTCCTGAGAGACACCACTTTCACTTCTGTATAACAAACTTGGCAGAAGCACACAAAACACAAAAACCCCATAATTTCTGTCATTGACAGCAGAAGTCCATTAAGGGTTACCAGAGATAATAACATATACATTTTAACCTTGATAAAATAAAAACCTACTTTATATTCCTTCCTTTTATTTCTAACAATCTTGATCTTTAGTCCTTTCAAATAATGTCCTAGAACTTGATTTCTTTTCATTTTTATTTTGTCCCTTCTCACAAAATTCTTCAAAGCTTTAACAAGCCTCTTTTGTAAATCCAATATAGGAAAATTATCCAGGTCACTCTCTTGGTTTGTTCTTTGTATATCCCTTTTAATTATTAAGACATCACTGGTTTCTTTTGTCTGTCCAGTGTAACATCTTTTTCCATGTCATTCTTGTAGCCTGTCATTTTTAAATCCACTTTCAAATCAGTCTCAATCATGCCAGGTAATACTTGTTTCTCTTCCATAGCATCTTTTAAACACACAGTGTCTATCTATGGAGGCATACACTTTTAAAATTAACTTCTGGGTCCATTGTTCAAAAATATCCTTCAATATATTCAATGTTAAAATATTTTGCTTCATTCTGTACTAGTAAGTGAAGTTTGAGTGTTCTTCTTTAATTGTAATCCTTAGTTCCTTCTATTTCCCCCTAGTGTCCAATTTTTAAATTCTTATTTTTTTTAAGAATTCAAAACAAAAGCATTTTCCCACTGGAGGATTCTTTATAATTAATTCCAAAATCTTATTTCAAATTTATCTCGACTTTTAGTCTGTCTGTAACTTTCTGAAATCAAAGTTTCAATCACCCTTTTGCTGTTTGTTCCAGAAAAAAAAATTAAGACCTTAAACTTGTATTTAAAACTTCTTTCACTAAGAGTTGAAGGAAACTCACCTGGTGCTGTAAAACTTGACAATCCAAAGGTTCCTAATAGCTGAAAAGAAGTTAACAAGCAATTTCCAAAAGTGATTAGAAAAGGACCAGTCTCCTTTTAAAGGCACTGACCACGGTTTGAGCAAGATGGCTATTCCCTCATCTCCCAGAGCTCTAAACTTGCTGGAGACTGCTGTCTGGTGTGAGGAGAAACTGTCTGGAGCACTTGTGGGTGATCCCAAGTCCTCTCCTTGTCCAGAGAGGATTTACGAAGAGCCAGTCTACTTGCTGGCTCTTCATTCTGCCTCTTTTTGCAGAGCTGTCTTCCGTTCACCATTTCTTCCCCAGAAGTGTCAGTATATAGTATTTTCTCTGTCATCCTTGGCAGCTTCCACATTCTATTTATGTCTACCTTTCATTCACTCTGTTGGGAAAGTAAGCTATCATCTAATAATTTTTCATACAGGACTTGTACTTTCTCCTGTAGTTATTCTACTTTCACTCTAGTTTGATTCACTTTTTTCCTTTTAGTCCCTGTCCATTTCCCCCAAAATCCACTCCTGAAACTATCAAATAATCTGCCCACATTCAGAACCTCTCTTCAGCCTTGTATTTTAACTGAATATTTCATTATAAAAATTAAACCAATCATACTTTTAGATTCATAATCCTTCCTTTGCATATATAGACTTATGCTTAATGACATATTCAGAACAAACAGACTTTACTAGGTAATAATCATTTCATTGATTCTTGTCTCTCCAAATGGCCCAGTCACTTTTTCTGCACTCTCTCATTTCCAGCCTAACAGAATAAACTCCCTAAAATATTAATTCAGAAAGTTGCACAGTTTTTCACAAAACTCATATTTGCTTCTTCCATTATCACAATTCACTGGAGCATAACATGCAACTGTCACCAAATTATGAATTCCTGCTTTGACACAGACCTCTAAACAATCTGGATAGCACCAATTCATACTTTCTGATATAAATTTAGCCCTTTCATTCATAATTAAACTTATACTTCACTTTCCTGCACATATTTATCAACTACACTTCATAAGACCAGACCACTTACTTTCAGAGCTATTACATTCTTCTTATTACTCTTAGTTGCACAGATATGCAACATATCTATTTTTAATTGCATGCATTAATTTATGCTCTTTATCATTTACTCCTCTTTTATTCCAAGTCATAATCTTCCATAACTTTGATCATCAATAGATCTTCATGGCTTCAGCCATTTGAAACTTTCACCCAATGGTTTTTAATAGAGAAGAACTAGGCTAGTTACGCACCTTAGTCATACCTGAATAACCTGTAACATTTCCTGCTAGCTGCAAGAGCAGTCCTGATCAGTTTGGACAGGGGGCCATGGAGACATGGCAGCAGCACACTTGTTGTTTTATGTTGAGACAGCAGCTGCAACAATGGTGGCAAAGTCAATACTTTAGGCTGCAGAACAACAAAGTGGGTGGCCAGATGAGGTCAGATTCTGACTTTTCAATGGACACTGATGCTCAGGAATTGGCATGAATGGCAATGGGATCAGGAGTTTGCTGGTGGTCTTGAGAGAGGACCGGCTTGCACCCAGAAGCTGCCATCAGATTGCCCACATGGAGCTGCTGCCATCTTTTCAATTTCATCTGTAATACTGGACATTTACAACCAGCTTGCTATTTGAAGAGTTGGTGACTGCAAGATGCTGGACTTTTGATCTTTGGACTAGAAGGTTTTTGGCTGAACTTGATGGTAGGTGGATATCCAATTATACGTTTCTGCCCCAGGCTGACCAAGTGATGACATCAAGGTTCCTTCCCAGTGCCTGGAGGATGTGGGACCTGGATGGGGAAGAATAAGGTTAATCTCAACCCTAGCAATACTGAATGGCTGTGGGCTTTGAGGCCTCCCAGATCCAGAGACTTCCCTTCTTTAGTTCTGAATGGGGTTGCACTCCCCCAGACAGAGCTGGTGTGAAGTTTAGGGTCCTCTTGGATTCATGGCTCCTGCTCAAAGAGGAGGTGTCAGCTGTGACTAGGACACCTTCAGGTTCATCTTGTGTGACAATTGCACCTGTTTCTGGATCAGGAAATCCTACTCATGATAACGTATGCCTTAGTCACCTCCTGGTTGGGCTACTATAATGATATTACATGGGGATGTACAGTAGTTGAACAGCATTCACAAGTTTCAACTGGTCCAGAATGCAGAGGAATAGGAAGGCTGGGACATTCCAGGATCTGCTCATGTAACCCGACTGCTCTGCAAGCTGCACTGGCTTCCAGTGGGCTTCTGGGTACAATTCAAGGTACTGCTCATCACCTATAAAGCCCTACACAGAGAGGGCCATATTATTTGTGGGATTGCTTGTTTCTGATTGCTTCTACATACCCGCCACTGCCCCCCCTCGCAAACCATCAGTATTGGCATGTTCCATGTCCCCTCTATCTATGTGTCCTCTTGTGGGACCTAGGACACGGGCACAACCATAGTCCAGTTTACCCCAAGCATGCTCATGATATGATACATACTCAGATGCAAATTGGCTTGCAAATCTCACTTTTTATTCTCCTAATCAAAATTGCCCAACATTTCCAATGATGAGTACTTTTGGTCGTAGAATAATGTGCAGCCTATAGGTACCAATGCCCATGAAGATTGCTTGACATCCTCCAGACTTGGCTTTTTGAACTATTACTTTCATTAAAAAACAAATACCTGAAAATTGGCATGCTGCAAAACAAAGCTATAGCCATTTGTATCATCTTTCCAAGGTTGTCTCTGGGTCCCTCACAGGGATTCCTAGAAAGTGAGCATTGTTGATATTTGTAACTCTGGTTCTTTCGATTGGTGCCATCTTTTCAAAATTCCAGATATTGACAAAAAAAAAAACTGCCTCCTCTAGTTCAGAGACCCACAACAAGAATAAATGAATGTAATCGTTGATGTTTCTTGAGTTGTCACTAAATTATTCTGCCTCAAGCTAACAACTGAAGCAGATTTGGAGGGGTCTTGTTTAGGCCAAATATTGACAGGCAGTCCAGGGGAAGTCAACATTATTTCAGTGTGGATAACAAAATGTGCCTGGCAGGGTTCTATTGAAAACTCACCAGAAATTTTGAAGTAGAATGTGAATGAGGGAAGAAGAAGGAGATGGAAGAAGAGGAGAAGGAAAGTTCTTTCAAATTTCACATTTTTATTGTGCCTTTTCTTTCTTCTCTTCCCCACCATCTGCTACATGTAAGTGATTTCATACTTTTCAAGGAGCCCCAGGAACACACAGTACCAAGGCAATACTTGGTTCTTAATTAACTCTGTACTGTTAGATTACTATCTGAGGTGCTGGGTTGTGGAAATGGCCTATTTTATATTCCAATTACGGATTATATGTATTCTTTACATACAGTATGGTTATTGTTGACATAATGGTTGTTTGATGAAGCTCTGCTGTGCTTAATGAGTTGGTGTATTAAACAGGCCCTGCTTGAAAAAGGAATTATGGTATTTGTCATAAATTCCTTTGTGGATAAACCTGCTTTTCAAGTACTGGAGGGATTCTTTGATACTAAACACGAAGAATCACAGGAAGGTGACAGGAGAGGAAGGTTGAATCTTCCAGGTTGTTCCTGATCAGAGACTCCTCAAACTTACAAAGTTACCTGAGGTAGAACTCAATCTCTGTGGCAAAACTCAAAGGGTATGTGACGTGATTGAAAGATCCCAGCTTGGAAAAAAGTTTATGACCCCTCCTCTACCTCTACCTGTTGACAGGCGGCTTAGGATAAATTTCATGGCTGAATGTTTGCCTCAGAGAAGTAATGAAGCAAGCAAATCTCCCCGCAGGTAGAAAGCTAGCACATGAAATGAAAAGGTTCAGCATCATCTTCTCCCTGACATGTCATTTTCTTTCCTCACCACCAATTCCCCCATGATATAGATACAACCTATGGAAAGCTTAGTTATACTGTATACAAATGGATAAATTAGATCACAGGTCTCTCTCTGAAATGGGGCTCTTGTTCCTTTTTGCCTTCCAGTGAATAAAAAAGGATATCGTCAAATGCATTCTCCATTATATCTGTGCAATATTCACGTAACTGTCAATTAACACAAGTTCTCAGAACCTGCCTGTGCAAATTTATCTGCCACCAGGCAAAAATCTTTTGAACATGAGATTTTATCACTAGGGGTGCTAGTGAAATGCTCTAGTTCTTTGCAAGTCCTCTAAACTATGAAGTGAGGTGGTATCTTCACCAGGGAGGTTTCTTCCAGGAAATGTTTCCTTTGGGACTTAAAAATGAATAATCTTATGGGAACGGTGAGAACAATCTCTCCCAGCCCCACCCTATCTTAAATCCTTCAGACTGGAAATTCATGATATTAAAACAAATCCTCCTGTGATACACTTTGCCTCTTGATTCCCTTCAGTGCTTGCCACCTCCATCTTCATAAGCCCCAGGGAAGCGAAGAGCAAATGAGGATAGGAATGTGAGCTTGAAGTTGGGTAGATCAAGGAGAGCGTGCTTAGGTAACATCAAAGGATGCGGGCTCATGCTCACAGAGTATGGGCTGAAGTTAATCTAGTGAAGCCCAAGTTTTACACAGCTGTTCTGGTTGTGAATGAAGATATACGCAATGGTGCATTAAGTCTTTAAGGGGCCCCAACACTATTTAGTTCCTTTGCTGCTAAAATACTACTCCTCAGGAATTTGTCAGCTCAGAGAATGGCCTGAAGGGACAAATAGCTGCTTGATTCATGAAGTTAGGTGGGGTCATTCACTCTTCTTGGATAGGAGACTGCCTAGGGACTAAGTCTTCCTCAGTTTAATAAATTCATAGTCCATGGGATGTAGCAATTAGGATGTCAGACTAGAACTGGGTTCAAAAACTACTCAGTCATGGAGTTCAGAGGTGGGCTCTTGTTCCTTTTTTGCCTGCTACTAGTGTTACAACCTCATGCCCAAAAGGTTTTTGATCACTGACATAATCAGTGGGCATGATATCCTTGTTGCAATTATAGTGTGGGTGCATAAATTTGAAGAGCTAACTGTCAACCATTGATAATCCTAACCATAACCCTAACCCATTTGGCAGAAATCCCCTACAGCCCCCAGGCACTTGGACAGGGTGGTCACTGCATCACTTACTTCACCCGGGATGGAGATGTATAATTGTATATATAACATTCAGCTTTTCTCGATGTGAAGTGGACCATGTAAGAGTCCCTTTGAGGGAGTTGGGCGGTGATAAATAAAATAAATAAAATAAATAAATAAATAACACCTTTCTGCTACATCACTGTTATAGAGGAGGAGCCTATTGGAAGGGGAGAAGTGGGAAACCCTAATTAAGCAGGCAAAGTTCTCTGCTTGGAGGGGGGAATGAATTTATCAGTTTTGCTTTTTGCCACATTCATTTTTTTAAAAACAATTGTCATGTTCCTTCTATCTTGCTGATGAAGGAATGTGAAAATTTTAGCAAATTCTTGTTTTAAAAAATGAAATTCTCACCCATTGCTACCTACAACACAGAAAACACATAGAGATATTGCTGTCTGACAAATCGGAAGTGATTAAGACAGATGATTGTGATAATTGAAATGAGGCATGTAACTAAATAACCAAAATGAGATCTCAGATGATAAAGATAAAGTGGATAATGAGATGAATGAGGGGGGCGTATTTAAAGAAATAGAAATAGATTTATTAAAGAATAGTGTAAAAGACTACAAAGTTAGCAAAAATAAGACAGGCATTACTTACAGGTGCAATTGCAGATAAATCTTCTAGAGAGTTACTTGTCAGAATGGATCTGTGTGTTTTAACTGTGCATATCAGCTAAAACATATTCTTGAAATATTAATGGTCATCTGACTCAAACAGAAAAATAAAATAGTTCATTCCCACTAGTGCAAACACAAAACAAGTCTAGTTTTAGTTTGGTGGGATCCCCATAACCTGATCTGAAACTTGTTGATTCAGTATTTAGTTTATGTTAATCTAAACATGTAAGGTATATCTTTTACCTTTTTGCTGTTCAATCAATCACAATAGGTTAAAAGTTTGCATGACTGATTATAGTTCCTGGAATTTTATTTTATTTTATTTTCTGATCCTCCAAAATCCGACCCTCCAAAAATTATTTTCTGAATGCTTGTTTAAATAATAATATTCCAATGATATCTCTGATGTTGGTCAATAGGAACTCTTCAGAGTTGGCTTTTCTTGGGTTAAACTGAAAGTAGTGCCACACCACCACTGCTTCTATTCCCCAATCTTTCAAAAGCCCTCATTCCTACTCAAGGAAAATAAAGCACATTTTTTTTGCACATATATCATCCATGTCCTTCATGAGTGCCTTTTTGGTTGTCGTTGTTAATGCAAATAAATAAAATTCTGAATGATTCCTATTTGGGGGACCTGAAAAGGCCCTAAACCACTTTTCCCCCTGAAAGACTTGAAGCCTAGTACTCATGAAGTATGGTGTGGCAGGAAGTTCTACAAATAAGGAAACAGAGTACACAGCAATTACACACACACACACACACACACACACACACACACACACACACGCCCAAAGAGAGTTTGTGACCTAGTCTCACTGCAATTTGCAGCTAAGCTAAGAATAAATCATCTAAAAGTTTAAACATATCTGATATCATGGGATCACAGAAGTCTAGAGCTACTTTCAAACCAACACAGACTCTTCACATGGAAGGATCCTGAATCTCACTATGATTGATTTTGGGTAGCGGGCATGGGTAAACTTACTGAGAATTCCTTTTTTTTTTTTTTGCTTAATCTTTATATGTTTTTACATCCTTTTTGTGGCATTTAGAGACTCCCATGTAGCCTATAATCTTAGTATTAAGAATTTTTAGTGTTTAATTTTATAGTACTGTGTTAGCAATCCTAGCTTTTGGTTACTTTTTTATCTCTCATAAGTTTCAGTGGTATTATTGAAATGGATATAATTTTTCTTGCTTGTATTTTATGCTGGTCTATGACTGAAAAAAAAAAGATTTGACTTGAATGATTGACTTTTCAGAGCTTCTCTTAGAAAAATGTAGGTTTGTACTGAATTAATAAACTGACCCCAGTGTGCTCTTAAAATGGCACATTTTCACCATGAGACCCACATCCAAAGCTCAAGCATTTCATATTAGAGAACCCTGTTAAATCTTAACTTCCTTTGAAATGTTTCTGAACAGGCATGTTCCATCATGTAAGTACGATCTATTTGAACAAGTGAAACAGATTGTCACGGGCAGTCCAAATGAACATCGTTTTAAAGTCCCATTGCACAGTAATTTGAAATAATTTTTTTCTAGGTCATTATTATTAAATCTATAAGTTTGCACGGTAAGGTTTAAGAATCTCATAGATGATAGAGGCCAGAGGAGAGGGAGGGAAGACTAGACTTTTAAATATCACTCCATGAGACCATTAAAATTAATCTTTTCTTCAGACTAACTCCAGGGGTGATTTCAATTAAATTTGTTCAAAATTTATCAGTTTCCTACATGTAGCCATAAAAGATTCAATACCCCATACATATTCCCTGTATAAGCAGGGAATGTACTGAAGGGAACCTATTGTTACAAAATTTTTGTGCTTTCTCAATACATTCACTTAATAGGACATTACATTATTTAAAACTCTTGTTCTTGTCAATCAGTCTTCTTGTTGTTCCTCTAAAAATATGATATAGTCACCTATGCAAATTTTTAGAACACCCCTGAGCTGGTAAAATTGCCCTTTTCCTTGCCCTGCTGATACTACCATGATATTTGTCAGAAGAAGAAGAAATACAGTATTTAAGATACAGTATTAATGACATGAAACTACAGGACTTCAGTGAACAATTTTGGCCCATTTATGCTAATAAAAGATCATAGCAGATGACAGTCCACAACTTAAAAAGAAGCAGGGGAATTCCCAGGGGCGTCCATGGGGTGGAGAGTCAAAAAAGTCAAGATGAAGGCTGCCACTACACACTTGAAGCCCCACCTCTGTTTTACTTGCATCATCTGTAATAAAGGTCACAGTTTGTATCACATATTCACAACCACCACTGACTTTTTTTCACACACACTCCCTCCTCTCATGGATGCCCCTGGGAATTTGCTTGGTTGACTTTAGGTCTGCAATTTGAGATCAAGCATGGTGGCCAGAGCTATAAAAAATATACTTTACGGAGCTTTAAAACTTAGAGGTCCAGCCTAATCTGCAATCTGATTACCATCAAGGTGAGTTATGAGTTATCAGTTATCAGTTATCAGTTATGAGACCCATAACTGAGGGTATTTATGAAAAGGATGTTCAGTTAAGATGTTATTCTGTACGATTTAGTATGATTTTAGCTTTTGTAGGCAGACTATGCTGTGGTTATGAAGTTGGAATTTTATTAGCTGCTTAAAATCTCATTTGCATATGTGAAAGTAAAAATGCTTACTAGCAACTGACTTTGAAAGGGTAAGGTTTTTTTTAATATATACATATTCTCTGTTTTTATTATTAAGTGGTTGCCATGGGTCTTAATCAGAGACAGTATCTATCTATATTTTCTCAAACATATTGGAAAAGAAAAAGACCTTGAGGAGAATGTCCACTATATCAGATCAAGAAGGAAAATTTATTTAGAAACATAGACAAAACTTAAGATTATTTACATAAATTAATAGATAAAGATCTGTTTGTTAGTTTTAACAGACAATAGGATGGAATGAAAAGATTGCTATATCTCTACCACATGATGAGGAACAGTATTTTCTTACTCTTTGATTCGTAATATTAGTGAAGAACCAAGAGAAGATGTCAACATGGTATTATAGCCTGGGATATGAAGAGCTGGAGTGGGCTATGATAAAAGCAGGGAAGCATTTACAGGAGCATCCACAGTAAGGAAACCTACCAAAGAAGGACAGGACAGAGAGGAGAACAAGACCAAAACAGGTAGAGTTATCTGGTTTACTGAGTGGAGATACAGAGGCAACGATTGTTGAACATTCACAGATACATCTCCTAGAACATAGCTTTCCAAACTGTGTGTCGCGACACATTAGTGTGTCGCGACAAAACCCGGAAGTGTTGATGGCGCGCGCAGCGATGGCGGCATGCCATCAGCGCTTCTGGGTTTTAGCGTGAAACACGAGGCCGCCGCCACTGCCACCGCCGCCGTGCACACCACCGCCGCCGCCATTGGTGTGTCACCAACGGAAGGACTTTGGAAAGCACTGTCCTAGAAGCTTCTGTTTATATATTTATAACAAGGCAATCATCCCATTTTCATAGACAACAAGATTAAAACTGTTAATATTATAGGCTTTAGGATGTGGAGGAAGAATCTGGAAATCTGAGACCTTTTTAAGACTCCTAGATCCTGTGTGGTATGGAATACAGTTGCAAAGAAATAGATTTGATCACGTGGTGAAGCCAAATAGAGAAAAATGAATGTGGATGTCCTTATAAAATGTACTGCAGCTGAGTCATATCTTGGTAGGTTATGGAGAGGCAAATTTCCTTTTTACACTAACTTTTATCTCTCTTTCTCTTACTATTATTATGTCTTTTTTTTATGGAGAAAAGAAAAAGAAAAATAGATGTTCAGACAACCATTGTGTTTACACCATTGACATGGCAGCCAGACTATTACTTATCAACTCATCATTAAACTTTAATAGATTAATCATCAATTATTGAGCAATTGATGTTGAAATCCAGCTGTGCTGCCCTACTTCAGTTCACAAGGGTCTGCAAAGCCCTTTAGTGGTCTGTCTGGGAGAGCACTTGGGCTGGCAGTAATTTCGGAGTCTAATTTCTCTGCTTTTTAAAAGAGAAATGAGAGGTATTTTAATCTTTTTAAAGTGGTGTGTGTTGTGTGTGTGATTCACACATGATGCACAATTAAAGGGGGTGGGTTTTCCTTTTAGGAGATCAAGTTAAGAATATTCTGGTTGCAAAAAATTCTTAGATGGTATTGTGAAAAATGTAGCAGGTACACTAAGGTTGTGTCCTAACTTATAAAATATATCATGCATACTAAAGGTTTGTTTTAACCACGGTATTTGGTTTAGTTTGGTGCTTTGGAAAACAGAAAAAAATTCAAATTCAATTCTAAACAAGATTGAATTAACATAAGACAACCACAAACAATTGCAATCTTTTTGTTTTTTAATGGGATGGCATTTCAAGGAATTTTAGACAGATAATTTGAATAATTTTTCTACAAAGGAAATCTTCATATTCATTAATACCTCTGTCCCTTGCCCGTCTGTTTAATGGAGAAAGTTGAAAACATTGTAGAAGAGATTTGTAAAGATCCTGTTTCAACTATAGACTCGGCTAAGAGAAATCCACTTCAATTTTCTATTTGGGATTTAACTTATATGATGCACATCCTATTAATACAGTACTGTTTTGTAGCTCTTAGATTTTAAAGCTAAATAGTGCACTGTCAGTACTCTTATAGTGAGAATGTACTGAGATTTCTGAAATTTTTGTAACATTTATTTACTTCTATACACATGAAAAAACAGGCAAGGGCACTAGCTTGTGGCAAGCAATCATCGAAAATAATTGAGAAATTATCTTCTTAGAGTCTGTAAAATAAACATATTTAGGTATTATCAGTACAAAATATTAGGATGGAGAATGCTTATATTATTATGATTCCCAATCTGGAATGATTTGTTATTTACATATAGAGATAGCATATATGATTTATTCATAATTCGCTCTCATGCAGAATTCAGTGGCTCTATGTAGTTGCTTTATAGATGAAATGAAACCTCCCAGACGCAAACAAAATGTTTCAACATAGTGGGGAAAGACGAGTGTTTTCAGAAATTGACCTCTTGCTCTGAGATAAAAAATCCACCTTCTTCCAGAAAATATCTATTGTTCATGCCTTTTATGCCTTCACTTTCCGAGCACTTTAAATGTTCTCTGCTCCAAGTGTGTATATAACATGATTCCCCCCCCCTGTGATTTCACTGTAGCATCCATCATACAAATAAGGTAAAGGTAAAGGTTCCCCCCGCACAGTTGTGCAGTCGTGTCCGACTCTAGAGGCCGGTGCTCATCTCCATTGGTTAGCCGAAGAGCCAGTGTTGTCCAAAGACGCTTCCACGGTCATGTGGCTGGCATGACGCGTGCGGAACGCTGTTAGCTTCCCACCAAAGTCACGCGTCACTCCGTCATGCGGGGCTAGGGATTTGAACCTCCAAACTTGCGATCTTCTGATCAACAAGCCTGCCGTTTTACCCACTGAGCCACCATGCCCCCTCATCATACAAATACTTGCATATAAATAAACAGAAAATCAGAGAGGAAGGTGATGGGCATAGTGGCAGCAGAGTAGCCATGTGGACAAGGCCTAACCTATTGTAAAGAGACACTTCATGATATACAAATGACAAAACCGCAGCTCTTAGAGGCCACAGCCAACCTCTTTCTCTAGAAAGTTAGAGATAGCCTTTTAGCCAATTCTTACTTGGCCTTGGCCTGTCCATACTAGATCCACCAAATCTTAAGCATATACTCAAAACTAAGTTGATAGCACTATTAAGCTTCCTAGCCCCATCTCTCGCAACTGTTCTTCAGATGCAATGAATTTAAAACTGTTATTTTCATCACCTTTGAAACATAGTTCTTGCAAGCTATGGTGTCCTTATTTGCTCTTTCACACAGTTCTGATTTAGTGAATAGTACTTTTGTAGTTGTTGAATTTCTTGCTCACTCATATAATACAGGCTTGTAAAACAATAAAATGCGTAACACATTTTTTTATATATTCAAAGAATTTTTTCATTTTTTTTTTACCAAGGAGAAGCTGTAACTAAGACGTTTATCCCTGGCCAAAAGAAATGTAAGGCATAATCTATGCTTCTGTGTTTAGTTAACCATGTGTGCCTCCCACATGGATAGTAAACCGTATACTCCTAGTTTTTAGCAATCAGATGCATAGGATACTCCCCGTCTGAGAGCATATGAATTGCATAGGTGACAATGGAAAGAAACAGAATAGATTTGTTATTCATATAGAGAGAGAGCATATATGATTTATTCATAATGGAGCACATATGGGAGCACATAGAAGGCTCCTAGGACTGGGCAGGATGGATGGATACCCCTTTATTATCAGTCATGGCCCATTTGGTAAAAAAATAATTCTCAGATGTCCCCAAAATAATATATAAGGATCCGTTTCAAACTCAAAATTGAAATTTTGGAAGATAGAGTGAATCTCAAAGATTGCTACATATCTATTCTGTTTCTTTCCATTGTCACCTATGCAAGTCACATGCTCTCAGACGGGGAGTACCCTATACATCTGATTATATGTATATTTATTATATGTATACATCTGATTATATGTATATTTAGGAATATACGGTTTACTATCCATGTGGGAGGTACACATGGTTAGCCCATTTATCACAGAGTTTTAATGCTGCAATCAGAAAATAAATATATTCAGATTGCATTGTGTGATGGTTTAATTATAATAAGATTAAAAAGAAGAGGGGATTTGGGTGGTCTGTTGACATTTCCCAAAGACACATGAAATAATGACTGGCATGCTTACAAAACCAAGCATTTTCACAGATCTCTAGCTTCTTAAATATACATTATGCATAATCCATGGGAAAAATCTTCTGCTGATTTCTATTCCCAGCTCCATGACATGGCTGAAGATGCTACCTGCTGTGTAGTCAGCCCAACTTCTATCAGCAGCTCTGAATTTTTGGAGTTCTAATTGCCAAGCAGATCTGAACTTGCCTCGACAATTCAACTGGATGGCATTTCTTTTTGCCAAAGTTATACTCCGGCATATTTGGCTTGTTAGTAAAAGTACATGTCAAAGCCTTGCCAGATGATTCATAGTCAGATATCTATATACTGGAATTCTTTTTCAAAAGAGGAAGGCTATTTGAGGCATTTCATCTTTGTGATCTGATCCACAGTTCATGAAAGAAGGTGTGGATCAGAAATTCGTTATAACCTGATTTTCATGTTTCTCAAATGGTTTGATTCTAAGTGGTTGTAATAGAGGCCTATGATCATTAGGCAGAACATAAGTTTAATTAATTAAATACACAGGCTTTTAAAAAACCTTTCCAAAAGGCATCTTTTCAGAGAAAATATTTAAAGAGATCTATTTTTAAAAAAACTGTTTGTAAAAGCATATTTTAAATGGTTGAGTTTTTTTTTAAATATTTTAAGTTGGAAATTGAAGAAACCTATGAGTGAGCAGACTGGAAATAGACTAATTCAACCTTCTCCAACCTGGTCCTCTTCAGATGTGTTTGGGGTACACCTTCCAAAATTCCCAGAAAATGGGTGTAGCCATTGGGAGAGCGCAAGAGAGATTTTGATACTTTGCTCTTCCATTTTGAATGAGATATTTTGAAATCTCCAATATAATTTTGCCCTGCATGAAACGTAGTGAAAAGCATCAGTGTCTGTGGGGGTGTAGAGTGTGTGTGACTAAGGGCAATTCCACACTAAGCTGTTTGTCTCTCATGCTGCTCCTGACTATTTCTTAAACCAACTTCAGAAATTCCAGTCCAAATTGCATTGGGTTGCAGTGGGACTAGTCTAGGGCCTAGTTAAGGTTAGGGTCACAGCAAGATCTGATTGGTTGTCCCACTGCTTTTTGCCCTTCCTATCCCTGCAGGGAAGACAAGCTTCACTGGCTGGCTCCTGTGTAGACTGATCAATCAGTGCCTGCTTTTTTTTCCCTTTTAGGAGTTATTTCCTCCTCACTGCACCTTGGCCTTCCCTTTGCTCTCCCAGATGTTTGCACACATGGATGTTTTCATCCTCCCTCCTTCCCACCTTCTCTCATTTGACACTAATGCAGACCTTTTCTTTTCTCTTTTTTCCCCTTATGCCACCATCCCTGTTCTGATGGTATAATAATCAAAGCAATAGGGAACAGATTGTTCTTTTGTTCCTATGTTCCTTAGTAGATCCATGGAAGAACTGATAGTTCAGCTTCATGGAAATAATGTAGCAGATGTTCTACACTGCAACACAGTGTAGAACAACACTTTTAGGGTTGAGGATAGTTTATTGACTTAACAGGTCATCATTGGATCAACTGCAACATTATTTAAAGGACAATTGCTGACTAGCAGAGAACATAGCTGCCTGGTGGCCCAGCATGAAATGGCTGCCTGGGGCAGCCACTGGAGAGGAGGGGTGTGGTAGGCACTGGGGCTGCCATTATATTGAAATAAAGTGTTGGAGACCATTAGCGTTGAAGTTCTAAAGAAAGGTTGGGTGACAGCAGTTTTGAATCAAAGCTGGAAAATACATCTTGGGGTGCATTTGCAATGGGCTGGGAGTGGGAGGAGGGTGACATTATCTCTTCCTGCTCTTGTGAAGTGGTGAGTGTCCCATACTGGTGACTGACCAAGCAGAAAGTGTTAGATCTACCCTAGGTCAGCACACAAATGCCATAACCTAGGTACTCATGCCAGACTTTGGGATGCCAGTATATAAAGTCAACATTTATATGATGATGTCACCACACACATCATTTTGTCATCATCGTAGTTTGCCACAGACACTACTGGAGAAGAGTTAAGACAAGATTATCAAATTCCTTCATGACCTTTAGGAATATGATCTTCTGGGGAGGGGCTGCAGCTTGGTGGTACAGCATTTTCAGGTGAGATCCCTTGTCTGAGGGGAGAGGCACTTCCTGTCATTGTAGAGGCCCTTTTATGAACTTTCCTGTTTTCCCAGTCTTTTCTTTTATAGTACTCTGCCTTTTGTGGTTTACTTTGTAACACACACACACAGACACACACACCTTAAAAACATATATACACTTATCTGGGACCAAGCCAAGAGAAAACATTTTTTCTTCATTTTGATAATATCTATGTGAAGTTCCCCCAGAAGCTACAAACGTTGACCCAAACCTAGAGCACCAGCTCCAGTAAAACTCTATGGAATGAGTTTCATGCTCAGATTTCCTGCCAATGCCATTCCCAGCAAGCCCAACCTTGTGGTTATTGATGTTTAATTGATTTGTCAAGAATAAAAGATTCTTCTCTTTAATGTACTGGGTAATTTTTAAGACTAAATGCTATAATTTATGTTTAAAAAGTAGACACTTTGCTATATTTGTATATTTTTGCCAAGACTAAAATTATGTGATTTAAGGCAAGGGTGTTTTTTTTTTGTCAGCTTTCATGTGAAAAGAAATATGTGGGCAAATATTTGTTTTGATGGCATCTTGTTTAAACTTGTCATAATAACTTTAAGTTTCACTCATTATCTGCAAAATTAGCTGTCAGAAAATAATGTTATTGTTGATCCCATGGCCCAGAGTACTATCCCTTTTAGAATTTGAAAGTGTTCAAGTAATTCCTTTAAAAATATCTTTTAAAAACCTTTTAAAATATAAATGGACCAGAAAATAGAAGCAGCATTCGGTATTTCAGAAATTCACATACAAGTTGGAAAAATTCACACATATATTGTGAATTCCAGGAACACATTTTTAGTGGATTCTATTAATTATATTTGTTGCCAAATTCAGAATTTACTGGTACTAATTCTGATCAACTCTGTTGCCACTTTGTTTATGTATTTGGAAGTGAACATAAATATTTGTCCACTTTTTCATGTTTCTTTCCTTGTTGTTCTTTCGTGTTTGCTTGGGTATGCATTCATCTCTGCATATGTTTTAAAATTGTGAACAGTATAAAAGCTTTGAACTTTGATAAATCTGTGAGGTGGGGGTTATGTGCAACCTCCTCGATTTCTGCAGTCTATTCCCCAACCTGACAAAAGAGATACAAACACCACAACTGACATGTGGCATCGTTCCTGTATCTGCAGGCCTAGGAATTAGCATGGGGTTCTAGCTGTGCAGTATGCAACATTACATTGTATCCTGAATGAGGCAGTGACAGAAGTGCTACAGTGCAGCGGAACTGGCACACTGCCATTTCGATCTTCCAAGATGTAGCATATGAAATGAGTGCAAAGGTAAGGAAGGCTAATTCTCTAATTTTCCATATTTTCTAGACCTTCTCAGTCTACCAATAGCCATTCTTTTTTATTTATTTATTTATTCAAATTTATTCCCCGCCCATCTCCCATGCAAGGGACTCTGGGCGGGTTACAATAAATAAAAATTTAAAAACTATGCGAAATATCTAAAAACACAAACAAAACATAATAAAATAAAATCCAGGATGGGCTTGGACCCGCAGAATAGATAGTGGAGCTATGGGGCCAGCCAACCCCAGGAGGCACTACCACCTCCGTCGTCCCAGGCCAGGTGGCAAAGCCAGGTCTTAAGGGCCTTCCGAAAGGCCAGGAGGGAGGGGGCCAGTCTCACCTCCGGGGGCAGAATATTCCACAAGGCGAGCGCTATCACAGAGAAGGCACGCCTCCTGGACCCCGCTAGATGGAATTCTCTTGTTGAGGGGGTCCGGAGCATGCCCTCTCTGCATGCACAGGTGGGGCGGGTCGACGTTATCGGGAGGAGACGGTCCTTTTTAGGTCTTTTGTTTACATATAGAACACTAACAGTATACATGAATTTTCAGATATACTCAAGTACATTTTGTATGAACTTTTCCCCAACTGCATATAGTCTGTGGCTTGAATCATGTCAACTGGATTTCTCTTTTCTCAGTAGAAACGTTTCACTCCTTATCCAAGGAGCTTCTTCAGTCTGAGTAAAGTTAGTAAGGGAATCCTTAAATATGTTTCTAGGGTGGCTGTGTGACCTTGCACCTGGGGCTAGGTCATGGTTATTTTGAGATGTTATTTCTAAGTCCCTTTATCATCTAAAGGAGGATCGTTAAGATTACTATGCTGCTGTTGAGCTTGCGAAATGGTCTTAATCTTCCTAGGCACAGAAGACAAAGCAGGAAGGAAGATAGGGGAAAGGTTGTGCCTGAGGCCCCCACCTCTATTCAAGGAAGGATTTTCCAAGTTGGCATAAATAACCAACTGCATATAATTTTTCAGTAGAAAATAGAAGCTTTGTTTATTCCTTTCTCCCATGTACACATTTGGGAACCTCTTTTCTCACCACTCACACATGTTTGTGCTTATGTTGTGATAAGTGAGCCATAGTGCAATACTGTGAAGTGAATTTTGGCATGCATATGCCTTTCAGCTTCTCTGGAATTTGATTTAATCATATAACGTTTTTCATATGACAAATGTATTGGCAATCCTTACAAGAGTAACCATTGACAGCTTTATCCTCCCTAGATTTTGCCTAACATTTCTTAAAAGCTATCTATGTTGGTTGCCATCACCATATGCTGAGGAAGCAACTCTCATAGTTTAACTATATGCTATGTTAAGAAGTATTGCTTTCTTTTGGTCTAGAATCTCCCATCATTCAGGTTTATTGGATTATGTGGGTTCTATATTTACAAGAGAGGGAACAAATCTTTTTTTTTTTTTTGCTACTCATCTTTGAGTCAACAGAAATATATTCCAGCATAACATTTGCTGACCTCACTGCTACTCTTTAACCTGGAGACATCCACAGGGGGGTCAACAAAATTAAGATGCAGGCTGTGATGCTGAAATCAAAGATTTCACATGCAACACATGTAAAAAAGGGGCAGGGCATCAGTTGCATGGTTGTGACTGCTACCTCAACTAGTATAACCTCCTGGATGGCCTTGCCCTAACCTGCCTCTATTGCTTCTGTCTCCAATCACTACCACTCAGTTGACTTCCATCCAATGTAATGGGTGGCAAAGCCCAACAGATTAAGCTTGTGACACTGGTTTAGCCTGTTCTGCCTTGGCTATCAATTGATTTCCAGGAACAGTTCACAGGGCTAGTTTTAACCTAAAAAGCCCTATATGGCTTTGCTCCTAGATATCTCCAGGACTCTTTCCAACTGAATCTGCCCTCCCTGCATGTACAATATGAGAGGAGATATGTTGGGTGCCTCCCCTCCATAAAGTTGTGGCCAGAGGCAGAACCTCTCAATTACCACTTATACTCCATAACATAGCCTTTCTCCAGAGGTAACAATGGCCCCTTATTGGCTGTAAAACCAAGGGAAGCAGTAAATCAGTGCTTTTTTTCAGGGCTTTTGAGGTTAGGATTACCCCTATATGAGCAGGGGATTGATGTTTCTATTGTTATTTCTAGTTTGTTATGAGAAGTCATTATTTGTGATTGTATTGCTGTTCTGTTGTGATTATATATTTGTAAACCACCCAAAGATATGTATTGTCGAAGGCTTTCACGGCCGGAGTTCGATGGCTGTTGTGGGTCTTCCGGGCTGTGTGGCCGTGTTCTGGAAGTTGTGGTTCCTAACGTTTCGCCAGCATCTGTGGCCAGCATCTTCAGAGGGCAGGAGCACAGACAGAGATTTTGCTTCTATCTGTGCTCCTGCCCTCTGAAGATGCTGGCCACAGATGCTGGCGAAACGTTAGGAACCACAACTTCCAGAACACGGCCACACAGCCCGGAAGACCCACAACAGCCACCCAAAGATATTCTGCAATATCATGGCACACAAAACCTGTAATAATGAAATGAAATTGCACGTGGTACTTTAACCTTGGTACAGCTAAGGACTACTAAGGCCTGTCTTGCTCATAGGCTGGGAATGAGATGAAGACAACATCATGAAGACATAGTAGAAAAAAGATGTTGCCAGGGCATGTTTATGCAAGTGGGGAAAAGCTGTATGTATTCCTGGCATATACATAATTCCAAGCTGCATCCTACTGTAGTTATCTATCTATCTATCTATCTATCTATCTATCTATCTATCTATCTATCTATCTTATTTATACCCCGCCTATCCCCTCCCTAATGGAGGGCTCTAGGCGGCTTACAATCATGTAAATTCAATTTTATACAATCATATCATATATTACATTAGGGAGGCGGTGAGGGAACCGGCTCTTCTTTTCCAGGCATCGGAACTACAAGCCCCAGAATGCCTTGCTTTCGGAGCTGGCTGCTGACATCCCGGAAGTTGTAATTGGTATCCTTCGTCCTCTGCCGCCGCCCTCAGCCGCCATCCACGGGCTTCTCCATATCTTCATCTTCGGTTCCGAGGCGACTCCCCGACAGGATGCCAGCATATTGCCCCACGTGAGTGGTACCCATTTATCTACTTGCTATTTAGCTTTCGAATCGCTGGGTTGGCAGAGAGCTAGGGCTAGTGACGAGAGCTCACCTCGCCACGCGGATTCGAACTGCCGACCTTATGGTCGGCAGACTAACAGCTCAGCAGTTTAACCCGCTGGGCTACCGCGCCCCTTTTATATAGTTATATAGACACGGTCACATTGGCAGGTTTATTTTCAATCACTTTTCCAATGACGCCTAATATGGAATTTACCTTTTCACACTGGCTCAGCTTTTCAGCTATGTTGCTCACCATGAATCCAAAATTCCTTTTCAAAGTATCAGTTCAGACCACATCAGTGCACATGTGGTTAGGATTTCTGTCTGAATGGCTATCAGTACCATTCTTTACACTGAAGCAGATCTTTACACTGAATCATATCTTAATCACCTAGTTGAAACAGCTCTTCCCCACCCCCCTTCCTTCTCCTTCCCCAAACAAGTTAAAAGGCATTGGTTATTTATATTCTCTACTTTTTGCTCTTTAACTAGACTGCTAAGATTTCTCAAGGGATTTTGATGAAGGACGTTATCAAAAGACTTTTGAAAGTCCAAGTAAACAATGTCTACCAGCTCACCCCTGTCCACATGCTGCTGACACTCTCAAATAACTCTTAAAAGGTAATGAGCCAGAATTTACATTTGCCAAAGAATTGTTGATTCTTCTTCAACAAATTCACATTTAAATTCTTTAAAAGTTCTCAGATGTATACCATCTGGACCAAGTTTTGTTTTTAATTTTAGTCTGTTAATAAGGCTAGAACTTTATTTCTTGACTGCACCATTTGGCTCAGTTTTCATAAATGAGTCACGAATATCTGTCCACTCCTTGCCTTCTTCTTAGCAAACATTTAACTAACTAGTCAGGAAAGAGTCCAATAACCTCGAAAATTGTTTTCCTGGTTTTGATTTATTTAAATATGTTCCCTATTATATAATATATTTGAGTCCCTTATTGTCTGCTTGCATTTCATATGCTAACATTTGCATTCCTTTCTAATCTCCTCATTCAAGCAATTCTTCTACTTTCTGAAGGAAACTCTTCCTTCATTCAGTTCCCTCAATCCTGCTCATATACTATTCTAGTATTCCCTTTGAACCTGGCAGTATTTTCCTTGCTCCAACATATAGTCTTGCTGAGTTTCTCCTACTGTAGTTTAAAATACTCCCCTACCTTTTTGCAGAAAGTTGACTTCTCCAGTTTGAGAAGTTTCTTCATTGGAAATCATCTATGTCAGGGCTACACTGTGACCAATTGAGTCAACACCATTTACATCTTGCAGTAAAACCTGGATGTCATTTAAGATTAAGTCTCTTTGGTTTGGTGCCATGTCCACAGGTGGGCAACCCAAAGTCTCTGGGTTCCAAAGATTCCAAACACCCTGAGATTGCACCACTGAAATTCAGGAGCAGAAGATGTATGTTTGGGTGGTATAATTTTATTTTGTTGTTGTTAAAATTAGGACTGGGAATGAAATTGTGGAGGCAAACTCTCCAAACACCTCCTCCAACATCCAAAATATTTCAATATCAGGATAAAAAAAAACCCAGAAATTTTAGTGTTGAAAACTGGCAGCAAGATGTTGGGCTATTTTTGCATTGGGTGGGGTTAATGCATGGGGATGGAAGTGATTTGTCTCCAATAAGCTTCCTACTCCTATGCCCCCTTTTAAAATTTCCCCAAAATATAGAAGAAAGAAACCCAGTTTGAAAAAATTATGTTTTGCTCTTCCTGTGACATGATCATAGTCTCCTGTAGCCCGTTCAAAAGTCAGGAGGTCATGTTGTAGTCTCTGATTCCACAAACATTACACACTTTTGTTTTATTCTATGCCATGGTAACAGAAATCCGCCATTACTAGGACATATTTTCCTTAATTCCTTCCTGATTTCAATCTTCACCTGGGGTGTGTGTAAGTGTGTTGTATGAACTGGATGTTCCTTGGTTTTTGTTAGCTTCTCTTCAGAGCTAAATTTGGAAGCTCCTCTGCTACATTTTCAGTATTAGGCACCAGCAATATTTTTTTTATTCAAGTTGAGCCCATTCCTTCTGTAACTGCATAGCTTGTTCCAGAGCATAAGAAGTCCAAATCATTATCTCTAATGTATCTTGGTTGACACTCCTCATCTCTGCATTGTATATTCCCACACTGGGAATGTTTTGGAGAAAAGTATCTTGTTGGTCTTAGATTGCAATCTAAAAACCTAACTTTTGCTTCCAGAATCACCAAAACTGTGGTTGCTGACACCTCCCCACCATTACCATTACTAACAATAAATTATCCCTTTATAGTTCTGATTATAAACTTTCCCACTCCTACAGTCTCTCAACCTGGAGATGGATCCTTGGCATAAGAGGATATAAATTCATTCCTAAGGAGCACATCTTTTTTAAAGGATTATTTCCCTGTACTTTGATGTGGCACTATTCTACAATGAGACTTCATTCTCCATGAAAGGAAAGGAGTAGTCACCTAAACAATGGACACAACTATCAGGTTGCTAAAATCATCATCCACAAAACTTTCTGCCTCTCAGCTGCTACAGACCAGTTATGTAGGCCTTAAAGAAGTTAACCTGTGCTCTGAGAACTAGTAGCTTGCATAAATGAGACACTCTCCATTTCTCTGCAACAGCAGATACATATCTGCATCTCTTCTGGCTTTCAACCTTTTTAATCCGTTTTATATTTCTTGGGCTTGTTCACCCAGAAATTTAGGTTTTATAATAAAACAACAAGGAAGGGTTGATTTCCCTGACCTCTTTGCCCTGTTGCTTAACTTGCACAGGTGCTTAACTCGCCTGTCTAAGTATATCTTCATGATTTGTCATCTGGGACTCCCTGTTGCTTGTAGAGTGTAACATTCTTCATTATTTAAAAAAAATGGGAATCAAGTAAAGAGGAGAGTCCTCGGAGCATATTTCATGAGGTTTGAAAGAACTTGACAATTGCCTTAATTACAAGAAATTCTTGTACAAAGCTATACATGTACAAATTTGTTCCAGGGAGATAATGTTTCAAACTGTGGTTCACACAGAACTAATGTAAACATGCTTGTGAACAAGATCTAAGGCACGTTCCAGCTGAAAACATATAGTGAGTCATTGAACAGCTGCCTTTATGAAAAAGAGAGAGGGAAGGAGGGAGGGAGGGAGAAGAGGAAGCAAAAAGAATTTCCTCAAGCCTAAACATGTTTTGCAATTTGGTCTGAGTTGTGTCTAATGGTTACATTTCCCCCTGTTCTATTCCCCATCTAAACAATAACAACTTGCCAAGAAATGAGTATAAGTTATACAGATGAAGTTTAAACTAAAATGCCATATTGTTGGTTTAATTTGACCATAAATTTAAGGAATTAATATGCCTTCCCACAAGTTTCTGTAAGTTATCCTAATGATTTAATCATAATAATCTAGTTTAAGTAGAGAGAGATCTCCTCCTACACCAATACTCATCCTGTATTTTAGATCAAACGTGATTATTCCTCAGAAATTACTAAGTAGTCCTACATTCTGAGTAATTACTATGTTAGAGATATGCAAAAAGAAAACAAGGATTTGGGGCCAAAGTTAATAGCATAATTATAGGGTGCATTTTTTAAAAAAAGATATCTACATTAAAATTAAAGAACAACAAATTGGCACTTTTCCAAAAAAAAAAAAAAAAGGAGACATTTTTATATTTAATCTTCTCTGAACCTTCAAGAAATTCAAGGTAATATATATGAGGTTGCCTTGTTGTTATTGTCACATCAAGGGTGCTAGAAAGGTAGGTTGCAATATCTTCTACTTTACAGAGAGCAGTTATCATTTTGAAAAGATAGCTTACGATAGTCCTATGAAACGTGAAACATTCAGCTATCACGAAGCAGTTTTTCCAGTACTTGATTATGTGCCATCAAGTTGTTGTTGATTCTTAGCAACCACATAGATAGATTTTCTCCATGACAATCTGTCCTTAACCTGGTCTTTCAGGTTTTCCAATGGTGTACTCATCGCCACTGTAACTGAGTCTATTCACCTTGCTTTTCCAGTATTAATGATTAGAAATTACAATTTGATCTACAGAGTGACATATTCCTGAGTTTCCTACCTTGCAGAGAATGGTATGAAAAATTAGCATGAAAAGATTGGCAAATTCTATGTATTGCCTTTTTATTTCTGCTAATTTTAAATATATAATTATGAACAATACTGGTTGAAATGAAACACTGGGAATGACAGAATGTAACTATATACATCTGATAAAGCAATGAACATCATATATTGTGATTTTTGTTCAATGAAGAATTCTGTTTGCTTGTTCAGCTTAATCATAAAATGGTATTTATTACAGGTTAATTAAAATACCATTGATCATTTGAAACCATTTACTGAATGTAAGGAACTGCTTGGCCAATCCATTTCTATTACACTGCTGTTGCACCTCAGTAATTATATCTTTAAACTAGACTCGATGTTTAATTAGCAACATAGTGCTTTACCCTTTAAAACTACATTTGCTGTTTATTATGTGATTTGCGTGATCACAGTGTTAACCTGTAATATAACTGTAATGAATACCTGTAACATAATTATATTATACTTCTACAAGCAACTGTAGTTTAGGAGATCAAACATATTCTAATCTGTATGTAGCTCAGTAGACCAAACATATTTTATTATGTGTGTGTGCAGTTTTTTGAAGCAGACTATGTAAGTTTGGTCAAAAGTATAGCTACACATTATTCTCTCATCCCTTCTATGAAGGAGTGGAAATAAGCTGAGTGTAATCCTTACACTTTTTAAACAAAAAGCACAATCCATGTTGATTGGACCACCATTCAATAAATTAATCAGTATGTATGACCTTAGTGCTGAAATGATGTCTTCAATTCATTGGTCAACAAAGTAGGTACGATTATTACAGAAATGGTCTGTGCACAAATGTCTTTTTCTCTTCTAGCTCTTAACTTGTGCATTACACTTTTTTTAATGTTCCAGAGTACAGTGGTAGAAAGTCAGACATGAGGAGGATTTCTGAAGTTCAACATTCCTTGCAACATCTTGTTGTTTTGAATTTTTTTGTACATTTTGGAAACAAGTAAAAATCACATTGTAACACTTGAAGAGAATGAAAGGTATGCAATATGATTAGCATAATTGATAAGAGTTGTAGCTTTCTTGGCACAGAATTTGGATACATTCATGATATTTATAATTTTATTAGCATGGAGTGTCACAGCTCGAGCCTTATTCATAGACAGAGAGGCAGACATAGAGGGAGATGATAGAGATATTAAGGCTGTGCAAAGCTGCACGCTTCCTGGCTTGAGATACTTGGAGTAAAGCAGCCTTTTGAAGCTATTTCATGATTCAAATGCACCTTCCCATGTTACTAAAGGGTGAATCCAGCAAGTCCCACAGCTGGAAGAAGTTTCTGTGCCTGAAGATACTCAATGGACTTGAAGCACCTCAACAGAACAATTACACCTGCCTTGTGCAGGCATAATATTGAGATATAGATCCTGATGATATAGTTGATATACAGAAAGAGATGGTAAAGATAGAGATAGTTATAAATATAGCTGTGGATGTAAGTTTAGGTATAGGTGTAGGGTAGAGACAGAGATGGAAATAGAGATATGAGCGCCAAACTGGCTCTCAAGGGTTAGATCTAAGTAATATTAAAAATAAGTAAGTTCATGGAACAGTTTGGTGTAGTGGTTAAAGGCACTAGGCTAGAAACTGGGAGACCATGACTTCTAGTCCTGCCTTAGGCATGAAACCAGCTGGGTGGCTTTGGACCAGTCGCTCTCTTAGCCCTAGGAAGAAGGCAATGCAAACCATTGCCAAAAATCCTGCCAGGAAAACTGCAGGGATTTCCCCAAGCTGTTGCCAGGAGTCAAGACTGACTCAAAGGCATTAAACAACAACAACAACAACAACAACAACAACAACAACAACAACAAAATCCCCTAACCATAATCCCCCTCCCATTTCTGTGATACCATGTTAAACAGTACTCAGATGTGGCTTCCAGCTGAGGAACACAACACACAAGCGAGAAGTATGGCCCCTATCTGCAAAACAGATGCTCACCCTTGAGCTATCTGAACCAACCTCATGTCCAGGGCCAAGATGGGAGCGGAGTACAGAGGGGGTTCTGTAGTGCAGGATTTCCATTTTCATGCACCTGCACCTGCTGCCCAGAGTCTTGAGGTGGTCAGGATTCAGGTCCCAGTGACATTTGAGGTCCATCACCCTCAACACCCAGCCAGCAAGGCAAAACCATCGAGCAAAAAAGCAAAAGCAGAATTAACTGAAAGCATCTCATGACAACAGTTTTGGTGGCACTGAGACAAAAGCGTATCAACACTCATGAAAGCAAAGGGATCTCTTTTGAAGGGCTGAAGTGAATTGCGAAACAAGAACATATCAGGCCTCCTTTCATTTTACATTTTGCTGGGCATATGTGCTCACGTGCTGCTAAGAACAGGGAGGGTATTTTCTAATGAAGATGCCTTTATTTTTACATCCTCATCTTAAGCTTTACTCTTTTTTAAAAAACCAGACAAACAAACCTTTTTTTGTTACGGAATGCTGTTACATACGTATTAAGAATGCAATGGTTTGTTATGAAGGCTCTCCTGGTTCCTATAACATTATCTTTGGGGTTATAAACTAAGCCTTTTTCCTTTATCTTCTTTGTTCACAAAGGAGCTCTTGAATTCTTCCATGAAGCCACAAATGTGAGTCATGAAGCAGGCCAGCTTCTTTGGATCTCCATCAAATTTCATCTTTAATTTGCTAGCTCCCAGCAGTCTAAGGGGCGGGGGAATGGCTCTGGTCATTATTGTTCTTACTTTTAGTTCAGATCTGCCAATTTCATCGGGCTCCGACATCTCTTTTTCTTCATCACTCTCATCGGTAGTTTCTCCCTCCACCAATGGGATCGTAGGGCTAGCCGTCACCTGTGAAGGCTGTCCACCTTCTAGTTTCTGTAGTATCTTATCCTTTTTCCTTCTCCTGTGCACTGAAATTATAAGTGCCCATGTACTATTAGGATAGTAAGTAACATTTATAACTTATGTTATAATTTTGACATGTTAATTGTTTTACTGGTTCTTATCATTTAAATAATCCGACAGTCCACTCAGAAGACAGCAATACTTCCTCCCAACATCCCTGTGTGGTAGGCAAAAATCACTGGGTGAGCTCCTGTGGTTGAGGGTGGAATTAAAGCTGGGGTCCCTCCACTCCTGGTCCAACAAAATAAAATCACTCTTCTTGTTGTTGTCAGCCATTGGGAGTCCATGCAGATTGCGATGAGATAGATAAGCAGACAGATGAAAGAAATGAGAGAGATACATTGTTTAGAATGTATGAGGGTTTTTGTTTTTTGTTTTACATTGTAAAACTGAAACCCATTCCTCATTTTTAAAAAGTGTAAGAGAATCACATGGTGGGTTTGTTGGCTGACAATGAAATATCTAGGATGGAAAAGCAGCAGCTTCAAATTATAAATGCATTAATTGAATTGCATTCCATTAGTATATCAAATAAGAAAGTCTATAAAGCAATGCATTCCTAATAAATTAACTCTATGATTAACGTCTAGATCTCGCAGACTTTTTTTTTTCTTGTTTTCAACCCATGTGAGTGAGAGAGACTTTATAGAAATAACTTAGACATGAAATTTGGTTGATGCCTGACACTGGAAACATCTATTAAATTATCCAGAAGCCACAATGTTTCAAAGGAAACATCACTATTGCCCAGATGAATTGCATTTGCACGTATTAAATGTGTGTGACTGCAATACACAATTGTCAACAAAACTAAATACAAAGCTGTCAGACAGCTTTTAAGATGATTGTGCTTGGCAGTGGCATGGCATGGGAGCTCCTATTAGTTAATTGCATTGTCACCCTAAGAAAGGGGGCCATGGCCTGATTGATTCAAGGACAGGCACCATTTCTCCAAATACTTCTTATGTCCCACACAACCGATTTTATGAAACGTGGATGCTCAGACTGGGATGTGCAGCTGCTGAATTGTAAAACATGTGTAATGCTATGTTTACAAGTTGGTGAAAAAGAAGTGGTTTTTTGAGGCAACCCTGAATCCATTCATAGTTGATGATGGCTTCTTTTGAGTTGGCATATTCTTTGGACAAAAATGTGCCTTTATTCCAATATGTCCCCATTCCATTTTCTGTGCTACTGCCGAATATCGGAATACAGAAAACACATCCACAGAGGCATTAGGCTACACCAATCATGATTAATTTATTTACTGAAGATACTGACACACCTAAGGGGCATGGTGGCTCAGCGGGTAAGACGCCAGGCTTGTCGATTGGAAGATCGCAAGTTCGGAGGTTCGAATCCCTAGCCCTGCGTGCGGAGTGAGCTCCCGCACTAGCTCCAGCTCTTGCCAACCTAGCAATTTGAAAGCATGCAAATGCAAGTAGATTAATAGGTACCACTTCGGTGGGTAGGTAACAGCGTTCCGTGCGCGTCATGCGGCCACATGACCGTGGAAGCATCTTCGGACAACGCTGGCTCTTCGGCTAACAAACGGAGATGAGCACCGGCCCCTAGAGTCGGACACGACTGCACAAATGTGTGGAGGGAACCTTTACCTTTTTTACTGACACACCTAATGCTTTTCCAAGTAATATAGACATTATGATTTGGGGGAAAATTGTAAAAGAGAGGTAAAGAAGAAAAGCAAAGTTGACTAGGGATTAATGTATACATTCAGACATGGTTAGTGTATGGATGAGGATTAAGGGATTATGGCAATGCTTCATGGAAGAGGTGAGCTTTGTGGAGATGCTTGAGGGAATATAATATCCCATTGCCTCCTGCTTTAATTCTGCACTTAATAAGAATGCTTTGTGCTTGCTTTCGCTGGCACTGATGAAATAGGGTTTGAGATCCAAATTACCCGCCACCCATTTTATTTCGGCTTTAGAGGCTCATACAAGGGAAGCAATCATTTCACATCCCAGAAGCCTGAGAAGAAAGGACGTCATCAACATGCTCACACTAAGTATTTGGAGGCTTAGTGCATTGATTAAACCCTTCCATTGTGATTTATTAAATAAATAATGCTTAAACAAAATTAAACTGAGAACAATGGATGATCTCTCCCTCCCTCCCTCCCTCCCTCCCTCCCTCCCTCCCTCCCTCTCGGCATACCTGCACTTTCTGTTTCAGCTGTTCCTGTCTTGTGCTCATGCCTGCTTGACTCTAAACTAGCCACAAAAGATCCTGGCCAGACAGTTTACAATTCTGCACTTCATCTTACGCTGCTTCTGTCCTATGCTGCTCCTGACTGTTTCTTAAGCCAACTTCAGACATTCCACTCCAGATTGCAGTGGGTTGGCAGTGGGGCTGGTCTGGTGGTCAGTCCGGCTATGGCGACAAGACCTGATTAGTTGTTTCCTTGCTTCTCACCCTGCTCCTGGGTAGATTGCCTTTCCCTTTAGAGATCAGTGCCTGTCTTTTCCTTTGAGTCCCTGGCCTTTCCTTTGCTTATCCAGATGTTTGCACACATGGGTGGCTTCACCACCACCACTCCTTCCCACATTTTCTCATTTGATGCTAGTGCAGATATTTTCTTTTCTCTTTTTTTCTTTAAGGTACCGTCATTGTTTTGATGCTGCCATAACCACAGCAATAGGGAACAGGTTGTTCTTTTGTTTCTGTGTTCCTTGGTAGGTACATGAGAACTTTGTAACAAGGAAGAATTGATCATTCAGCTTCATGGAAATAATGCAACAACTTTCCCCTGTTGCAATATCAAGATTTTAAAAGGAAGGGAAGGGAAGGGAAGGGAAGGGAAGGGAAGGGAAGGGAAGGGAAGGGAAGGGAAGGGAAGGGAAGGGAAGGGAAGGGAAGGGAAGGGAAGGGGTTGAAAAAGCAAGGGGAACATCTTCACCTAATCTGGTCAGAAACAGAAAGGGTCACTGCCCACTGAGGGAAGGGTTGAATGGAGCTATCTTCTGGGAGTGAAGATAGTTCATTGACTTAATGGGCCATTGTTTCAAGATTATAAAACTGCAAGATTATTTTTTAAAAAAAATAGCAGCTGCCAACCAGCAGAAAAAGTAGCAGCCCAGGATGAAATGGCTGCCCAGAGCAGTGACCAGTTGCTGGAGGGCACAGGCTGTGGCAGGCACTGCAATCAATTGGAACTGAGGTTCTTACTGGAATGAAATGAAGCACTGGAGACCATTTGCTCTGAAGGCTTTAAAACAAACTCATATCAGAAAACAGCAGTTTTGAACTGAAGCTGGAAAACATGGGTGCAGGGTGCATTTGGAATGGGCTGGGGGTGGAAGGAGGGTGATGTCCATTTCTACACTCAGGAAGCAGTGGGTGACCACTACTGGTGATCGGCCAAGGCATTCAGTGCAGATTGGGCTCCGGCTTTGATCACCCAATCACATCCACCATTTTGACACTGTTGACACCACCACCACCCCTTGGCATCACCCCTGCTTCGTCTCATTCTTCTTCCACTGTTTTTCCTTTTCATTCATTCCAATCCAAGTGAATGTTGGAAAGGAAGGGTGTAAATGGTTTCGGTTTGCAGGAGTACTTCTGCAGTCATTACTTGAAAGGAGGATATGGGCCAGGAGCATTCACAAGGTGTGGTCAAAGAAGTCTTGACAGAGGCTGCAGTGATGGGGTCAAGGCTCCGTGCCCATGAAAAACAGGAAGAGTTTCAGCTGCACCATCCTGGCCACCACCTTTGCATTTTTTGACTAAACCCTGAGGAGTCCCCTGATAGGGCAAAACCAGAATTAGTAGGCTCTGCGTACTGTTGGCCACTTTGCCCTTCAGCCTCTTATTGCTTCTGTCAGTTGTCTTTTGCACAAACAATTAGGTGCATCACAGCCCTGACTGTGTGTGCAGCCTTTTGCTCATGGAAGAGTTAAGAATGAAGGGGGGCCCATGAGGACAATGATACATCTCCCTCTAAAACAATGTGCCTGGCAACAAGATCACCCCGACTGCCCATTTTAAAAGTAGATTGAGCCATTGTTGGGGGGGGGGCACGTTTTTTATTTATAAACATTTAAAAAAATGTTCTCTCAGGTGTAAAAGGGAATAAAGAACCCAATCTCAGGAAGATTTCTCTGTGAATTTTATCATATGAGAACACAGATCATTGTACTGTTTGTAACAGCAAACGAGCTGGCCAAATGCCGCCTCGCCATGGCTTTTCTCTCTTCCCCAGGCTGGCTGATGTCTTTCCAGTTTGGATCTCCTGCTTAGATAAAACAGATGATTTTCTGGGCCTGCTTCTGCTAACAGCAGGCAGGAGTGCTGGTGACTGATTGGTTGAAACATGAGGATTAATGGGTATTTATATTTCATTAAATTTTATGCTCACTGGAGAATAATGTATCACTCGCAGATATTGAAACATATGTCAACCCTATCCACTTACATATAATTCAATTTGACTTAAATGCATTGATCAAATTTTATTAAAGTCCAATATATCTTCCAAAAAGGCCCACTAACACAATATTGCTGCTTGGTATTCATCAGATAAAAAGAGGCAATTGGGCTGTAATTCTATTTATACCTTTTTTCGAGGAAAAGGGGAGATTATTGGGTGGAGAATAAACATTGCAAGGTGACTGCTGCTGGCTGAAGGACTTAGGATGGGGATTATTAAGAGATTTCCCAACGTGCTCTTCTGTTCAGTTAGGATTATCCATGTAGAAAGGAGGGGGTTGAATGTGGGGTAAGTACTATATGCACTGGGGAAATCCAACGTTTCTACTCTCAGAAGGGAAACAGGGAAAATGGAACTATTACCAAGGCAATTGTTAAGGAGAGCTTGGAGCCCAGTTTCTTCCTGTTTGATAATAGGAAAAAGGTAGAATTATAGCAATGGATAAACTGGTCGGTCTGAAAAGCATTTGCTCCTAAAATTACCTTTTCTGCGATTCAGTGTTACTTGTCACACTGGATGCCTGTTGAATATTTAATCTTTCTGACATTCAGTCATGTTCATTTTAATTTAGGTATTGACCTCAGTATTAATATTTGATACCTAAAAGTTTTTGACAGGCAAGAATATTTTACATCTGAATATCACAATGGGCTTCAAGCCTTCTGCCTTCAAATAATATTTTCTACATTGGCATGTCTTGCTGGAAACTTGCCCGCATTGTAATGCCTTCTGAGATATGTGTTGTGGTTGTGCTAGTTGTTATTATTATTAAATATATTTCCGGCTTTTCTCTTTATGCAAGGTTTTAGAGTTAATATTCAGTTCATTGGGAGGGTTACTGAGCCTCAGCATCCTGCACTGTGAATTGTAAGTATGTTCTAGAACAGAGCTTTCCAAACTGTGTGTCGTGACACAAAAGTGTGTCGCCACACACAGTCTGGTGTGTCGCCACACAACCCAGAAGCACTGATCATCAGCAGCACTTCCGGGTTTTCCCGCGGCGACACACCAACGGCGGAGCGCAAATACCAAAAGCAGCAGCAGTGCTTTCGGGTTTTTGCGCGCTGCCGCAACGGCGGCACTTCCGGGTTTTCCCGCAGCGACACACCAACGGCGGCACGCAAAAACCAAAAGCGGCAGCAGCGCTTCCGGGTTTTTGCGCGCTGCCGCAATGGCGGCACTTCCGGGTTTTCCCGTGGCGACACACCAACAGCGGTTGGTGTGTCGCCGCGGGAAAACTTTGGAAAGCCCTGTTCTAGAAGATCCCAGCAAATTTTCTCAGTGGTTACTTTTTGTACTTAGTATTCCAATAGGAGTGGACAAGCTGTCTTTCAGAGATACTTTTCCATTGTTTCTTGCCCTCTCAGTGAGGAACCTCAATTAAAGCCCTACATAACCTGAATCCCTCATTAGTCAATCTGAAACTCTCCATTGTATTACTGTGGAGTTGTTTTGATGATTGGTATGTAACAATCATTCCTATTCAACCATATTTGATAGTTGATATGTAATGGCATTTTATCAAACAGCGTTTGATGGGAAACATGCAACGGGACATCATATTTTGTGGTTGATGATTTTGACATATGCCACAATCAAAACAATAAAGAAATACTTTCATATATACGCCTTCAGTTCAAATGAGTTTGAAACAGGGATCTGTTTCTTAGGAAGTGTACCTCAACTGGGCAGGTTTTCTTGATGTGCTAAAAATCTAATAGTTGTAGTAGCAATAGTGGTAGTCCTCCATGTCTTTCTGCTTATATCAGCGCTCAAAGCAGCATATAACAATAAATAAATCTGGAAAATGGAAAACACAACAAAGAAAATCTATAGTTAAGACAATATTTATTTGACATCTAAAAGCCTGGCAATGTAGGGGTTTGCCACTTTTGTAAATAATGGAAGTGTGGAGAGGAAGGAATTCCATTGCTTCGGGGTGACACAGAAGGCACTTTTCCATCTGCCTGATAGCCAAATGTCTGGCCGGAAGGGGTTCTTCACAAGGGCCTCTTCTGCTGATCTGAGGTGGCCCCTCAGATATAGTAAAGGGATGAGGGAATGGCCTTGAAGGACAGGAGGAAGAACCACTATTAAGGCAATGGTCAGATAAGCAGGGCTTGAGCCCGGGCCAAGAAACCATTTTGAGAAAATGTCTCAGAAAATTTTTCCCTAGTTCACATGGAGGTAAAGGTAGGGTGGGGGAAGCACGTTCAGATTTGCAAGATTCTGTTACTCTAGCTGTTACAATAAAAGTTGTCCTGACCTACATGGCATTAGTGCTGATATACATGGCATTTCTTAATATGGTCTACCTTGTAGGGTTGATAGATACTCGGGTTCTATGCCATTTCATGCTTTAAGGATCAATATTAGCTCCTTAAATTATGCCTAGCAGGCAACTGGCAACCAATGCAGGTCTTTCAGTACAGTCACCATGTTATTTTGTGGCTTGCATCAGTTAGCAGCCTGGCCACCAGGGGTGTTCACACAAAAAATCAAGGTGGTACAATCAAAGCTCTGCCTGGTTTTTATGTGCATCAGACGTGCGACATACATAAAAAACAGGAAGAGCGTCAATCACAGCACTGTGACCACCATCTTGACCTTTTTTTTTTTTTACCATACCCTGTGGACATCCCTGCTGGTCACCACATGCAATTTCCAAACACTTTTGCGCCATATGCAATTTCCAGAAGCTTTTCTAGGGTAGCTCCATATAGAGTACATTATGCTAGTCAAGTAACCTCATTAAGACTTTTTTCCCCTGCAATATGTTTTAATTAATGCTCTAGTACATGCCAGAAATATGTAGGAAATTGAAAACAATGATGAAAACGTACCTTTCAGTGTTGCCTATACAATCGATTTTTCTCTTGAATTGTGTCAGAGTACTATGAGTACTTGAAAAAAACAGAACAAAACTTTAGCTACTTGAAGATCTAGTTTCACTGTTGTGAAGTAAGTGATGCGGTCGATGCCTTATCTCAGTGCCTGGAGGCTGTGGGAGTCTGGATGGGGAACAACAGGCTTCAGCTGAACCCTGGTAAGACGGAGTGGCTATGGATTGATGGCCCCCCTGTATCCAGGAAGTTATCATCTTTGGTTCTGGATGGGGTAGCACTACCCCACTCAGATCCAGTGCGGAATCTGGGGGTCCTCCTGGACTCACGACTCCTGCTTGAAGAGCAGGTGGCAGTCGTGGCCAGGAGGGCCTTTGCACAGCTTCGAGTTGTGCGCCAGCTACACCCTTTCCTGGATCGGGATGCCCTCTGAACAGTCACTCACGCCCTTGTCATCTCCCATATAGATTATTGTAATGCGCTCTACATGGGGCTACCCTTGAAGAGTATCCGGAAGCTTCAGCTGGTTCAGAATGCAGCAGCGCGGGCAGTTATGGGTGCTATAAGATCAGCACATGTGACACCTCTGCTGCGCGAGCTGCATTGGGTTCCAGTTTGCTTCCGGGTCCAATTCAAGGTGTTGATGATCACCTTTAAAGCCCTACATGGCATGGGGCCAGGGTATCTGAGGGACCGTCTCATCCCGATAACATCGACCCGCCCCACCCGTTCATGCAGAGAGGGCATGCTTCGGACCCCTTCAACAAGAGTGTTACTATGAACATAGTACATTTCTTCCTCCTTCCATAGGTAAGACTATCTTTTGAACTTTACACGTGAAAGACAATTGCTTAACCAAGAAATCGGTGCATGTGTCATATAGAGTTGCCTAGTGAGTTGGCAGCCATACATATATGACTAACCCTAAAAGCCCCCAGGCGTGTATAAAAGAGAATGCATGTGCATCCCTTTCAGCAATTATACAATTTACCTGGGCTGTATAATCCATTTAGAGAGGTGCTTCACAAAGCTACCTTCCAAACCCAGTGCTCAGAGGCTATGAGATGGTTTGGAGCTGAAGCTATTGAAAGCACATCTTCAAGGTCTTCCTTCTGTGTGTCCTGAAGACAGTTCCACAGGAACTGCTGATGAAGCAAACCCTGGAGATAGTAACTTCTGTTAGAAGACAAAGAAGACCTTCGGACAAATATGCTGAGCCTTCAAGAGGAATTCTGAGCAGTAGATTGGGAAGGCCAGTCTGCTCTGAATACTTTGCATTGTCCTATTATTCACTACATTTCTTTTTTTCCTAGTGAAATTGATTAAACTCAAGCTATTGGCCTATTTTACAGTTTCTTGTATGGGATTTAATTTTTTCAAATTCAGTAAATAATTTGTTTTTCCTCCAGGATGTGAAGATAAGGTATACAGTATTCCCTTCCCCAGTTTTATCTTCTCAGCTGTGCTGGGAGATAGTAACTGGCCAAAATCACCTGGTGAGCATCCATGGTTGAGGTTGGACTTAAACCCAAGTTGCCCTATTACCCCATCCTGGCTTTAAGGGCAGGGATGAAGAACCTTTTTGGGGCTGGAAGTTGCATTTATCATTCCTCAGCAGGCTTAGAGGTGCAGTGAGCAGCAAGACGCCATAAAACAAGACAAGCTATTCTACACCCATGGGTGAGGCCTAGGTTTTGAAGCAGTTTGGGATACATTTTTCTTTTCTTTTTTTAATCTAGTGAATCAGCCCACCCATTTTCACCACTGTGGTCAAAGGAGACTCTTTGGACTTCAGAAAGGGCTTCAGAAGCTGCATCGTATCATTCCAGGTCTTGCGGTTGTAGGAATAATTAACTAATAATTAGCCAGAAGACCCCCAATCCAAACATTATGAATTGTCTCAAAGTTGGTTCCCAAATGCCAGGGAAAGGCCATCACTCCCTTTCTCCTTTTGTATAACCCAAAGAACAGAAACTAGTGTCATCACTGACTTTGACACCAGTGCCCTGAAGCACGTGGTCAGGATCCCACTACAGGACTAAGCCAATGCCTTTTACCAGGCCCACTTCTCTGGCTGTTACCGGGACAATCTGGATATTTAGATCCGATGGTATCTAATAGGAAGCCATCAATCTTTTATAGTAAGAGAATACATAAATTATAAACAAATATGTCCTTTGGTCTAGTCGAACAGCATAATGATCAAAGACATACAATAGAAATGTATTTGCTTCTACGGTACGCTTTATTCCCTGAGCTCTCTGTCTGTGGTGATGGACAGGCAGCGAGCTGTCAGTTTTTGTTCCATCTGTCACCCTACACATACCTCCTGTTGTTTTAAGTAATCAATATGGGGGCTGAAATCACCTACTGCTACCTCTGTTACCTCCTATTTTGTCCACTCATAAATTATGAATCTCTGCACAACATCAAGTCTACAATTTCGATTGCATTTGCTAATCATTGATCAATAATTCAGAAGTCTCTTCTTCTTCAAGGGCTCCTGGTTTTCTCAAACATATGGCAGAAGGCTGACACTGTTCATGAGACTATTCCCTTACACTGGAAGCAGTCTTTAAAAAAAAAGTTGTTTAAAGTTTCTTCGCTTTGTTTCTTTTTTCTTTTTATGAGGCAGTCTTTGTACTTCCCCCTTCTACTTCTGTTTTCTATATTTAATGAATATACTGTACAAGCAGAGCCCCCAAAGAGAGATGTATGGGATGAACATCACTTACAGTTGTGTGGTTGGGACAGAGATGGCACTTAGCAAAGCTCTATTTTGCTTCTTTTTGTGTTACCTGTATCGTCCATTCAGTAGGTGTGCTTCCTTGTCCAGTGGCCTGCTGTTAATTGTTTCATTTTGTCCCTCTATATGTTTGTGTGGACATGACAAGAAAGGAATTGGGGGGAATAGTTTTTCTTGTGAGGGGAAGGGCTTAATATGGAAATGTACATTTCAAAGCTACTGGGTGTGCATATAATAGTTAATGTGCAAGATGGAATAAATATGTGACACATATGAACCTTCCCACATGTATACCTTTTTAGACAAATGCCAGTGGATTCCGCATTTACATTTAGGTGACTGTCACAAGTCACCAATATATCTACACTTTGTCTGTTTTGACACATGAATGTTAACATGTTTTCTGACAAATTTCAGATATTCACTCTGTTTATACATGTGTACAAAGATGCCCACATGAATACACACACATATACATACACATGTATAGCCCTAAAGTCAGAAAATTAAGGGCTAAAAATAAATCAGCCAATTGTTTTCTTTGGATGTGGGGTTGCTTTCAAACAGAATGAACTGGAGAACATTCTGACAGCAGCCTAACCAGGAAGTCTGCTACTTCTTTGTCTAAGATTGTTTTATTAGCTATTATACTGCTATAGTATGATCATAAATAATAAATGCCACGATACAGGAGAGTTCTGATTTCATCTCTACTGAGTCCTCTTAAACTGCCCAATGGTGCAAACATTAATACATTAGCATCCCTCTGCTCAGTGTGCAGGCTCACTGATTAAACAGTCCTGCCTTGGAAAGTAAAAACGGTAGGATGAAACCACTAGCAAAGTCTTCAACTCATACTTCGTTGTTGTTCCTGTTTGGAAAAAAAAAAACAAGTGGAACATAATGATGATAATGTGGGGAATAGACCCAATGGGATCATAAGCACAGACAATCCCAAGTTGTACTGTATACTGCAAAATGGTTTATCAAATATCTCCATGATTTGCAACCCTGCCCTCTCTTTGCCTAATTTCAATTAGCTTCTAGTGGGGGGCTGCTTTAATGCCTCTCCATTTGGTGTCATGGCGTCATCCTTCAGAGTTTCTCCACCATTCTGAGATTGCATACTGAGTTCCTGCATGAGTTCCTGTTCTGAACTTCCAGATACAAGGCACATTGTGAACAGTGACTCATATAGAAATGCAGGGGTTCTTTGTACAGGTCATTCCCAACTAAAGGGGAAAATGTGTCTATGCTGTCACTAACTTTGGTCAAAATCGCTTAACTTTTATATAATTTTTTTGTTATTGGTGCATGATACCCAGCTTTTTCTTCAAGAATTCATAGTATTTCCTCTTGTAAGAAACCTGTCTTATTTTCAATAAAATATTTTAGATTCTACATCAGTACAATTAAAATAAAATAACCATCATGTTAAACGGATAGACAAAATGGTTTTAAAAGTTCAAGATGTCAGAAAAGGAGCCGGTTAAAAAGTAGTAACTCTGCTGTGGTTATTATGGTTTTTGGACACTATATTTAAAAAATATCTAAACTGCTCTTTGGGATTATAGAATTCCCAATTCTATAAATGAATGAATGAACCTTGCATAATACTTTATGTTAAACATAGCCTAACAGCTCACTAGCCATTGCTGTTGGCAGACACTTATAAACTTACTTACTAGAAAAAAGACTTGCCAAGCAAGTCACAATAAATGGTTATTTAGCAGCTTGCATAACAATTTAAGAACTCTGCTAGTTCATTAAAACTCCATGAAGACCAGTATCCTGTATAGTGGCCTTCTGGGAAGCCTAGAAAAAAAGATTGTATTCTGATTGCCACTGATATCTACAAATTCCATAGACTCATAATGACCATAATTAAAGTTAGTGGCCACCATCATATTTCATGGTAGCCTGGTTCCATAAATTAAATATGTGTGGTGAATTACTTCCTCATCTCTGGGACTTTATTTGGTGACTAGAACTGCCAGTAATTTGAGGGATGATAACATCTTTCCTTGATCCTCCATCTCCATCACATACATAATTTCATAAACATTTATCTGAGGATGCCTATAATATCTCTCATATTTATTTTTCCCCTTGTACTGAAAATTCCCAATTCTTGCAGGTTTTTTTTAATGTTATTGTTTTGTAGAGAAACTTAGTGTAACAGATGTTAATTTTGAGCTGCGCGTTTGATAGGATGAACTTGCAGCTTGAAAAAATGTACTAATATTTTTCCCTTTGGTTGAACATGACTGTAATGCAGTGTCCTGATAGCCATCATGTTATGGGTGCCCTTTCTCATCCCCCCTCCCCGCTCTTAAGTCCCTTAGGAATGGGGCTAAATCAACAATTGAAATTGTTCCCTATGACTTTTTGGAAGAAGATGGCAAAAGACACTCCTCATCTCCATTTTCTCCAAATTGCCTATAACTGGGATACTGAAATCAGGGCGAGATGGGCATTTCAGCTTTGTACTCATGCAAGTTCTATTGTGCCGTCCTATCCCATATATCCCTAATGGAAAGAAATGGACTTTCATAGGCATTTTCATCACCTGTACATATTTGTATTACACTCTTCATTACCCACCCTTTATATGAAACTCAGAATGTCACATCTAAATTGGAACACACTTACTGAGTTTTCATGACATCTCCATGGGCACATTGAACTATTGTACCTCTTATTGTATTCCACAGACCTGGTTTAGTGCAGTGAAAAAAAACAAGGTCAAGCTAAGAAGTCCTTGGGTTGAATCACATCTTCCATAGTGGTCTCAGGCAACCACATATTCTTGGCTTCAGTGCTACACCATAGGAGTGATAATTCTGATCCATATTATAAGGTTGTTGTAAGCAAGGTAAGTTGTATGAATAGTTTGAAACAACTTGAAAAATTAGTTACCTTTATATTATGTTTTTATTACTTAGGAATCTAGGTTCATATTCATACCCTTTATAAATAAAATATAAAAGTGAGATATGGGCATCAACTAATTTGTTCGATCCATTCACTATCATATTTTATTATTTGGAATATCTTTCATTAATCCATTTCTATAAAATCTGCCAGTAGCTACAAAATTGCCATGCTTAGTATAGAAAAGCTGCTTTAATATTATCAGTAACAATATGGTTCACCAAAGTGCTGGAAATAGAAAAACTAATAAAAAAAATTGTAAAAGCAATGGAAATGTGATGTTTGATGGTATTAGGAGAAACAATGACTTCATGTATTTATTACACATTGTGTGTGTGTCTGTGCATGTGTGTGAAGAAGCAATGTTGATGTATTATTTTAAAGCATCAGAATCAGAACAAAAGAAAATGAAAGAAAATGATCTTTGTATTGTCGAAGGCTTTCACGGCCGGAGTTCAATGGCTGTTGTGGGTCTTCCGGGCTGTGTGGCCGTGTTCTGGAAGTTGTGGTTCCTAACGTTTCGCCAGCATCTGTGGCCAGCATCTTCAGAGGGCAGGAGCACAGATAGAAGCAAAATCTCTGGCTACCAGTCCTGAAAAACACAGCCTGCAAAAGGTCAACGAACTCAGTCCAACCACCAGGACATGGGAATACTTCTCACAATGAACATGCTAATCACGCTCATCAGCCACTCGTTAACATTTCAACACAACAAAAAACCCCACCTAATCTCCTATAATTTAGCTCTATAAATAGAACATTGCCACTCTACCTGGGCACAGAGATTTTGCTTCTATCTGTGCTCCTGCCCTCTGAAGATGCTGGCCACAGATGCTGGCGAAACGTTAGGAACCACAACTTCCAGAACACGGCCACACAGCCCGGAAGACCCACAACAGCCAAAATGATCTTTGCTTTCCTTATGAATTTCAAGAAAGCTTTATAGTGTAAGTGTGTTAGCTGACAGTTTTAGAAATTATGGTGTTGATTGTCTTTTTCTTTGGGAGAACTGTTTAGATTATTTTGCTAATTGTTTAAATGATTATTTAAATTCTCTGAATGGAGAAATAAGAATGTGAAATTTAAAATAAATGAAACATGGAGGAAGTAACAAAGATAATTCCTTGTTTCATTAAACTTTGCCAGTTGTGGTCTTCAGAGTAATTCTTAAAAGATTATGCAAAGTCAAAGAACACTGTAATGAAGCAACCACAATCCAAGCCCATCTTTCCAACACAGTAATGTTAGATGTACCTCATAAAAATGAGACTTGTGTGAGACGTTGTCTTGTCATGACAGTATTGCCAAGTTCTGAGCTATTAATGAGAGTGTGAGTGTCCTGTGACTGAACTGTACTTTTAATTAGCACCCAAAGGCTTTTTTGGGCAAGCTAGTGTCTTCCTATTTACTTACCTCAATTAGCTAATTATTTCCTGCTTTTGACTTAACTAGGCACCCAATACCTGCTAGACACTTAACAATGTAGCTAATCCATGCTAATATGTAACCTTCCCTTGCTGATGCCTAAACTATAACTGACTTGTTTCTACAAAAGAAATCTCAGCAACTGGGGAGTGAGGGGTAAGGTTGAAGAGCTATAACACTTGCTTCACAAAGCCAGGCCCTTGTGGGTGGTTTTCACCCACCACAGCTGATGAGGAAGGGAATTCTCCTATGTAAGCATCCAGAATTATTAAATAAAGCTTTGTTAATGGCTTTGATTCTGGTGTGTCTTGTCCATCCCCTCTCCAGTATCTGAACCTGAAGCTGCTTTAGCTGGCATCAGTAAGATTCCATCCTCATAGCATCACAACAATCCATCCAAATTTAGAATGAAGCACTGCAAGTTTGAGCAATGAAAAGATATTATAGTGGAGACAAAAGTGATGGTAATCCGATTAGACAAACACCAAGACCAAGAACCCTTGCAACTGGATGACTACAAAGAGCAATGAAATGTGCTCTGCGTTTTTCAGATGACAAAGAGAGAGAGAGAATGTTTTTTATGGGTGTGTCAATAAAATGTTTAATATCCGATGAATAAACTAGTGGGAGCCACTCACCATGGCTTTTCATTCACATGAGAAAAGGCAAATTGATCATCTGAAGAAGAACACTCTAAAGTTTTCAAATGAAGTAAACAACTGGAAAAAGTTTAGTTTAGGAAGAATTCATATATCTTACATTTCTTTGCATCTTTTTCATAAAGATCTAGGCTAGAATTACTAGTCTGTACATCCTTCTGATTGCTTGTGGATCACGGCCTCATCCAATTCTTGTTCTCTCCTCCTCCTTGCTGCTTCCCAACAATGTTTGGTGTCATCTGTTGACCATGATGTCCCCCCTCTCTTTCCATGGGCCATAATTAAGCTGATGATATTTTTTAAAAAAATATTTGTATTTTTTATTTTTATTGTATTTTATTTATTTATTTTTTACCACAATGCTGTATTGTGCCGTCATCACCTCAGAAGAGTTCACACTTCCTGCTGGCTTCCCCATTGACTTGTGATAAGCTGGCAGGAAGTGTTGGAAATGATGATCACATGACCGCGGCTGAACATGGCGGTGTGGTGGCAGTGCAGCAGCAGTGCAGCGGTGCTGAAGCATCCACAATTTTTCCAAATTTCAATCCCACAGGAGTAATGGGTCCTGGATTTTGGACGCATTTGAGGTAAATTGATTCAAAAATTGTTGCCCTATGATGCACTGTTTTGCCCCATTGAAGGTTACAAACAGACAAACAGGAAAGTTTTAGTAACATATATATGTTGCAATACTAGACACAACTGCAAAAGCAAGTACATAGCAAAACTCAACAATCCAGTCCAGACCAACGTAGAATTTGTGCATCTTTAAATATACCCTCAAGTGCAACATCAACAGGACAGAGGAGCATGGACAGTGCACCTACGCAAAGTTTAACAGACCAACAGACTATTAGTCTTTACACTGACATATTCTCAGCAATATTAACAACACTTCTGGTGAGCACAGTAGTACATACATGCATGCACACACATGCACACACATTTTTGTGTTATCTACCTGCAAAACAAAGCACAGAGCAACACATAATGCAAGCCTTCCATCCCCATAAACTCTAAGTTCCCCATAGCAATTATATCTAAATTGGTACTAACTTATCAGGCAGGCTGGCAAGCATGTAGCCATGAGAAGTGGTCTTCTGTCTGGCCATATGCTTAACTACTACTATCATTCAACACAGTACTCCCAGATCACCCCATCTCTTCTAAACCAGTAGCAGCAGGGATATGGCTTGTCCCTGTTGCTGAACTGGCTAGGCTGGAAAAAGTTGAAGAAAAAAAAAAGTAATCTGATTGCAAGCTACAACACAACAGTTGGATTGCCATGCATGGAACCATGGGATCACTTGAAATGACCCTTCTTAAAATAGCCAAGATTTGTTTCATGCCTGGAACAAACAACATGTTTAACTTCAGAACAAACCCCTCAAAAGACAGTTGTTTTGTTTCATAGTCAGACCACTATGAAAAGTGGCCTTTTGGAAGCCAAAGCTTTTCAAAGTCAGCATGTTTTCCATGTTCTGATCTTTACTAATCAGATGGTTTGATTCCTCATGCAAAGTAGAGGACAGCTCTAATAATTGTTGTTTTTCAATTTCTGATTCCAAATCCCAGTTCAGTATATCATAGCTATTGGAAGTAGCGATGGAATAGAGAGGATTTGTTTTGTTATTATTTTTCCTTACAGTTTTCTTGTCCATCATGTAGTCATCATTTTTTTGGCTGCTTTGTTGATTTAGGGAGAGCCCGAGAGCCTGGCTTGTCCTGTTGAGTTTCTTGTTCTTCCCCATTGCTTCAGTGTCGAGGTATCATAACTGACACCTGTATGATGTTTTAAGAGCTTGGTGTTCAGTTTTAGAATATGTCTTGTGGAGAATGTGTTTATGAAATAAAACTAGATAAAAATTACGATTGTAGCTAGGCTGTTTATAAAAATGGATAGAACAAATAAAATATCATAAGGAGCTCAGCAGGGAAGCTGCTGCTCTGTAGCCAACTTAGCTCCGCCTTCCAATCTTTACTAACAACAAAGTCTCGTGAAACATGCACTGGTGGACAAGCCACCTACAGTTACTCTGCTGTGAAGTTTTGGAAAAGTCTGGTCCTATTTTGATTCTTGGAAGAATATAAATCAATATAAATCAAAGTATAGACTCAATGCTGAGTTGCAAAGAACACAATTTGAACAGTTACCTGGGAGTAAGCCCCACTGAACTCAGTGGGAGGTATTCCTGAGTAGAATGCAAGTCATAGAATGCGTGTTTGAAGTATCACTGAGAATATATAAGGGATTTATTTATGATATTATTTTTATGATTTTATGTTGTCTACTTATTTGCATCTATTTTAACTGTTGATCAGATATATTATTGTTGCTGTTATCTGGTTCATTGGGTGTAAAGTTCCTGTTTTTTACAATTTTTCATTTTTTTCTCCTATTGATTTGGCCTGTGTTTATTACTTACAGTATATAAAGAGGTTTAATTATGTTTTTTAAATCTGAATTTACAAAGATGGTGAATTGTATGCCACTCAGAGTCAGCTTTGATTAGAGCAGGTTCTAAGCCTTAAAACAAGTAAGTAAGTAAGTAAGTAAGTAAGTAAGTAAGTAAGTAAATAAATAAGGGTTTACATAATTGAATACTAAATGTTTTATGTGGGTACTGGACAGAAATGGAATTAGTTCTTTTTTAAAAAAAAATCCAATGCATTTTAAAATTGAATCTTCTTCCTCTTCCTCTTCCTCCTTTTTTAGTAGAATTGTATGCATGTTTACTCATAAATAAATCCTGTTAAGTGAAATCGCCTTAGGAAGTAGATTTTTCTTTGCTGCCTGTTTTTTTTGGGGTGGGGGCCCCTCTATCATTCTCAACATTTTTCTCACACCATAGGAGCCCAATCACTTATTTGTATTTGCTACCTAGACAACAGTTTTGAATGTGCTTATAAATTTTGCTTTTATATCTTTCAACCTTGAGTATCCTGGCCTTAATGAGGCATTCACACACTTAACTGGAGCTACCTTGAGAATAAATACATATCCTAGACATTACTCTTTAAAATGTTCCCTTTATTCTTAGGCTTGATAGATTTGTGTCAAATGTTCACAGCTAGAGGGAAAATGAATGCCAAGAAGTTAGAGAAACCTAGTCTATCAGAAAGAAATAGGTTACATAAAGCAATGTTACAAAATCGTGGGGTGGGGTGGGGGTGGGGGAATCAGTCATGTAACTTAGATCCAGGCTTGTTAGATTGTTCAAATGAAGGAGCTTCTAACAGTTTAGTTAGGAATTAAGTTAATTAGGTTTGGTGTAAGGTTGGTATCGTTCCTGCTGGAATGCTTCCCTCATTTTCCTCCATAGAAGTAGTGGCTGGTCCCCCATGTCACCCTGTTAGCCCAGACTTTAATTAGTTCTGGCATTTGCCTCATAATGATAAATGCTGAGATGATGAATGGAAATGCAAATGAGTGTGAAGTGGCTCAGCCATCAGAGCCGCATATCATTAATACTTTCCTACTGTTAAATCGATCAATGTCATCCCTGGATCCCTCTGTTCAGCGGGTGCAGATGGCTACCCGCCAGAATGCCTTCCACTAGACCAGCAAGGCAAACTTTGTGGGTTTCTCCTCTCCATATGCTTTTTATTTCTCATTGCATGATCTTTTTGGCAGCTCAGATTCCAATATAGTTCCAGCTGAGATGCTAACTCATAATGGCCAATAAGGAAATTGCTAATTTAGAGCAAAACAAACACCAGTAACTGCTTTTCCCCAGATTCATTTTGAAGTAGCTTGGACACTTTCAAACTATGATTAACACACATACACACTCACTTTTCCATTCCCCATTTCTAATATTTATCCGTTGAATATATTCAGTGAGCCCAAACCATGATAAATTATGTGTGGATGTATGTGTTGGTGTGCATGTATTATAAAAATTCAACAGAGAGAAGACAAAATAGTACCAAAATGGAATAATTCAATATCAAAGGCAAAAGTCGATTTACATTGACTGAAGATGAACTTCTACAGCTGCCTCCCAATACCAATATTTGCCCACATTTATTTCTCTTTCCCAATGGAATTCTGGCTAGTTAGTTAGTTAGTTAGTTAATTAGTTAATTAGTTAGTTAGTTAGTTGCAGCATTTATAACCTGTCCCAATCTGACCAACCCTGTGTGGTGCACAAGAGCATAACAAAAAAAACAGTTATCTCAGCAACTGAGAAGCAACACAAAAGCTATCTAACAATCTTAATAATAATGATAGATTGACACCCCCCAACTCATCCTTGGGTCCAAAGGCCCATTGAAACAAAATGGTTTTAAGAGGAAGGAAGTGGTTAATTTCATATTTAGGGATAGTGTGTTCCATAATGTGAGAATTACAGCTGATAATGCCTGCCTCCTAGTCCAAACACCCTTTACTTCAGGAAGCAAGGATTGGAGGTGGATCCTTAGTAGGTCTTCCCTTGAGGTTCAGACAGGGAGAGCAGAGTGATACTTGGCAAGACGGGTCCGTAATATATCTCAGTGCCATGCCATATAGGGCTTATAGGTGGTCACCAGCACTTTGAATTGGGCTTGGAAGCCTTTTGGTAGCCAATGCAAAGAATTTAAGATTGCTGTAATTTTGCAATGATGGTTTTCCCCAGTAGCAGTCTGTCAGAGCTCAGCAGACCTCTGCCAACATGTTAGACAGCTACGTGTATTCAGGGCGGCTTGAAACAGACACGGAAGAGACGCCTGCCTTTGAAGTAAGACTGATTCGCACCTAAGGGGCCAGCGCGAGTACACATCTCTGTGAGCGGATGTCTGAGCACCCTGAAGCCATGAGCTACACGTGTTAACATCAAAGGACCTCGGGGAGGGGAATGTTTAAATGTGACATGCCATGCTTTGCTTGTTCATTCAAGTCTTTGTTCGTGTTAGCCTTCATGCTTTGTAATAAACCCTTCTGCTTCTAAGAAACCGTGAGTCTGTGGTTTACTCTAGAGTAAGGGGATTTCAGGCATCGGAGTGGAGCACCTTACACAGTCTGATCACTGCATTTGCACCAATATGAAGTGAATTGTGATCTACCTATGAGCATATAACCTCAGTTTAAGACTAAACTATCATGGACATTTGTTTGAACTAAGCTAAGATCACTTGTCTGTCTATGGGCTTAACACAGCCTACTATTTATACAGGATGGCCAACAATATGCTTTTAGTTCCAGTGTGGGGCTTTGAAACAAAAGAGTTGTCAACCATCACAGGTGACAGTTAAGCAACTGCTTTTATCTTGTTTATTTAACTTAACACATCAACATACACTGGAAGACTTTCAACTCTCACGATTATAAATATCCTGTTCCACTTCCTATCTTTGACTGATGCTAGTATATATTACTCTTCCTGCTTGTATGCCTGCATTCTTCCCCAGAATTGACTCAATTTCTGATTGTCAGGGTCTCTATATCTATGCTATGTTTCATTGTCCTCACATTGACTCAGGAGTTTTAATATCCTTGCAAAACTTATCCAGCTGATAAGCCACCTTACTCTCCTCTGATTTTCTAGTTCTGACACCTTATTTTCCTGCCAGTAAGGAACCTCTTCTATCTGTTACATGACATCCATAATTATAGTAGAAGAACAGATTGCTCTGTAAAGGTGCTTCTGAAGAAGCTAGCAGGTCAGTCATTCTACTACTAAAGTATAGGTATCGGTTGATATATTATGTCATGCCCAGACTCATAATTCCAGATGGGAGTGCAGGGAAATGAGAACCTCATTACCCAGCACATTCAGAAACAATGGGGTGATGATGAACCCAATAAACTGGCTACTGCAGAAGACATATCACACGGGAGTAGAGCACCAGACACACTAATAATAGATTATATAGCCAATCTCCAGTACTTCCCCATCATTCCCAGGACCCCAGAACAAATAAAGAACACTCTGAAAGATGTAGATCATCTCTAACAGCACAACATTTTTCATCCAAGACCCCCACTTCGGAGGAGAAAACGATTTCATTCACGACCAGCTAATATTACATGAAAAGCAGGAAAGCCAAAGGAAGTTGTAAATTACTTGTTAGTTGCTGTTATTAGTGTAACACATCACCCAGCTCCATATACTACAGTCTTTTCACTTGGGTGGATGGTTCTACTGTCTCAGCAGCAAATGGTTCCATAAAACTGTTCTTACTTTGTTGGACAGCTCCTCAGCCTTAATGGGAAATCAAAGGACAACACTCAAGATCAGTGGAAATATCACATAAGGTTCAAGATCTGAGGCTTTATGAAGATGGAAAGTGATTATGAAATTAAGGTATGACAGTTAGTATACTACACCAAAAATACATTTCTCTCCATGGGTAATCTAAAACCTAAGATCAGAAGTATAATGGAAGCTGAGATCTCCAGGAAGGTGAATTTGTTTCCAAGTAGCATGCTACACTTTTCCTACTTAGGAAAGTCATTTAGAACAAGCATGAACAGATCATATATTTGCCTGTGAAATTTCTAACAAATTAGGAGATAATGCATGTTTTTTTTTAATGTATTAGCATCTATTTGTATTTAAAATAATCAGTATTTCACTTCTCACTCCCAATTCCATATTTTATGTATTTTTATTGCTTTCATTTACCAAAAAAAAAGAGGAAAGAAGGAAAGAACTAAAAAAGAACTAAAAACACAGAAGCACATTATTTAATATATAAATTCATTCAATCCAGTTTTGAAACACATCATTGAAATCCTGGCCACATAGAATAAGATTGATCAGTCTTTCTGTAATATACTGTATGTACAAGCCAGTTCATAAACAGAAAGCAACCATATGTTATCAATACCAATCTGTGATCAAAATGTATTTCCAGAACTGAAAATAATTTTTGTTGTTGTTGTATCCCATACTCAGTAAATCCATAGTTCTTCATACAGTGATAAATTCCATTTTTGTTGTATTATTCAAAAATACCTTCATACCTTTGAATCATATTAATCATCATAACTCCATATTAACAATGATGCTAAACCTGAACAGGGCAAACAATGGGGCAAGCTCATATCATATGAATGTCTCATGCCCATTTTGCATAGTGTGGTATGAGGTCAATAATCAAGCCTTTTAAAACATTATCTGAAGCATCCAGTAAAAATTAAATAAAAGCTTTTGTTCAATTATTTCTATCTTAAGATAATAGGAGACATACTTGATATTCTTTAAGACTCTTAGCCATTGATTTGTCAATATGGAGTATTCCAACTATTTATATGAGAGATTTAGTGATACTCTGTTTATATTGTGTATGTATGTATGTCTGTATGTCTGTCTGTATGTATGTATGTGTATGTACGTATAAAAAAATTCCCTTCTCACCCCTATGGGTGGTATGTGTCTTCCTCAACCTTGGGTCCTCTACCAGAGGCCTGGGAGTTTGCGGGTTCTGCGCAATATCTTAGCTGTTCCTAGCACTGCACTCTTCTGGACAGAGAGCTCTGACGTTGCTCCTGGGATCTGTTGGAGCCACTCTCCCAGCTTAGGAGTCACAGCCCCGAGTGCTCCTACCACCACTGGGACCACTTTGGCCTTCACTTTCCACATCCTCTCTAGTTCCTCCTTGAGGCCCTGATATGTATGTGTATGTGTATATGTATATAGTATGTATACCTATGTGTGTGTTTGTGTGTGTGTGTGTGTGTATATATGTGTGTGTGTATACTGTGTATGTATATGTATATGTATATGTATATGTATATGTATATGTATATGTATATGTATACTGTATGTATATGTACAGTATATGTATATGTATATGTAAATGTATTAGAGTTAGAATAATCCAAAATGCTTTTTTTTAAAATAATTTTTATTAAACATATAAACAATTATACATATACTTACAATGTATACAACATATTTACATTTCAGACATTTTCACCTACCAAAAAGGACAATAAAAAGAGAAGAAGCAAAAAATAAAAATAAAAATAAAAAAAAGGGGGAGAAAAAAGGAAAGAAGAGAGGGAAAGAGAAAGAGAGAGAGAGAGAGGGGGGAAAAAAGGAAATAAATAACAACATATAAACTTTTAAAATACTTCCAGTTTTCTTCTCGAAGAATTTTTTGTTTCATATTGATTTACATAGCTTTTCTTATTCCGTTCCCCCACTTTAATTTTTTTCCCCCTTTTCATACTTCCTTTTTATAATTATTTCATTATATTTCATAAGTTTCTATGTCTTATTCATTTCAGATCTTCTAATACAATTGCTTTTCTCTTATTTTTTCTTTTACTTATAATTTTATATAATTAAGTTAATCATGTATTCTAATATTGAATTGAATAGATTTTTAAGTGGTATTATAATTTGTTCTTTAAATTGCTTATAATAGCCTGCAGATAGTCCATCTGTACCTGGAGTTTTTCCTGTTTTTAATTTTTTAATTGCATCCTCTATTTCTTGCGTTGTAATCAAATTTTCTGTTATTTCTTTTTGTTCGTTAGATAATTTTTTAAAATTACATTTCTGAATATATTCTTCAATTTTTCCCAATGATATTTGTTGTTTTTTATATAGTTTTGTATAATAGGTATGAAAGGCTTTTTTAATTTCCTCATTGTGAATTAAATCCACATTATTTTCCTTTATTTTAGAAATTATTCTTTTTTCTCTTTCTTTTCTTAATTTATACGCCAGCCATCTGCCTGGCTTATTTGCTTGTTCGAAATTTCTTTGTTTTATATATTTCATTTTTTTGTCAATCTCTTCTGTCATATAGATTTTTAGTTGTAATTGTAACATTTTAATTTGTTTTAGAATTTCCTCTTTTTTATTTTTGTTTTTATTCTGAAGTTCTTCTTTTTCCTTAATTTGATCTAAAATTGTTTGTAATTTTCTTTGTGCTATTTTTCTTTGATAATTATTTAGGGATATAAAATGGCCCCTCATAAAGGCTTTACTAGCCTCCCATACCGTTTCTAATTTTACTTCTGTATTTAAATTCCATTGGAAAAATTCTTTCAATTTCTTTTTTAAATCTTTCAGATTTTCCTTATTTTTCAGGATATTTTCATTTAATCTCCACCTATAGTTTCTTAAATTTATCTTCAGGATTATTTGTACTGGGTTATGGTCAGATAATGTTTTTGGTAAAATTTTCACTTCTTTAATTTTATTTTCTAAGTTTTTTGATATCCATATCATATTGATTCTTGATAATGATTTGTGCCTATTGGAATAAAATGTGTAGTCTCTAGTTGTTCTGTTTTGGCTTCTCCAAGCGTCTACCAATGTTAAGTTGTTTATCATTTCAAAGAATTCTTTAGGTAGTTTACCTTGATGCTTATTTGTTTGGTTATTAGTTTCTCTATCTATTTTTGGTGAGACTACTCCATTTAGGTCTCCCATCATAATCCAATTATTTTGGGTATATTCTACAAGGACATTTGATAAATCTTTATAAAAAATTTTTTGATTATTGTTTGGAGCATATAAACCAATTACCAAAGTTTTAGAGTTTTGATTTTCAATTTCGACTATAATAAATCTTCCTATATCGTCTTTTTTTATTAATTTAGGTTTTAGATAGGATTTTATATATATAACTACTCCGTTTTTTTTTCATTCGCTGTTATAAATTCTATTCCTAATTTCTTGTTTATTAAATAATTTGTATCTGTTTTTCTGATGTGAGTTTCTTGAAGGCATGTGATATCTGGTTTTGATTTATTTAATAATTGAAATATTCGTTTTCTTTTAATTGGAGAGTTGGCTCCATTAATATTCCAAGTAATTGTTCTAAGCTCACTCATTTGCCAGTAGTGATGTAAACTCCTTTGTGTTAGATTCCTCTCCTTCTTTTTGACTTAAAGTTTCTTCTTTCCTTCCTTGTTTCTGTTCCTTAGGGTTTGTTTGTTCTTTTTCAAATCTTTTTAAAAATTCTTTGGCTTTTAAGATTGAATTCAGTTTAGTTCTTTGCCCTTTAAAGGTTAAAGTATGGCCTTCAGGTATTTCCCATCTGAAATCTATGTTATTTTTTCTCAGAATGTCTGTTAAGAATCTATATTCTTTTCTCTTTTTTAGTATTTTTGCTGGGATTTCCTTAAAAATAGTAACATCTTTTCCTTCAATCTCTATTTTTTTGTTATAAGATGCTTGAATTATCATATTTCTTATTCTACTTTTTGAGAATTCTATTAATAAGTCTCTGGGTTTTTTATACATTATCGCATATTTAGAGTTAATTCTATACATTTTTTTCAATCTCTTCTTCTAGTCTATCTTCCTCCCACTCTATTAAGTTTGCTAACATCTGTATAACAATTTCTCTTGTATTTTCCTCCTTTTCTTCAATCACTCCTCTTAATCTAATACAGTATTCTTTTTCTTTACACTCTAACATAATTATTCGTTCCTCCCCTTTATCTATTCTCTCCTCACATTTTTCAGTTTGTTTCTTCACTCCATGAATTTCTTCTTTCAAATTTTTTTCCATTTCCCTTATTTTTTGTTCCAATCTCTTTTCTAAACCTTCTAATTTTTGTTCCAAAACCTGTGTCACAGTTTGTGTTATTGTTTGAGTTGTTTTTGTTGTAAAATCTTCAAACAATGGCTTTAGCCATTCTCCCTCCCCTGTCTCTGAACCTTTTCTTGCTTGTGAGGACAGCATTCCTTGTCTTCTTGTAGTCATACTCATATATTTTTCCCTTTATCTTTTCCCTCTTTTACTTCTTTATATTTAATACCTTTATCTCTATTTGCCTTTACCTTATGGAGTATTACTTTTCTATTTCAAATTTTTTTCCCCTCATACAATCAGAAAAATTCAACTTCTTATATCTCTATATATTCTTATATATTCTTATATACCTCTTGTTAATTGCTTTTACTTATTTTTAATCTACTTAACAAAATATGCTTAATTATCTACTTGTCTAATTATCTGCTTAACAATATAAGTTAGATACTCTAATTTATACAATTATAGTTAGCTTTATATAAATAAGAAGTTCATTTTGCAATAACAGTCTTGCAGAAAAAACAAAATGGCTTATTAAATTATTAATTAAATCAGTCTTTTTTTTTTAAGTTTTTTTTTTTACAAATAGGAGCTATGAATCTTCTCACCAAACTGTCTCTCGCTTTTTTCTTCGTTCCGAATCTTAGGCTTTTAGTCTTTCTTTTAGTACTTTCCCAGTCTTGTATCAGTGAGCGAGAGCGGCGTTTGTCTATTTCTAGACACTACCACGCAGCTCCACTTTCCCTTTCAGGCTTCCCGGCTTGTTCTTTTCCTCTGCGAGTCGTTAAGAACACAAAACACCAACAAACACTTGACTCGCTGCCTCCGAAGCCGCTGAAATTCTTCTCGTCAGAGAAGCCGATATCCCGCTTTCTCTGCCGTTGTTCGCTAGTATTTTATTTCGCGAAAACCGGTCTTAAGCTGCATGGATATTGTTTTTGTTACGGAGCTTCTATCAAGTTCTCCAAGCCGCCATTCGCTCCACCCCGGAAGTCCCAAAATGCTTTCTGATGTTGACAATAAATCAGGAGTTTTAGTTACTGCCAATGCACCTGGACCAATTTGTGAAATTAATATATATTTTAAATGAATAATCTAAAATCCTCTTGCAATAACTTAAATAGTGAAAAAACATGATTTGCAATAACTGATTTAAAGTATTAATATGTATACCTGCCCCCTGACTTTAAAAAAAATAACCTTCAATTTTTATATATATTATAAAAGTTTGACATGTGGATAAGGGCAAAATTATATATTCCGTATACACCACACAGCCTGTAGCATTAAATCAGAGTGGTCACATCAACACATAATTGTGTCCATAGAGATTTTTATTTGTAACCCATAAAAAAGTCAAAATACATGCCCAGTGATAAAGTTAAAAGCCTCCAGCTTCATATGATATTTGTAAGGTAAATAACAAAAATCAAATTTATTCTTCCCGCAAATTTTGTAGTATCTTATCAATTTTCTTATAATTACTTAAAAGTTGTTGTTGTTGTTTATTCGTTCAGTCGCTTCTGACTCTTCGTGACTTCATGGACCAGCCCACGCCAGAGCTTCCTGTCAGCCGTCACCATCCCCAGCTCCCCCATGGTTGAGTCTGTCCCCTCCAGAATATCATCCATCCATCTTGCCCTTGGTCGGCCCCTCTTCCTTTTGCCTTCCACTTTCCCTAGCATCAGCTTCTTCTCCAGGGTATCCTGTCTTCTCATTATGTGGCCAAAGTACTTCAGTTTTGCCTTTAATATCATTCCCTCAAGTGAGCAGTCTGGCTTTATTTCCTGGAGTATGGACTAGTTTGATCTTCTTGCAGTCCAAGGCACTCTCAGAATTTTCCTCCAACACCACAGTTCAACAGCATCTATCTTCCTTCGCTCAGCCTTCCTTATGGTCCAGCTCTCACAGCCATAGGTTACTACAGGGAATACCATTGCTTTAACTATGCGGACCTTTGTTGTCAGTGTGATGTCTCTGCTCTTAACTATTTTATCAAGATTTGCCATTGCTCTCCTCCCAAGAAGTAGACGTCTTCTGATTTCCTGGCTGCAGTCAGCGTCTGCAGTAATCTTTGCGCCTAGAAATACAAAGTCTGTCACTGCCTCCACTTTTTCTCACTCTATTTGCCAGTTATCAATCAAGCTGGTTGCCATAACCTTGGTTTTTTTGAGGTTTAACTGCAACCCAGCTTTTGCACTTTCTTCTTTCACCTTCGTCATAAGGCTCCTCAACTCCTCCTCACTTTCAGCCATCAAAGTGGTATCATCTGCATATCTGAGATTGTTAAGGTTTCTTCCAGCGATTTTAACTCCAGCCTTGGATTCATCAAGTCCAGCACGTCACATGATGTGTTCTGCGTATAGGTTGAATAGGTATGATCCACACAGTCAAAGGCTTTAGAATAGTCAATAAAACAGAAATAGATGTTTCTCTGAAACTCCCTGGCTTTCTACATTATCCAGCGGATATTGGCAATTTGGTCTCTAGTTCCTCTGCCTTTTCTAATCCCAGCTTGTACATCTGGCAATTCTCGCTCCATGAATTGCTGGAGTCTACTTTGCAGGATCTTTAGCATTACCTTACTGGCATGTGAAATAAGTGCCACTGTTCGATAATTTGAACATTCTCTAGTGTTTCCCTTTTTTGGTATGGGGATATAAGTTGATTTTTTCCAATCTGATGGCCATTCTTGTGTTTTCCAAATTTGCTGGCATATGGCATGCATCACCCTGACAGCATCATCTTGCAAGATTTTTAACAGTTCAGCTGGGATACCATCGTCTCCTGCTACCTTGTTATTAGCAATGCTTCCTAAGGCCCATTCAACCTCACTCTTCAGGATGTCTGGCTCTAACTCACTGACCACACCGTCAAAGATATCCCCAATATTATTATCCTTCCTATACAGTTCTTCCGTATATTCTTGCCACCTTTTCTTGATCTCTTCTGCTTCTGTTAGGTCCTTGCCATCTTTGTTTTTGATCATACCCATTTTTGCCTGGAATTTACCTCCGATGTTTCTAATTTTCTGGAAGAGATCTCTTGTCCTTCCTATTCTATTGTCTTCTTCCACTTCCGCACATTGCTTGTTTAAAAATAATTCCTTATCTCTTCTGGCTAACCTCTGGAATTTTGCATTTAATTGGGCATATCTCCCCCTATCACTGTTGCCTTTTGCTTTCCTTCTTTCTTGGGCTACTTCCAGTGTCTCAGCAGACAGCCATCTTGCCTTCTTGGTTTTCTTTTTCTTTGGGATGTTTTTTGTTGCCGCCTCCTGAACAATGTTGCAAACTTCTGTCCATAGTTCTTCCGGGACCCTATCTACTAAATCTAGTCCCTTAAATCTATTCTTCACCTCCACTGCATATTCCTTAGGAATATTAGTGAGCTCATATCTAACTGATCTGTGGGTCTTCCCTATTCTCTTTAGTCTGATTCTAAATTGTGCAATAAGAAGTTCGTGATCTGAACTACAGTCAGCTCCAGGTCTTGTTTTTACCGACTGTATAGATGTCCGCCACCTTTGGCTGCAAAGGATGTAGTCAATCTGATTTCGGTGTCGACCATCTGGTGAAGTCCATGTATAAAGTTGTCTTTTAGGTTGTTGGAAGAGAGTGTTTGTTATGCACAGTGAGTTGTCTTGGCAAAATTCTATCAGCCTATGTCCTGCTTCATTTTGTTCTCCCAGACCATGCTTGCCTGTAATTCCAGGTGTCGTCTGACTACCCACCTTAGCATTCCAGTCTCCTGTAATGAAAATAACATCTCTTTTTGGTGTATTATCCAGTAGGTGCTGCAGATCCTCATAGAACTGATCTACTTCTGCTTCTTCAGCATCTGTGGTTGGGGCGTATATTTGGATCACTGTGGTGTTAAATGGCTTCCCCTGAATTCGAATTGAGATCATTCTATCGTTTTTTGGATTGTATCCAAGCACTGCTTTAGCTACTTTATTATTAATTATGAAGGCTACTCTATTTCTTCTGTGGTCCTCTTGTCCACAGTAGTAGATCTGGTGGTCATCTGATGTGAAGTGGCCCATTCCAGTCCATTTCAGTTCACTGACACCTAAAATGTCTATATTTAATCTTGACATCTCACCAATAACCACATCCAATTTGCCCTGGCTCATAGATCTTACATTCCAGGTTCCTATGGTGTATATATACTTAAAAGTATTAACATAAAATATCTCTAAGAAGTATGCCTTGATTGCATGATAAGACAGGCCAATGCTTCCAATGTCATATTAAACGAAGACATTGGAAGCATTGGCCTGTCTTATCATGCAATCAAAGAACATTACAGGTATGAACATGGCTGGGGTTTAACTGTAGCTGTTCTATTTCACCATGTTCCATCCAGACTGTGGCTTTCTGACTTGTGTATAAGTTTTGCATGAGGATGAGATGTTCTGGGATTCTGATTTTTCTAAGCATCATATCACAGCTTGACATGATCAACTTAATGAAATTCCTTTCTATAGTAAATGAAGAACATATTGACTACTTTTTAGTATTCTTTGACTTTGTCAATTATCTACATTGCACCAGCAATAATACAGTCTTTTAAAAAGACTGAATTAATGCAAATAAAAACGGCAGTGGATGAGTTGAAATAGATCTTTTTGGAGTCAAAATGAAGACTTGATTGTTTAGATCAGAAAATGACAGCCTTCTTAGCCAAATCCTCCAGACTGAGAATGCTGATAAACAATATGCCACAGATATTGAAACGTTATTCAAAATAAAGATGTTCAAGATGAACTGACCCACTTACATGGTCTACTTCAGGGCTTTCCAAAGTGCCGCCGCTGGCGACACGCCAGCGGCGGTGCGGTGGCATGGGGGCGGCGTGGGGGTGTGGGGGCACGCGCGCAGTGGCGACACAGGAGGGTGTGCGGCGGTGCGTGCGTGGCAGCGGTACAGTAGGTGGGCAGCGCGGGGGTGCGTGCGGCGGCGCGCACGCGCACGGCAGCACCGCGGGGGGCGTGCAGTGGCGTGGGGGCATGCGGCAGTGCAGGGGGGCATGCGGTGGCGTGCACGTGCATGGAGGCAGCGGCAGCGGCTGCCGCTGCCCCCGTGCACACACGCGCCGCCGCTTCCGGGTGTGTGTTTCCATGTTGTGTGTGGTGACACACTTTTGTGTCACGACACACAGTTTGGAAAGCTCTGGTCTACTTCATAAAAATAATTTGTGATTTGTAAGCTTTCGTTACAATGCTGAACAAGATGAGATTTATTTATTTATTCACTTATCTATGGTCAGCAGTTTATGGAAAAATGTATGTTTGTGTGTGTGTGTGTGTATGTGTGTGTGTGTATGTATGTATGTGTGTGTATATATATATATATATATATATATATATATATATATATATACACACACACACACACACACACACACATACATACATACATACATACATACTGTCCTGTTCTGACAAAGCTTGCCACTAGAAGCGGTGTTTAAAGATCTTTATTTACAAAATCACAAAATGCAGCCCAATTTATGAAGGGCACCGGACCACTACTGGCTGGGTCCTGGGAGGGACTCAATTGTTTAGGGACTCTTCTGTAGGAACTCGACTGGTCACGGAAATGGCCCAAGGCTCGAAGCCGGAATCCCGAACAGCAGGAGAGTAAGGCTGAGTTTCACGCAGAGGCACGGCGGTAAGGCAAGGCAGTCCATCAGCAGGGCATGTGGCCTCAGTACGTGGCAGAAATTCAGGCAGGCATGTCGTAGCAAGGCAAATCTGTACCTCCAGAAAGCATATGGCAGCAGGTGACGGCTGGAGAGTGGACGGACACGCAGTAAGAAGGCAAGACAGAACCTCCGGGGAACACATGGTAGCGGACGACGACTGGAAAGCAGAAGGGTGCACGGTAGCAAGGCAAGACGGAGGTGCAGGATCTGGAGCGACAATCGCAGGGCAGGGCTTAGAGGCAGGAATCCCAGTGGCAAGAGGATCTGGCACGGAGATAGGATCCGGAGCAGCGGCAGAATGCGGCTCAGAATCGTGTCCTCGGATGGCGGTGGCACTAGTCCCCAGCACAGGATTGCACGTGGCAGCAGGAACGCAATCTGCGGATCATGTGGGTGCTGGGATAAACAGTTGTCTCCGGCAACCAGTGCTGGGTGTGCTAGCCCATTTATTCTTTGAGTTTCATGCCGTTTGCGGCCAGGTGCCAATAGGGCCTTGTGTTGCTCGGCCCGCCTTTCCCACCTCCTTTGCTGCACACTGATGGGCGGAGGCGTTTCTCCTTCTGGGCTACTTTCAATCAGCAGCTCCGGCTCAGATTCAAGTTTTGCGCCATCGCAGCTTCTTCCTGTTAACGGCTCATCTTCCTCTGACTCAGAATCTGGCATGGCAGCAGGGACAGGCTCACTCCTGACACATACATACAGTATATGTATGAGATATTTTCGCTGCAGCTGAAATATAACTGGAAATTGAATCTGCTTATCATGTGGGTTTCTGTTTCCATTCAGTATGGAAGCCACGTTGAGATTTTTAAGTTCTATAATAAGGGATCATATCCTGCATTTATCTTGGCAAGATGGGTCTTTGGAATGGAATGCAAAGAAAATTATTGTTCCAGAAGTGTCTCCACAAATTGTTTAGAGACACAAGCTATTTAACAAAGCTCACATAGAAGCAAGACAAAAGGAGATATTTTTTAAAAGGTTATTGATCTGGGTTCATTTAAGATAAAGAAATCGCAGGGTTTTTAAAAATATGTGATATATTTAAAAGTATTTTTAGAGGGAGATAGGACACCTTGTCTTCTTGTGTGTGTTTGTGTGTATTTTCAGTACATCCCTTCTGGAGATCTGTTGGTTTAGTTTCTGTTTTAGGATTTTTTTTTTCGTTTTTGCATTTTTTAGAAAAGTCTTGACTATTTTTAATTTTCTTTTTCAATTTTTTTGTATTTGTGGTTGTTCATGTTTTTCCCTTTAGCATTTTAAAAAGTTTGTCTCAAATGAAAATGCTCTTTTTTCTTGATCTATAGACATATTTATTTTCTATGTGCATTTTTTTTCACTTACTGTATGTCAATTTTTAGTTGTTTCCTGGAATGTAAAAGGCTTTAGATATCCTACATAGAAGAGATAGATACTTTTTTATTTAGTTAGCTATCACATTTGTATAGCTGCTTATCTTACGTAGTGACTCTGGGCGGCATACATAGTAAAACAATCCAATACATAAAAACCATTAAAAGCAACCAATTTAATTTAAAAAGATAAAAAAAAACCAAAATGGCAGAAAAGCATACAAAGAGTATTCAATTAACTATCATATATGCACCTAGCAGGCTCTACTCTATCATGGGTTCCTCAGCCCAGATGACAGAACCAGGTTTTAAGGGCCTTCCGGAAGGCCCACAGGGTTGGGGCCAGCCTGACTGCGGCAGAAAAGTCCGCGGTCCACTAATCCACTCATCCTTCTCTTAGGTCCTGCTTAATGAAATCCACTGGCTGACAGGAACCCGTAACACACCACTCCTACCAGACCTGATGGGATGGGTAGATGTAACTGGGAAGAAGCAGCTCCTCAAATAACCTGGTTCCATGCTTGCTAAATTGGGTAATTTAAAACTTGTGTTGTTTTACAAGAAAATGCATAATAGAAATAAGAATTGATATCAGCATAAAACCATTTGTTTCTTTATTTTTTATAAGAATTTTATTAAGTTTAAAGCAAAGATTTTTCTTTTAAGTTTCCCCTCACACATTTGTGCAGTCGTGTCCAACTCTAGGGGCTAGTGCTCATCTCCGTTTGTTAGCCGAAGAGCCAGCGTTGTCCGAAGATGCTTCCGCGGTCATGTGGCCGGCATGATGCACGTGGAACGCTGTTACCTACCCACCGAACTGGTACCTATTCATCTACTTGCATTTGCATGCTTTCGAATTGCTAGGTTGGCAAGAGCTGGAGCTAGTGGGGGAGGTCACTCCACACGCAGGGCTAGGGATTCGAACCTCCGAACTTGTGATCTTCCGATCGACAAGCCTGGCGTCTTACCCGCTGAGCCACCACGCCCCCTAAAGCAAAGATAAAAACTACAAAAAAACAAAAAACTGCAAAAAGAAAAAAAGAAAAAAAACTAAAAAGTGTGAAACACACACAAAAAAAGAATTTTAAAGATTACATAAAGAGTTGACTTCCGACTTTTAACAGTAAGAATATACAGCAATTTCCATAATCAAACCCTTACTCTATATCAAAACAAAGTCACATTATTTCTATAAATTATTTCATTAGCACATTATAAAAATCACTAAATATAATTGTTCCCTCTCCTTATATTAAAAGAAAAAGAAATATATAAACCTCCTAATCTACTTCCTCCCCCAAAGACAACATTTACTAAATTATTTCCTTCCTACCACTATTTTATACATTTCTGTCTACTATAATAAAAATCAAGCTAAAAAAACTTATAAATTGTCTACTTTTATAATCAATAATACTATAACAATATTAACCCTATTAACTCTAAAACCAAACAATTATTATTATACCTTATACATCTTAATAAATCATTAAAAAGAAATAAAAACAAGCAAACCTTAAAAACAGTCCAATTAGCATAAAACCATTTACAGTATGTTCAGTCACAGTGACACCCAAATGCATTCTGTTTTCTAACAAGGCAGGCCAGTGGTTCCAACATCAAATTAAAAATAAGAGGAGAGTAGCACACTCTTATTAATGAACAAGTTTAAAATGCATCAGTTTCAGTACAGATCTTTTGGGGAAGCTATATTCTCTCATTTTGAGTAATATTCCTCCTATCCTTCTTACTTTTTGTCTGCACTCTTTACTTCTGGTTATTTAACCAGTAATTGATGCATCACAGGAGCTGTTTTCTTACCTGAGACGGCCATGTTTGCTTAGCCATCTTTGCTGAGGGTCTTTATCAAAAGACTTTTGAAAGTCCAATGGCACAACATTTATGAATCCACTCCATCTGCAAGCTTATTCGCATTACCAATGAACTCTAAAAGCTTAGTGAGACTAATTCCCTTTGCAGAAAGCAGCACCTTTTTTGGAAAAATGTATCCTTCTATAGTGGACAGGCTACTTAAATTATCTGTTTATTTGCTGGCCCCACTTAAATTAACTCGGTGCATCACCTCATACAGCAGGAGTTTTTCCCATCTGGACTGTGTGACATGGCAACAGCTCAGGAAAAAAACAACTGAAGCCACAAATAAAGTGAAGTATAGAAGCCATTGCTTTTCTGAAGGAAACCAGAAATTGCTGATTCATTAATTAGAGACGGATTGATTATTCTTGTAGATCCGTTTCCCTTTTTCCAATTTCATTGAAGCAACGTTATTCAACCTCGGGAAAGTTAGGGTTAAATTTTAAAGAGCTTCCTGCACCCCACCCCCCTTTTGCTAGCTATAGTATGCCTTTTCAGTTGTTTTAAAAAGTTGACCTCTGGTATTATAAAAGAAAGACAATCAGTTACCTAATAGGCACTTTATTTGCTAATCAAACCTCTCATTAACAATTAATTGGCACAAAAGTTCGCTGTCCATTATTGCTGTGTCAGTCAAGCACTGTCGGCTTCAGAGAATGAAATGAAATGAGCTGGTCAGGTTATAAATAATTTCCACTGGCTACTCCTCTTACCTCGGGGTGTTTAAGTGGAGGTCAATCTCCTGTCTCTTACAGCCAGAAAAAGGGCTATTTTGGCAAGAGTACAAAGGTTGTCCTTCTTCTGTGCTTATGGTGTGAATCAAAATTTAAATAACTAGATATTCAGTGGGTGGTGTTTTTTTAATATTTTATTTTTATTTTGCTCTGAATGCAGTCAGAGGCACAACCTTTCTCACCAGGCAGCCTTGAGTGCATCACATTTTCATACTAATCTGCCACACAGTTACTGCTGAGAAGGTACATTTGACCACTGCAACAACCACCTTGACTTTTTCATAAAGTGGAACAATTCAATGAATACAAAAATATTTTTTATTTGACTTTTTAATTAATCCAGAATGATTTTTGGACCCAAGCTTTCTGTATAGCCAACTACAGGTCTTTTGCTCCCAGGGGTACAATATTTAATCTGAAAAAAATCAGATAACTACTGGATGGGGGGGGGGGAAGTAATGCTTTGCATTTTGCAATTCATATCTGGTAGCCTGATATGGTCTGCTTCCTTATCTCTTAGTCTCTGTTCTGAATCCTGGAGACCTACTTTGTTAGAGCAAGCAGTGTGGTAAAATATGGTCCTAATCAGTGAATAGGAGAAAGAGGAGCCGTGCATTAAATGGCAAGAATAACCTCAGAAAGAATACAATCAGAACTTAACTGGGGAATGAGGCATTTTACTAGGAAAAGCAATAGACTATCTAGACTGCTATGTTAGCTAGCAATATATTAGATAGGCAGGTTATATCAATTTTGAATTGTAATCCATCCAGTTTATAAAGAACATCAGGCAGCAGGAAGATAGGTGAAAAACTTGCAACAGTAACTCAGTCTGGAGAACTTTTGCCCCTGTAATGAAGCAAAAGCTTTCCAAACTGCCCCCTTAGCGAAACGTTTCCACTGAGAAAATAGAAATCCAGTTGACATGATTCAAGCTACAGACAATTCCACCTGGATGACTGAGAACCTTCATAGACATATGCCCCCTTAGTAAATGCAACTCAGAAAGCTAGCATGCTTTCTCACTAGGGAAGGTTGAATAACTTTGTCCAATAATGAAATAAAATGTGATGCTATGAGTTCCAGGAAGAAATATAACATAGACATATAGAAGTCAGATAGACAGATAAATGCATATGTGATGTGCCCATTGAGCTAGATGATAACAGTATCTACTGATCGTTCAACACTGGGGCCCTAGGTTCCTCTGATTTTTTCTCTCTTCCTTTTATCAAATGTAACTGAAGAGATTGTAACCTGGAAAGGAAGACTAGTAGGTGAGAAGGACACTTTTTAACAACTTTCTTTCTATCATCATCATCTCAGCTTTTTTTTTTTCCTTTTAGGATTCCTTGAATTTTCCCATAGTGCCTGAAAGCTAATAAACTTTTCATAAGTTCTGCTAAAAGGGAACCTTAGCTTGGATCACAATCCGCTATATTTGTGAGTAGGCAATTTTGGAATGGGAGATGGATTTGGATCTTAGGTCTATATAACCCCCCACAAAGTTCCCATCCCTGCATCAACCCTCACCCTTTGGAGAAGGGCAAACACAGTTAGATGCATTGTGAGGTACTGTCTCAACGTACCTCAAGTGCTTTGAAATAACAATTATGAAAGGCTGTCTGATCCTTCCCTTTTTAGCCCCTATAATGAACCAGGGTTGGTTTTATCATCTGAATGATCAACATACAGATTTATGAGTGTGTGAGAGAGAGAGAAAGAATGAGACGTGGATCACAAAATGTCTTTTTGTGCAAAAGATGGGTCCCGGATCTGAGAAGATCAAAGGATTCATTCTTGAATTAGCCTCTATGGCATCTCAGGGATATGATCTATTACTATTACATTTTCTGGAGGACACCCTCTTCCTTAAGGCCTCTATACCTTTTACAATATGCATCAAATGCTACATTTACCTTTTACTATATCAAGCCCATTTACAATATGCATCAAATCTTACATTTATATTTATGAACCTACATTTGCATTTAGTATGATGTTACATCATTCCTGAAAGAATATTTGAAATGAAAAGTGTAGTGGTGGAAGGAAAAAGGAATCCTTTCAGCAGGAAGATGAAATGGTCTTATCATCTGAGCACTGAACTGCAGCAAAGGAAATCTCTCCATAGATCCCTGGAAATCTCTTTTGTAGTTACACTGGATTTGTTGTAGGTTTGGCCTTTAGATGTAGCTCATGGGCTGGGTTACCCATGTTGCCTCTTTTTCACAGGTCTAGGATCTTCCAAGTTAGTTATTCACTGGCAACATAATCATGCAGTTTCCCATCTATTTTTGGTGTGAAAATAAAGAAAATAAACGTGTTAAGCCTTTAACATTGCTATAAAATGAGGTAGTGAAACATATTTCCTATCTTGACCTCTTACAGAACAGGAGAGGTATAAATGTAATAATGCTAATAAACAAATGCATTCTTACTTTTAAAAAGGGTTGACATAACTGTTATGTCATAACAGTTAATTTTGTTATTGAAACAATTATTTTTAAAAATCCCAATACTATATAATAGAGCTGTCCCTGAAGAGTCCTTGAGTTTTGGTACCTACGTTTCTAACTGATGTCAATGATGGACTTGTAAGCAGAATGTCTCAGGCTGATTTTAAGGGTGGATAGATTCATACAATCTGTCAAATAACCTATTCAAAGCTATAATGCTCAGTTTCTCTGAGCTGCATCCCTGTACGATGCCCTACAGGGCCATCGTGGAGAGAGAGGGATTCATCTGAGACCATGAACTACACAAGAAAAAAAGAACTGAACGGAGAGGGAAGGAAGTGATGAAAGCTCTGAGTAAATAAAGGCATGTTACATAGAGACATGCAAAGTAAACTTTTTAAACAAGGAAGAGATAAACATGTGCAGGCTGATAAATATCTTTACATCTATGGCCCCTAGTGATCAGTAGGTTTATACAAGCAAAAAGTTGGTGCATGCAATGTTGAATTTCAATAATTATAACAGAGCAATACATTGCCTTGACAAATACATGTGTCCAAACAAGCACTTGCTGAGATAAAGAAACTAACAATTCAGCCCTATTCCTGCTGGTTTGCCACTCCCAACCCACAGCCAGGATGACTTCTGGTCTTACTGGCTGGAGGAAATCAGATGGAGAAGCGGCTATGAGAGATAAGAGCAGCCAGTTAATTGGGGAGGAGCTCAGCTTCCCTTGCTATCTTTGGATTGTTCTCCACAGTCCAAAGGTAAAGGTAAATATGGGGCTGAGAACTCTCTACCGATTTCAAAGCTTCTTTAATGACTGGCTTTTAAAACTAAATAAGAATGTTGATCTTTACCACAACCTAAAATAGTTCTCCTGTTTGAAAACAAAGAGGATGGGCCACAAAGGCTCATGGCTTAGTCTATTCAGTGAATCTCAGAGGAAGTTGGATACATTTTCCACATGGTTTGGTATCCAGAAATCAGACTTCTGCACCCATGTGTCATCCAGATGTGTTAGCTTACAACTGTTAGTGCCAGTACCAGTGAGGAACATTGGAGACCAACACACTACTACAGCACCTGCCTCACTACTACAGCTTTTATCAGACCAGTCAAAATGTTACAAAGGAACCATCTAGCTCCTTCACCTTTAACTGAAGACGTACTTTGACATAATTTCTTTTTAGATTTTTTATCCCGCCTTTATTATTTTTATAAATAACTCAAGGCGGGGAACATACCTAATAATTTGCTCTGATTAGGTTATTAATCAAGCTAATGACATTCATTGGAACCAGAGCTTCTTAAAAATTTATTGTGTGTCTCAAGCACAACTTATTCCAATAATTGTGATACGGCTCACTGGATGAATCTAAATCTCAACAGGTTCAAGCAAGTGCCTCCAACTGATTTAGAAATTGCAGACTTGGATGGTGGTTGCTAATCTTAATAGCAAATGCTTTTGCATCGTGAAACTGCATGTGGTGAACAGTAGAGCTAAATATTGCTCCATAGCTGTCCTTTACATTCTAGAGAAATCAGCAAGCAACTTTTCCTGTGAAGTTCGTGCTGAATACTATCATCGTCGTCGTCGTCATCATCATCATCATCATCATCATCATCATCATTATCAAACCTATTTTGAAAAAAAATGTGGAATTGTTCTATACGTTGTTCCTAGAAAAAACTTGGTTTCCAATTGCTTTTGTGGATGAAATTATGAATGGCATGATCACTCATAGGGGCTTATGCTGTTTCCATCCTTTCTCATTTAAAATGGGAGTTTTGGCAGAGAAAGTGTGTGAACATGCCCTCCCAGCCCAGTCAGCCTCATATATCCTTTGAGCTTCATGAATGGGCTTCTTTCTTCCTCTAACTCATAGGTTGGCAGCTTCTGGGCCACTATTCCCATGTAGAGTAAATTCAGAGGTTTTAATGCAGCTTCCTATGGATTGCTCCCTCCCACCACTACATTGATCAGTGCTCTTGTCCCAAATTCTCTTCATCTCCCCTCTCTTCCTGTTGTTGCCTAAATTGTGCTGGGAAAGTAGATGTATGAAAAGAGTGCCCTCAGCTCACTCTCTTCTTTAGAATAAGTGTCATCAAGATCTCACGGTGAGCAAAAGAGACAGTGTTAAGCCACTCCCATTTCCCCAGAGATCCTGATTAAGGTAAATGTTTCCTGGCTGCCAGGAAACAATGACATATTGGGACTGGAGTCCTTGACTTCTCCCTGTGATCCCATCCAAAAAGTTCACTTACTGGTGTGAACAGGTAGAAGTCCCTATCTACGCAAAATGATAAAACATTGTGGTTCTGCCCACCCACAAGCAGATGCAGTATCCAATCCACCAACTCCTGAGGACTTGGAACATGTGTTCTCTTAGGACTTTTTTCCAATTATATCTGCTGTTCTGGTATTTTCCTGGCTTGTATTTTATTTATATGTCAACTTGTATTACCACACCATCTCCCCCAAGGGGGACTCTGGGCGGTTTACAATACAATACAGTATCACAGAACACGTTTCCTTATGCAGCATCACTGTTGCATCATTAATCCATTTTATTGTAAACCGCCCAGAGTTCCCCGTTGGGGGAGATGGGCGGTTGTATAAATTTAATTAAATAAAAAAATTAATTAAATAAATCACCTAAGGAAATATGATGGCCAGGACTGAAAGCCACTTTGTCTTGCTTGCTATAGACATAAGGGACTGTCTCTTCTCTTGGTCAAAGAGCACAAGAAGGCTTCCTGGCCATATAACTGAGTCTGTCAGTCTTGTGAGGTAACCCAGACATGAAGCACACCCACAAGTACTAGCTCTAACTTTATTATAAGGTTACATTAACAGAATCTTGGAAGTCTGAAAGTACATCTCTCCCCTCACCTTTACAGACCAAGAAACTAAGAAGAATCCATTCTGAGATGTTTGCCACACACCCCTTGCTTCTGTGGGCTAAGCTGCCTCTTATCTGACCATTGTCTAGTCTGCAACTCTTCTTCCTGTCTCCCAAGGTCATTCCTACATACCATTACAGATCACAGAGTTCTATATCAATGGCAGTTGCCCAATAAAAACACTTTTAAGATTGTGCTTTGGTTTTGCAAGCATTTACTCTCCTACTGGATCATTATGATAGCGTCATAAGAAACAAAATGGAACTCATTCCCAGCTCTATGATCCATCATTCTAGAAACTGTTGAATCAGTTCAGACTTTGAAAACAATGAGTTCAAGAGGTGAACCGTAAAGTTGTAACTTAATATGTATCCCTTGCCATTAATCTGGTAACTCATTTCTGCCTTGTGCTATTTGTTACCTTTTCAATCTGCAGGAGAATCAAGCATCAGGAACATAACCCTAAGGCTTAAAAATTGATCCCATGCTTTGTTTAAATTTTCTCTCTCTCTTTTTTTTCTTCCCCTGGTCAAAACCATTATAAAGAAATGACAACTAGCTTTGCAAGAAGGTTCTTCCTGTTGGGGGTTACACTCTCCTGTTGAAAAGCTCTTGCAAGGCTTTCCTTTTTATAAACAAAAACAATGAAGAAGCAGGATCTTAGAAAGGTCAAATGTTTGGGAAAGACCACAAATCCCACATGTCTGAATCTTGCAGCCACACTGCCTGGCTTCAGTTTTTCATTTATTCATTTTGCTCTATAACATACCTTCATATACGAAGGTTCAGGGTCTTGATCCTCCTAAAAAATGTTCACACTGCAGGCCCTGTTTTTTTTTCTCTTCACATGAGCAAATAGAAAAAAGGAAAACTCTTCCAAGATGTTGGTTCTCATCCTTGAAAACATGGAAGTAGGAGAATCTGTTTCCACATACTGGGTTCCTAAGAGAAGACTTTGCCAAAAGGACTGTTGTGGAAGAATTGCTAATCACTTCACTGCAGTGTGCAGAAGCCAAGGATCTTCTGAACCTAAACTTTTGGGGCAGGGCCTCTACTCAGGAATTCCCCATCCTTAGATCTATAAATGTAGAAGCACAGTAATCTGCCTGATGTTGAATAAGGACTTCTAGAACTACAACAACTCTGGCAACAACTGTGCAGCATTTCTGGCAGGCAATTTTAAACATGGAACCTGGCATCTCCAGGCTGGAATCAGGCTCTGGAGATCCCAGGTCTACCTGAAAATGCATGTAAATTTGGGCTTTCTGCACATAGGCTTATATTTATAATTTTATATACTTTTTAGTAGGGATAAATAGAGTAGAGAGAAAAATTACTCTTGTAGCTTCAATATTCAGCCAAGTATCTTATGGAAGGGGACAGTGTTCCCTTAGTATAGTAATTCCATAATCATGTGCCAGTGCCAAAAGGACTGCTGTGGAAGAATTGCTAACAAGTTGAGAAAAAATAATTACATTGCTCAAATTGTATGTGAATTCACAGAATCCATTCAAAAAGGAGTTTGCCCATTGGATCTCTGCCTGATTTGCTGTTCTAGATCTGCCTTCCTCCAGTCAACCTTTGATGGAGTGGATGGGCAGTTCTTTCATGTCTCTGTATCAGTTTGTTTCAGAGGTAGCTGTCATGGGCAGCAGTCTGGAGCAGAGGATCAAAGCTACAGAACCAAAAATCATGACTGAAGAATAATGAATGTCTCCGATAGTTTACCCCTTCACAGAACTCTCCATTGGTCATCTTAGGTGAGCTAAATTAGTCCTGGGCTTAAAGGTACTTAACTGAGAAATCTTCCATCTGCAAATCACTGCTTTGAAACATGGAGCCATCACTCACAGATCCAGCAGCTCCTGACAGATTGGCAGAGACACCCACTGTAAAGAAGTAGAACTACCACCCCACTTTCAAAAAGAGACTGCCCATTGAATCTCTGCAACAATCACCACCCTAGTGACCTCCTTCCAAGATACACACACATGGTTCCTCACCAAGAAAACAAGAGATCCATCTAAAAGAAAAGAATTTCAGGTATCTGTGATTCAAACATGTCTTTAAACTTGCTTCAGAACAGGAACTGTCACTCGATTCCAAAAAATCCTTTTGCCCTAGAGGATTTTCATGTTATTTTGAAATCCCTTGATTTCTACTGCCCCAGGTAGCCACCTGAATGAATTTCAGCCTACAAACAGAAATACAGAAACAGGTAATTCTAATCCTAACCCTGACCATATGCTAATTTAATCCAATTTGTACAGAAGCTCTGAATTACCTGGGAAATTAGAATCGATAACAGTTCAGAAGTCAATTATTTGCTTCTTGCTGATGTACCCAATCTAGGTAAAATATGTTGAAGATGAGATGTAGCTGGGCATCTCCTATCAGGTACTTAATAGAACATGAAGTGAGGGGAAATGAAGGTTATAGTATATTATTACACCTGAGACTGTCTCCTCCAGGCTACAGTTCCACTGTATAGTGTATAAACCTATTGAAAAAAAAATTTATTTAAGATAGGAGGAGGTGCAAAAGTGCTGAAACTTCTAGGACCCAAGCCAGATGCACAATTCAAAGCATCTTATGCGTAGAAGATAATGTATCAGAAATGGGAAGAGATTGATATATGTAGTGAAGTGCCATTGGACTTGTATCCAGGCTTGTTCCATGTGTGTGGCTAGCTAGAGTGAAATAAGATTTTTATTTAGGGAGGTGTATATTCTCCAAAGTCATCTTCATTTTCGGTTAATTTTGGCAGTTTAGAGATCTGGCATTTTTTCCTAAGGATTATTTGTTTAATTCAAAGAAATATTGATAGACTAAAAGGGATAGAGATTGCACCTACATTGTTTAATTGTATGAGATGGACAAGATGTCTCTTCCAGTTCTGTTTAAACTTTAAAAAGCTCTGTTGACTTACAGGAGTACTGGAGTCAGTGCAGAGTTCCTGCCTTCTCTGGCACTTCCTGGAATGATCATCAGATCAAGCAATGGGACGCGGTGGCTCAGTGGGTTAAACCGCTGAGCTGTAGACTGCCGATCGGAAGGTTGGCAGTTCGAATCCCCGCGCAACGAGGTGAGCTCTCGTTGTTAGTCCCAGCTCCTGTCAACCCAACAGTTCAAAAGCATAGCAAGTAGATAAATGGGTACCACCTTAAGTGGGTAAATTTGCTGGCGTCCTGTCGGGGGTCGGCCACCAAACGGAAAAAGATCTCATGAATGGCGGCGGCGGCGATGACGGAACCCGAAGCAGCAACATCCAGGACGTCAGCAGCCGGCTCCGACGCAAGGCATTGTGGGACATGTAGTCCAGTAGCCACGGAAGAGTCGGTTCCCTTACCCCTTCCCTTAAGCGCGCGGTTTAAAAATGTATACTGTATAATGAAATGTAATTTACTATGTATGTAAGCCGCCTAGAGTCCTCCGTTAGGGAGGGGATAGGCGGGGTATAAATACAATAATAAATAAATAAAATAAATAAAATGGTGTGTGAGCACATGGACAGCACAGGAAGTGTTGCAAAGCTGAAGATGCCTTGGTGTACATTTTTTGAGGGAAGGGTGGATGCCAGCTTCATTGGCTAGCATTTATCCCACCTTGGTGTCTTCTGAGAGTAAAACCCCCCTCTCTAATCCCAGAGGTATTTATGACAGAATTCTTTTACAGCCTAATTCCATGATCATCCACTATGAATATAGTGACAGCTGTTGGCATTATTAGTGATGAAGAGCAATAATGTTTAATAATAAAAAATACATTGTTAAACTATGTAATGGCTCATGTTAAAATCTCATAATTTTAAAATGTGAAAGAAAAGAAATAATATTTGAATAGAGTTTAAAGATCAAAAAAGTTGCCAAACCAGGAGAAGTTAAGTCTCTAAAAATTAAAAAGTGTATTTCAAATGACAAAAGAAAATCTGAAGTTAAGTTCTTAAAAGAATCTATCTAATCCACTTTCCATTGCCTGACTAACATCGTAAAAAGTTACCTGTTCCCATCATACTGCAATATGGAAAGGAACATGATCCCCATAACTCTGTAATGCTGCTGTGCAGAAAACCTGATTTGAAGGCCAAATTATGATTTGGAGTATGGGCACAGATGAGCACATGTCTGTTGGGAACTCCTTAAAGCAGATGCATCTTTTCCTAAGTGTGTAGGCACACGATCCTTGGCAAAGCTGCATTTAGTTTAAAATGTTCCCATCAGGTGGTATGTGTGCATCTACACATTTTGCAGAGGTGGTGATATATGTTCAACATGCAGGCTGTTCCCCTGAATCTGCACAACTTCCCCAATCTGCAAGAACAAATTTTTTGTAAGTGCAAAATGTACTATTTGTCAAAAGCTTAACAGCAGTCAGAATTTGCCTCAGAATCACAACACCAGATTCAATATTTTTTCCAAGACAGTAATAAGAATAAAGCATAGCAAAGTAATCAATCCTCTCTCTCTCTCTCTCTCTCTCTCTCTCTCTCTCTCTCTCTCTCTCTCTCTCTCTCACACACACACACACACACACACACACACACACTCACACACACATTCTTTCTCTTATCCCCCCCCCTCTCTCTCTCTCTCACACACACACACACACAAACACACACACATTCTTTCTCTTATTTAACTCTGTCACACATAGATCAGTGTAAATGCACACTCAGTCAGCCTGCAGTACGAGGTGGTTTCTACCTAATTAGGTGACTTTCTGGGCTGGTCAAAGTTTGTATATTCCTGTGTAAAAATATTAATAATGAAAAAATTCCCTCCCCTGAGCTTTCCCCCCAAAATTCCAAACAATGTCCCAAAAAACCCCAAATTCCAAGAATGAAAAGGACTTGGACATTTTCAGAGCTGCAATGCAAAATGTTTTCTTTGCTCTGTATCATTTCTTGGCAGCTCTAGTATTCTTCTGCATCCCTCGCCACTCTCTGCTTCCAGTTCCACAGTTGTCATCTTCCCTCCCTCACATGCCTTCTCTGCTCCTTCCTGGCACAAGCAGTTCAATGCATTGGTGCACATTCTGCACACATGTGGGTTGGCTGCATCTCGGTGTGTATGCAGTGGGCATGAACAATCTGTGGCTCACAAACCAGATGTGCAGCCTTTAGGGTTCAGCTCTGCTGTCCTTTGCAACCTCCTCTTTGAAGGGCAGCTTGGAGACCATGGGAAGAAAACCACTGGGATCTGCTGCAATTTGTTAATGAGAACCCAGCAATCTGAATCAGGCTCACGGGGATGAAAAGGAGTCTCCATGCTTTCCTCTTCCTTCCACTAAAAAGTGGGGGTGGGGGCATTGGAGGAGTGAGAGAGTTTGGTGTGGATTGTGTGTTTGTGTTGTAAGATATGTAGACATTTGCCATGTGGAGGGATGTAAAAGGATGCACACATGCAGAGATGTTCAGCCTGAACTTCCATCGGCACTGATGCACACGCAAGATACACTTTGAGGCTGCAAAGGTGGCTGCTTCCTGGACTCCACAGGAAATAGTTGGATTGGCTCCTAGTGGCTGCCAACTGAGTTCTGTTGAAATATAGTCATCAGCTTCTTGACTCAGGTGTGTGTGGAGTTGGGGAAAGGATCATAAATCTCCTTCTCCCCTCCCTCCCTCCAAACTTGACAGCTGCTTCAGGAGTTAATTATTGCTCATATCAAATAAAGTATTCCTTGCTGTCTGTTGCAGAGCTGAAATAATTCACAGAAGGGGTGTGTTTGTAAAATTTAACTGTGATCATTGGAGCATCACAGTTAGGTGGAATCAGTAAACCAGTTAGTTTCCTGATGTTTGCTAGATAAACTTGCTGGAAGAGGAGCATCAGCAATAGATAGATGATGAGAGAGAGATGATAGATAGATAGATAGATAGATAGATAGATAGATAGATAGATAGATAGATAGATAGATTAAAGCAAGCTTGCAGGACCTTTACTAATACACAGTCTAAATTCATTTGATTGTATGTGTCTGTGCACTGAACATTAATAGTGAGTGAATTAGTTGTGGAAATCAACCAGATGGTGTAGCTATTGTCTTTGCCATATGCCAAAGAATAATGGATTTTGTTCTCCGCAACTTAAGTTTTGTAGTTATTAAATTTGTGTATTGATAATGAATGGTGGTACTAGGAAAGGTGTTTCAGCAAAACTTTCTCTAGAAAGTAGAGCTAAGATCTTTCATTAAAGAATGAAACTGCATGAGGAGCAGCTGCTCATTTCAAGGTGACTGATAGGAAAAAAAATACACAAACACTGGAATAAGGACTGCAAGCGATACTTAGTTGATTAATTAAACAATGTAATAAAATGGGTTCCATCTTTGCTGGTCTTGAAAACCAAGCAGGGTTGGACCTTATTAGCATTTGGATGGGAGACCATTTGGAAATCCAGCACTGTAGGCCAGCTAGAGGGGGAAATTAAAAAAAGACAGAGAAGAAGCCAATGCAAACCACTTCCATCTTGTTACCTACAAATTACATGGATATCAAGTACAATTCAAGGTAATCTTTACTTTTATCTTATTAACTGAAGAGCAGATTTTTTTAAAAAAAAACTTGCTATTTTGAAAACAAATGATTGGCACGCATATAACATTTCTTTATTTGAATCATTTAATTCTACCCCTTAAATATTCCCATAGCAACTTATCTAAGATTAATACTACTATCTATTATACTATTATCTATTACTATAAATACGATTATACTATTATGGTATTATCACATTCTCTGCCCACAAACCATCATCATATGAATGGGAGAACTATCAAAAAGATACTACTTATGAAGCAAAAAGGGAAAAAAAGGGGAGAATGCGAAGGGAAGAGGTAAAAAGGAAATGTATACACTCATTTCTAAAGTTAATAATATTTCTTAGGACTAAAATGGTATAGTTAAAAGAGAGGGGAGGGAAAACTTCTTCCATGTACCTGTAAGCCAGTGTTTCTCAACCTTGGCAACTTTAAGATTTGTGGACTTCAATTCCCAAAATTCCCCAGTCAGTATGTTGAAGTCCACACGCCTTAAAGTTGCCAACGCTGAGAAACACTGCTGTAAACACTCAGAGCTTCTCCTTCCTTCACAAGGATGGCACCTTCATTCATAAAGGAACACTTGGCCTCTTCTGATGAAAGGGACTGGTGGAAAAATTTGCTGTACCTGTCACTGCTGTAGCACATAAAACATAACTTCCCATTAGTTTTTAGACTGCAGTTTCAAAGTGGACATCTTAGAAGGGACCCAATTTTATTTGTTTCTAAATACTGAGAAAACTATGCCTTTAAGTATATCATTAGGGGGGGGGGAGCCCTACCTATTGTTGAAATTCTAAAAGCTAGCTCAATATTATATAATCTGAGCTGGATTGATAAAAATATTGCTCTAATGTGTATTATTGATTTTTTTCTCTCCTAATACTCAGTGTTGTTCCTTTTTTTCTTTCTTTGTTTTTGGAATACCTATTGTGAGAAATTCATTTCACACTTTGAGAAACACACTTTAATAACATAGCCAATATAAATTAAAATATCCAAATTAAAAAAACAACAACAACATGCAACCCTGAGGTAAATGGTTAGAACTGCTGGATAATCTGAACTGCTGTATGGCACATAGTAACCAAGTATGTTTTATATGCTCATTCAGACATGTGTGAACATATAAGCGAGCATGTCAGGCCAACTCCATATGAAGAAACATCACCTGAAAGCTTCAAAGACATTTAGAGAACATCTGATGTTTCTCTGACAGTAGTAATTGAAAACTCATTCAAGAGAGATTTAAGAGCCATTGTGACATAAGCAGCTACTGGGCCAATCCTCAGCTCAGTCTTCCTCACTATTTGCATGATGGATAATTCATTGTCCCAATCCTAGTGTGGACATTTATTATTCCTAAAATGCATGACCATTTCACTAGTAAACAATATTGCAGCACATTTCAATAACTGCTTATCCCAAGTGGTTTTGTCACTTAGGATAATTGTCGTTCAGTTCTATTCGCAGTGTGAATGGCTATTAAACTCTATAGAATGGAGCCTCTGGCTACTTCCAGAAGGTCAGTAGACAAAGCAATGGTCTGCATCCCTCAAAATATGCAAGTAATTTCAGTTTGCACTGGCTAATCATTATCATAGAAAAATAATGTTTTTACTATCAGAAATCAAATTCTTATATCATTCTATGATTGCATATTTCAAGAGAAAAATACATATCTGAATTTTAACTTTCAAAGAAAATAATGTTATTCCATTGTAGACAAAAATGATCCATTTTTATAGACAGTGATCCAAGTCTATTCCCCAACCACTGATGCCAAAGAAGCTGAAGTTGACCGGTTCTATGAAGACCTACAACACCTTCTAGAACTAACACCAAAAAAAGATGTCCTTTTCATCATAGGGGACTGGAATGCTAAGGTAGGAAGTCAAAAAATAACCGGAATAACAGGCAAGTTCGGCCTCGGAGTACAAAATGAAGCAGGGCAAAGGCTAATAGAGTTTTGTCAAGAGAACACGCTGGTCATAGCAAACACTCTTTTCCAACAACACAAGAGACGACTCTACACATGGACATCACCAGATGGTCAATACCGAAATCAGATTGATTATATACTTTGCAGCCAAAGATGGAGAAGCTCTATACAATCAGCAAAAACAAGACCTGGAGCTGACTGTGGCTCAGATCATGAGCTTCTTATTGCAAAATTTAGGCTTAAATTGAAGAATGTAGAGAAAACCACTAGACCAATCAGGTATGACCTAAATCATATCCCTTATGAATATACAGTGGAAGTGAGGAATAGATTTAAAGGATTAGATCTGGTAGACAGAGTGCCTGAAGAACTATGGATGGAGGTTCGTAACATTGTACAGGAGGCAGCAACTAAAACCATCCCAAAGAAAAAGAAATGCAAGAAAGCAAAGTGGCTGACTGATGAGGCTTTACAAATAGCTGAGGAAAGAAGGGAAGCAAAAGGCAAGGGAGAAAGGGAAAGATATAAACAACTGAATGCAGAATTCCAGAGAATAGCAAGGAGAGATAAGAAGGCCTTCTTAAATGAACAATGCAAAGAAATCGAGGAAAACAATAGAATGGGGAAGACTAGAGATCTCTTCAAGAAAATCGGAGATATCAAGGGAACGTTTTGTGCAAAGATGGGCATGATAAAGGACAAAAAAGGCAGGGACCTAACAGAAGCAGAAGAGATTAAGAAGAGGTGGCAAGAATACACAGAAGAACTATACAAGAAAGATCTTAATATCCCTGATAAATACGATGGTGTGTTCACTGACCTTGAGCCGGACATCCTAGAGAGTGAAGTCAAGTGGGCCTTAGGAAGCATTACTAACAACAAAGCTAGCGGAGAAGACAGTATCCCAGCTGAGCTATTTAAAATCCTAAAAGATGATGCTGTTAAAGTGCTGCACTCAATATGCCAACAAATTTGGAAAACTCAACAGTGGCCACAGGATTGGAAAAGGTCAGTTTACGTTCCAATTCCAAAGAAAGGCAATGCCAAAGAATGTTCAAACTACCGTACAATTGCGCTCATTTCACATGCCAGCAAGGTTATGCTCAAAATCCTACAAGCTAGGCTTCAGCAGCATGTGAACCGAGAACTACCAGAAGTGCAAGCTGGGTTTCGAAGAGGCAGAGGAACTAGAGATCAGATTGCCAACATTCGCTGGATCATGGAAAAAGCAAGAGAGTTCCAGAAAAACATCTACTTCTGCTTCATTGACTACGCTAAAGCCTTTGATTGTGTGGATCACAACAAACTGTGGCAAATTCTTAAAGAGATGGGAGTACCAGACCACCTTACCTGTCTCCTGAGAAACCTGTATGTGGGTCAAGAAGCAACAGTTAGAACCGGACATGGAACAACCGACTGGTTCAAAATTGGGAAAGGAGTACGACAAGGCTGTATATTATCACCCTGCTTATTTAACTTATATGCAGAGTACATCATGAGAAATGCCGGGCTGGATGAATCACAAGCCGGAGTTAAGATTGCCGGGAAAAATATCAACAACCTCAGATATGCAGACGATACCACCCTAATGGCAGAAAGTGAAGAGGAACTAAAGAGCTTCTTGATGAGGGTGAAAGAGGAGAGTGCAAAAGCTGGCTTGAAACTCAACATTAAAAAAACCCAGATCATGGCATCTGGTCCCATCACTTCCTGGCAAATAGAAGGGGAAGAAATGGAAGCAGTGACAGATTTTATTTTCTTGGGCTCCAAGATCACCGCAGACGGTGACTGCAGCCATGAAATTAAAAGACGCTTGCTCCTTGGAAGGAAAGCTATGGCAAACCTAGACAGCATATTAAAAAGCAGAGACATCACCCTGCCGACAAAGGTCCGTATAGTTAAAGCTATGGTTTTTCCAGTAGCAATGTATGGCTGTGAGAGTTGGACCATAAGGAAGGCTGAGCGCCGAAGAATTGATGCTTTCGAGCTGTGGTGCTGGAGAAGACTCTTGAGAGTCCCTTGGACTGCAAGGAGGTCAAACCAGTCAATCCTAAAGGAAATCAACCCTGACTGCTCATTGGAAGGACAGATGCTGAAGCTGAAGCTCAAATACTTTGGCCACCTAATGAGAAAAGAGGACTCACTGGAAAAGACCCTGATGCTGGGAAAGACTGAGGGCAAAAGGAGAAGGGGACGGCAGAGGATGAGATGGTTAGATAGCATCACCGATGTAATGAACATGAATTTGAGTAAACTCCGAGAGACAGTGGAGGACAGGAAGGCCTGGCGTGCTATGGTCCATGAGGTCACGAAGAGTCGGACACGACTGAATGACTGAACAACAACAACAAGAAGACAAAAATGTTATCTATGGAAATGAGAATAGATACACCAGATTAGATAGACTTTGTGTAAGGTAGCTTCATATGTTCCACCAGGCTTTTTCTGTTGTTGCCTCTGCCCTCTGGAATACCATAACACCCCACCCCACCCTGAGATCCGGCTGTCCCTGACTCTGCTGGCATTCTGGAAGGCCTTAAAAACATGTCTGTCTTGATAGCCATGGGGATTGGGAGGTTAATGGGGCCTGTGAAATGGGTGAGATAGATCTTATTGCTGTGAATGTTGCTGTCCTCAGCTTCCACTATATGTATATTTATTTTTACTCTTTTTTATTGTTTTATTGAGCTCTTAACATTGTTAGCCACCCAGAGTCACTGTTGCCAGATGGGCAGCCAAATAAATTGAAGAAACAAGTAAATAATTAGGACTTTCAACTACTGAAAAATTGTATTCGCTCAACACACTTAATCTGGCCACTGTATTAATCCATTTTCTGAGTTTACACCAGAGACAGAACCACATACTAACCAGATTAGTTCAGTTTTTGGAGTACACTAAGAACTCCCCCAACGCTAAGCAAAATTAAATCTAACCAAGTTTAGTATTTATTTAATTAATTAAATAAATAATTTATCATATTTATTTACCTCCCATCTCATATTGCAACGAATCTGGGCAGTTTACAAACAATTAAAGATTAAAGATTAAAATATCGTTAAAACCATACAATATAAATATAGGTAAAGGTAAAGGTCCCCCCCGCCGAAGAGCCAGCGTTGTCCGAAGACGCTTCCACAGTCATGTGGCCGCATGACGTGTGCGGAACGCTGTTACCTACCCACCGAAGTGGTACCTATTAATCTACTTGCATTTGCATGCTTTCAAATTGCTAGTATAATATAAATATAAATACACATAAATATAAAAATACAAAATATAAAATATAGAATATAGAATATAAAGTCCAAGATGGTGAATAATGATCTCATCATTGTCCCCATCAAGGTGCCAACCACCTCCCACCCCAAGCGAGGTGGCACAACCAGGTCTTAACCCCCTTCCGGAAGGCCGGGAGAGTGGGGGCCTGCCTCACCTCCAAGGGTAGCTTGTTCCAGAGGGCGGGGGCCACGGCAAAGAAGGCCCTCCTCCTGGATCGACAATCTCTCATGGACAGAGTCTGTAGCATGCCCTCTCTGCCTGACCGGGTGAGATTGGTCAATGTAATGGGGGTGAGGGGGTCCCTCAGGTAACTGGGACCCATGCCATGTAGGGCTTTAAAGGTGATAAACAACACCTTGAATTGGATCTGGAAACAAACTGGTACCAATACAGATCCCGCAGCAAAGGTGTTATGTGTGCCCTCTTTCAGGGCTCCTAAAACTGTTCACGCAGCTGCATTCTGAACAAGCTGTAGCTTCTGGATACTCTTCAAAGGTAGCCCCATGTAGAGCGCATTGCAATAGTCTATGCGGGAGATGACTAGAGCAAGAGTGAGTGACCGGAGAGACTCCCGATCCAGGAAGGGGCGTAGCTGGCACACAACAGAAAGTTGTGCAAAGGCTCTTCTGGCCACAGCTGCCACCTGCTCTTCAAGCAGGAGTTGTGAGTCCAGGGGAACCCCCAGGTTCCGCACTGGATCTTTCTGGGGCAGTTCAACCCCATCCAGAGCCAAAGATGGTAAGTTCCTGGATGCTAGGGAGCCCCAGACCCACAGCCACTCTGTCTTACCAGGGTTCAGCTGAAAACTGTTGTTCCCCATCCAGACCCCCACAGCCTCCAGGCACCGAGAGAGGGTAGTCACAGCATCACTTAAGTCACCCAGGATGGAGATGTATAATTGAGTATCATCAACATATTGATGATACCTCATCCCGTGGTGACGGATGATCTCACCCAGTGTTTTCATGTAGATGTTAAAAAGGAGCGGAGAGAGAACCGAGCCCTGCGGCACCCCACAAAGGAGGGGCTGTGGGCTGGATCTCTCGCTCCCCATCAACACCGATTGGGACTGGCCCTGGAGGAAGGAGGTGAACCAGTGCAAAACTGTGCCACCCACCCCCAACTCCCTGAGTCGACCCAAAAGGATACTATGTTCGATGGTATTGAAAGCCGCTGAGAGGTCAAGAAGAGCCAGGATGGGTGCACTGCCCCCATCCCGCTCCCACCAGAGATCATCCAAAAGTGCGACCAAAGCTGTTTCCCATATCCGGGCCTGAAACCTGACTGGAAAGGGTCCAGATAATCTGTTTTGTCCAGGATCCTCTGGAGCTTCAACGCCACCACTATCTCAACCACTTTCCCTAAAAAGGGGAGGTGGGAGACTGGATGAAAATTGTCCAACACAGTGGGATCCAGTGATGATTTCTTCAGGAGGGGGTGCACCAGCACCTCTAGTATGTTGTGAGAATGTAGCTTCTGGGTTTGTAACTGACCCATTTAAGCCGGCTATGTGAAGTTAGCACTGAGGAGCTTTCAGAGCTCTAAAAAACCCTATCGAGAAAACTAGAAGGCTGGAATGCACTAACTGCTTTCTGCCTTAGGGGTGACCATGGGGGTGGAGGGGTCAAAAAAGTCAAGTGCATCATGACGCACATAAAAAGAGGTGGGTCTGCAGTCATGTAGTCATGGACACCATCTTGATTTTTTGACCCTTGCTTCTGCCATTATTACTGCTGCTGTTCTTTCCTCCCATGCCAAACAATGGAGACTAACTAGAATAGCACCTGCTTGATCTTAATCCATAGCCCCACCAGCATGCCTTCAATCAACTCTCCAAGGCTTCCATTTGGGCTTTTTAAAAAACATTGGCTTTTCCTGGCACATGGAAGTAGGAAAGATTGCCAGGTTTCCTTCTCTGAGCTCTGAGCCTTCTCTGAGGAGAGAACTGACTAATTCTCTGGCACCTGGGATCTGGCCTCATCACATGCCTAATTTCAACTTAAATATATGTAAAGACATTTTCTAAAATAAACTTTAGAGGGGAAAGAGAAGTTGTATACGGGATGGGTGGCAGAGAAATTTGACAAACAAACAAACAAACAAATAAAAATTTAAAATCTATGGGGTAAGCATTTTTAGGCATATGGCTACCACTCCCTCTGAAAGCAGTGGATCCTTGGGGCTGAATTGTGCCTGTATGACTAATTTGAAAACAGCATGTCAAGAAGCATAAACAGAAAGCATTTGTAATTTCAACACTGTTCATTAAACTAAAAATACACAACATTTAGTTAATATTTGCTTGTCCATAAGGCCTGTCATTTTCCAAATTAATTTCTCTCAACGCTGACAATTTGATTGTAAAGAATTGGAACAGAGCATTTACCACACTGTTGATACAATAAAGAGAAATTTATATTTACCTTTTGTGTGTGGGGGTGTGTATTCCCTGCTATACGCCACTGGTGGGCAGCAGCCAAGTGTAATGTGGCTGAATAGACTTGAAAGATCAGAAGCTAACTTCACAAGAATGTATATGAGAGTAATCTGGAATCTATACAAAGTGTTTACAAATAAGCATTCTAGCTCTCCAGGTTTTGAGGTCAAAAATCACCAGCAGAGTAAAACCCATCAATACTGGTAAAACTCAGAAACATTAATATTATAGCACAGACACAGGAAAGAGAAAAGGTGAGTTTAATAGATTTTGCAGGGTGTGTGTGTGTACACCTTGCACAGATTGCTGTATTCACATCCTTAACAATGCATTCCTTGGCTCTTGGGACAATATTCCATAGTACTGACTGTTGACCTTTCTTGATCAGCTCCCTCCATTTCCATAGACAGCTTCAGAATTTGGTTTATCTAATGCTGAAAATTCCTACTTTGAAGAAAAGAGGCCTAGCTGGGATTGGAGAACTACTTCAGTAAGTATTGTAGATTCACTGGATCCACAATCTTCCCCATCATCTGGCACATTATGACTTGAGGAGAACTGGATTATGTGCTTCCTATTGCTTGCAACAGGAAGGATTTTCTTTTAATATTGTTCGGCCTTCACTTCTTTCACCCTGCCTCTCTCTTTGGATTTCTTGGTATTGGAACTGCCCAAGAATGGTTTTTAATCTGTTTTGATGTCTCTTGTTGAGATCAATGTGCAGTGTAGTCAATGAGGGTCAACCACAGAGCATAAGAGAAAAAAGAAGACACCGTTGTGGCTGATTCAGGTGCCATCCTACCATTATATATACATATGAGGATGAATCCTACTTATGATTCATATATATATATATATATATATATATATATATATATATATGGAAAATATATATATACAGTGTGTGTGTGTATGTGTGTGTATGTGTGTGTGTGTGTGTGTGTGTGTGTGTATATATATATATATATATATTCAATATATATATGGAATTTAAAAAAAACATATAAGATTTGGACCCTCAAACGTTTCCACTCTGACCAAAGGTCTTCTACTTATTCCATGCCTTCCTCCTTCAATTGGTATCCCACACTTCTATTTATTGAACTCAAGGAGGCTTACATTTGAGACATACAATATTTCAAAACAGTACCAAATTATTTTTAACTGAAAATCACATTTAATTGTTTTAAGGCATGGCTTTCCAAACTGTGTGTCGTGACACAGTATAGTGTCTCCTGCGGGGCCCAGGTGTGCCACGCAAAAACCCGGAAGCGCTGGTGGCACGCTGCCACGTGTGGCAGTATGCGTGGTGGGCCATCAGCGCTTCCGGGTTTTCATGTGGCACACCAGGACACTGCTGTCGCCGCGCATGAAAACCTGGAAACACCGCGGTGGCGGCAGGCAAAACCTCGGAAGCACTGCCACTGTGGTGGCACGCGAAAACCCAAAAGTGCCACGGCAGTGGCAACGCGTAAAAACCCGGAAGCGCCGTCCGTGGTGGCGGTAATTCTGGGTTTTAGCCCGCCGCCGTTGGTGTGTCACCAACTGAAAAGTTTTGAAAGCCCTGTTTTAAGGAGTCCCAGCATTGGGGCTGTTCATTGGGAAAAGCACCTGGGATGTTTATTAAACCAAAACAACAAAATCAAACCCCAGACCTAAATACAAGCCAGTTATTAACCTGTCCAGAAGCTAAGATCCATAAGAAAGGACCTTCTAAATATGATCCTGTTCCCAGAGACTATTGAAAGGAGAAGGGTCCTTTGAATGTGGGACATTTTCAACAAGATCTCTCTGGTGGACCTGAATGTCCTTGTGGTGGATTTCGGCGCTGCCGCTGGTTCACAGGAAGAAGGGAGCACATTCCAGGGAGATAAGAGGAGGCAATGGTGGGAAAATGAAGAGGTTCAGGATAGCAACGCCCTAGAGTCTCCCAGGTTATTTGTGCTTAGGTTAGAGTAGCTTTAGTCTGGCAAGATTCTGTCTGTACAGTGAGAGCAAATAAAGAACTGGAGTTTTGAATGCATTGACTCGTTGTTCTTGGGCTGGGCCTGACAGTCCTCCTTTCTTTATAGGAAAGCAGATTCCAAGTTTCCAGTTTAATTTACGTACTCAAGTATACTACATAAATACCTGTAAGGTGCACAGGACAATGCTACACCTCCCTGCTGCTTTCAGATACCAACCCTGCTACAACAGTGTTGCCAGGTTGTGTGCAGCAACACTCAAAATTAATCTGATGATGACCTGTGCCATCAACTAGACTTAATGAGCACTTAGTTCGCCATATTAGAGTGCTCTGTAGTTTGATAGATATAGTCTTTCACATACTAACTTTTTATGCTCCCCTACACCCATCTAATGCCCCTACCCATTCTTTTAGATTCTCATAGACTTTTATATATACTTTCTGTTTTAATATCTTCTAGCATTTCATAATTTTTTAAGACTCCGATGTATCTTCTATGCTTTTAATTGACTGCACCCCACCTCCTTATGCTGGTCTATGACTGTAATAAAGATTTTATTTGATTTGAAGTAGTCAAGTAGAATAATTAAGGCACTAGATAAGCATGGCTTTATTTTTTAAAAAAAATCAGACTAGTTATTCAAAGCAGAACAGGAAAGAAGGGGTTATTAAAAATGACCTATCCTACAAAACATATCTATGAATCATTCTAATTTAAAAGTCATTTTCCAAACTCAGATTCTGAATCCAAGTGGTCCAAGTGATAAATGCCCCCCTCCACACTCACACCTACACAGACTTGCAAAAAACAAGAAAGTTCTCTGCTCAGTTCAGCCTTCCCTGGCTGGTGCTCTCCAGATGTGTTGGACTGTGCTAGCTGGAGAGGGCAGGATTTAAAGTCTAACACATCTGGAGTCCCAAAACACTTTGGGAAAAGACTGTTCAAACAGGAAGGAGAAACCATCTGAAACTGAAATCTCTACCCCCATTCCTCTGAGGGCCTTTCCCCACTTGCATCTTATAAAATGCAAACCGGTGATACTCTGCCCTGTTCCCATAGTGTTGCATTCATCTTGCCCTCAACCGAAACACGAGGCAGCCTGAAACTGAGATTTATTTATTTATTATTTATATTTATATCACCGTCCATCTCCCCCAAAAGGGGGACTCCGGGCAGTTTACAATAAAATCGCAATTAAAACCATAACAGATAAAATTACAATCAACACTATAAATAGCAACAAATAAATATAAAATCCAAAGATGGTGAGCTCTTATTCAGTAGGGAGGGCTGTATGGTGCAAGCCACCTCCAGGAGGAACTGTTACCCCTTCCCCCATCACAAGCAAGGCAGCAGAGCCAGGTGTTCAGACTCTTCCAGAAGGCCAGGAGTGAAGGGGCCCACCTCACTTCTGGGGGCAGGATATTCCAAAGGGCGGGCGCTACTGCAGAGAAGGCCCACCTCCTGGACCCCGTCAAATGAAATTCTTTTGTCAACAGGGTCCATAGCATGCCCTTTCTGATGTGCTGATCTTGAGGCACCAATAACTGCTCACATGGCTGCATTCTGGACCAGCTGAAGCTTCCCGATACTCTTCAAGGGTAGCTCCATGTAGAGCACATTGCAATAGTCTATATGAGAGATGACGAGGGCATGAGTGATTGTTTGGAGGGCATCTCGATCCAGGAAGGGGCACAACTGGTGCACAACCCGAAGCTGTGAAAAGGCCCTCCTGGCCACGACTGCCACCTGCTCTTCGAGCAGGAGTCATGAGTCCAGGAGGACCCCCAAGTTCCGCACTAGCCCCGAATGTGGCAGTGCCACCCCATCCAGGCCCAAATATGATAATTTCCTGGATACAGAGGGGCCATCAACCCACAGCCACTCTGTCTTACCAGGGTTCAGCCAAAGCCTGTTGTTCCCCATCCAGGCCCCCACAGCCCCCAGGCACTGAGACAAGGCAGCCACCGCATCACTTACTACACCCAGGATGGAGATATACAATTGAGTATCATCAGTGTATTGATGATACCTCATCCCGTGGTGACGGATGATCTCACCCAGTGGTTTCATGTAGATATTAAATAGGAGAACAGAGAGAACCAAACCCTGCGGCACCCCACACAAGAGGAGTCGAGGGTCGGATCTCTCATCCCCTATCACCACTGATTGGGAACGGCCCTGGAGGAAGGAGGTGAACCAGCACAAAACTACGCCGCCCACCCCCAACTCCCTGAGCCGCCCCAAAAGGATACCATGGTCAATGGTATTGAAAGCCTCTGAGAGGTCCAAAAGAGCCAGGATGGATGCACTCCCTCCATCCCGCTCCCAGCAGAGATCATCCAAAAGTGCGACCAAAGCTGTTTCCATCCCATATTCGGGCCTGAAACCTGACTGGAAAGGGTCCAGATAATCTATTTCGTCCAGGATCCTCTGGAGCTTCAACGCCACCACTTTCTCAACCACCTTTCCCAAAAAGGGGAGGTGGGAGACAGGACGGAAATTGTCCAACACAGTACGGTCCAACAGGGTCAAGCCGTTCCCAGATAACAGGGTAAGTACACTCCCTCAGCATCTCCCCAGACTGCCTCATGCTGAGAGTCCAACTTGGAATGGATCTGAGCGATTTTATCCTTCAGATGCTCAGAGAACTCTTCTGTCTGGCCCTGTAAGTGGGTCACCGAATCTAATTGACCCAAAAGATATAGAGTAATTTTAAACAGGGTCGTCAGGTGGCATTCTGCAGATGCAATAAGAGTGGAGAAATATTCATGTTTCGCCATTCTTACCACCACAATGTAGGCCTTAATAGTGGCTCTAGCTTGTGTTCGGTCAGATTCAGTCTTTGTCTTCCTCCAGTGGTGCTCCAGATGTCTCTTAAACCTCTTCAAAACCCTCAACTCCTCCGTGAACCATGGGGAGTGACAGGTTGAATGGGGTAGGAGAGGGCACACAGGTGCGATCCTGTCCAAGGCCCTGGCTGCTTCGCTATTCAAGGCTGTGGCCAGGACCTCCGCTGGACCGTGCAGCAGATCCTCGGGTATAACCCCCAGCTCCCTCTGAAACCTCATCGGGTCCATAAGTTGCCAGGGGCGGACCAATTGAATGGGTCCTACCTCCCTGCAGAGTGGGGCAGCATAAGAGAATCTCAGGGCCACCAGGTTGTGGTCTGAACATGACAATGGGGACAGATCTAACTCTCCCCTCAGATCATATTGCCATTGCTCCGACAAGAAAACCAAATCTGGGATGAGGCCACTGTCTTGAGTCAGGTCCTGAATAATCTGGGACAGGCCCATGGTTGCCATAGTAGCCATGAACTCCCGAGCTGCCTCTGAAGCACGCCCCAGGGATGGCAGGTTGAAGTCCCCCAGAACCATAAGCCTGGGGAACTCCACCATGAGACGGCCTCTAGCAGCTCAGGCAGGGAGGTTGCTACGGAGCAGGGAGGCTGGTACAGTAGCAACACTCCCAACTGTTCTCGGGAACCCAACTTGAAAAATAGGGTCTCATGGCTACTTGAGGGGCAGCACCCCTGAAGGCCACTAGAGACTCTTGGATGATAACTGCCACCCCTCCTCCCCTACCCTGGTGTCTCAGCTGGTGCCACACCTGATACCTGGCTGGGCACATTTCTGAGATGGATACCCCCCCTCTGGGCCCAGCCAGGTCTCGGTGATACATGTCAGGTCTGCCCCCTCCTCTGTGATCAAATTACATACAGTATGACAGGGCCTTGCTGTTCACTGACCTGGCATTAAAAAGCAGCAGCTGGAAACCAGGGCCCTCAAGGATCTGATTCCAGGGCCTGGGTTTGAACTCGAAGGACCATAACACACCACCGGTAACAAACACTGGGGGAGTCTTCCCCAAAGATGGCCTGCCCTCCAGTTCCCATCATAACATCCCCAGCCCATCATCACCTCGATCAAATTACCCGCCCCATGGCCCCCAGAGTTTCCTGGCCCAGTTGCCTCCACTCCTAGACCTCCAGAAATCCTGGGTTTAGACAAGGGTCCCCTCCCCCGTACGTACATCCTCTCACACTCAGTCACCCTTGGGTGGTGGCAGGGCCCCCAGCGCACCAGCTCCCACTCTCAATGCTGGTAGGTCCTAAACACTGCCCCACACCCTCACTGTGCCCCCCTCAACTTCTCTCACTAGTCGTTGGGGGCACCCCAACTACTCCTACCCACCCTGTCTCTCACTCAGGGATAGGTACTCTTGCACAAAACCATACAATCCTGGACCCCCTCTGTGTCTCTCACCCCCAGAGGGGAGTACCACACTCACACCAGGGGACCCCCAAAACCCTCCACTGCCCTAAATAGATCAGGGGTGGCCAGTCCTTGAATCCTCTTATATTATTAAAATCCACAAGGATGTTACCCCAAAACCACTCCACCCCCGGGTCCTGTGCACTATACAGCCTGCCCCCACACACCACCCAAGTCTGTCACACCAGCAAGCCTCACTCCACAGCACTGAGACTCGACGTGCCATCAATGCTGGCTCTTCAGACATAATCGGGGCCACCACAGTTCTTCAAATGTCCCCAAGAGCTCCCCCAAACAATGCCAAAGTTCTCCAAAGGCTACAGGGGATCCGTTGACCTCAACACTGCCGCAGGCCGCCGTACTCTGCTGTTCTAACCAGGAGGGACCTCCTGCGAGGCCCGCTGCATTCCACCACCGCCAGGCCTACCACCGCTGCAAAGCTGCCACTTTTTTCAACAACTTTTGTCTGGCTGCAGCAGTCCCCTTGCTTCCTTGTGAAGCTGGTGGTGGCTTCCTGTTCTTCATTTTCCTTTACTATGCCTTCCTGCTTTCCCTTCTGCAGCCGACCTTGATTCCGCGCTTGGCTTTACAGCTCCCTTGCCTTGATGCTCATGGCAATACCCTTCCTGCTTTATGGTACCTCCTCTCAACAATCATCCGTGATTGTTGGTCCTTTTTCTCTCTAAATCCACTTGCGGATTGTTGAGCCGTTGGCAGGTTTTCCCATTAAAAGGGTCAAAAAAGAGAGCCGCGGGCTGCATCACTGCAGTTATTTGGCAGCAATAGGTTGCTCAACCCCTGAAAATGGTACAGTAAATTAAGGACCAATAGCCTGACTTTCTCAAAGAGTCCCAAATTCAAGCCTGATGCAGCGGAGCAAACTAGGACTTTTCTGGAAATTGAAATTATTTTCTCAATTGAAATCAATTTCTCAATTCTGGAAATTGAGATTAGCTGTTAAAGTAGTGCTTTTCCCTTAAACTGACAGGAAACAGGCACAGTTTCAGGGTGAGGACCGTCTGCCAAATTTTCCATCCCTGTTGGAGCATCCTAATCAGGTGACCCATATGATTCAGGATGAGCTTGTCACTTTGAGCTAGTGCTGTACACTCGCCCCATCCAGATTCTGGGGCTAACTCCTCTGGTACCATCATTTTTGTTTTTGATTTTTTCTTGAGGAGAAACATCAGGACAAAGTCAGTGATCTGAGGAAGCCGCATGGTTGCCAGATAGCTGAGGGGGAAATGGCAGAGTGGAGCTTATACTGGGCAGCTTTCCAATCCATTAGCTCTTGGGTGGCTAGTTTTGAGTGAGGTTAACCATGTCCAAACAAACTACTAGAGAGCTAATGTGTGAGCTACCTAGTAAAGGCCAATTTATCGAGCAGCCCCGTCCCCCCCAACTTGTCCGTTATCAGGTGGCTTTCTCTGCGCACAGGGCAAACGATCTGCAGGGTGGGAGCTGCTTGCAAATGGAGAATAGCCTCCATTTTAAAAGGCCCTGAATCATTCTTCATTACTTGTATAGAAATAATATTCAATGCAGAGTTATTTGCAATAATGGTATTCCAGTTTCCCCCCCCCCCTACCCTTGATTCTGCATGCACCTCTTTGTTTCATTGTGCTGATTCTTAACAGTAGGTTTCCTAATAGTAGGTTTAGGGCTTAATTCAAATATTTTGTGGCAGTTCCAAAATCTGGATGTTTATTTCCTGTCAGAGTTAATCATCTAATTATAAACACAAAACCATAATGATGAAACTGGGACACTTAGCCAAAGTTTGCATTTTAACCATGGGAGACATTGATCAAAACTCAGATGATTCATGGGCAAACGATGGTGTCTTGAACAACAACAACAACAACAAAAATCCCAACCAGCATAAATTCCTCGTCTTAAAACAGACCAAATGATTATGCATTGCAAAATGTAAGGGTGAGTGACACCAATCTAGGTATGTAGCCCGGTGGTCAGATGGAAGGGAATAGTTTTACAGCAGACTAACTGGAGCCCAGCCAGACATTGACCTTTGAAGACTCATCATCCAAGCCTATAATGTTCACAGGGGAGGTCTTCTGCCTTGATAGATGGGAAGACATCACTTGGTGCTGGAATACCTTCAGCCTGCTTCAGCAAAGGGCTGGCAATGAGATGGGGCTCTTTTGTCAAGACATGCCCTCAACAAATAATAAGTGGGTTGCCTTCAAGCCCAAACAAGGAGGCTCTGTAGATAAGCCCTAAGTCATGCCTTGTTGGATGATGCTGCAAACCTCAGGTGAACTGAATAATCCCTACTCATATCTATTTTACTTAATTCTTAGATGTTCAATAGATGGATACTTGGATTTTTCTCTTCTAGAACAGGGTGATTCTCCATGTGCAAGTGTACCTACCATTCTCAGTATCATTAAAACTTTTTTTCTCATGTACTGTGTAAGAGAAATCTGGAAAAAGGCAATGGGTTTGTGGGTTTTTTTGTAAAAAATCTGAAACAAAACTCAGATTCATCTTTTAAATAAAATTTATTGTGGAGTTTAAATCTTCCAGGAATGCTGGAGTTGCCTAGATTGTTAAATACTTGATTATTAAAGGCTAAGATCATTTTTCCATCATTGTGTGAAATTGTGCCATGGGCAGAAGTATATCAGGTTCAGTTATCCATCTAATCAAGAGCAAGACTCAACAGGTATCTTGGACAGGATTGTTCTCAGCAACAAGATGTACTTAACTAGTTCCACCATGACTTTTCCTCTTAGGCTCACTTGAAAATATGCCTTCCCCAGTACCCTATACAGATCCATCTTTAGGGCTGTGTAATATGCTATTATCATTGCTTTTAATAATTTAAATCATTACGTGTTTTTTTCTGGAAAGATGAACGGTCCCATGAAAATATTATATTTATATATATATAATTATATATAATTAAATAAATAAATTATTAATTGCATAATTAATTCAAGATCATTCATGAAAGCACCCCTGTTGTATAATCTAATTAGGTTTCGGCTACATTACCAGACTGCCAAGTACCTGAAGACGAAGAATGGCCACCCGTTGATTATCTCCCTTTTATGTAACAATTCCTTCTCTGGCAGGATTTGCATGATTTTGCCTGCTCATGGAAAGGGAAAGACATAGTGGCAAGGGAGAACCACACAGATTTCAGAAAGGCATCTTTAATCCTTGCTTGATGGATTACGTGCCATCAGGTCAGTGTCAACTCTTAGCAACCACATAGACCGACTTCTCCAGGATGACCTGTCCCCAACCTGCCCGTCATTTATCTTGGTGAAGTGCATCCATTGCCCCTTTAATCAAGTCAATCCACCTTGCTGCTGATTATCCTCATATTCTCCTTCTTTCCATCTTTCCCAGCATTATCATCTTCTCAAGGGAACTGGGTAGAATGTGTCCATAATATAATTTGAGCCTAGTCATTTGTGGCTCAGATGAGAGCTCTGAATTGATTTGTTGTATGATTCATTTATTTATTTATTTGGCTATCCATGGTATTCTCAAGAGTGCTCTCCAACACCAGGTTCAAAAGCATCAATACTATCTATTTCTATCCTGCTTTTTCAATGTCCAAAGTTGGACTTTCACTTCAATAGAGTCAAAAGCACATGGATAGACATGATCTGTAATGCTAGTCAGGCTAAAAAACATAAACTAGAAGTAAGTTCCTGGGTAGATTTATAGCAAGCCAATTAAGTTGGAGTTTCTTTAAACCATTTCCTTCCCCCAGCCCCCACATCTGGACTGTGTTGTCTGTTCTCAGGTCAGCTGAACTCCCCTACTTCTCCCCCCCCCCATTGGAAAATGATTGCAATATAAATGTCATAAATAAATTCTAAATTAGGGCAAACACCGTTTTACCAATTACTTGATAATCAATATACCAGAGTAAACTGCAATGTGAACTAATGTGAACTAGATCTTTGATGCAGGCTTGCAAGAAAACACATAGATTAAGGGGGGGGGAGCATGTTTCAGTATAAAAGATGTGTGGTAACATGATTACAGGTTCTAATTTATTATAAGCTATAGTTCAGTCAGTTATCGCAAATAGTAATTTTAAAAATTAACATTTGTGTTTAGAGCATTTTAGTCTTAGAAATCCCTGCAACAAATTACAGAGAAAGTATTATGCCCATATTACAAAAGGATGAATTCAGGGCTGAGGCAAGATATGAACCATGAATTTCCTGGCTCATTGCTCACCTTATTTGTAACCACTACACTACACATCTGTTACTCCAGCACTTCTGTTTTCACAGGCAATTATAGATGACTATCTGCATTCACATTCAGTATATGCAGGAAAGGGTTTGCATGTCTGAAGAAGTATCTCATTATTTTAAACAAAAGGAAAACTCTTCCCTATCCTGGAAAATGATTTTAGTGGACAAGGCTAGATATTGTCTCTATGGCATGCTAGTTTTCTACATGCATGTAGAGCCCCCACATGAGCAATATGCACTGCTATAATATCAGCAAGGCTGTACAATACATAATTATTCTGAATCTTTAGATCAATCTTCAGATTTATTTACTGATGGTTCAAAGAACCAGAAAATATCTGTCATGATAGATAGATAGATAGATAGATAGATAGATAGATAGATAGATAGAGATAGATAGATAGATAGATAGATAGATAGATAGATAGATAGATAGATAGATGGAGATAATAGATAGAGGTTTAGATACACAATTATACATACTTAGAACAGACCCACTGAGATCAATGGGATTTAAGTTAGTTATGATTTCAAAAGGTAGACAAAGAGAGAAAGGAAGTATAAACACATACAGAGTTCAAGCTATTAAATACCAACATATATGTCTTTTTAAATTTGTTTTATACATAGTTTATACATTCACATGAATCAATGCAGTAATAAGAATTCCTTTAGGCTCCTCTTCTGAATTTTGTAGCAAAAAAAAAAAGCCATTGACCCATTTCCAACCCAACATCAATTTCTCTCGAAATATGTCATTTCTAATTTGCTTAACACCTTAATTAAATGAAGCTGCCTATCTTGCCAAAAGACTAATAACAGTGAATATCTTGTAGGAGATTTCTTTTGATAATGAGTTTTGGAAGTGATTAATGCTTACACATATGTAAACATTTTCACTATGTCATTAGCCTCTGTGATGCTAATTTATACAGATTAAAGGGGGCCTACGGATTTACATTACAAGAGTAATCTATGTGAGACAGAAACAATATTTGAATTAGGTGAGAAGGAACATTTTAATCCCCCTCCCCTTCTAATTCCTAATCTTTTGATGCTATTTATTAAGGGGGCATGGTGGCTCAGCGGGTAAGACACCAGGCTTGTTGATCGGAAGATCGCAAGTTCGGAGGTTCGAATCCCTAGCCCTGCCTGACGGAGTGAGCTCCCGCACTAACCCCAGCTCTTGCCAACCTAGCAATCTATGTGAGACAGAAACAATATTTGAATTAGGTGAGAAGGAACATTTTAATCCCCCTCCCCTTCTAATTCCTAATCTTTTGATGCTATTTATTACAAATAACTAAATGGTAATTTCTAGTAGTATTAAGTTGAATAAGGATGTCAGTACAGGTAGAGTTCTGCTGCATCTAAGTCAAGGGCTCTTTGTGACAGAATGAAGAAAAAGATGTACCTACTTTTGTTTCAAGATCATCTTTTGATTACATATTATCAGTCAAATGTAATTGAGAGCAGAATCTGTATCTCCATCTCCCATCTCTCATCTCTCTCATCTTTCTCTGCAATGCAGATTCAAAAGCTATTCTTATCAACATTGGGGCAACTATGAAAATAAACCACAAGCTCTTCTGTGCTTCTGTCCTGCTATTAGTGAAGTTGGGATACAAAAGAAACACCTTTCATTGGAAATGAACAGATTTCCATGTTTTTACCTAAACAAGATGCCCATTGTTACCTAAATAACTTATTAAGGCTGCTGGCACAAAAGGAGGAAAAGATGGTAATGGCTCCAGGATATTTAATAGCAACTGATGTTCCTGATGGGGTTCTTGTTTGTTTTCTTTAAAATGAGTCACAAAATCCAGTGTTAAAAAATTAACAGTAGTAATCTGTACATAGACAGAAGCAGATTTCAGAGTGGAATGGGAACTTCCCATTAGCAGGGGCACAAATGACTGCTGAGTAGTGGTACGTTCACATCTGATGGTGATGTTTGTGAAAAGATCTACCTTAACCCAACTGAACCACTGCTGTAAATTATTCCACCTAGTCAACTAGTCTGTAGTCTACTAGAGTTCAAGTTGAGAATGTCTATGCAACATCTATCATAGAGATGTGACTCATTGCTCACCATATTTTACATGCTTGGATTACTGCTCTTAGATCATGTAGCATCTCTGAAGTATTTCATACAAATTATCTTTGAAAGCTCTACTGTACATAGTAGGCTAGGATTATGTACTTACAACAGGAGTGGTTAACCTAAAGTTCCCATTATTTTTTGACCTCCCTTGAAATTGTTCTAGCAAAATTCAGCAGCAAACCATCCCCCAAAAGGCATATATTCCTGGCAATTTTAATACAAATCAAATGCAAATATACTGTATAGGTAAATCATTGGACAGATTCCACACTTAAAAGCAAGAAACCAAGCAAAGAAACAAACAAAAACACATGATCCTTTTCAAAGACCACCAGAAATCCTGGCTCAATTCAGGGCTGTTGCTATGTATGCCCTTGCCAAACAAAGTAGGTGCTAAAGAAGTGCCTTCTTTGTAGAAACCCCCAAGCTGTGGAAAAGCTGCCCCAGAGATTTCCCCTAATGCCCTGTTATGTCCATTTAAACATCTGATGAAGATCTGTTATACACACAAGCCATTTAAACAGAGATATCAATATTCTTTCTCTACATAGAAAATACTCTAGTTTGTGCTGTGTTTTTAATGTTTCTGTTTTTAATTATTGTATGTTGTATTTGTAACTGGTTGTTTTGTAAGTAAGCTAGGGAATACCTGCTGAATGGCAGCCATACCAAGAGATATAATCCGGATACTTGTAAATACAATGGGTAGTTTCCCTCCCCTCCCGAATCTATTCTTCCCCATTAATTTAAATTAGCTATGAAAAGCTACATACTTTTTATTGGTGTATTTATCTTTCTGTTTATTTGCCATTGTGAAGGGGAATTGGAGCTTCAACTTTGATATGAGACACTTAAACATGCTCCCAGATCAAAGAGAAGCTGGATTCCAGCTTGACTTTCACCTGCAGCAGAGGCACTGTCTAGGCAAATAGCCCAAAGCGTATTTAGAGCTGCCCTGCAGTCAACGCAGCACATCGAGTGAATAGACAATGTTGAAAATAAGTCAGCCAGAATGTAATTGGCTTGGATTGCAAAGCTGTGAGGTGAAGGCATCCGGGCGACTGGTAAAGTACAACATCATTTTGACTTGATTTTCTGATTCGTGGCCTCTAATGTGAATAATTTCCATGGAAGGTGATAAAGACAGTGGAGGAAATCTTCCTTAACAAGAATGGACATTTTAAGGCAGAGCGATCTACCCATCTTTCAATTAGCCTACCGGGTATGGCTGGAAATAAAGTAGAAGCTGCAACCCTGAGGACATAAAGCAAGACAGGGAAAGGAACACAGCTCAGCATGTTTGCAGGAAATCCAATTATTTGTCTGATGTTTTGAATTCAAAAGTGGATTCCGGAAGTCCTAAAGCAATTACGATTTGCTGTTGAAAGAGACTGAATTGAGCCAGCAGCTAAACATTAGTATGGTTTTTGGCTTGCGTGCTCCATTTACACTACGGAGCCCCTTAAGCCCAAGCTCTTCAGCATGTAGCCAAAGTTATTTTGATTTTTAATAGGCTCCCTTGAAGTACTGTACGCTGGTCAAAATACCTAAATGGCAAGGACAAGAGAAACAGAATTTGTCATTTGTTTTCTCAGGTGTTTTTCTTTTTTTTAGAGCTGGAAAAACCGTACTCCCATGTCTTCCTAAATTTTGTTAGCTAATTAGATGCCTTCTCGATAGCTGACAAGCATAAATTTGTAATATTTTAAAATATTTGCTACCAGTAGTTGATATTTTGAATCCCTACTTGACAATACTAATATCTGGATAGAATGGAACTCAGCATTTTACAGCTGACACCCAAAGGCATTTAGTGCTTTACTGTGTTTCAGAGGTGAAACAATTTGACATGAAATGGGACTAAAACAACACAGGGACAGCAAATGCACTAGAGTGTCCCAAATGACTAAGGCCCAAAGGGAGTCCATAGCATGTCTCAGTAGGAGCGCTGACATGGATGGAAGTGAACTAGCACTGGCAGCTAGATCTTCCACAGAATGAGAATCAGGAAGGTAAATTGTACAGATACATTATCCTAGTACTGTGGGACTAAAACAGGAATTTTATTTTAGTCTGGTAGAAAGGGAGACCTCAAGGCTGTTCTTTCCAATGCCAGTACATAACTGGAAAATCCTGGGGCCACACAGGAAGACCTTATGAGGAGTAACCGTAGTACATGGCAAACTCCCATGGACTTGGCATCTTGTATTACCCAAGCCTAGCCTAAAAACCTATACAGAACTATTTCCATAACTTTGCATAAGATCCTTAATTATAGGAAAGCTCTGAAATTGTAAATTGCCCATGGCATTATATCAGTATTTCTATTTACTTCACAGGGACTTAAATAGTAATAGTAATAGTAATAGTAATAGTAATAGTAATAGTAATAGTAATAGTAATAGTAATAGTAATAGTAATAGTAATAGTAATAGTAATAGTAATAGTAGGACGATATCTGGGAATCATAGTCTAATAAAGGGCTTTCCAAAGTTTTCCCGCGGCGACACACCAACCGCCGTTGGCGTGTCGCTGCGGGAAAACCCGGAAGTGCCGCCGTTGCGGCAGCACGCAAAAACCCGGAAGCGCTGCTGCCGCTTTTGGGTTTTTGCGCACCACCGTTGGTGCGTCGCCACGGGAAACCCAGAAGCGCTGATGATGATCAGCGCTTCCGGGTTCTGTGGCGACACACCAGACTGTGTGTGGCGACACACTTTTGTGTCGCGACACACAGTTTGGAAAGCTCTGGTCTAATACATCCAGAGGTCTAGAGGGCATAACATTGGAAAAAACTCATATAATCCATAGACTTGCTAGATAAAAAATGATACACAAATCTTTCAAATTAGGGCAATCATCTCTGAGCTGCAACAATGGAGACAATCACTAGATGGCAGCAAAGGAGCTAATTTTTTTTGCATCACTTTGCTGCCATCTAGTGGCCATCTGGATGCCTACAGGTATTACATTGCTTACAGTGCCATGCTTAAGTGACTGTTCCCCTATCCACATTGGTTCAGGCAGGAAGAATCTCACAGGCCATTAGGCTGCAAATAGCAATAGGAAAATAGTCACATCTGAATTGGCCCTTAATACAAAGGTGTATTTCTGCTTGTTATGCAGATACAAAGACTGAATCATATTTCAATATTTTTTTTGCATATTCATGTCTTCTAGTAACCTTGAATACTCTGTCTCTCCCATTTAAAGAAACATGTGTTATTTTAATGTTATGTTATGTTATGTTTGTATTGTTTTGTTTGGTAGCAATAGGAGTAGCCTTGTATAGTAACATGAAAAAGAACATTTCAGAATAAATGCTAGTAATAATGATATTAATGCTGTTAGTCCTTGTTGCTTAGATTAAAAGGAGTGGGGCATCAATGCCAATTGTTGTGTGGTCATGTAAACAACTGAAACATTTATCAGAATTTTATGCATCATGTTCCCAAACCACAGCCTGTTGTAACACATCCAGGTCTGAGTCAACAGGTGTTGCCCACAGCTGGTAATACCACAAGATAATATCACAATTCTCATTCATGTTATCATTTCTTCAGGAGGAACTTCTCCTTCAAATTAGGATGCAAAAGATTGTGTCACCTAGGCTGCTCCTGCTCTTTAAACCCCATTATTTTTTATCGAGACATGTTAAATTCTTGAGCATGTCCTCACACATTTTAAATTATGAGTAGTCCAACAAATGTCAGTGAGTCCAATAATAAGATGACTTTCACTCTGGATTAATTTCAGTTTTTTTAAATAATTGTTTGTTTGGTCATTCATTCAATTTCTCTAGTGATTTGATCTGGCACAAATCCAAACTGATTTACATGCACAGTTGATAAAAGAATCACATCAAATCAGCAGTTGAATTGATAAATATTTCACAAAATGAAATATTTCATGATGAAAGCAAGAGGACATTATTGAGAATATTTTAACAGGAAAGCTAAAGGTGTCTTTGGAAATATGGATCTATCAGACACCACCCATGGGAGATTCTCTATCTCACTGAAATAAATAGAGTAGATATAAAGAGATATGGATAGATATATAGATTTACACCACTAAATATAGCTACAAAGATTTTAACTATGAAATCACACATTTCATATGTATCACAATATCAAAAAATGGAACAGCATGATCCAACCAAAATCCTGTTGATTAATTTGTTCATCTTTTAAGAATAAGAATGATCACTGTTTTATATTTCAAATGCATCAAAGAAAATAATAGGTGGTATTTAACTGGTGGGTAGTTCGGCTGAGGCTGTCTGGAAGGGGCAGATGGCCGGGGCCTTGGATCGTATCACTCCTATGCAGCCACTCCCTGTTTGCTGATCCTGGGGAAGACCTTGGTTTACTGAGGAGCTCCAAGAGATGAAGCAAGAGAAGAGACGCCTGGAGCACCATTGGAGGAAGATTCAAAGCAAGTCTGACAGGACATGGGTAAGAAGCCATATTAGGGTTATCTTTTGGTAATAAGGGTGGTGAAACACCAATATTTCTCTGCCCTTATTGCATCCATGGATAGCCATCCAGCAGCTCTGTTTAGGGTGGCCTGGTCCTATTGGGTAGGGAGGACACCTTGGACCAGCCCTTGGGCTGCTGTGAGGTTTATTCAGGTGGAAAAATTTGCTCCAACGTAGACTTTAACTGGGCAGGGAAGGCCACGGTACCTGGGCATGGTCTGGTGGTTTGATCTGGGATGAATTTGAGCCAGTGGCTCCTGAGGAAATGGACAGCATTCTCTGTGCTTTTAGCTCTGCCACCTGTTTCCTTGACCTGGGTCCCTCCTGACTTGCAAAAGTGACCAGGTGGGTGAGCCATCTTTTTGATGGATGGAGGGTTCTGTACTTAGACTTAGATGATGTACTTAGACTTTATCATTAAAGAAGAGGAAGAAGACATGTAGGCAGACAATGGGGAATACACATAGAAAAGTACATAGTAGCACAGGCTGCTTGATTCATTAAACCTTTTGGAGGTGAGGTGCATACTGCATGGGAGGTGAAAGAAATGTCTATTAACTTATTAAGGTCAGAGAGGGGGGCTTGTTAGTTCATGACTCACACTTGGTAAGCAAATGACATGGTGCTTAGGAAATCGACTTAGGAAGAGCTAGCTTGTTTAAGCCATCTCTCTTCCTGGAACTAACTGAAAAAATGGGTCAATCATCAGACAATCCAGAAAATGTAACGTGAGAAAGTAAAGAGGTGATCAGTGGAGCTTTGAGAGCTGAGCTGCAGAAACCCAGGTGGCCAATAGATGGCAGAAAAGAGAGGATTTTTAACATCTCTTTGCTGCCACTTAGTGATCATCTAGACCAGTATTTCTTAAAGTGTGGTCCTAGGACCCCTGGGAGTCCCCCGAGACCCTCTCAGGGGTCCGCAAAATCAAAATTATTTGCCAGATATTGAAGGTATTTGCAAAATATTTATTTATTTATTTAGACTGACATAAAAGGAAAAATCACACTTATTTCAATAATGAAACTAAAACTAGATAAAATAAAAGATAACTAAAAACTTGATTGCTAACACAATACTGTAAAATTAAAACACTAAGATAACTCTATAAAAGTTCTTAATACTAAGACTATGTACTAAAAGAGGGACTCTGAAGGCCACAAAAAGGATATAAAAACAGATAAACATTAAAAAAAATTAAATTAAATTAAAGAGAAATTCTCGGTAAGTTTACCCATGCCCAGTACACTTAATTATTTGTTTGCAAATTTTAATTGCAGCCAGGGAAAATCTAGCGATGTTGCATATAATGAGAGTAACATTAGGTTTAAGAATAACTTTGGTTTAAAAGAAATGGATTTTGAGGAAGAAACTAGAAGCAATGTGATGAGGGGAAACTGGGGGCTGTTTAAAGTTTCATGAATGGAATAACTGGAGTAATAAATATAGAAACTGGAAAACAGGATGTAAGGAACAAAGAAAAAACTAATTTGTTTATATTTCCTGCATTGACTGCAAGGAAATAATAGGCTTCATCTATACAACAGAAAGAACAAATGTAGTGCTAAAACTGTTCCAGTCATAGCCTTAAAAGACAGAAGGAAAAGGTGATTTTAGAAAAGTATACGTCTTTCAGAAATACTAAATAAAATGGTTCAGGCCAACAGTTCCAATACTCAGAAACATTTTGATGTTTAATGTAAAAAACAGAACAATGAATCAAGTAGTGAGAATTCAATGGGTAATATCCACACATCAGAAATATCAGAATGAGACAAAAAACTAAAGAGAGAAAAATGCTGGAGATTGCAATTAAAGTTTATCAATTCAGTATCTCTTTTCTGTACCAGTTCCACTCCAGTGACAAACTTCTGCCGTGGTGGAGAGGAGAAAGATAAAAATGGAGGAGAAAAACGAAAATAAATGAGTGAGAATTGGCATCACGGGATTCCAGATTGTACCACCAGCTCTACTTTTGCATCCACACTTATCTGGGAGAGGGCACTGTAGGTGTGGGCAGCTCTCCGGGAGAACTGTTGCAAGTCTGCGAAGGATGCAGAATCAGTAGCAAGTCGTTGGTATAGCTGATTCATCAGTGAGGGGAGCAACGGGAGCTTCTTCCAGTGCGTAAGGCTGCTGCTTAGCACGGCAAGCCTGGTATTGTACTGCCATGCTTGGTCCATGCACTCATGGTGTTCCATCTGCTGCTGATCTGAGAATCTGAGGTATCTTTACCATTAGACAGAGCTTCTGTGGTGCCTCCACTAATTATCTAGTTCAGAGCTTTCCAAACTTTTCATGTTGGTGACACACTTTTTAGACATGCATCATTTTGCGACACACTCTTACAGCAGGGCACAAGGCATGCACTAGGACCTGCGCGGAATCCTGGCAGGGCAGGTTTGGAGGCAGCAAGGCACAAGGCAGGCACTAGGACCTGTGTGGAATCCTGGCAGGGCTCGGAGGCAGCAGCAGCCGCGACACACCCAGACACTGCAGCCGACACACTAACGTGTCCCGACACACAGTTTGGAAAGCTCTGATCTAGTTAGTCCCCCATGATCTTTGATTGGAGCAGATAAAGTGTTTCGAAAGATTGCTTTGCGGGAACAGAGACCTGAGAAAGATGGAACTGGCTTCCTTGGTGGAGAGTTTGATGCACTTTGAGATTGGAGAGTAGCCTTCAGCTGGGAGATTAAGTGTGTTTAAGTACATCAAAATTAGAAGAATAGCGTACAGTGTGAGAAGGCTCAACAGGATTTGTGGCTGAGCTTCCATAGAGTGGCTTGCTGGGATCTGTGAGACTCTCTTCAACATCATTACAGAGGACTGGGGACTCAATCCTCTATTGTCTGGAAAAGCCTGGTATAATCCAGCCAACTCCTCATCACCCATAGAAAACTGATGTTGCAGAGTCTTGGGTGACACAAGCTCAATAAGAGGCTCAGCAGTAGCAATAGTAGCTAACAGAGTTTTCTTAAGGCTATCCAGTCTTTGTAAGATATCCTCTTGCTCAACCTTGGGCAAGTCTCCAAAGGCATTAATAAGTACAGCTTCATCCATATCAGACTTAGCTTCATTCTGCATATCCACCTTACTCCCAAGGCCTTGGTTCACCAAGGACAAACAGGGAGAGGAGATATTGTTGGTAACAACAGGCTTATTATTTGGAGGACTCTGTAAATCAAAAGTAATGGATCTGAACGAAGGGGTTGCCTCTCCATCGCAAAAGATTCTGGAGTAATCCAAAGGTAGCCAGAAAGGGCTTCATTTTAAGCAACATGTGAGGTATAGTAGATTGCTTAAAAGTCAGTAAAATTGGTTTACCGCCAGGCAAGTTTGAGGGCCACTCAATCATGCACAAATCTATTTGCCGATGGTGGCAATGGAGAAGCTGTCCCAAAGAAGTTACGATTGCTCTTCTGGAGACCCAGTGACCGGAATTAAGGCTGTTCAAAGATATATGGAGAAAAATATAAGTTCTATTCATGAGAAATATTTCATTTCTATTAATATCTAATGTGTTTAGTATAGTTGTTTTTACATGATTCAATAAATATATATTCTACGAATGCATCAATTTTAATTTTTAATACGGTAAATATTGATAAATATAACCCATACAAACAAAAGCTCTTTTGGGGACCTCCATAATTTTTAAAAGTGGGAAGGGGTCCTGAGAGCAAAAAGTTTAAGAAACACTGGTCTAGACATTTGCCACCCAGATCTGGTAGCCCTAAGAAAGAACATTATTGAGAGGAGGGTTTAATCCATACCACAAAGGAAGGCAGGGAAATGTAAGCCAGGGGAACAGCAAAGCTGTCTTCTCATCTTCCGGGCAAGCCTTGGACTGAAAAAGCTTTTGCATCTTTGTTATAGAAGATCTTAATGTTCTCTGCGTCAAGCTTGGGGAGTGGAACGGGGAAGAGAAGAAACCTTGGATGACTCACTGCTATACTTTCCTTAAAATCATGCTGTGGAGTATCTTCTGCTTCTCCCTTCTTAGTAGGTGTCCAGATTTTTATAGACCAGATCCTTTTTTTAACATGCAAGGAAAAAAATAATACAAAAAAGAAACAAGGACAAAAAAAACATACTATAATATATAGAAAAACTTCAGCTTTTAAACACAGCATTAAACCTTGACCATACAGAATAATATTAATCAGTCTCTCCATTACGGTGATAGAAAGCTTATTGATAACCAGAGAACAAATATGTATCTTTAGTTGCAAGCTTTAAATCTGTGGTGACACTGTCTTTCCTTTGTAAAAGATTAATAATCAGTTAAGTGCATGATTCTTCATATATTGATATAGTCCAAATTCTGGGAACATAATTCAAAATTACATTCAATTTTTTACAATCTTCCCAAAATCATATTAACAAATGATGAACATCAAACCAAAATGAAATAATAGTTGTCCAAGCCTATACCATATGCATAAAGGTTTCTTCATTAAATTGATTACCAATCCTTTTAAACATTCTCTAAAAATAGAAAAAAACTTTCACTGAATTTCATTTTAAGATCACAAGAAACATAATTATTATTATTGAAAAAACCCTAATCATTGATTTATTACTGTGGTACATTCCTACTTTTTGTTCCAAAGTTCTTTCAGAAAGTTAAGATCCACTTTAACAATGCCTTTTAGTTGTCTGTAAAATAAGCTGTGGATTCGTAATCATCCAACAATTTTTAATCCTGATAATGTGCATATTTAATTGAAAAGCAACCATGCTGCAATTTTAGACAATGTCTGTAGCTTGAATCATGTCAACTGGATTTCTATTTTCTTAATGGAAACGTTTCGCTCCTTATCCAAGGGGCTTCTTCAGTCTGAGCAAAGTTGGTAAGGGAATCCTAAATATGTTCCTAGGTAGCTGTGTGACCTTACACCTGGGGCTAGGTCATGGTTATATTGAGATGTAATTTTTAAGTCCTTTTATCATCTAATGGAGGGTCGTTAAAAACACCATGCTGCTGTTGAGCTTCTGAAATGGTCTTAATCTTCCTAGGCACAGAAGACAACACGGGGAGGAAGATGGGGGAGAGTTTGTGCCTGAGGCCCCCACCTCTATTCAAGGAAGGATTTTCCAAGTTTGTTTTGCATTCAAGTCTTTATGTAAGGCACTCCATCCGATATCTGTAATCTCCCTACTCTAGAGTAACTCACAGACGCAGGAGTTCTTAGAAGTAGGAGAGTTTATTACAGGATACAGAAGCTAGAACGAACAAAGACTTGAATGAGTGAAACAGATACAGTGGTTACATTTAAGCATTCCCTCCCCCCAAGGTTCTTTGTTTGGAGACACGTGTAATCGTGTCTACCGAGACGCGTCGTCATCCGTTGGCGAGGATGTGTATTTGCGGTCATCAGCCATGTGCGAACTGGTCTACTCGACCAGCGTCAGTGACATGTCAGTTTCAGCTTCCCGGAGTGCGCATATCCGTCTAGCGCTTTGGCAGAGATCTGCCAATCTCTGACAATCTGATATAAAGAATTTGATGTATTTACTTCTATAAGCAGATAATTTCCTTGGAATAATTAACCCTAGATATTTAAGGGACTCCAAACACCAGATAAACCCATGTCAGCCCCCACTAGGTAGACCAGACCATGAAATCAACTCCCCATGGAGGCTAAAACTACTTTTATTGATATTGGCTGTAATAACAGAATCTTGCAAATCTGATTGTGCTGTACCTCCTCCTCCTCCTCCTCTTCCTTATACTTCAGTAAATTAGGGTGCTGTCTACCCAAGCCGCTTCCAAATGTTATTTCTTTGTTCTAGATTTAAAAAGTGTTTCAGCCCCTTTTTCTTAGGTAACTGATGATGAGAGGACAGGCCTGCTGCTTCCCTAGATCAAACTTGTCCACTCTAATAATGTTCTTGACAAGGGCTACCAAATCTGAGTTGCAGTATCTGGACAATCACTGAATGGCAGCAAAGAGATACCAAAAACCTGTTTGCTGCCATCTAGTGGTCAAGCAGGTTCTTTGGTACCCCTTTGCTCTCCCATATTAATATTGTTGTTGTTTATTCGTTCAGTCGTTTCCGACTCTTCGTGACTTCATGGACCAGTCCACGCCACAGCTTTCTGTCGCCCGTCACCATCCCCAGCTCCCCAATGGTTGAGTCCGTCACCTCCAGAATACCATCCATCCATCTTGCCCTTGGTCGGCCCCTCTTCCTTTTGCCTTCCACTTTCCCTAGCATCAGCTTCTTCTCCAGGGTATCCTGTCTTCTCATTATGTGGCCAAAGTACTTCAGTTTTGCCTTTAATATCATTCCCTCAAGTGAGCAGTCTGGCTTGATTTCCTGGAGTATGGACTGGTTTGATCTTCTTGCGGTCCAAGGCACTCTCAGAATTTTCCTCCAACACCACAGTTCAAAAGCATCTATCTTCCTTCGCTCAGCCTTCCTTATGGTCCAGCTCTCGCAGCCATAGGTTACTACGGGGAATACCATTGCTTTAACTATGCGGACCTTTGTTGTCAGTGTGATGTCTCTGCTCTTAACTATTTTATCAAGATTTGCCATTGCTCTCCTCCCAAGAAGTAGACGTCTTCTGATTTCCTGGCTGCAGTCAGCGTCTGCAGTAATCTTTGCGCCTAGAAATACAAAGTCTGTCACTGCCTCCACTTTTTCTCCCTCTATTTGCCAGTCATCAATCAAGCTCGTTGCCATAATCTTGGTTTTTTTGAGGTTTAGCTGCAACCCAGCTTTTGCACTTTCTTCTTTCACCTTCGTCATAAGGCTCCTCAACTCCTCCTCGCTTTCAGCCATCAAAGTGGTATCATCTGCGTATCTGAGATTGTTAATGTTTCTTCCAGCGATTTTAACTCCAGCCTTGGATTCCTCAAGCCCAGCACGTCGCATGATGTGTTCTGCTTACAGGTTGAATAGGTAGGGTGAGAGTATACAACCCTGCCGTACTCCTTTCCCAATCTTAAACCAGTCCGTTGTTCCGTGCTCTGTTCTTACCGTTGCTACTTGGTCGTTATACAGATTCCTCAGGAGGCAGACAAGATGACTTGGTATCCCCATACCACCAAGAACTTGCCACAATTTGTTATGATCCACACAGTCAAAGGCTTTAGAATAGTCAATAAAACAGAAATAGATGTTTTTCTGAAACTCCCTGGCTTTCTCCATTATCCAGCGGATATTGGCAATTTGGTCTCTAGTTCCTCTGCCTTTTCTAAACCCAGCTTGTACATCTGGCAATTCTCGCTCCATGAATTGCTGGAGTCTACCTTGCAAGATCTTGAGCATTACCTTACTGGCATGTGAAATAAGTGCCACTGTTCAATAATTTGAACATTCTTTAGTGCTTCCCTTTTTTGGTATGGGGATATAAGTTGATTTTTTCCAATCTGATGGCCATTCTTGTGTTTTCCAAATTTGCTGGCATATGGCATGCATCACCTTGACAGCATCATCTTGCAAGATTTTAAACAGTTCAGCTGGGATACCGTCGTCTCCTGCTGCCTTGTTATTAGCAATGCTTCTTAAGGCCCATTCAACCTCACTCTTCAGGATGTCTGGCTCTAACTCACTGACCACACCGTCAAAGCTATCTCCAATATTATTATCCTTCCTATACAGATCTTCCGTATATTCTTGCCACCTTTTCTTGATCTCTTCTGCTTCTGTTAGGTCCTTACCATCTTTGTTTTTGATCATACCCATTTTTGCCTGGAATTTACCTCCGATGTTTCTAATTTTCTGGAAGAGGTCTCTTGTCCTTCCTATTCTATTGTCTTCTTCCACTTCCGCACATTGCTTGTTTAAAAATAATTCCTTATCTCTTCTGGCTAACCTCTGGAATTTTGCATTTAATTGGGCATATCTCCCCCTATCACTGTTGCCTTTTGCTTTCCTTCTTTCTTGGGCTACTTCCAGTGTTTCAGCAGACAGCCATCTTGCCTTCTTGGTTTTCTTTTTCTTTGGGATGTTTTTTGTTGCCGCCTCCTGAACAATGTTGCGAACTTCTGTCCATAGTTCTTCTGGGACCCTATCTACTAAATCTAGTCCCTTAAATCTATTCTTCACCTCCACTGCATATTCCTTAGGAATATTAGTGAGCTCATATCTAACTGATCTGTGGGTCTTCCCTATTCTCTTTAGTCTGATTCTAAATTTTGCAATAAGAAGTTCGTGATCTGAACTACAGTCAGCTCCAGGTCTTGTTTTTACTGACTGTATAGATGTCCGCCAGCTTTGGCTGCAAAGGATGTAGTCAATCTGATTTCGGTGTCGACCATCTGGTGAAGTCCATGTATAAAGTCGTCTTTTAGGTTGTTGGAAGAGAGTGTTTGTTATGCACAGTAAGTTGTCTTGGCAAAATTCTATCATCTGGGGCTAGTTGAACGTATCCTCTGTTCCTCCCCAGTAGCATTTTGACCATCTTCCGACCTGGCAGTCCCATCTTCCGATGGTATACCGACATATCTTTGGTTGTACTGATCCATTTAGTTTTCATGGCAAGAATACTGGGGTGGGTTGCCATTACCTTCCCCAGGGATCGTATTTAGTCTGACCTCTCTGCCACGACCTTCCCGTCTTGGGTGTCCCTTCACGGTTTAGCTCATGGTTTCATTGAGGTGCTCAAGCTCCAGCACCACGACAAGGTAACGATCTCCTTTGCTGGAGCAAATTAATATTGAGCAATATTAATATTAAAATTAATATTGAGTCATCCATTAATAATCAAGCACAGATAAAATCAGAATTACAAAGGATATATTAAATTACAACAAAATGATTCCTGAAAAACAAAATGATGATAAAGGAAGCAATAAGAATAACTGAATTGGAGAATTCAATTTCAAGGAGAGCAAATTCAAGGGAAGCAAAAATAATTTCATACAATCTTATAATACTGAATTTTTTTATTAAAAAAAGTTAAATAGTCATCAGGGCAGAGATATCTGCAGGAGTGTCAGAAAAATCAAGATAATGGCCTTGAACATGCATTCAGTGGCCCCTTTTTTACATGCATTCTATGCGACTCACATAAAAAGGTTTGTGTCTGCCATCTTGGTTATTTTGTACCATCCCTTATGGATGCCCCTATTTGGTGGACATATTCAATTGTATCACAATTTTAAATCACATGTATTAATTTATTTTATGTGTATTTAAAATATTAATTGGCTGTCAAAGAAATTCTATCTTATCCTAAACAGAAGAGCAAGTCTTTCAAATAAGTAGGACTTAAAAGAGCTTTTAGCTGAGTCATGCTGTTCCATTTTCTGATTTTGCCAAATATATGAAATGGTTTAGTTTTAAAACTAAAATGTTTTTGGGTTTTTTTCCCCCATAGTGGTAACATCATTGAGAAACAAAGAAAATAGAAAGTTATCCATGGATTACTGCAGGGCTTTCCAAAGTTTTTCCCGCGGTGACACACCAACATTTCAACTTTCCTGTTAAAATATTACTCAGTAATGCCCACTAGCTTTCAGCATAAAAGATTTCATTTTGTGAAATACTTATCCATTCAGCAGCTGATTTGATGTGATTGTTTTGTCAACTGTGCAAATAAATCAATTTGGACTTGAACCAAACTAAATGGATTACACAAATTGACCCCAGACCTGGTAACCATAGGAAAAACACCTAACTGATTCAATTCTTTTAGAGGTAACTGGCATGTCCTTAGTTAAGTACCTCCAAATGGTGCCTAGCCATTAACAGCTACTAACCCCAGGAGATTTTTATTCTGGCATCAAAATGCAAACATAGATACAGGATTATACATGCTATTGATTCCATCCTGGACCTTCTCCTTCTCTTCTGTCAACATCATCCTTCACCATGGTAAAACATCCAAGCCTGCAGAATGAACCCAAAGAACAGAGCTGTCCTTCCACATTTCTTCCCTGAGTAGATCCACCAGCATCCCCACCCATTTTCTTTCTGGCCGATCACTGCCTGGCCTGCCATCCATATTTTAGATCAAACCCTAACTCTCCAGCCTTGCCTCACATATGTATGCCTCCTCATAATCTGGCATCTTCCTTTTCTGGGAAGGGGAAAGGACCTGAGTCAATTTAGCTGAACAATCCATGTTTGGGAGCCTTAAGAAATAGCACCAAGGGCCTTTGCCTCATTGTAAGACACCCTCCACAGAGGGACTGGACCTTCTGCTTCTGACCTAGTCAGAAGCCTTGCATCAAACAGAATTCATATGATGATTTGTGTGGGCTGCAAGAATCCGGGTGAACCTAGATGGCAGCAAAGAAATACAAAATCCCACCCAACTCTTTGCTGCCATCTAGTGGGTATCTAGTATTTCCCCACCCAGATATGGGAGCCCTAACCTTTTAGATCAGTGTTTCTCAACCTCAGCAACTTTAAGATGTGTGGACTTCAACTCCCAGAATTCCCCAGCCAACATGGCTGGCTGGGGAATTCTGAGACTTGAAGTTCACACATCTTAAAGTTGCTGAGGTTGAGAAACACTGTTTTAGATACTCTTCACTCCGGGCAAATATAGGAACTATTGGAACTCTCTTCTATTGGATGGGAATTATTGTTGTTACAGATCTAATTTAAATTTATTTTTTTTTTAAAAAGCGGGGAGAAGTATCCCAGGTGTGAGCAGGAAATTAATATACAGAAACCCAACACATTTTAGAAGTCTTGCTTATTTATTAATGAATTAATTTGATACCTCACCTCAAATTCAGGAGCTCAGGGCAACATACACAGCTCTCACACTTCCCGTTGAGGTAGGGGGAGCTGACAAAGAATAATAGCAGGCCCTGCAAATCCAAACAAATAGCTTATTCAATTTTACACAAGTAAAAATTCCATTCCTAGTGACTTCTAATCAACATATTTTAGCTGGTAAGCACAGGCCAGAGGTACATATTGTTTAAAGCAAACTCCCCCCCCCCACACACACACCTTTATTTTTATTTTATTATTTTTATTTTTCTTATGATTAAGAAAAGAGCAAAAAATGTTGAAGCATTTTGGAGAAATGGAAAACATTTTAGAGCATTTGTGCATTCATTTGGTTGCATATAAGAATGTAAAGCATAAAAGAGATGATAAAAAATGAGCCCAGAAAATACTGTTAAAATATCGATTTAATTAGATTAGCCTCTTCCTCTTTAAAAGTGGATATTTTTCATCTGTGCAAATGGCTGCTCTTTGCATTAGCTCTAAGTTCTTTGACAGGCATATTTGTTTTAGTGTTTTGGAGATAAAATAAGTTGAATTATAAAATATTCATTTCAAAAATATGCCTCCTTTGTTGTAGATGTCAACAATATATTGTATTGAATTTGTTTTATCTTATCTCATTTCTACATCACGTTCTTACCCGCATAAGCTATATATTTGGTTTGATTTTGTAGTGCCCTTGATAAAAGCTCCATCTGAAGTATATAGAGCTTCTATACCATAAATTATTTATTTCTGGCACTTGAGATATTCTCCCTCCTTTTTGGGGAGTGGCTTCCGTGCCTACCCTTTTTTCCTTCTGTTGCTGATCTAACAAAAGAATGTTGTTCTTCAATCACCATACAGTTTGATTAACCCTTTTTGCCCAAGTGTGTTCAGGTGAAAAATCTGATGCTAGTCTCTTCACTACTTTTGCACATGGTAATCTGGAAAATAAGTTTTACAGCTCAGATTACTCTTTCCGGTTTATGATATCATTGTGTTCTCTGGATCTTCTAGGCCAGTGTTTCTCAACCAGGATTCTGCGGAACCCTAGTGTTCCGTGAGAAGTCACTAGGGTTTCCCTGGGAGATCATGATTTATTTAAAAAAATTATTTCAATTCAGGCAACTTCACATTAAAGAGGTAAGTTTCATTCTTTATATTTATTTTAAGAACACTGTTAATGCATAGATACAGGCCTACACATGAAACAAATATAATAATTTTGTGACTTCTAGCCTATATTTGAGCCTGAAATGTGCAGGGGTTCCCCAAGGCCTGAAAGATATTTCAAGGGTTCCTCCGGGGTCAAAAGGTTGAGAAAGGCTGTACTAGGCTGAAGGTAAACTGGGCTGGTTATTCTAGAGATAGCCTTGGTACATGAAGGCACTTTACACCAGTATCTCAATAAACAATTTAGGGGTTCATCCAAGAATAAGAAAGATCCAGACTTGTCCCAAAGGTGTTTAAGCTCTACTATGGTTTTAGCATGTTTATTCAAACTTATGCTGAACAATTAAATAACTAAAAATGGATGGTTTCATTTTCTATGCGTTTTGCATGACATTGGGTGACTTGCCAGAAATTGAGATTTGGATAAAAATAATGCAGTGCAGAAGCCAGTGGTTTTTCTTTGGGGAGGACATCTGATGTCAACCTCTGCTTTTTTCTTAAGGTTTTTAATAAGGTTTTTCAAAAATTAATCAAGAAATTAGCAAACCCATGCTGATGGTTGGTGGAGCATTTACACAGACATAAGACTAACATATTGCAGAGAATCTCAGTAAAATCTCTGGGCAACATTTTGCACATATTTACAGGATCCTTGATTGTGAAGTACTGTGGAAGGATAAGAAGCTTAATCCATAGGAATGTTAAATAATTTGAAGGTGTGCATCAAAACTTTTTAATGGAGGTGAGACATACTACTGTTTCCTATTTCTAGTGATCTGCTCTTATCTGGAAAGCCTCATCCTGTGTTTGCTAATTTTATACGTATACATGTCAAAGCCCACAGGTTGAAGAACCTCAATTTGGTTGTTAGATCATGGGATGTAATAGAATTTTGAGCTTTTTTGTGGGAATATGGTATTTTGTTGTAACCTGAGATGGGGTTTAATAAGAACTCTGAATGCCCTCCTCTTCTTTAAGTTAGCCATTATTAATTCCCAAAGCACTAAACTGGCCCAGGTTTGCTAAACTCTTTCAACAATGATGTTAAGGCCCACTTGGCTGGGTTACTTTAGGAAGATTATGTGGATCATGACTATCAGCTAAACCCCATGTAGTAGCAGGCAAGGTGTTTCCTGCACAGCCCCTCTCAGTTCTCGAACAACTGTTTTTGCCACTAAAAGAAAACTCTAAATTGGACATTCAAATTCACATTTTTAATAAGGTTTTTCAAACTCCACCATCCATTCAAATTCACTTTCAGATTCTTCCTTTGATTTGGCTTGTTGACAAGTCTACCTTGTTTTGGGAGGTATGCAGTCTGCAATCTCAAGAGCTTTCCAAATGGTCAAATGCTATTTTCACTGTACATCATCCACCAAAGCTCCTAACTAGTAAAAGCCAGCCATTGGCTCCTTTCAAAACATCACTACTATTGAATGTCATTGATCAAGACAGTCAGATCCTCAGTTTCATTATAGGACCACAGGATCAGTTTTTGCATAGTATCATAATATCAGATATGGAAATCAACTGTGAACACAAAGAACCAAAAGAATGATTTGATTCAATATCAGAAAAAAGGTTTGAGGGTTCTCTTCATGTTTCATCTCAGATAAAGGATGAGCTGCTGAAAGCATTCAAAAGGGTTTGTACGTCAAGCCTTTCTCCCCAAACTTTTTCCCCCTCCCACCTTTCCCCCTGCCTGAATGAAGGTATCCCAGCTCAGGTCACAACAAAGGCAGCAGCAGGACAGAGCATGCTGTTGGATGTTGAAGAGAGTCTGCTGACCGCTGTGAGCATCATAAACCTCTCAGTTTGATGATCAACTGTGCAGTCAATTAATTAATCATCATTTTATGCCTCATCAAGCACTTTGCTGAGGCTCTCAATGGGGGAGCATCTCAATTAGCCAATGGGAAGCAGACTGTTTTGTTTAGCTGGGTGAGCCTTCTATAAACAAGGGAGGCCTTGGCAAGCTAATAAATATGTCATCTGTCTCTGTCAGTTGCTACAATGTGGCTTCACCTGTAAATATGTGGAATTCGGCCCAACACAGCTAGCAGTGCCCTAAGAGAGGAAAGGTTCTGAATTCATATACTTTGCCATAATACCATAACTTGGGATTTAGAATGCTGCGCCATGGGAAGAATCAGTCGCTAGTGTATGAATGCAGAGATGCTGTTCAGGGTTGCTAGGGGGGGGGTAACTGATTCAATGCAGAGAAGGGTCACAAAGTCACCTTGATAAGTTCATGGACAGGATTATGGCAAAGTACACATACGTAGGTGTGTTTCCGTCATGCACAAAGAATATTGTTATAACTGCAGATGCAATTTCTTTGTTCTTTGTCTAGTTTTATGAATGCACATAAAATGCAAATGTATGTACAATCACAGCAAGATTGTTTTTCTTGCAGACTTTTATTGGTGCCTATGAGTGCATCAGTACTTATTTGTGGGTGGGTGAGTGCAGGGAGGCAAATAACCAGAAGGAAGCTGACACACACTGTGCATGTTAAGTGTTCTGCCTAAAATTCAGAAATAAAAGCAACAAGAATAAGTGTGGGTTCTTAATGCATCAAGTCCAGATAATTGGGAAGCCCGGAGACATTTCTGGAAGCATCCCCTTCTGCATTTGGGACCACGGTTTCATTGGTTTTCTCCAGCTCCCATGCTCATCCTGGGAGTGTGGAGCACCGTCAGCAGCATGATATGCAGCACACTGTATGTCCAAGTGATTTCATTCAGACAGACAAGCTTTTCAAAAATTTATTTATTTATTTATTTATTTATTTATTTGATTTCTCACCGCCCAACTCCCTCAAGGGACTCTGGGCGGTTTACAAATCATCAAAATCTCGAATATTAAAAATTAAAACATTAAAATAACCATTTAGAATACCATAAATATAATAAAATTAAGAAGGCAATGTGTTCTTTCAGCCTTGGAAGGGCTATTCTAGGACTATCCTACTATATTAGCCATCCCCAGGAGTTTCTGATCTTCTTTCCACCCCAGGCTTGTTGGCAAAGCCAAGTTTTAAGCTGTTTCCTGAAGCCCAGGAGCGAGGTGGACTGTCTTAAGTCTGGGGGAAGGATATTCCACAGGGCAGGCGCTGCTGCAGAGAAGGCACGCTTCCGTGACCCCATGAGATGGAATTCTCTAACTGATGGGGTCTGTAGCATGCCCTCCCTGCATGACCGGATGGGACGGGCCGATGCGATGGGGATAAGACGGTCCCTTAGGTAACCTGGTCCCATGCCATGAAGGGCTTTAAAGGTCATAACCAACACCTTGAATTGCACCCAGAAGCAAACTGGAACCCAGTGCAGCTCACGTAATAATGGTGTCACATGAGTCCGATATGGGACTTCTAAGATGGTTCGTGCGGCCGCATTCTGGATCAGTTGAAGCTTCCGGATACTCTTCAAATATCTCAGATCTGATTCACACATGGTATAGTCTGTGCTGGAGGAATGGCAGTTAGATTGCCCACCTTTCTCCAAGAAAAGTGTTGTGCTTGAAATACAGTGATTTGGATTTGGCCCATTCACACCTCAAAGACATTACATGATAACACAGGTGTTCATGTATGAACAGGTGTCAACTACCAGGCCATTTAAAGCCACTGGAAGGAAGAGAGGCTGCTTCAGCTCCTGTGCATACCAGTGGCCTCTGCCACCACCCTGCTACATCAGAATGCCAGACAGTCATAGGTCCTTGCAGGGGCAGCAGGGGCAGTATCACTGTCAACCAATCCTGTGGTTGTCCCTGCTAGAAACTGCAACAATGACATGACTAATCTGCATTGGTTTTAGCCTTTGAATGGTTTCGCAAGGCCCATGACAACTGCAAGGCAGATCCAATGTATTAATTAATTAATTAATTAATACATTATATGTATTAATTAATATAATGTATTAATTTTTTATTATTTAATAAATTAAATTAATGTATTAATTTATATAACCGCCCATCTCCCCCAACAGGGAACTCTGGGCGGTTTACAATAAAATAGATTAATTAAAATATACAATATACAATAAAAAGCCAGCAATTTATACACTTAATATAATATTCCTTGGGAAATTCCTTGGCAAATTATGAAATTTCAGTTCTTCGGGAGTTTTGACTGGCGGCTGAAATATTTCGAGTGCCAATCTTTCTTATTTTAAAAAAGGAGCCAAGGCCTTCCTCTTCAGGCAACCATCTGAGTCTGTTAATAATACTTCTGATTGTTTTACTGGGTTTTAATTGATTATATTTCATTTTAGTTTGTTATTGGGCTTGAATGTTCAGCGAGGATGGGGTATGAATTGAAATACCGAAGTTATATATAGGGAGGGTCATTACTACAAAAGCTTCAGCACACTTCTTCATGGCAGGCTTTGAAATGAGTCCTTAGGACCCAATCTGTGAGCCAGACTAGTTTGTAAAAGTACCCTTAATCCTTCGAATAACTTGGTTCAAATCCTTGGCAATTAACCATTAGCACTTTGAATTAGGTTTGGAAATGAACTGGCAACCCATCTGCCACTGAAGAACCAGACTGGGCTAAAAAGGGGGCACTTCTAGTCACTTATATAATTTGCATTAACAACAGTAATGCCAAGTTCAGAAGATCACCAGGCTGTGAACTTGATCTTTCATGGTACACTTAAAAAATTGATGAATATTGTTCAAATGGCTTGCATCCAGATTAGAGTGCTTCAAAGGAGACCAAGCTCCTGCCTCCCAAAGAAACAAAAACATTGTCCCCTTTTTCAAGGGTGGAGGTATGGCATTCTCATGTACTGCTTACCAGCAGGACTTACCATTTTGGTAGCAAACACCCCCTGACACCTTAGATTCTGTCACTTCACCCCATCTACTCTTTGCCCACTAAGTGTGGGTCAGAGAGCTATGGAAAGTATCTATGTTGCATGGCATACAGTAAGCAAAGACATAGGGTCAAACATCCTTGTAATGTGTGTGTTGTTCATTTATGATGACACAGTGATTCAGGAGGTAAATTGACTTTGACTTCCGGTGGGGACATGGCGGACTGAACAGCTGTGCCCGTGGGCTCAGCGAGCAGAACTGACAATGCAGCAGTTTTTTCAGGCTCAGGCAGGTTTTTCCTGAAGCCCAGGAGTGTTTTTCTGGATAAGGAAAACACCTGGAATCATTCCATCTGTCCTCCGGATGGCTGCTTGCAGCCAGAAGATCGCAAACAGCATTCGCGCTTGTCTGGTAAGAGCTAGCCAGGAGGCTGGGACGTCACCATTTCCAAGCTGCGCTGTACCTTAAAGGGACACTAAGACCGGCCACCCCATTTCTAAATAACCCAATTTATATTTCTTTTAAGAACGCGTACCCTAAGAGAGGCTTTCTTCAGCAAGGAGAAGCAGGCTTTCTTCGTGCTTATCGTTATTTTTGGGATTAATTTTTTAAAAATTCTTTTTAAGTTTTGGACTTTGTTTTCCATCCAAATATTAAGGAGGATTGAGAGCAAATAATTGTCTCCTTGTTATTTATTTATTTATTTTATTTAATTTTTATCCCGCCTTTATTATTTTTATAAATAACTCAAGGTGGCGAACATACCCAATACTCCTTCCTCCTCTTATTTTCCCCACAACAACAACCCTGTGAGGTGAGTTGGGCTGAGAGAGAGTAACTGGCCCAAGGTCTAAATTTGAAGATATTAGCATTTTCCTACCCGTTGAATCGGCTGTTTTGAACTTTCAGTTTTCTGCTTCTACTTTCCCTGGGGAACTGTCTCTTATCTCACTTTCACTTGTGTAAACACATTCTAAAATTCCTTCATATCTTCGACTTTTGTTGGTTAAGCTCCTAGGGGGTGCCATAATCTACTGCTTGGGACATGAAGGAGTTTAAGCAGACTTTCTCTGACTTCTACCGAGATTTTAAACAGATTCTTTCTGATTCCTGTCAAGTTTTTATGCAAGGCATTTAGGACATTGTGGAAAATATGAGGCCTAAAATGTGTCATCTGGTTGGGGATGTTGTGGAGGAAACTGAAGAATTTAATAGCGACAGAAATGTTTCTTCTAAGAGTGAGATCGGGACTTCTGTTGAAATGCTGGATGAAAATCGGATAGACGAGTTGAAGAAATTAAAGAGAGAGATCAAGTTGCAAGCCATAAGTGAAATTGATTTTCTGATGGAACGTCATGGAAAAGAAGAGGTTATTATGTATGGGAGGTCTCTTGAAGAGAAGTTGGAGTTTTTGAGGGGGGCAGTTGGGCTGTTTGATTTTTTTAAGAAAAAAGCTCTGTGCATATTGTGGGGATATGTAAATGCTCTGGATTATTTTGAAGTGGGCTAAGGGTTTAAGAATATTTATCTGGATTGTTTGAAGGGTTTGGCTGATTTCATTTATCTTTAACTATTTGGATTAAGATTATTAAGGTATAATAAAAAATAATAAATGTTTGGTTTTGGGGTTAATGTGATTATTAAAATTGTTGTATTATCAAGTATAATGGCAGACAATTTATATATTTTTAGTTTGAACTTTATTATAGTAGACAGGAATACATAGAATAGTAGTAGGAAGGAAATAATTAAATAAATGTTATCTTTGGGGGGGAAGTTGGTTAGGAGGTTCATATATCTTTTTTTTTTTCTTTTAATATAAGGGGAGGGAGCAACTGTATTTAGTGATTTTTATAATGTGCCAATGGAATGATTTATAGAAATAATGTGATTTTGGTTTAATATAGAGTAAGCAATTGACTATGGAGAATTGTGGTATATTCTTGCTGTTAAAAGTCGGAAATCACCTCTTTTTGTAATTTTGAAAACTCTCTTGTGTTTCTACACTTTTTTAGTTTTTTCTTTTTTTTTCTTTGTAGTTTTTTGTTTTTCTGTAGCTTTTATCTTTGCATGAAACTTAATAAAATTCTTATTTAAAAAAAGAGGTAAATTGACTTTGTTTATTAAGATCAGCTTGGATTCAGCTCCAACCTGGAACAAAGAATGTAACATATTGCAAGGAACATGCCATTATTCCCCATAACATGGGTAGATTCAACTTTTGGTAAATAACTATATCCTCACATCCCCATCTTTCTAAATAAAATAATTTAATCATGCAACATTCAACACCGTTGAGTTAGTTCATTACATATCTGTTCCATGTAGCTCATATTGTAATATCAAGATATCTTTGTCACCTTCAGTTGCTACTCGTTGTTCTAAACTTTCTGTTGATATTCCTTTAGACTGGCCTGGGTCTTTAATTTTGGATGGAACTAGAAAGTGTTTTCAATTATGTTAAACTGTATCTATTTTGATCTTTGGCTTGAGGTCTCCATTATTTTGGACTTCTTGCTCTGACATGTTCCTCTAGTCAGAGTGAACAAAAAGACACAGTTCTGTCATTGAGGTGGAATTGCGAGTGTGTCTTTCTTTCAGTCTTTAACTTAATACTACTTAATCCTTATAGGGTTTCTTGGGATCTATGATTGGAAGTCATGTCATTATTGTTTTTCCCAAAGAAGATGGGAAATTACCACATTATGAAATATAGGAAATGCCCTGTAATTCATAAGAGGAAGGATTTTTACCATCCCTAGTTTCTCAAGAAAATATTGACCATCCTTATACCAGCTTCTGCCATTTGCTTATAGATGCTTGAGATTTTATGTCACATGTTCAAATCTATATGCCATGACCTACAAACTGTTTTATCTTTTTTATCTTTTATCACAACTTATTTTATTATTTATTTATTTTGTTTTATCTTTTATCTTTTATCACAACTTATGGTACACCACATCTAATGAACACAGCTTTGATATGTTCAATAGTCATTTGTATTAATAAGTCCTTTAGTTGAGCTACTTCTGGATAATTTGAAAAGTAATCAATTATCACAGCATAATCTTTATCATGTAGTCGTGTGAACAAGTAAATGCCTTCCTTTCCCCATAGGGCCAAAGGAAAATCCTTATCTCTGAAAGATTCTCCTGGTAAGGTAGGATAATAAGTCTGACAGACATTAAACTCTCTATACTTAAGTGCTGGAGTTCATGATAAGCGATAACAGATTGTCTCAATCTCTATGCGTCCTTCATAAAGGTAGGCTAAAATTGTGAGCTATAATGAGTGAGGTATGATAATGCCAGATGGCATCTTTGCAAATTAATGCTGTCAGATTTGTGGTGTAAGAATAAATTTTGAGGCATAATTTATCATTCCCAGGATCTTCAGGGCTTGGGACCGGGTTACCTGAGGGACCATCTTCTCCCAGTTGTTTCTACCTGTTCAATCCTGCCCACTGGCAGGGACCAGAAGACATGCCTTTTCTGCTGTAGCACCTGTTATGGAATGTGTCTCTGAAGGGGGGGGGTGATGTGGTGGATTTTGGCGGTGCCGCTGGTTCTCAGGAATGAGGGAGCACATTCCAAGGAGATAAGAAGAGGCACAGTCTGGGAGACAATGGTGGGAAAACGAAAAGGTTTAGGATAGCCCCGCCCTAGAGTCTCCCAGGTTATTTCCCCTTAAGTTAGTTAGAGTATCTTTAGTCTGGCAAGATTCTGTCTATACGGTGTGAGCAAATAAAGAACTGGATTTTGAATGGACTGACTCTTTGTTGTTCTTGGGCTGGGCCTGACATACCTGCCCTCTGGAACATCCTCCCTCCTGAGATTAGGATGGCCCTGACCCTGCTGGCCTTTCAGAAGGCCTTGAAAACCTGGCTATGTGCCCAGGCCTGGGATCCCAAGTGCGTGAAGGGCCCCATTTCCTGGTTGTGCTGACACCAACAGATTATAATATCTTGGCTGCTATTTGTGTTTAATTTCTTTTTGTATTGTATTTATTGTTTTAATTATTTTTATGATTGTTCGGTGCCCAGAGTCACTGGGCAGCTATACAAATTGAATAAGATAGATAGATAGATAGATAGATAGATAGATAGATAGATAGATAGATAGATAGATCTTCCGAACCTTTCTGGCATGTCAGTTTTGGCATTTCGACAACTGCTTTTTATTTTGGTCTGGTTTAATGTTATCTTTCATTAGTGTTTCTCCCAGTTCTGCATTTCTTGCACTTTAAAACAACATTCTTTTTTGTTCAATGTAAAATTTTTGGCTTTTTCTAGTACCAGCTGTAATTAGTCATCATTGTCTTTAATGGTGCCATATACAAGTATGTCACCTGCATTGTTCCTGGAATGCTTTGTATCAGTTGTTGCGTGGCCCAATGTAACACTTCAGAAGCAGGACACAACCCAAAGGGCCTGGGTGTAAAGCTGCACAACCATGTGGCATGTTAAACATACATTGACATCTACTTTCTTATCCAGTAGTATGTGCCAAAACTGAACTGATCCATCAAGTTTGGAAAATCTTTTTGCACCTGCCAGTTTTGCAAAGTGCTGCACTTATGCCAGGATGTCATAATGCTTTCTTTGAACCAATTTATTTAATTCTTTGGAGTCCAGGCAAATTCTCAGACTTCTATCTTCCATGTGAACTATAACCATGGAATAAACCCATTCAGTTAATTCTTCACTATGGCAAGTATAATTCCTCTTGTTTCCATTCGGTCCAGTCCTGCTTCAGTTTTGTTCTCAATGCTAGTGGTGCATTTCTCATGTTATATACCACTGGTTGTGCATTTTGGCTAATGTGATAAGTTATTGGGAGGCATCTAGTACCATGAAAGCCATCTTCACATCTGCTTAACCATGGAGATTTTTTTTTCATCATCCATGTATGTAAATATATTGCTCACATCAAGGGCATCTGCTTCAGCCACTGTCAGGAAATGTGTTATTTTCTGTTTGTCCTCTTCTTGGTAGCAGCTAGTTGCTCTCAAGTACAATATAAATATTTGTGCAAAGCATTGCAATTGGCCTTCCACATTGCCAGAAAGTTTCATTTCTGATGGTGTCCTCAGAGCATCCTTTGGTTTCCCCCTTTTTTAAGGCCTGTCTCCTCCTTTTTCCCCCTCCTCCCTTTTAGGCCTGCCACTGCTCAGATAATACCAGTGAGGGTGCTAATCTCTAATGCAGGGCTTTCCAAAGTTTTTCCCGCGGCGACACACCAACCGGCATTGGTGTGTCGCCGCGGGAAAACCCGGAAGTGCGGCAGCGCGCATGCTTTCGGGTTTTGCGCGCTGCAGTTGGTGTGTCGCCGCGGGAAAACCCGGAAGTGCGGCAGCGCGCATGCTTTCGGGTTTTGCGCGCTGCAGTTGGTGTGTCGCCGCGGGAAAACCCGGAAGCGCTGATGATGATCACCGCTTCCGGGTTGTGTGGCGACACACCAGACTGTGTGTGGCGACACACTTTTGTGTCGTGACACAGAGTTTGGAAAGCTCTGCTCTAATGGCTGCTCATAATACTGCAACTGGCCCCTTAGCCCTGTGCTGTCCCTCTAACGTTTGACTGTACAGAAATATTCACATTTTCTTGAAAAAGAAATAGCAATAGGTGGTTTTTTAAAAACAACAACAACAACAACACCCAAACCTGGATTTCTAAATTTCCATAACTGCTGCACAGGAATTAAGCTTCACTTCTGACTCCATGTGTTGTTCATTTATGAGAAGGCAACAACACAAGATGTGAAGTGACTGTTTTTATTAAGATCAGCTTGAACTTAATTCTGACCTGGAATGAAAAGAAATTTAACATATTGCAAGGACCAGACCGTTTCTCCCCATAACATGGATAAGATTGAGCTATTGGTAAATACCAACTTCCTCACACTGAGGAGCCTTTAAAACATAGTTTATATCCAAATGACATACAAAGTATTTGCAGGCATATTAGTTGTGTAGACCTCACAAAAAATATTTTCCTCCTGTCTCAAGCTACCTTGCTATTGTGATTCTTCAAAGCTATTGAAACTTATTTTTTCTGCTATTGCTTTGATTGCATCTGTCCCATATATTGTATCTCAAAGTAGCTTTGTGTACTCTATTGAAAATGTATCCCACTTCTTGTATCTTGCTCCTTGATCATCTCTTCTTTCATTGTCTCTTCCTCATCTTGCTCTGGTCTGCTGCAATATTTGTTTTGATCCCCAGATTTCCATCTTATTCTCTCACTTGCATGCATTTTGATAAGTGACTTATGAATGGAATACTCCCCTCCCACCCTGTACATCTGTCTTGTTCTTTTTTCATCATCACTTTCAAGGAGATGAAATACTTGTCTGTGGCTCAGACCTTTGGTTCTTTTCTTTTCTTTTTTTGATAAAATCATTCAAAAATTCACAAATGTCTTCACAAGTATGATAAAAGAACTTGAGATTTAAGAAAATCTTGGAGAAAACAAAATGGATCCATACATATACTATATATTCAGCAAAGTCTGTGGTGCTAAACAAGGGTTGCCATTTCTTTTTCTTTGTTTGGCTCTTTATCTTTGAATGCTCATTGCCAAACTGGTAAAATATATACCTCTCTATGTTAAGAATATGTAACTTTTAAATTTAGCTAGACAGTGAATAAATTAGAATTTTGTTTTGATTCATTTTTCCTAACACCTTGCTCCAATTTGCATTGTTCTTCATAAACAAGAGTGAAAGAATTTGTATTGCCCCTACCAGTCCATTGAATGAAGAAGAAGCAAAATTACTGTCCTTTTCCATCCCTTATTCTCTACCTCTTAAGTCATGTCACTCTTGAAAATATACGTCTGTAGTGTGGTTTTGGGCTAGGGGAGGCTAGTACCTGATTAAACTTGCATAATACACAACAAACACACTGTCTTGACTGAGCATGGTGGCAATGCCATTCATTTTGCTTCTCAGCCCTGACCATTGAGAAATGTCTCAAAGAAAGTTGCTGATAACTATTGCTAGTTTTATGTCAGAAAACTGAATTGAAATTCAGTTGCTATTTAGCCCACGGTAAGCTCTCCGAAGAGCACAGTGGAAAAGGAATAATGCTGGTCAGGGAAGAATATCATCCCTTATTTTCCAGGCATTGGCTCCAAGTAATATCAAAGAAAAGAGCACCTGCCACGGTTATTTTAAAATTAGCTGAGGCTCCAAAGTGATCTATGGCCACAGTTCTTCCTGTGATACGGATATCATACCTATGGGGTTTCGTGGAGTAGAATTGTTCATATGGGCAATTCACATGGAGGACAGGTGGAAAGAAAACAAAATGAGTTGATTTATTGACAGCAGAGACTCATCTTTCTTAGGCTATCCAGATTAGTCACTCATGCACAGAGGAATTATCTCCATCCCTTTCTCTCTCTCTTCCTGTGTTGGGATGGGGGGGGGATTCTTTAAATAATATTTTTCTGCCTTGCAAATTAAATTGCTTCATTCAAGAACTTAGATGAAGGGGAAGTGCAGTCAGCCCAGCCACAGTCCCCTTGGATATCAGGCTGGTCACATTTGTTTGGATTTTTCAGAAATCATCTTCTACAGAAAAACAAGAACAGGCTTTGGAAAAGACAATCCAACACCACCACTATCAGCCTGATACAGAACAGTCATGTGTGGGTCTGGCTGGACTGGTTTGTCAGATGTTTTGACAGCTCCTTATACATTACTATATTAGAGGCACTTGAATAAAAATTAAGTATTTTTTAAGCCCATATTGATTCAGTATTTTATTATTTTAGTACTTTAGTATTTTTCACTGAAACTATGGCTTAAGCAAAAGGTTAATAGTGCAGATTTATACAGGACTACTCAGAAATCAGCTTACTTGGATTTATTCCAAAATAATCATGTGTAGAATCTACAGCCTCTCCCACCTGTTGGGAGGAAGCAGTACTAAACTCAATGGGACTTTTTATAGTAGATATAAGGTTGCTTTTTAAACTTTTTTACCGCTTGCATTTTGCCTGGAAAAGGAAGAATGGGAGGATCACAGAAGGGTCTGCAGTGAACCACAATGATGTCAAAACATTGACATGAGCATGGTGACATGACATAAATGTTGCAATTATGTACTTTTATCATTTGCCCCTTGCAACCCCCATGGATGTCCATAGTGACAGCTGCAAGGGTTCACTGTCTGGGGAAGGCTATCTTGAACTATATGAACACAAACTTATGCTTTCTTCATTATCCCTATTAGACTATTGTTGGTCGATCTGCCTTAACTCAGTTATGCTATGTTCCATCAGGTTGTAGCTGACTCCTGGGAACTCTGGATAAAAACTCTCCAAGCTGTCCTGTCTTTTGTCACATTACATAATTCTTACAGGTGTATATCTGTAGTTTCCAGTACTCTGTCTAGGCCTTCATGTGCTCTCAGCCCTTTCTCCTTCCATCCACTTTGCCCAGCATTACCATCTTTTCCATAGATGCATCAGCCAGCATAATGGGTCCAAAATACAATAGCTTTAGTTTCCTGATCCTTGCGTCCAATGAGCATTCAGACTTGATTTCCTCTAGTATTGAACAGTTGGTCCTCTTGGTTGTCTAAGGAATGCAAATCAGCTTCCTCCAGCAGCATCATTCAATCCTCTTCCTCTCACTTTTGCACAGGGTCCCTTGTATCTGTGCATCATAACAGGGAAGACTAGTGAGCGGGCCATTCTAACTTGAATTTAATTGAAATGTCATAATCCTTCATGAGTTTATGTAGGCTTTCCAATGCCTTTTTGCTCATCATCATTCTTTTTTGAATCTATTTTGCACACCCACTATTGTACCTTTATTATTTCTGGAGCAAAGCAAATCAAAACTGTCAACCATTTCTATTTTCTCATTGTTTATCTTACATTCTTCTAGTTTTCTAGTATACGTTATCTTTGATAACGTATCTTAATGTTTGAAGAAAACCCATCCTTTTTGATCTCCTGTTTTACTTTTAGAATTATTGTTCCAAGGCCTTTTTCAGTTTCGACAACCAAGGTGGTGTCATTTGCATACCCCAGGTGATTGACATTCCTTCCACTGATTTTGACCAGCCTTTAATTCTTCCAGATCTGTAGCATGTATAATGTATTCATTATATAGATTGAGCATGCAGCCTGGCCTGACTTTTGCAATGTTAAACCATTCTATGTTACCACACTCTGTTCTCAATGTGGCTTCCTGGTTATTGTAGAGATTTCTTATCAGAAAAATCAGAAGCTTTGAGAGTCTTCCAAAGTCTTGAACGATTGGCACAATCAAAACTTTAGAATAGTCTATAAAACAGAAGTAGAGTTATTTTTAGTATTCTCTTGTTGTTTCCATCAGCCACCTAATACCAGCTATGTGATCTTGTTTCCCCCTGTTCCTCCTAAAGCCTGCTATTTAACTGTACTTCACTTTCTAATCTTTTCTGAAAGATTTTCCATAATATCTTGTTAGCATGTGCATTAAAGGTATTGTCCTGTAAGTAGAACATTCCTTTAATTCTCCCTTTTTAGAAATTGGGATGTAGATAGTCCTTTTCCAGTCTTTGGGCCATGCTCCTTTTTTCCATATTTATTGGCAGAGAGCTGTCATAATCTTTATGAGCCAGCTTTCTTTTAGAGGTGTATGGAGATTTCATCCACCTCGGGGCTTTCCTATTTGACAATTGATTTATACCCATCTGACTTCCTTTTCAAGCACTATTGGTTTATCATCAAATTCTTCTCTCTCAAATGCGTTCTTATCTGACTTGGTCTTCTTGTACAGACTTTCTTTGTATTCTGTCAATCTTCTTTTTAACAATATATTCCATCAGTAAATCCATTCCATGTTTGTTCCTTATGACATTGACATGAGCTTGGAATGTTTCCATGATTTCTCTACTTTTCTAAATAGATCCCTTGTTCTTTCAGTTTTGCTACTTTCTCCTGTTTTCTTCTACCTGAACATTCCAAATTCAGATATGTCTTTATCTCTTATTGCCTGCATTAAGCTCTCTAGTTTTCCCAAATCAAATCTGGCTTTCATCAGTCTTCTTTCCTTAGTGATTTCTATAGCTTTGTTTGAGAGCCAGTGTGTCCTTCATTTTTTTCCTAGCTCTTGTTATATGCTTTCCAGCTTCATCTTTTACAATCATTTTAATTTCTTCCCACAATTTTTCAGGCTTTCTGTTCACAAGACCCAGGTCTTTGAATCTCTTTCTAACCTCAATCATATATTCTTTGGGAATGTGTTTGAGGATATATCTCACTGGGATTGGCCCTTTCTAGTCTTTTTCAGTCACTTGCGTATTTCGGTGATGAGTAGCTGATGGTTTCATCCACAATCAGCACTTAGCAGTGTTAGTCAGCAAATAACTTTTCAATCTGTTGCTAAATGTTTGATAACAGTGTTATCCATCTGGAGATGTTGTTTGGGTTGTTGAAATAACGTGCTAGTGGCGAACAGGACATCCTCTGCATGGAAGTCTATCAACCATTGTCCTCCATCATTGCAGGTTCCTAATCCATATTTTCCAACAGTTTTCAGCACAGGTTCCTCTCCAACTTTTGCATTTAAATAATCAATAATGATTAGAACATCCTTCTTTGGTGTTTGTTCTATTACATCTGATCCTCTTCCATAGAATTCATTAACCTCTTCTTCTTTAGCGTCCATCATTGGTGCATCTGCCTGCATAAACATGAAACTGGCTATCCTTGAATCCTTATGGGAATTATACTGTCATTGAAAAGATTTGACAATGTCATTGACAACATTGTACCCCATTACACATGTGGCAATATGTTATGAAAAAATATTTGCAACTTCATTCTTTCTGTGAGTTTTATTTCCAGAATAGAACTCAGTGAAATTCTGGATGTCAGGTAAGTGTTATAACTCCCATGCTACTGAGAAAGATGTATAACAAACTGCAACAGACCTTATTGAGGAAAAGCTGAAAAAATTCAAGATATGAATTTTTATTTTAAAACTCTGCACCTATATGTACTTTAATGCTTTAATAACTTTCTATATGTAAATTTAAATTCATACACACATACATAAGGGGTGCAATGGCTCAGTGGTTAAGATGCCAGGCTTGTCAATCGGAAGGTCAGCGGTTTGAGACCTGAGTGCCGCATGACGGAGTGAGCTCCCGCACTCGCCCCAGCTCTTGCCAACCTAGTAATTCGAAAGCATGCAAATTGTTGTTGTTGTTCAGACATTTAGTTGTGTCCGACTCTTCGTGACTTCATGGAACATAGCACGCCAGGCCTTCCTGGCCTCCACTGTCTCATGCAAGTAGATAAATAGGTACCACTTCGGTGGAATGGTAACAGCGTTCCATGTGCCTCATGCCGGCCACATGACCGCAGAAGCGTCTTCGGACAGCACTGGCTTTTTGGCTAAGAAACGGAGATGAGCACCGCCCCCCTACAGTCAGACATGACTGTGCAGGGGAAAACTTTTACCTTTACTTACACACATACATATGTGTATATCCTGCCCACACAAATAAAAGCAGTTCATGGCATAGAAAGTTGGGAGCACAAAGCAGAAGGATAATTGTCCATCTGTCCAGACAGAACACCTAGCAACTTGTTGTCAAAGGGTCCCAATCTGGACAACATTTTCTGAAACTGGCTTAGAGTCCAGCTGGCATTAACACAGGATAGGATCTGCTTAAGGGCGTGGATATGCAGACGGAGTGACATATAGTATTTGTTCTAGTTGTGAATTTTAGAGCAAGATTTGCTGCTGTCCATGTAAAACCATTATGATAGGGCAGCAAGACAAAAACACTCTTTCGCTGAGGCAAAAGTTTGAATTCAAACTGCAAATTATTGTGTAAGCACAGAGAAAACTTCACCCAGTGCACTAACCAGTCTGTCTGCAATTTGAGGTCTATGGCTATATTTTCATACATGAAAACTTCTCTCTTGATGTTACAGCCAACAATTGATAGTTAGACACATGGGAACCATTTCTCCCATGCTTCAGTTGGGCTTCTGGAAGCAGAGACCAGCATGGCCCCAAACCAGAAAGATGGGAGGCACTTGGGTTTTGCTATCTAGCAACTCAGAAATCCGAGTTCAGAGTCAGACTGATGACAGTTGCAACAGCACATGTTGCAACTTTTGCTGCAGTGACTTATTCTGATCCCATAGGATTGAGCTGCTAAAACGATGAGCAAACGATATGCTACAGCAGCCTAGAGACCTGGGGAGAGAAATCGTAAGCATTTAACAACATAGTTAACACTTTAAGTACAGATTTTGTGAAAATGACTTGCCATTCAAGATGAGGTACCTTTTTAGGTGAAGCCTTCTTCTAAGACAAGAGCAACAAAAAAGCTGCTTCTTTTAATGAATGACACTTCTGGTTGTAACTGTTCTCCACACCAAATGCCTCCAGGCTGTCGCTTAGGCACTTGATAAAATCTCAGACCAGGTGCTCCAAGTCTTTCAACATCATAAATTCCACTCTGACATTTAAAAAAATAAAAATAAAAGGTTAAACTAGTTTGATGGAGAGACACTCTCCCAGGTGTTATTTTCAAAGTGTCTGACTAATTTATAGCAGTGAGTAATCATTACAAATGATAACGATCATGTACATTCCCTAAATTAGAAATATGCCTCATTTTGTCAGGAAGGCACTAAATGGTTTTATTGGGCCTTGTATAACATACTGTTTGTAGAAGATTGTTCAATATATTTGTTAAAGGAAAAAAGCAAGAATTGTCACGCCAAAGACAAAACAAAACACATTCCATTTGAGCTGCAGAAATCTGGGTTAACCTTCCTATGAACAAAGCAATTAACCAATCTGGAATTGGGAGACACATAAATATATATATATATATTAAAAGAAACATATTTACATAATGTAGTTGTATCCTGTTTTCTTGCAAGGATAGTTAGTAGTAGACATGACTTTTCCTTTGCCCACAACCTATTTTATCACCACAAGGACAATTTTCAGTGTCTCCTGCAATGGCTGAGAAAAACTGCTGGAAATCCCTGCTGAAGAACTAATGGGTAGACCATTCCATTCCTAAAGATGGGGAAAGGAACCATATTTTCTCTCAAGAGTTGAATTCACTTGGAATACTTTATCTGCTGGAATACCTGAACCGGAGCCCAAAGTTGGAAGTGTCACTTTTTTCTCCCTCTCCTGTCACCTACAAGGGAAAGGGCATTCTTGCCAGAGGGTCTGAACTGATCACTTGCAAGCACTTTTGTGATTAGGCCAATGGCTAGGTGTAAAAACCAAAAGAATCTTCTTTATCTAAGTTCCAGCAGCCCCCATAGATACCGCTGTTTGCATAAATGATCCCTCCTCGGAAAAAATTGGGTTGCAGAGCTATCCCATCCCCTGCTTAGACATTCAGATTCACATACTCAGGGAGTTTTCACCTGAATAGTCTGAATATTCTGTAAAAGGATGGTAGAAAATTACCAAGCTAGCTGTCACTGAAATTAGTAGGACCTACATGTGACATCAGTAGACATGGAACTGGGGTGTCAGGGAGTTGTTTTTGTTGATAACTTTAATGAGTAGATTGTTCTCTTCTGAAAACTGAGGTGGACAATTCCTCAAGAGTTGAACTCACAGCTGAAACTGATTCATTGTAACTTGAAGGCAAGGGAGTGGTATTAATGGTCCCAAGGAAATGTTGGATTTTAAAGTGGTTGACAATGGAGAAGAAAATTGAATTTACTATGAAGTTATTATGGTAACTTAAGGGTCGATGGGAATTGTACTCTTGCCTTGTGGTCTGTCTGTATAACTGTATAGTGTGAAAGTGAGCAGAAATATTTTCCAGATGGAATTTAGCAATTTTTACTAACTTGACTCTTGCCTCATTCAAACAAACCACCTGATCATGTTTTATTTTTGATTTCCAGTTTCCATTTCACTTCCAATTTATTCATAATTGGCCATGGATCTAGATATAAACATGAGTACATTTTTTCCAGTTAAAAATTTGGATATGAACAGCAAATGATACTCTTTCTATTTGAAGTGCTCTATTCTAACTGGATGCCAAGATGGTGAAAAATCTTCTGCTTTGCTTGTTAACAGATTCCAAAGAAAAGGGATCCCTCAGCTCATCCAAAGAAAGAAAACTCAAGTAACCCATAAGGAATTCCAGATGCCATAAATCAAGTTTAATGTTGCAGGACCAGCAGAAGAAATTTAAGGATTAATTCAGTGAGGTTCAGCAAACAAGAAGGACAGAGTGTTAAACAAAGTGGTGATTAGCATTAAAACTGCACATTTGTTTTTCACATTGACCATTCAACTTTTGTTTTACACACTTACACACACACACACACAGTTGTAACAAAAATTACAATATATATAAGTAATTTATACATATACACACAAAAGAGGCAGCAAAAAGTCAGCAAAACATTTTTATTAAACTAGCCTTACATAAAAAGTCATTACATGTTGCAAAATTATTTTTTTAAGATTTAAGACAGCTTGCTTAACAATAGAAAAAATGGTGAATGGTGCATATGAATTAATAAGTGCCATCCACATTTCTAAGTAGATGGGGCTTCTGGTAGTAAAAGCTTTGTTCAGGTATAGAAAGAGGTGAACTCGTCAGGCTAACACATAATTGATGGAATCTGGTTATCTTTCTTTCATCATTTTTTATCCATTTTTTTGTACAAAATATCTTATTTCCATTGCCTTCCTGTTTTCAAACTACTGTTGAACAAAGAGAATTTTGTTGCCACATTTGTGCACATGATCTTCTCAGAGCACTGTTTTTCTTTGAACAGCAGCTTTGCATATAATGCAAAGTAACAATTATTATCTCCCTGATATACTGTAGATCAGCAGCACCTTTGTCATGAAGCTCCCTACATGAACTTGGGCCAGTTACTATCTCCTATTTATTGAGTAATCATAAACTAGATCCAATCACTCAGCTGTTAATTTCAATACACTTCTGATGGCAAATATCCATCCAAAGAAAAACTGGCACCAAAGAACGAGGGGAAGAGAATGACTACTGGCTGCAGAACATACCATGTCTTCAATGACCTCATCTGCTCAAGAATACAATTTAATCCATTTCTAAAAGGGGGGAAATTTAAATGTTTGTGTGTGTATGTGTATATAGTTCTAAAATTATAACATTGATGTGTAAAGTCAGATTTCAACATTAAAACTTGAATTTTGAAATCTGGCATTCAATTTCAAAATCTTGTGAATGATTAACATGTATAGATCAATGACACAGAATTACTGTGGACTCAGCATTCCTAATCAAAATTCATTGCTGATGTTTATACCTTAATTATTTTCAAGATTCTCCATTTCTTGAAAACAATATGCCTAGAGACCACACGGCAAGTGAAGCCTGAAATGGACAGTACAGAAACCAACACCCTCTCAAAGTAAGATTGTTCCACAGATAAGAACTTCAAAAGAAATCTTCTGTCTAATCTCTGCAGGTTGATTCAGGCCTTTCCACACACCCTCCTACACATTTGTTTTTTATTTATTTATAATTCGATTTATATCACTGCTCCATCTCCCCCCAAGGGAAGATGGAGAAACATTCATTTGACTTCATACAATGCTTCTTAGTAACTTATATCAAGTAAAAATAAGTTAATCTGCCTTTAACTGTTAAGCATTATCCTTAATTACTACAAATCATTTGAAAAATGGCCAGGTTTTAATTATTATTAATAACCCTAAGTTGGTTCTATCTTTGATTTCCCATGACAAATGAGTTGTTGGGACTCAGTTTAGCCATCCTACCAATTATTCCATAATCTAGATGTAGACTTGCTGATACTGTGCTGTGGAAAATGTAGGTAATTTTGGATATCCAAGAAGGATTGGTGGCAATCTAAATAGACCAGGTACATGGGCAAATGATTTGAGCAACACTTGCCCTGGTAACAACAACAACAACAACAGTTTGGGGGCTAAATTTAAGCTTTTGGAGTTAAACCCTGGATTTAATTGGTGCTAATTGTGATGCCTATGTGATTCCTAAGTGACTCATTCCTGAGGAAGTTAAAAGACCCAGCCACGTATAATTAATATACAACATCATGGGGCCAAGGGGGAATATTGTTGTCAAAGCATGGTTGCGTAGTGTTAAACTACAAGTATGAACAAGGCCTTCATTAGAGCTTAATTTATAAAAACATATAACTGGAAAGGGTTATTTAGCCCATCAAATCCAAGTCCTTACTCAGTACAGGAATCCAGATTAAAGCATCCCTAACAGATGGCTGTCTGGCATGCATTTAAACCCATTGTAAGGTTTCAGATTCTATGTCCCAATAAAGACTCCTCAATGCAAGTGTTGCAGATAGAGTTTTAATAAGGAATCAAGTAATCCAAAACAGTTTCAAAGATCTGGGTACCTGTTCCCGCCAAACCATTTTGTTTTATTAATTCCTCCCCCCCATAGTCAGTCTTCCAGCAGTGATGTCAGTTTCAGTCATCGGTGCGCTGCCCAGTTCCTCCTCCATCTTGCTCAGGGTTCTTGCTGTGGATTGTTCTTAATGGGCACTAACAATCAGCTGTCTGGTTTTCCCCTCACCATTTTCTTTTGAAATTAGCGGTGGTCACATACACTTTGGCATGCGTGACCTCCCCCCCAGTTCCTCCATGGAAGGTTCTGTTCCAGGACCTTACATGCTGCTCCCCCAAGATACTTTTAAAGGTGAATTTATACAACAATAATAAAAAAGATAGAGTGATGTAAAAGTGAATGCCAACCAATTTGCGCTTCAGTGTCTCGAGCTCCTGACCTGCAATGAGAAACAAGTTAATATGGGCATTCATAATTATGTACATGTTACTTAGGTTTGTCAGGCCATTTGTGGTAGAATTGAGCAATCAGTTTTGGTGCTTGTACATGTTGCTGGTCCACCCATTCGTTGAAGCTGGGAGGCAAGTGTTTCCAATGAATTAGATACTGTAACTTCCCTCTACAGCACCTGGAGTCCAGGATACTGTGCACTTCGAAATGCGGTTCTCCCTTTACTGTTAAGGGAGGGGGCTCCAGAGGTTCCGGATGCCATGTCTCTGATGCTTTGTACTGTTTCAACAAATTTATATGAAATACAGGGTGAATTCTATGAAAGTTCTTTGGTAATTGCAGTTGTGCCATTACCAGGTTGATGACTTTTGCTATTGGGAATAGTCCCACATATTTTGGTCCTAATTTCTTTGAGGGCTGTGTGGTGCATAGGTGTTTCATAGAAAGGTATACTTTCTCTCCAACTTCCAGCTGCCACTCAGGGAACTGTTTCCAATCCGCATATTTTTTATATGATTCTTTTGCCTCCTGTAGAGTTTGTTGCATAACCGGCCAAGTTGCTGTTAATTTTGTGAACCAGTCTTTTGCTGCTGTGGAAGTTGTGCCTGGGCTGGCATTTCTCTCTAGAGCCCCCGAAGGGAGGTTCGGGATGGGTACAAACTCCTGACCCGTGACGATCATGAATGGGGAAAATCCTGTGCTTTGATGTAGGGCATTATTATAGGTAACCTCTGCGAAGGGTAAAAGATCTACCCAGTTGTCCTGATGGTGGCTAATATAACATCTGAGATATTGCTCCACAACAGAGTTCAGTCGTTCAGTCAATCCATCCGTTTCTGGATGGAACACAGAGCTTAAGCCTTGTTTAACCCCTGTAGAGTTCAAAAAGGTTTTCCAGAACTTTGGTGTGAATGTGCTGCCGTGATTGCTAATTATTTGCTCGGGAACCCCATGAGCGCAGTAAATGTGTTGGATGAAGAGTTCTGCTAATTGACTTGCCGTTGGAATGCCTTTGCAGGTAATAAAATGGCCTTGTTTGGAGAACATGTCCACCACCACCCAAATTGTGGTTCGTTTTTTGCTTTCCAGTAGTTCTACAATAAAATCCATGGCAATTTGCTTCCATGGGTGGGAGGGGTTGGCTACCAGTTGCAGTAATCCCTTGGGCTTCCCTGGTGCCCGTTTTGCCATGGAACACACTGGGCAAGTCGTTATATAGTCCTTAACATCTTTTCTCAAAGTTGGCCACCAGAATTTTCTGCAAACTAAATACAAAGTCTTTACGAACCCAAAATGTCCTGCGGTTTTTTCATCATGGCATTGTTCCAGGATCTTTTTACGTAGGGTTGTAGGTACATACAAGGTGTTGTCTTTCCACCAGAACCCATTTAATTCCTGTAAGGCATTTTTATTTGTTTGCCACCAGGGGTCTGCTAATACTTCTGCCTTCAATTGGCTTTCTAGGGTATTCCCTGTTAGCGTGGGGGGGGGGGTTGTCTGGCTCCATGTGATTGCCGCTTGCCTGGCTTGATAATGTGGGGTTGGGTTAGTGACCATGTTTAATTGTTTGGGAGACATTATGGTATCTGTAATTACTTCCCTCTGCACATCGTGCTGGGGTAGTCTAGACAATGCATCTGCTAGGAAGTTTTGCTCCCCTGGGACGTGCTGCAGCGTAAAATTGAACCTACTGAAGAATTCAGCCCAACGTATTTGTTTGGGGTTCAATCTTCTTGGTCCCCTTAATGCTTGTAAGTTTTGGTGGTCTGTCCATACTACAAAGGGGTGGGGGGAGCCCTCTAATAAATGTCTCCATGTGGCTAGTGCATAGCGGACTGCAAAAGCCTCTTTCTCCCACACATGCCACCGTCTCTCTGTTTTGGAAAATTTTCAAGAGATGTATGTGCAGGGTCTCAAGACGTTTTTATCATCTTGCTGTAGGAGCACTGATCCCACCATCCTGTTTGAAGCGTCCGTTTGTACCACAAACAGTCTCTCCGAGTCTGGATACTTTAGGATGGGCTCTTCGGTGAAGAGCACCTTGAGCTTTTGAAAAGTGGTTTGACATTCCAGGGTCCATTTAATGGGTGCCCCTGGTCTCTTTGTTTTCAACCCCCCCCCCCCTCTGGTCTTGGTTTTAAGGAGGTCAGTGAGGGGAAGGGTGATCTGTGCGAAATTGGGGATGAACTGGCGGTAAAAATTTGCGAACCCTTAGAATGATTGTAATTGTGGGTTTTTGGTGGTTCCCAGCCCAGGACATCCCAGACTTTCGTGGGATCCATTTTAATGCCCTTATTGGATATGTGATATCCGAGGAAGTCTAGCTTCTCTTTCTGAAACTCACATTTAGTCAGTTTCAGGTACAGTTGAGCTTTTAATAGTCTTTTTAATACCTCTTGCACCAAATTCACATGTTCTTCCATTGTTGCTGTATAGATTAGAACAGGGCTTTCCAAACTTTTGCCATTGGCGACACACTAACGGCCGGCCCACAAAAACCCGGAAGTGCCGGCGGCGCAAAAACCAGAAGTGCCAGCGGCGGTGCTTCCGGGTTGCTGCCATGGCGGCAGCGGCTGCTCCTTTGAAAGGGCTGGCTCCAGGAACCCTGAAAATGCCCTTGGTTCAGGCAGGGAGGCAAAAAGCCTCCCTGCCCACGCGCACATGTTGCCGAGCGGTGCTCAGCTGTTCTGTGGGTAGAATTTCCACCCCGGCTACAGGGCAGTGTGTGTGTGCGGCGAGGGGAGGCTTTTGCCTCCCTGCCAGAACCGAGGGCATTTTCGGGGTCCCCGGAGCCTGCCTTTTCAAAGGGGCAGCCGCTGCCGCCACACGGCAACCCAGAAGCACCGCCGCTGGTGCTTCCGGTGCTTCTGGGTTGTCACGCGGCACACTTGGCCCAGGCGACACAGTATTGTGTCGTGACACACAGTTTGGAAAGCTCTGGATTAGAATATTGTCGAGGTATACTGTACAATAATGCCTTTATATAAAAATTAATGAAGCACCTCATTGATTAGTGTCATGAACGCGCTCGGCCTGCCTGAATGCCCGAACGGCATCATGTGGTATTGAAAGCAACCGAGCTGGCATTTAAAAGCTGTCTTCCATTCATCCCCCTCTCTAATGCGCACACGGAAGTATGCCTCCCTTAAATCTAGCTTGGTGAAGATTTTCCCTTTTGCAAGCTGCGCTAGCATGTCTTTCGTTAGGGGTAATAGTTACTGGTTGGACACAGATATTGCATTTAACCCTCTGTAATCTGTGCAAAGTCTTAATGATCCATCTTTCTTTTTGCGAAACAATACCGGCACAGCCATAGGGGAAGCTGACGGTTCAATGAAACCTCGTGCCAGATTTTTATCAATGAACTTTCTTAGTTCCTGTAATTCCTTGTGGGTCATTGAGTATATTTTGGTCTTGGGGAAAGTGGCTCCAGGCTGTATTTTGATGGCACAGTCCATGGAGCGGTGGGGAGGGGGGGTAATTGATCAGACTCCGCCTCATCGAATACTGTTTCTATGTCATTGTATTGTGTGGGAATGTCCACTTCTCCACACTCGGAGTCAGTTTTACAGTCCTCCATTCCCACAGCCCCCCATTCTGCCTCGCTGTCTGTGTCTGCTTCAGCTGTTTCTCCATAGTCTCCATCAGTAAATTGCACTTTCCCCAAGACACAGTTGATTAATGGGTTCTGTTTGTTTAGCCAGTTCAAACCCAAGACTAATGGTCATCTGCCACTATGAACCTTAGGGTCTCTTTGTGTGCCCCCATTCTCATTTTTACAGGTTCAGTATAGAATTCTACTGGACCCCCTTTCATGTTTGAACCATCCAATTGATAAAATTTTATGGGTCTCTTAAGTTTGAATAGTTTTAGTCCCAGTCCTGTTACATGTTTTGGGTGGATTAGGCATCTGGAGCATCGGGAATCTATCATCGCTAAGGGTCCCACTCGCTGCCCCCCTTAGTCATTTTTTCAATGAGTAGTTTTACAATGGGGCGTTTTACACTTACCCTATAGTTGGTGCACGCATTCCTGGATGTCTGTCCCTCGCCGCACTTTAGGGCAGACAGTTGGCGTTTCCCGCCAGCAAGAATTCCTCATCAGTTGACTCATTTGTGGATGTGGATGAGTCGTGGTGTCTGCCTGCTGCCGTTCGGGCCAATCGGGTATTTGACTCATGAGCGTTTTGAATTCCATGGCATACTCTGCCACTGTGCGATTCCCTTGCCTCAAGCTTTGCAGCTTGGCTTTTGCTGACATCCTAGTTAGGGTGTCTTCACACCTCTTGTGCAGGGCCATCATAAACCCATTGGAATGGGTTAATTCTTTGGCTCTCGCATCATGCAAAGTTATTAGCCAATTTGCAGCTTCCCCCTCAAGCAAATTGGAGACGAATCTCACATTCGCTTCCTCATTGGTAAAAGACCCCTCTGATTCTTCCATAAATCCCCACACGTGGTTTAGGAAGCAAGCTAGTTTGCTTGGATCTCCATCAAACCTCGTCCTTAGTTTTGTTACAAAGGCAGGCTTGTTTAACTGAGGGAAAAATTGACTACTCACATGGCTCGTCTGAGGCAGGGATCCTGTCTTTGGCTCTGAGTACTCCTCTGCCCCCTCGCTTTCTTTGGTGGATTCAGTGTCAGAGGATGTAAGGGGGGAATTGGGATGCTCTGTCGGCTTTATGGTCCCCCCATGGGGTTGCAGGAGCTTTGCTAGAGATGTTCATATCATCACCAATTGTTGATTTATGGCCCCCAGTTCTGACTCTAGGCAGGATGTTCTGTCCTCCAGTGATGCTAGCCTTTGGGTCTGTGAGATCTGCGGCTTTGAGGTGCATTTGCCTTTCGACAGATGCATGCCAGCTCCGATCCCTTGAGACCATTCTGCCATCACTGGTTGGGTGCGCGGGGTTGAGGTTTTTACAGGGTGTCTTGGTTCGCTTCCCTTAGTCTTGTGAGTTCTTTTCTTTCCCCCTGCTTCGGGTTGGGTGCAGGTTGTCTGTTTCTCCTGCAGCGTGGCTTCTACCCTCTGGGATGGGCTGGTTCATTCCTCCCCAGTCCTCAGTGTCAATGAGCTTGGTCCCTCCATCGCTTCTGCATGGGATATGTTACTCTCAAACTTTCCGAAGTGTGGGATCGATTCTCAGCCATATGGCTCTCCGAAGTTTCAGGAGTAGCCTCGCGAAAAATCGATGTAAAGCCACTCAGATCTTTCTGTAAGGTTTCAGATTCTATGTCCCAATAAAGACTCCTCAATGCAAGCGTTGCAGATAGAATTTTAATAAGGAATCAAGTAATCCAAAACAGTTTCAAAGTTCTGAAATGGAAGTTCCCACCAAACCATTTCGTTTTTTTAATTCCTCCCCCTCATAGTCAGTCTTCCGGCAGTGATGTCAGTTTCAGTCATCGGCGCACTGCCCAGCTCCTCCTCCATCTCGCTCAGGGTTCTCATTGTGGATTGTTCTTAATGGGCACTAACAATTGGCTATCTGGTTTTCCCCTCACCATTGTCTTTTAAAATTAGCGGTGGTCACGTACACTTTGGCATGCGTGACCTCCCCCCAGGTCCTCCATGGAAGGTTCTGTTCCAGGACCTTATACCCATCCAGTGAAGAGGAGCTCATGACGTTCTCTGTGTAATTGGTTTAATGTTAGAAAGTCTTTTTACAGGCCTTCCTATAACTTTAAACAATTATTCTGTGTGTCCTGTACTTTGAAATGACAGATTATTTCAAGAGTGCCATGATATACACACCCCTTCTCTTCTCACTGTTAAAAATGTCCATTTCCTTCCATTTCTCTTCACTGGTCTTAGTACCAGTACCTCTAGTACCTTCACTTAGCTTCTAGTACCTTGAAGTACCTCTAGTACCTCATTGCTCTTCTCTGAATTTATCCTGGTTTGTTTGAATCCCTTTTAAAGTTTTGTGCTGAAAACTAGACCCAGTATTTGAGATATGGTTTAATGAACAGTCTTTCCAACCTAGCAATTCAAAAGCATGGAAATGCAAGTAAATAAATAGGTACCACTTCGGTGGGATGGTAACAGCGTTCCATGCTTGTCATGCCGGCTAAATGACCACGGAAGTGTCTTCGGACAGCGCTGGCTCTTCGGCTAACAAACGGAGATGAGCACCGGCCCCTAGAGTCAGACACGACTGTGCAGGGGAAAACCTTTTAATGAACAGAGAATATGGTGAAATCATTACTATCCAGGATTTGGAAAATATTCTGTTAATGCAACCTAAATTGGTATTTGCCTTTTTGTAGCTGAGTCTCACTGGTGACTCATTGTCATTTGGTAATCCATAACTATCCCCAGATCTGTTTCACAAGGACTATTGCATTGGATTCTGTTTTCTGAAATGCATAACTTTGCATGTGCCTCTGCTAAATTTCTTTCTATTATCACCAATTCCTCTCATCTATGAAGATCATTTTGAATTTTATCCCCTTATTCTAGAATATTAGCTATCCTACCCAGTGTTGTGTCATTTGCAATTTTGAAAAACTTTTATCTTGTAGCATCCCACTGAACACCTGCCTCCAGTTTGATAAGAAACCATTGATAAATATTTGATGAATGCACACAAGCTATAAAAGGTAAAGGTTCCCCCCGCACATTTGTGCAGTCATGTCTGACTCTAGGGGCCGGTGCTCATCTCCGTTTGTTAGCCGAAGAGCCAGCGTTGTCTGAAGACGCTTCCGCGGTCATGTGGCCGGCGTGACGCACGTGGAACGCTGTTACCTACCCACTGAAGTGGTACCTATTAATTTGCTTGCATTTGCATGCTTTCAAATTGCTAGGTTGGCAAGAGCTGGGGCTAGTGCGGGAGCTCACTTCGTCATGTGGGGCTAGGGATTCGAACCTCCGAAATTGCGATCTTCCGATCGACAAGCCAGGCATCTTACCCGCTGAGCCACCACGCCACACAAGCTATGCATTCCCTTAATTGTCATGCCATTTAGCCCACAATAGCTTGCTGAACAGGGCCACTGAAATAGAATCGATCAATAAAATAAAACAAAGTCATGGGGTATTATATCAAATACTTTGCTGAAATAGTAATAATAATAATAATAATTTAAATTCATACATTATGTCTATAGCAATCTCTCAATATTAAGGAAACTAACTTAAAAAAATGGGATAAGGTTAGTCTTTGAAGATTTCTTCTTCACAATTCCATGCTGATTACTGGCCATCACCAAATTATTTTCATGGTGCTTGCTGTGTTTATATTCTCCTCTAGAATTTTTCTAGGTATTGATGCCAGACTGGGCAGTAGTTTTCTAGATTCTGCTTTTTCCCCTTTTTGAAACCAGGGGCAGCATTTGCCACCCTCTAGTCTAGGTTTTCTCAACCAGGGGTCTGTGGAACCCTGGGGTTCAGTGAGAGGTCATTAGGGGTTCCCTGGGAGATCACAATTTATTTTAAAAATTATTTCAGATTTGGGCAACTTCACATTAAATAGGTAAGTTTCATTCTTTATTTTTAGCTTAAGAACACTGTTAATACATATATACAGGCCTACAGGTGAAACAAATATAATCATTTTGTAACTTCTGGCCTATATTTGAGCCTGAATGTTCAGGGGTTCCCTGAGGCCTGAAAAATATTTCAAGGGTTCCTCCAGGGTCAAAAGGTTGAGAAAGGCTGCTCTAGTCATCTGGCCCTTCACCAGTTCCCCAGGATTTCTCAAAAGTAAATGGTCAGCTAAGTAAAATTTCATCAGCAAGCTCTTTCTTTACCTAAGATGCAATCCATCTGGGTTCATTAGTTTCTGCTGCCATGGAATCCTACAGATCATTGTTCTAGAAATATTAAAATCCACTTTTTGGGAGCCCAAGATGCACATTCAACCACATTCCGATTTAGTTTCCTTTAAAATAAAGAACTCTGGTATTACATTATCCTTTTTCCCCAGTGTTCCTGCTTCTTTCACTTCTTAAGCTAAGTCTTCTCTATTGGCTAGCATCTGTTTTGATTCCTTGTGGTAATAAGTCAACAATTCCATGGCTCTTCTCTTTCTCCCCTTACAATTTCTTTAGCAGCTTCTGCTAAAGCAGGAAGAAGCAGTCATCTAATCATGAACAATGGGCAATCAGCAGCTCTCAGGCCACCCTCATTGCAATGACAGAGATTTAAAAGAGGGAGAAAAAAAGATTGAGAGCTAAGGGAGAAAAGAGAGATAAAGCTTTAAGGTGAGATAAGTTTACTCATGAGTCAGAGACAAGACAAAAGGGAGATAAGATAGAAAGCAAGTGACAAAAATACTTGTGAATAAGAGGTAAGATAAAATGCACAAGGGTTTTTGCTCTCTATATGCCCTGCTGGTATGCCTGCCTATAGCTGGAGTTCAAGGAAGATGGATCAGTGAGCAAGGGATTCACTCGATGTGTCAGCTGAGGAGAGGATTGAGGCCAAGAGAGCAAGGAGAACACACCATGTGATGGCTGAGAAAATGGATCAGGACTAAGAAGAGCCAAAGAGCTGGCAAGAAGCTGACAGGATCTGGAGGAGCCTGCAAGGAGATCCAAGAGAGTGCAAGTCACCAGAAATGAGACTTTTTGGCAAGGCAGCTATGGCTGAGCCTCCTTGCCAAGGAAAGAATTGGACTGTGTTGTATGCATACTATGTGGCTGAAAAGGTATTGCCCCTTTAAGTAAACTGTTGGGATGGGTGAGGGAGATGTTCAGCAAGCCTCCAGACACAGAGATACCAATTGAAGAGAATATTTGTAGCTCAGGGTTGAACTGTGGAGTCCTTGGTGCTCTCTGAGCCTTGTTGTTTTCTTGCAGATGTTTCATTGCCAGGCTAGGCAACATCTTCAGTGTGAAAAGGGAGTGGGACTTGCTCTCTGTTTATATACCATGTCCTGTCCTGCTTGTGTTGGTGGAGGTGTTGTTCTCTTCTTAGGAGTTCCTTGATTGGGCTGTTGTTTGCTGCTTGGTTGATTGACTGAGTTAATAGTTCCTTGATTAGGGTATATTGTGTTGTTTGATGGTTCCTCTGGTGCTAATCCTGATGTTAATCTTTGCATATCTGGGTGTTGATTACTGGCAAGGAGGTGTTCTGGTCTTCTGGCTTTTCTATTGTCTCTTATGAATGGTATGTAAATGTTGTTTACCTCTATGTGTCTGTTGATGACCGCTTTGTCTGAGTGGCAAGCTTCCAGGAATTCTCTAGCATTTTTGGATTTGGCTTGGTTTAAGAAGCTCAAAAGCATCTTGGTTTAAGATGCTTAAAAGCAGAGACATCACCTTGCCGACAAAGGTCCGTATAGTTAAAGCTATGGTTTTCCCAGTAGTAATGTATGGCTGTGAGAGTTGGACCATAAGGAAGGCTGAGTGCCAAAGAATTGATGCTTTCGAACTGTGGTGCTGGAGAAGACTCTTGAGAGTCCCTTAGAAAGCAAGGAGGTCAAATCAGTCAATCCTAAAGAAAATCAACCCTGACTGCTCATTGGAAGGACAGATGCTGAAGCTGAAGCTCAAATACTTTGGCCACCTAATGCGAAGAGAGGACTTACTGGAAAAGACCCTGATGCTGGAAAAGAGTGAAGGCAAAAGGAGAAGGGGACGGCAGAGGATGAGATGGTTAGATAGCATCACCGATGTAATGAACATGAATTTGAGTAAACTCCGGGTGACAGTGGAGGACAGGAAGGCCTGGTGTGCTATGGTCCCTGAGGTCACGAAGAGTTGGACATGACTAAACGACTGAACAACAACAACAAGATGCTCACAGTTTCCCAGTTCAAAGTATGGTTGAGTCTGTCCATGTGTTGTGCGATTAGGGAGTTTTCATCGTGTTTTCTGACTGCTAGTTGGTGTTCGTGGATGTGTTCTGCTAGTCTTCTGCCAGTCTGTCCTACATAGTGGCTGCTACAGACCTTACACTGTATGTTGTAGATAACTCCTGTTTTTAATTCTTGGGCTACTGGGTCTTTTGGGTTACTTATGATGTTCTGAAGGGTTTTGGTTGGTTTGTGTGCTATGGTGATGCCATGTGGTTGTAACAGTCTATTAGTAGTTTCTTTTTTAAAAAAATAATCTTTATTTCAACTTATATTTAAAACCAATTGAACGTATAACATATTCAACATATCAAATACAACATTCACAAACTTACACTTGTATAACATTTAACACTAAACAGACATTAAAAAGAGAAAAAGAAAGAAAGAACAAAAATTTACATCATAACATTAAAATGTGGTTTCCTGCTATCTTAGCTGTGACTATAAATTTATAAATAAGATATCTAAACTACTTGTCTAAGGTCTCTCTGTCTTATCCCTATTTCTATTTGATTACATATTATAATTATATACCTCTATTTCTCTTTATTTAAACATTTATATATTCATTCATTAAATCCTATATTCATAATAGGATTTTTTTTGTGTTATCACAATATAATCAAGAAAAGGTTGCCATTCTTTTTGGAAATCGTCCATATTTTTGTCTTTTAGCATTTCTGTTAGTTTTGCCATTTGGGCTAGGTCCAGTACCTTTATTATCCACTCTTCTATTGTCGGGGTGCATTCTTCTTTCCATTGCTGGGTGTAGATAATCCTTGCAGGTGTAATCAAATGCAGTAAGAGCTTTCCATGGTGTTTTTCTAGTTCTTCATCCATTAGTCCTAATAGGCAAAGTTCTGGTTTACTAGTTATATCCATTTTCAAAATTTTGGGGATAACTTTATGTATTGATTCCCATAATGTTTTAGCCTTTTTACAGGTCCACCATAGATGGCAAAATGTTCCTGTTTCCTTTCTGCATTTCCAGCAAATGTTTGATGAATTTTTGAACATTCTTGCCAATTTATCTGGAGTTAAGTACCAGCGATACATCATTTTATAGAAGTTTTCTTTCAAATTATAGTTCAGGGTAAATTTTAAACCTTTAGACCACATTTTTTCCCATTGATCATACATAATATTGTACCCAAAATTTCTAGCCCATTTAATCATACACTCTTTAATTTGTTCATCTTCTAATTTTAATTTTAATAACATTTTGTATAGTTTTGTAATCATATGGTCATTGTTCGAACTGGTTTTCCAACCAAGATGCTTCCTTTATAAATTTATGGTTCTTTTTATCGTATTTATATTGTTCCTTTAATTGTAGATAGATAAACCAGTTACAATGATATCCTTCTGTTTCTAATTCTTCTCTTGTCTTCATTACAAATTTATCACCTTCATATTTTAATAAATCTTTATATCTTAACCATCTAGGTCTTTCTTGACTTTCCCTTCTGGCAAAAGCCAATGTGGGATGTTTGGCATTAATCTGGTTTTATATTTATCCCATATTTTTATTATTGCTCTTCTAATACAATGATTATTAAATGCTTTGTTTGCTCTGACTTTGTCATACCATAAAAATGTGTGCCAACCAAATTTTAGTTCATGGCCTTCAAGATGTAACCATTTATAATTTTCTAATGTAATCCAGTCTTTTAGACACGTAAGGCAACATGCCTCATAATATAGTTTTAAGTCCAGTAATCCAAGCCCTCCTCTTTCTTTCGCATCTTGTAATAATTTATATTTTATTCTTGGTTTTTTCCCTTGCCAAATAAATTTTGATAAATCTTTTTGCCACAGTTTGAAAGTATTTTCTGTAATAAGTATTGGTATTGTTTGAAATAAGAAAAGCATTCTCGGTAGTACGTTCATTTTTATTGTGGAGATTCTTCCCATCAAGGATAGGTGTAATTTTTCCCATCTTATCAAGTTTTGTTTTATATCAGTCCATATTTTCATATAGTTATTTTGAAACAAGTCATTATTTTTCTTTGTTACTATTACTCCTAAGTATTTGGTCCTCTTTAAGCTTTTAAAACCTGTTTTACTTTACAATATTTCTTGATTTGAGTCATATTTATGTTTATCATTTATGTTTTTTGTTTATTTATTTTAAAGCCCGCTAATCTTCCGAATTCTTGTAGCCTTTTCATCAAATAATCAATTGAATCTAGAGGGTTTTGTAGTATTATGACTAAGTCATCTGCAAAGGCCCTTAATTTAAAGCTTTCCTGTTTAATCTTTATTCCTTCTATTTTTCTATCCTCTCTGATAGCTTCATTAAGGACTTCTAAAACCAATATAAATAGCAATGGTGATAGTGGGCATCCTTGTCTTGTTCCTTTTTCAATATTGCATTCTTGCGTAATTTCATCATTTACTATAATTTTTGGTTTTTGTATTATGTAAATTGATTTAACTGCTTTTATGAATAAGTCACCAAAATCCATACTTTCCATTACTTTAAACATGAAACTCCAATTTAAATTATCGAATGCTTTTTCCGCATCCAGAAATATCAAAGTTGTTTGTTTTTCATTATGGAATTGAGTGTATTCTATTGCATCTAAAACAATCCTTATATTGTCTTTTATTTGCCTTTTAGGTAAAAATCCACTTTGGTCATAGTTAATAATTTCTTGAAGTACTTTTTTCAGTCTTTCAGTTAAAATTAGTGTAAATATTTTGTAATCATTATTTAATTAAGATATGGGTCTATAGTTTTTACATAGTGTCAGATCTTGCCCTTCCTTAGGAATTAATATAATATTTGCTTCTGTCCATGACTTAGGGAGTGTTCTGCTTATCATAATTGAATTTATTAATTCTTTGAACGGAGAAATTATTTGTTCTATAAAACATTTATAGTAGCCTGCTTTCTGTCTGGTCCTGGTTCTTTCCCTGATTTAAGTTTTTTTATTGCTTCTATTATTTCTTGAGTTGTAAAAGGACTACTAACTATTGACTTTTGAGATTGTGTCAGTTTGGGTAACCTATGTTCTATCAAATATTCATCAATTTTTTCTAATGATATTTCCTGTTTTTCATATACAGTAAATTTGAAAAAAAGTTTAAAAATGCTTTTTTAATTTTCTTATTATCAACTAAGTCTACGTTATTTTCCCGAATTTAAGTAATCATTTTTTTTCCTTATCTTTTCTTAATTTGTAAGCCAACCATCTTCCTGTTTTATCTGCAAACTCAAAGTTTCTTTGCTTGGCATACCTTAGTTTTATATCTATTTCTTTTAGTGTGAGCATTTTTACTTGTAGTAATTTAATTTGGTAAATTATTTTATCATCTGAAGGTTTTTCTTTTAATTATTTTTCCTTTATTTTAATTTAATCCAATACTGTCTGTAGTTTCTGTTGGGCTGTTTTTTTAATTTTTCTATTTACGTACATGAAATATCTTCTCATATAAGCTTTACTCATGTCCCACACCATTCCAACATCTACTTCATTATTTATGTTAGTTTCGAAAAATTCTTTTAACTTTTGTTTACAGTCCTCTACTAATTCTTCTTTTTTTTATCTTCGTTTATTCTCCATCTATAACTTTTATGGCTTAATTTTAATATAATGTTGACTGGATTATGGTCTGAGAAAGATTTTGGAAAAATATTTACTTTAGAAATTTTATTAGCCAAATTCAAAGATAACCAGATCATGTTTATCCTAGAGAATGATTTGTATCTATCTCAGTAGAAAGTAAAATCTTTTGCTCCACCATTCTTACGTCTCCATGAATCAACTAGAGTCAAATTTTCCATTAAATCAAAGAAGGATTGGGGTAACTTCCCTTTATTTCTTTTTATTAGTTGTTCAGATTTTCTGTCAATCATTGGTGCAGTAACCCCATTCCAATCTCCCATCATGCACCAATTTATTAATAATAAATAATAAATAAATAAAATACGTTAATATATTCAGGGCATGCAATAGAGAAAGGTCTCTTTATCCAGGTCTGGGCTATCAGCTTGGCTGCTGTTGTAAACAGAATGCTGTCCTAGGATGGACCCTCAGCCAGCTTCCTCATGACACATTTGAGATACATAAAGTTGGGGAATGGGGCGCGATGGCTCAGTGGTTAAGACACCAGGCTTGTCAATCGGAAGGTTGGCGGTTTGAGACCCAAGCGCCGTGTGATGGAGTGAGCTCCTGCACTCGCCCCAGCTCTTGCCAACCTAGAATTAGAAAGCATGCAAATGCAAGTAGATAAATAGGTACCACTTTGGTGGGATGGTAACAGCATTCCACGTACATCATGATGGCCACATGACCGCGGAAGCATCTTTGGACAGCGCTGGCTATTCGGCTAAGAAACGGAGATGAGCACCGTCCCCTAGAGTCAGACATGACTGTGCAGGGGAAAACCTTTTCATTTACTAATGTTGGGGAAGAGTATTAGTGGAGATAATAATGGGATGCTACCCAGATTCAGTTGTCACTCTGCACTTCCAGGAGTGAAGGCAAGAATGAGACTTCTGCAACTGCTAATTAGAAAATTACACCACAGTGAATGGCTTGGATTCTACTGGCAGCTACACCTCTTCCCCCCAGTGTTCTAAAGTATTTTTTTGAATTGTTTGCTGTCAGCAAAACAAGCCAGCTACCTGTGATTCAACAGACAACAAAGCCCAGCAGCGAGATTTCAGTCAGATGATGTCACCCAGGTAAAATTGTACTGACAAGCTTTTAATTAAAGTTTTCCCACACATCTTTTGCGGCTGGTCCCCAAGAGCAATTATTCATTATGTGCCGATTGTCAGCCAATTGTGAGTTGGGAGGGAAATGTTTTATTTCCAAAGCCCTCGCTGACAGCTACAGAACACTTTGTTATACAATCTGTTTACTTTTTCCTCCTTCTTTCCTACAAGGTTTTTTTTAAAAAAAAACCATGCTAAGGGGAAAATAAGCAGGTAGTTGTGTTTTTAGTAAGTGGGAATCATATTAAAATGCATCTGGAAGTAGAAGTTGGGAAGGAAGGGTGTGTGCAAACCAAGGTCTTGTGGGGAATGCTGTCCGCTCTCTCTTGTGAACAGCAATGCATGTAAGGACACCTCTTAAGCCTCCAAGCTTGTCACGGGCTCATTTCTTTGGGAAAAGGCAGGTCTTAACAGAGGCATTTTAGAAGACTGAAAAAATTGAAGACGCTTTGAAGGGGGGGGGGTTAATGTATTTATCTGAAACTGTTCTTTCCATTTTAAAAATAACAACCACAACACTGTTTCAAAGATAGCCAAGATAAACACAAGTAGGTAAAACCCAGTCCAGTGTATGCAGTCTACTATGGGATCAGACTGACTGACTGACTGACTGACTGACTGACTGACTTACTTACTTATTTATTTATTTAATTTATATAACCACCCATCTCCCCCAACGGGGAACTCTGGGTGGTTATCAATACATAAAATTAGATAAAAGCATAAAATATAAAATATATAAAGCAACAATTTATACAATTAATATAATATAAAATAAAAATCCAAGTGGGAGATAGTATTAATAAAAGAAGGGCATTATAAAATTACGGGATTAACCACCCCCATGAGGAACTATAATTTCCTCCCTCCCATGCCAGGTGGCAGAACCAGGTCTTCAGTTCTTTTCTAAAGGTCGGGAGGGAGGGGATCTGTCTCAACTCTGGGGGCAAGATGTTCCATAGTGTGGGTGCTGCTACAGAGAAGGCCCACCTCCTAGCCCCCATCAGATGACATTCTTTAATTGATGGGGCTCGTAGCAGGCCCTCTCTGAACGATCGGGTGGGGCGGGTCGATAATATGGGGATAAGACGGTCCCTCAGGTATTCTGGTCCCATGCCATGTAGGGCTTTAAAGGTGATAACCAACACCTTGAATTGTACCCGGAAGCAGACCGGCACCCAATGCAGCTCGCGGAGCAAAGGTGTTATATGTGCGAATCTTGGCGCACCTAAAATCGCCCGCGCGGCTGCATTCTGCACTAGCTGTAGCTTCCGGATAGTCTTCAAGGGTAGCCCCATGTAGAGCGCATTGCAATAATCTACATGGGAGATGACAAGAGCGTGAGTGACTGTTTGGAGGGCATCGCGATCCAGGAATGGGCGCAACTGGCGCACAAGCCGAAGCTGTGCAAAAGCCCTTCTAGCCACGACTGCCACCTGCTCTTCGAGCAGGAGTCGTGAGTCTAGAAGGACCCCCAAGTTGTGCACCGGTTCCGAATGGGGCAGTGCTACCCCATCAAGAACCAAAGATAATAATTTCCTAGAAGACGCTAAGCCATCAATCCACAGCCACTCAGTCTTGCCAGGGTTCAACTGAAGCCTGTTGTTCCCCATCCAGGCCCTCACAGCCCCCAGGCACTGGGACAGGGTGGTCACTGCATCACTTACTTCACCTGGGATGGAGATATACAGTTGAGTATCATCTGCATACTGATGATACCTCACCCCATGGTGTCGGATGACCTCGCCCAGCGGTTTCATGTAGATGTTGAATAGGAGAGGAGAGAGAACTGAACCCTGCGGCACCCCACACAGGAGTGGTCGCGGGCTGGATCTCTCCTCCCCTACCAGCACCGACTGGGAATGGCCCTGGAGGAAGGAGGTGAACCAGCGCAAAACTACGCCACCCACCCCCAACTCCCTAAGCCGCCCCAAAAGGATACCATGGTCGATGGTATCAAAAGCCGCTGAGAGATCCAAGAGAGCCAGGATGGATGCACTACCTCCATCCCACTCCCACCAGAGGTCATCCGTAAGCGCGAACAATGCAGTCTCCGTCCCAAATCCCAGCCTGAAACCTGACTGGAAAGGGTCTAGATAATCCGCTTCATCCAGGGTCCTCTGAAGCTGCAACGCCACCACCTTCTCAACCACCTTTCCCAAAAAGGGAAGTTGGGAGACTGGACGAAAATTGTCCAGAATGGTAGGGTCCAGGGATGGCTTCTTGAGGAGGGGGTGCACCAACGCCTCCTTGAAGGCCGCTGGAAACACCCCCTCCAACAAGGATGTATTAATCATTGCCTGGACCCATCCACATGTCACTTCCCTGGCTGATTTTACTAGCCAGGAAGGACAGGGATCTAACTGACATGTGGTGGAATTAACAGTTCGGAGGATCTTGTCCACTTCCTTAGGTCCAACAGGATCAAATTGTTCCCAGTTAATAGGGCAAGACCATTCTCCCGGCATCTCCCCAGACTGCATTTCATGCATGGAGTCCAACTTAGACCGAATCCGAGCGATTTTATCCTGCAGATGCTCAGAAAATTCTTCCGCACGGCCCTGTAGGTGGGTGGTCAACTCCACCCTACCTAAGAGAGATCGAGTAATCTTAAAGAGGGCCGTCGGATGGCATTCTGCGGATGCAATAAGAGCGGAGAAATATTCACGTTTCGCCGCTCTTACCGCCACAAGGTAGGCCTTAATAGCGGCTCTAGATTGTGTTCGGTCCGATTCCGCCTTCGTCTTTCTCCAGCGACGCTCTAGACGTCTCTTCACCCTCTTCAAGACCCTCAACTCCTCCATATACCACGGGGAGTGACGGGTCGAATGGGGTTGGAGAGGTCGCATCGGCGCAGTCCTGTCCAAGGCTCCGGCCGCCTCCCTATTCCAGGAAGCGGACAGTGCCTCCGCTGGAACGTGCAGCAGATCATCGGGTATTACCCCCAGCTCCCTCTGAAACCTCATTGGGTCCATAAGTCGCCGGGGGCGGACCAATCGAATAGGTCCTGCCTCCCTGCGGAGTGGGGTGGCGTAAGAGAATCTTAGGGATATCAGGACGTGATCTGACCATGACAACGGGGATAGTTCTAACTTTCCCCTCAGGTCACTTTGCCATTGCTCAGACAAGAAAAACAAATCCGGAGTGAGTCCACTGTCTCGAGTTGGGTCCCGAATAATCTGGGCCAGGCCCATGGCTGCCATGGTAGTCATGAACTCCCGAGCCACTTCCGAGGCACGTCCCAGGGACGGCAGATTAAAATCCCCCAGAACCATCAGCCTGGGGAACTCCACTGCCAACCCCGAGACAGCCTCCAGCAGCTCAGGCAGGGAGGTTGCTACGCAGCAGGGAGGCTGGTACAATAGCAACACTCCCAACTGTTCCCGGGCACCCAACCTGAAAAACAGGGTCTCACATCCGGCCACTTGTGGAGCAAGGCCCCTGAAAGCCACCAAAGACTCTCTGATGATAACTGCCACCCCTCCTCCCCTACCCCGGTATCTCGGCTGGTGCCACACCTGGAACCCAGCCGGGCACATTTCCGAGAGGGCTACCCCTCCCTCTGGGACCAGCCAGGTCTCAGTAATACACGCCAGGTCAGCCCCTCTCTCCATGATTAATTCACTTATGAGAGGGGCTTTGTTATTTACTGACCTGGCGTTAAGCAGCAGCAGTCGAAAACCGGGGCCCTCAATGATCTGCTGTCCAGAACCTGGGGCTGAACTCAGAGGACCGGAACGCACCACCGGTACTAAACACCGGGGGCGCCTTCCCTGAAAATGGCTTGTCCTCCGGTTCCCGTCATAATATCCCCTGCCCGTCACCACCTCGATCAACTTAGCCTCCCCATAGCCCCCAGAGTTTCCTAGCCCAGTCGCCTCCACTCCCGAGCCCCTGGAAAACCTGGATTTGGGCAAGGGTCCCTTTCCACATCCATCCATCCTCTCATAGCCAATCTCTCCTGGGCTATAGTAAGGCTCCCAGCGCACCAGCTCACGCTCTCGGCGCTGGTAAGCCTCACCACCCCGTACACTCTATACACATTCACTGTGCCCCTCTGTGGCTTCTCTCACTGGTCACAGAAGGGGCCACACAACCACTCCTGCCTACCCTGTCTCTCACTCAGGACTTCCCACTGAAATCTATGAAGCTGAAGATGCTTCATATTTACAGACAAGGAAAACTCACAGAACAATCAACAAGTGGGCAATAGCCATCACAGCACAGGTCAAATCCCTAACAGCACTGGGTTTCAAGGTAGTAGACACAGGGGATAGGTATGTCCAAACCTGCCAAAGCCTTGAGATAATGGGGCGGACTGGAGAGGTGCATGGGTTAAAATAGTTAGAAGCTCCACAAGTAGAATTTCCTTTCCCACAGTCATTTCCTACAAGCAATCAGATTCAGAGAAATGTAATGATGTGCATGGAAGCTCTATTCAGTAGCTCTGCATTTGAGTTGACCTGAAGACAGATGAAAGTTCTGTCTCTGTCCCTGTTCATAGGCCAGCTGAGGAGCTATGTATACTGTTTCTTCTTTCAAGCAGATGATGTAATATATGAGTTAGGGCATTCAGGTGAATGCCAAAACACATGGAGGCCTCTCCCCATTCAAGTGGTATCTTGTGGAGGATAAAATGTACCATCAGCACAGCTGAATATCTTGCCTTTGGAAATCCCAGCTCAGTTTGAAACAATGTCATATGCCATGCAAATGAGTCAGGTCTATGGCTTTCTCCCTGCCATGCTAATTTTCTACAGGTAGGGAGTGAATCTCCTGATCATGTTGATTGACTGAGTGGCACACTACCAAATTGTTGTATGAATAGTCAGATATCAATTTCACCATCTGAAATACAGCAGTGCCTTTTCTATTGATCCTCTCAGAAATCCATTTTCTAAGCAAAATAATCCCTATCCATTTGTCTCTTTGTACCTAAAAGATTTCTTACAACTGCTGACCTTGCTGACTGAAGGTTTTGGGAGTTGTAGTCCCAACACATCTAGAGAAACTTTAGTTGGGAAAAGCTGGTATAAAACATTGGTGAAACAACTTTGCATGATCATGTCAGATTTCAGGTGAGTGGTAGAAGAGAGAATATCGTTGGGTTTTTGTTTTTTTTTCTCTAGTTTTGTTTTTATTAGTTGTAAATACATACATCAAGCAAAATATCTGGCATTTATACAATCTTTCATACTGTTGGAAGCATTTTCCATGAATTCTCCCAGTAAGGCTTACTAGGGGATATGGCAATATCTTGCCCATACTATGGATAGGATGGAACCAAGAAAGAGTAGTTTGCATAAGTAGTTTGCAGTGAACGCATTGCAAAAAACAAACAAAAAAACCCAAAAAAACAGGGATCTTACTTTACCTGCCACCAACTTCTGAGACTTTAGCACATGAAAGATTTTGTTTTTCAAATGGGAGAGACTTTCTAAAAACAAATATGACCCAGCCACTCAGAGTTTTTGGGAATGGGGAGCAATAAACAAAATTAAATAAAGAATAGAATAGAGTAGAGTAGAGTAGAGTAGAGTAGAGTAGAGTAGAGTAGAGTAGAGTAGAGTAGAATAGAATAGAATAGAATAGAATAGAATAGAATAGAATAGAATAGAATAGAATAGAATAGAATTCCTTTGGAGCTCCATCCTATCATTCTGTGTAAATGGCTCTTCCTAACAACAGTTGGCAACAAATGAAAGTGTTAGCTTTGGCTGTCTTCTGAAAGATGGTCTTAAAATCCAAGAGCTTTATTATGCCCTAGTTCATTTTACTTCTCATAATTAAAGTCAAACCAATATATGTTCCATATAACTACTATGAACTATTATATGCCTTTTAAGTCTTTAAAACTCTCTCTGGTATCTGCTTCTAGAATATAGATAATTATGTATTAAAGTAGAAATTGTAATGGTCAGTGAAATGCTTTATTATTGCAAAATCAAATGTAAGTACTTTGTTTCATTGGAGAACTGCCATAATCTTGTGACAGTTATGCTGTAAGTTATGGGCTGGGAGACAGATCAGTGCATTAGATTAATTCCTTGCCTTTTAAATCTATTAATCTACCACCTTTGGGACAAGTTTTTAAATCCACTCCAGACTGAAGTGACTGAAAATCATTCCCGCCTGACAGTTTTAAAAGATCAAAAATGAAATGCGTTAAGAAGGTCTCCTCTTGGTTGATACTGAACAGAAAGAATCATATCAAAATACAGCCACTGCAGAAGCTATTTTCATATTTTCATCTCTGAAAAATAGAGAACCACGTTCTCAGAGTATATTTTTCTCCCAGGCTGAAGTCTATCATTAATACCAAGATTGAAGTACACTTAATCTTGAAGTACAGACCAAGGCTATTCAAAAGTTATTGATAGATTAAAATATTGGCAGAAAAAATGCTTTTTCAGAAGTTTACTTAATTAAGCCCAAAGTTTTCCTTTCCAAGTTTCCATATCAAAATGAACAGGATTGGTATGAGAACATGGGTTGGTGCCTGCTAGGGCATAAAAGGCCAGAAATCTTGTACTGTTATTTTACAAGTTAAAATAGGGCCATACACATGTTTTAAAAGGCACAGCTTTGATTGTGGGATTGTGGTTACCATCCTGACATTTTTTTAGCTACCACCACCACCACCATGGATGCCCCTGGAGCTGTGTGAATTCTGTTGCATGCAGATAGTCTGGAAGAATAAGTCCTTCCATTTATAGAAGGTACAGAAATCCAGCAGAGGCTTTCTGTTAATAAAAGGAACTAGTTCCTGATTTCCCTTCTTTCCCTCCAGCTCAAAAAAGCCCTTTTCCTGAAGGAAGGACACAAGAAAAAAGAGGAATCACAACAATCTCCAGCTTTTTCCACTTGTGCTAACGAGACATGATCTGCTTGTCATTTTGTTCTTATTTACTCATTCAGTCACTTCTGACTCTTCGTGAATTTATGAACCATCCCACGCCAGAGCTTCCGGTCGGCCACCACCACCCCCAGCTGCCCCACGGTCGAGTCCGTCACCTCCAGAATATCATCCATCCATCTTGCCCTTGGTCGGCCCCTCTTCCTTTTGCCTTCCACTTTCCCTAGCATCAGCATCTTCTCTAGGGTATCCTGTCTTCTCATTATGTGGCCAAAGTACTTCAGTTTTGCCTTTAATATCATTCCCTCAAGTGAGCAGTCTGGCTTGATTTCCTGGAGTATGGACTGGTTTGATCTTCTTGCAGTCCAAGGCACTCTCAGAATTTTCCTCCAACACCACAGTTCAAAAGCATCTATCTTCCTTCGCTCAGCCTTCCTTATGGTCCAGCTCTCGCAGCCATAGGTTACTACAGGGAATACCATTGCTTTAACTATGTGGACCTTTGTTGTCAGTGTGATGTCTCTGCTTTTAACTATTTTATCGAGATTTGTCATTGCTCTCCTCCCAAGAAGTAGACATCTTCTGTTTTCCTGGCTGCAGTCAGTGTCTGCAGTAATCTTTGTGCCTAGAAATACAAAGTCTGTCACTGCCTCCACGTTTTCTCCCTCAATTTGCCAGTTATCAATCAAGCTGGTTGCCATAACCTTGGTTTTTTTGAGGTTTAACTGCAACCCAGCTTTTGCACTTTCTCCTTTCACCTTCATCATAAGGCTCCTCAGCTCCTCCTTTCATTTTTTGGATTGTATCCAAGCACTGCTTTAGCCACTTTATTATTAATTATGAAGGCTACTCCATTTCTTCTGTGGTCCTCTTGTCCACAGTAGTAGATCTGGTGGTCATCTGATATGAAGTGGCCCATTCCAGTCCATTTCAGTTCACTGACACCCAAAATGTCTATATTTAATCTTGACATCTCACCAATAACCACATCCAATTTGCCCTGGCTCATAGATCTTACATTCCAAGTTCCTATTGTGTGTTGATCTTTAGAATATCGGATTCGTCTTTCACCACCAGCACTGTCAGCCGCTAGCCATCCTTTCGGCTTTGAGCTAGCTGCGTCATCACATCTGGGGCTAGTTGAACTTATCCTCTGTTCCTCCCCAGTAGCATTTTGACCATCTTCCAACCTGGGAGTCCCATCTTCCGATGGTATACCAACATATACCATCGGAATATGGTTGTACTGATCCATTTAGTTTTCTCGGCAAGAATACTGGAGTGGGCTGCTGTTACCTTCCCCAGGGATCGTATTTAGTCTGACCTCTCTGCCATGACCTTCCCATCTTGAGTGTCCCTTCACGGTTTAGCTCATGGCGTCATTGAGGTGCTCAAGCTCCAGCACCATGACAAGGTAATGATCTCCTTTGCTGGAGCTGCTTGTGATACATTTTTTAAATCCAATCGATATAAATCCAGTGTCAAGAAAATCTGAACTCTGCAGCCCTTATATATTGCATAATTTTTCCAGTTATTCTATTTGGTGTAATTTATTCTAAATTCTTACTATTTTGCTTGACTTTGTTTGCTGATGAAAGGGGCAAAGCTACAGCCTGGTGCTCAACCACTACAGCTGTTATTTTGGTAGTCCTTTGGTGTCTGGGATATTTGTTTCTGGCACATTTTTCTAGCCATAATGATGGGTATACAATTTTATGCAGCCAAAGACTGCATTTTTTAAAAAAACATTGGCCTCCATGAGCCATTGTGGGTCAGTACTTAAGATGTTGGATGAGGAACAAGGAAAGCCAAGTTCAGATCTCAGCCACAGGAGTTCACTCAGTGACTCTGGGCCCCTCACTCTTTCAGCCAACCTACCTCATAGAGTTACTGCTGTTGGTAGAAATTGATGGAGGAATGTTATGTACACTGCTATGAGCTACTGGAGGGAAGGTAAGATATAGTTCTAATGAATGAATGACTGGATGTGAGGGGCAAATTGGGGAAATAAAGTTGCTAAATTGGTGCCTTACTGTTTGCAGAAGCTTAAGATTCTTATTTTATATTTTAACACCATCCCAAAACAAAAAAAAATATCAATAATCCTGATTTTTGTGCTTTTCAAGAGCTTTTTTGTTTTTGTTTTTTTAAGGCCAAATTGGTGTTTTCAGTTCTGCAAGCTTAAAGTACCCATTTCATTCTTTAAAACCCTCCAATTTTCTTTTAAAAAAAGGTGAACCACCACTTCCAAGAGTGCTTGGTGCTAGTCACTAGAGGTTGGTTTTTTTTGGGGTGTCTTCGAGTCAGTGTTGACACCTGGTGACTGCTTGGACAAGTCCCTGAAGTACCAATCGAAGAGAAGTCCCTGAAGTTTTCTTGGCAGGATTTCAGAAGTGGTTTGCCATTGCCTCATTCCTAGGGCTGAGAGAGGTGACTGGCCCAGGGTCATCCAGCTGGTTTTGTGCCTAAGGCAGGAATAGAAGTGACGGTCTCCTGGTTTCTAGCCTGCCTTAACCACTACACCAAACTGGCTCTCTAAATATGGTTGATTCTGAAGCCTTAAGAACACTATAAGAGAAAAGGAAAGCCAGCACTCAAAGGTTAGTAATAAAGGTTAAATAAAGCTATAAAGCATAACTCCATCTGCGTCAGTTCTGAACTGGTAGCTATTTAATTAATTAATTAATTAAAATTAAAAATCTGAAAATAATGCAGATCAGAAATCTGTCGCTAAAAGCAGATAGTTAAAGAGAGTAAATCTTCTCTGATCTGTTTATCTCATTTATTGTGTATTAACTGCACAATGGTTAATGTACAAATACGTATCACTAAGTCCCATCATCCTTTCTATTCTTTCAGGCCAGGCAGTATTCAAATGGCCTCATGCCTCCTCCTCCTCCTCCTCCTCCTTTCCAAAGTAAGCCTTTTTCCTGTGTCTGCAATGTAGGCTCCTTTTTGTGTTTCCTCCAGCTTCTATCAGTCAAATTTCCCCCTTAGAAAACGAGAGTACATTCAGATACAAACAAAAGCAGCATTAATTAGTGTTTCTGAATGTCATATTTTAATTAAATCTTTCTTACTTCAGGGAACAATAGCAGTCTTCCTTTAATAGGATCTTCCAGATGTCGTTGCTGAGGCTAAGCATAAAAGGAAGACATCTGGACATTAAAGTGTAAACATATTGTGACAATTTGAAAGAAGACAAATTCTAGTTTCATGTTATCACTGTAATTTCAAGATAGCATTTTTTAAAAAATAAACCAGGAATTGTCACCTAATGACGAGTAAGATTTGATAATGTCCATGATTCCAGTTTCATTTCTTTCTTCCATTTTAAACTACCATAAAGATATAGCCACCATTTCTATTGATCTCCAGAATGCTCAAAATCCTTAATCTACATTATAGCAGATTTCACCTGGAGATGTACCTTCTTATGTGCTTCAGGTGTATTGAGATTACAAATTCCAGAATGTCCAGTTAGTATGGCTGCATCTCTCCCTGATTTTCTCTACCATCTAGGCCAGTATTTCTCAACCTTGGCAATTTTAAGATGAGTGGACTTCAACTCCCAGAATTCCCCAGTCCATATATCTTAAAATTGCCAAGGTTGAGAAACACTGATCTAGGCTTTGAGGTAAAAGTCTGAAGAGGAGACCCTGCTATACAACTCCTCCCCATCTTGATAGGACCATGGTGATCTAAAGTTCCAAGCATAGGCTCATGTCCCCCAGACCTCAATGATGTCGAACAGGATCAGTGAGGATGGAGCCAGCTAATATACCCCCATTCTTCCACTCACATGACAGTCTGATGAGAAATCACTCAAGATATTATACTGAAAAAAAATCTTTCTTGATCCCACTAATTTTTAGTACATTTTTATTTTATAACTAGACAACCCGTGACCTGTTGGATCATCATTTCAGAGATATTTCCTTACCAGATTCCTCAATGCCGTCAACAATGGCAGAGCTTCTAATGTACTGGAAAAGTACCTAAAAATTCAGGGAGACATTCAGAGATGTATCTGCCTTGAAAGTAGCCCATGTTGAACTGTATAGCACAGTCAAACATCAGGAGTTGACCACAGGAAATGTTTTATGACATTTTGTATTATGTCATAAAATGTTTTATGATAATTTTTATGTCATAAAATGTTTTATAACATTTGCCAAATTTCTATTCCATGGGAGTCAAGGGTCCTGGATTTTGGACGCATTCTGTAAGTTAGCCCATTTGAGGTGCCTTGGTTCAAAAATTGTTGCCCTACGACTCACCATTTCGCCCAGTTATAGGTTACAGACATGAGCGTTTTAGTACTATATAGAAGATGGATAACACAGAATCAAAGCATTATATAGGACTGGGGGAAAATGTATTGGGCAGCAGTATACACAAGAAGGATCTGAGTTCTTTGGTAGGTCACAAGCTGAACATGAGTCAACAGTGAGATGTACCCACAAACAAAGCAATGCAATCCTAGGCTGTATCAACAGATGTATAGTGTCAAGTTCAAAAGAAATTATCTTTCTTCTCTATTCTGCATTGGTCAGTCTGCACCTAGTTCTGGGCATCATATTTTAGGAATGACATCAGCAGACTCAAGCATGTCCAGAGGAGATTAGCCAAGATGATAAGAGGCCTCAAAGGAAAAAAATTACAGGGGAGGGTTGGAGGTGTTGGGCATGTCCATAAGACTTCAGGGAGACATATAGCTATTTCAAGTATCTGAAGGGTTCTCATGCAGAAAATAGGGCAGAATTGTCCGGGGTTGTTCTGGAAGACTAGAAAATAAACAATGGAATTACAGAGAATTACAGAGAAGTAGATTTTCATTGGATATGGAGGTAATGTTCATAACAGTAGGAGCTGTTCAACAATGGAACAAGCTGCCAAGGGAAGTATTTAAACAGAGGTCAAATGGCCATCTAGGTAAAATTCTGTAGTACAACATATCCTTATTAGGAATATAGATTATTGCCTTATTCTAAGGCGTGTCCTTGGTCTGTCTTGCTCAGAATTGGCTACACTGGCTGATAGCAGAGGCCCAGGTCTTCAAACGGGAGGAGAGATATCAGGGAATATACCTGGAATGAGCTGTAGCCTTTCCCAGATAAATGCCAATCACAAGATGCCACCCCACAACTGCAGGTAAACTCCAATGGGAGTTATTGCCATCATTATAACTCTCACTCAAGTAAGATAAATAACAGCAGAGGGATGTGGGAAGGATTGTCTGTTTGTTTGGCTGAACAGGTGGGTTGAATCCTTGCTGTATAAAAAGCATTTGATGGATTTGGCACGTATTATTTATTTTAATTATGATAATGTTTTATAACATGTTAGTAAATGTTCTGCAGTGTAAGTAATTATTATTAACATGAGACATCACAGCAGGCCTCTGCTATTAAATTTTCATCTATTTTCTGTGGCTGAAATTACAGGGTGTCCCTATTAGCAGTATGCAAATGAACGCCATTCTTTAGGCAGAATTCAGCAAGGAATACATACGTTGCTGTTCCCCAACACCCAGTCTTTGTTTCTCTCCTGTAAATAGAGGAAGGAACTTCCATAGCCAGTCACTATGCCAGCTGATAGCGATATTTTGAGTTTTGCAAAATCCCCACTTGAAATCATGCAACCAACTTTGAATTTGGCTTGTTGCAGCTCTAATAGATATGGAAAGATTAGCTCCCTTGATTTCTGGAATGTGGTTGTGGGTATTGTCTTTTTTGTATTTTTTATAAAATTTGTGATCAGAGTTATGGAAAAACCAAGAGATAAGTTTGTAGTAAAAATGTTGCTTTATTTAAAAACAAAAACATAGGAACAAACCTTGAATCTTCTTCTTTAGCCAAAGCATGGCATGGCTGATTAACATAGCCATTTAGATAGCAGAGAGCAGAATGCAGAGAGCGAACAAAAAGGACAAAAGGCATTTACATTTTTAAACCTTTACCTGACCAGCCTCTGAGTGGACAGAATTCAGCATGTGACCAAAAACACCTAGGCAACAGATTCCCAATATGGGCAAAGCTCTAACAGCTAATTCTGATTGGTCAAAACTCTCAGACTGGCCGGCACCTGAAAGCAATAACATTCCTGAGTGGGGGGTGAACATGTGCTCTCTGAGCCCAAACAGGAAAAAAGTTTTTGAGGCCTGGCTTTTTAAAAACTCAGCCACATATTCTACAGACATAAAAAATATATACAACACTCCCCTTTTTTTATGACTAGAAAGAATATGGAAACAAACCCAGCTTGGTAATCAACTCAGTGTGCCTACTGGCAACTAGAGGCTTGGTTAAGATATCAGCCAACATTAATTTAGTATCACAGTATTTCAAAACAACCTTTTTCTTGGCTAGAAAATCTTTAACAAGATGAAAACGCACATCAATGTGCTTTGTGCGGTTTCTGGAACTTTCAGATAAAGCCAAATGGATACAGGCTTGGTTGTCTTCATGAATTGTTACAGGCTGGCTTAAAATGACTCCAATGTCTTCCAACAATTGTGTAAACCAAATTACTTCATTGCACAGTTGTGCTAAAGCATAAAATTCGGCTTCAGCTGTGCTGATGGCTACTACAGTCTGCTTTCTGGAAAACCAAGCAATAGTGGACTTTGCAAATTGAATTACACTTCCAGAAGTAGACTTCCTATCACTGAGATCTCCAGCCCAATCTGAATCACACCAGCATTCTAACTTTTCTTCTGTGTCTGTAGCAGACAACCTTAAGCAAAAATCTTTGGTGCCTTGCAAATAACGAAACAGCCTTTTTAACCCAGACTTTGCAGCAGATGTGGGATTTTCCACAAACCTGCTCAAAATGGACACACAGTTAGAAATGTCCGGACGGCTGTTATTTGCAATGTAAAGAAGACTGCCAATGGCTGATCTGAAACTATCTCCTTCAGATGACTCACCATCCCCCTTCTCCCCCTCCTCTTTTAGAAACTCGGGAAGCATGGGGGAGGAGACAGACTTGCAGTCTTGCATTTTAAAATCCTCCAGCAGCTTCTTAATTTTGCTACTCTGGCTTATGAGAAAACTGCCATCTTTTTCCCTCTGAATTTCTAATCCTAAGTAATTGTTAACTGCTCCAAGACATTTCAATGTGAAATTGTTTTTCATACAAACCTCAAAGGAATACTTCTGTTCATCAGATGAAGTGAGCAGCAACAAATCATCCACATACAAGCACAAGTACATTACACCTTGCTTATCATTTTTTACATAAACACAAGGATCAGCAATTCCCTTCTGAAACCCAAATTTTTGCAAAATATTATCCATTTTAATATTCCAACAACGCGCGGCTTGTTTCAAACCATAGATGGATTTCTGCAATTCACACACAAGATGATTTTCTTTTTCATAACCAGGAGGTTGTTGCATAAACAATTTTTCCTCCAAGTCACCATACAGAAAAGCAGTTTGAATATCATAGTGATAAACAGACAGTTTCTTCATGGCAGCAACCTTTAAAAGCAACCTGATAGATTCAGCTTTTGTCACTGGAGCAAAAGTTTTGTCATAATCCACATTTTTTCTTTGAACAAAACCTTTTGCTACCAACCTTGCTTTGTACTTCTGAATTTTACCATCAGAATCTTTTTTCAGTTTGAACACCCACCTACAACCTAAAACCTTCTGATTAGGAGGCAAACTTACTAGTTTCCAAGTTTTATTTTCCTTTAAGGAATCAAACTCTTGCTGCATGGCTTCATGCCAACACTTAGCTATTTCAGCTGGCATTTCTTTAATTTCTTCCAGAGACTCAGGCTCTGTGTGAATGTGAAAAGCCTTCACAACATCTGCTTGATAACGATCAGGAGGAACTCCCTTATTAATCCTTTCAGACCTGCGAGGTAGGACAGGACTTACACTCTGTTTCCCACCATTGTCCTCAGAAACCTCTGACTTTCCAGACAAGTCAGCTTCCTGATCATTGACTTCACTGGGTGATTCCTGCAAATCACCATCAGCAAGACTTTGCTGCTCCCCCATGGATAAATCAACTGAAGAACTAGAGTTTATTTTATCCCAATTCTGCTCAGCAAAAGAAGCACTCTTACTAATTATCAGTTGATTATCCAGTATGAACCTGTAGCTTCTCTGACTCTGTTCATACCCTACAAAGATTGCTTTCTTTGTTCTGGAAGCCCCCTTGCGCCTCAGCTGTTTGGGAATGTGGACCCAAGCTGTGCTTCCAAACACCCTGAGGTGGCTTACTTTAGGCTTCACACCATAGAACAAATGAAAAGGGACATCCTGAATTGCACTGCTAAACAGCCTGTTCTGCACATAACACGCTGTAGTAACAGCTTCTCCCCAATACCTAAAAGGCAAACTAGCATCCTTCAGCAAACACATCATTGCTTCCTGCAATGTTCTGCCTTTTCTCTCTGCAACAGAATTCTGTTCTGGAGTGTAAGGGTTAGCTAAAATGTGTTCTATCCCTTTTTCTAACAAAAAGCGTTTAAACTTTGAGGATAGATACTCTCCACCTCGATCTGATTGCAAAGCAGACACTGGCCTTGGGAATTTTCCATTCGCCCAAGCCACAAAAGCCTTAAATTTACCAAAGACCTCATCTTTGTGTTTCAGCAAGTAAATGAATGTGTACCTGGAAAAATCATCTATGAAGGTCAAAATGTACCTTGTTCCCCCAAGACTAGGAGAAAATGGGCCTATTACATCAGAATGAATGATCTCTAGAGGCCTAGAGGTGGACCTATCAGAAAACTTCTTCACAGGAGCCCTAGTAGTCTTATTCTCCTTGCAAACTGCACAATCCAGATATTTATCACAAGGCTTCAATTTTAAATCAGCAGAATAACTAGGCATTTGAGAAATGTACTTAAAATTAGCATGAGCAAATCTTCTATGTAATAAATGGATGCACTGATCGTGTATGGGCTTATTTTCAAAAACAGCCTTAGCTTTAGCAATTTGTTGCTTTTCAGCATTCTGCACAATGTACAGAGAATCTTTCTGCAAACACTTTGCAACCATTTTACCAGCCTTCCTAATTTCACAACCCTCTTTCTTAAAAGTTATAACATAACCTGAGGCTACTAGCTGCCCCATAGACAAGAGATTGCTTTGAAAATTAGGCACGAACAAAACATTTTTAACAGTTTCCCCCAAACATGGAAGATTGATCTCACCTTCACCCACGATCTTGGATACAGATCCATCTGCTAAGGAAACTTTTTGTTTGTTAGTTTTAGACAAAGACAGAAAGGAATCTTTATTGTGACATATATGAGAATTGGCCCCACTGTCAAGAACCCACAAATCTTTATTATCAGAGTTCTCAACAACTGTTGCATGAAGAATCTTCTTTCCAGAAGTCTCTTCTTTCTTGCGAGAAGTCTTCTTGCTTTTAAACTTGACACAGTCCTTTTGAAGATGAGCAGGGGATCCACAGGTAAAGCATCGCCTGCTGGATAATGCAGAAGCTCAGAATTCAGAGCTCTTCTGCTCCCTCTGCTGGCCACGAGAAGACTTTATTGTAGAAATGGAGGCAGCTTTTTCTTGTCTTTTCTCCCACTCAGCAAGCAGTCGGGTAGACACGAACGATGGATTTAGATCAGCTTCAGGGATTCCCTCCATGGAGCAAATTAAAGTGTCCCAGGACTCATTCAATGAAGAAAGCATAATGTAGGCTTTCATCAGGGGGGTAAATTCCATCCCACGTTCCTGAAGTTCCACAAAATAATTCTGAAGCTTGTGGAGATGATCTGGCAAATTTCCATTCTCAGGCAAGTGAGCCTTGTACAGTTTTTTTGTTAAGATAACCTTGCTGCCTGGACTAGTTTTCACATATAAATCACGCAAATAGTCCCATAAGTCTTTGGAAGTTTCTTTGCCTCTCACGTGAATAAGCTGATCATCCTGAACAGCCAAAATAATGGAGGCTTTGCATTTCTCATCTTTCCTCAACCAGGCTTGATCTGGATTCTGAGGAATTTGTTCAGAAATTGCAGACCATAAATTTTCTCTCCTCAAGAAACTTTCCATTTTCAAAGACCAGTTCAAATAATTAGAATTAGAAAGCCTTTCCAGGAGCATACCTTGAAAATTTGAAACTGTAGCAGCAGCCATGGCTCCTTCTCTCCCCTGTAGTAGTAATCCAAAAAACACCACGAGGCTTGCAAACACGAGGCAAAACTCCGCCTCCAATGGAAACTTCCTGTAACTGCCGGCAAGTTTCAAAAAACAAAAGAAGCCTCTCCAAATGCAGACTGAATCAGTTCAGCTCTCTTTTCTCTTTTATTTTTCCATAAGTTTTGTCTCTGATCCAGAAGCAATTCCTGGGCACAGAACCTTTTGTATTTTTTATAAAATTTGTGATCAGAGTTATGGAAAAACCAAGAGATAAGTTTGTAGTAAAAACGTTGCTTTATTTAAAAACAAAAACATAGGAACAAACCTTGAATCTTCTTCTTTAGCCAAAGCATGGCATGGCTGATTAACATAGCCATTTAGATAGCAGAGAGCAGAATGCAGAGACCGAACAAAAAGGACAAAAGGCATTTACATTTTTAAACCTTTACCTGACCAGCCTCTGAGTGGACAGAATTCAGCATGTGACCAAAAACACCTAGGCAACAGATTCCCAATATGGGCAAAGCTCTAACAGCTAATTCTGATTGGTCAAAACTCTCAGACTGGCCGGCACCTGAAAGCAATAACATTCCTGAGTGGGGGGTGAACATGTGCTCTCTGAGCCCAAACAGGAAAAAAGTTTTTGAGGCCTGGCTTTTTAAAAACTCAGCCACATATTCTACAGACATAAAAAATATATACAACAGTCTTAAGGTACCCTATCTCTTGAGCATTTACCCATTGCCGGGTTATAGCACTATAAAGGTTTGCCCTTCCTAACCAGTTAGGTACCAGACCACTAAAGAAAAGGCAAAATATAGAGAGAAAGGGCCCAAATTTTAAACAGAACTCAGCCAATAGGACATGCATGCATCAGTGGCAGGAATAAGGGAAAGATTGGCATACCTGAACTACAGTTTAAAGAATTTCAGTCTTGTACAGTATATGACATCCTACATACACCCTCCACAGTTCTATTAGACCGCTTGGCAGCACTTGATATGTACCAACAAGGGCTGCAAGTCAAAGGCACAATGCGTCAGTGGTTCTGCTCTTACCTGAGTGGGGAGTTCCCGCCTATAATCATGGGGGTAGCAGCAACTGAGACCATTGTGAATTGCCACAGGATTCAGTGCTGGCTCCCATGTTCTTTAACATCTGTAGGAAACTACTGGAAGAGGTCATCTGGTAGTTTGGGGTAAAGTGTCATCAATATGGGCATGGCACTCATTTATACATTGCACGCTGACCAGAGAATTCTGGGAATTGAAGTCCAACATCTTAAAGTGGACAAGGTTGACAAACACTGTTCTATGCTGCCAATTACAGACACACAGCCAGCTTCTGATACAAACACAAGGTATTTATTGCAGTCATAAACTCTTAACTGCAGTAATATAAACAAGTTGCAGACTACATGCTTTCTGCTTATAGAATGAAAACACAAAAGTTTACTTTTCAGATAATCCAGAGAGACCATGATCTTGGTCAAGTTCCAGCCCAAATTTAGCTGGAGAATCTAAGGAACATACAGATAGGGTTGCAGACAGACAGTGGGGTGGAACCTGAATTGCCACAAAAAGTCTGTTTCCTTTCTAGAGCCCTGACTTCCAGGTTGATTCATCAGCTGAGTCACACTACTTTCTTTCAAGTAGATGATGCAGGCTGAGGCTCAGACTGGTCAAGCTCTTCAGCTTCTGAATGTGAAGATTCAGACTGATCTCTAACAATAAACATCCAGGAACTGTGGCCTTGACTGGACACTGGATAGGTAGGGTGGCAGTTTCCATTATGGAATTGGTTCATTCATGATCTGGGGGTCCTTAAGTTACTGCTTAAACAGAAGGTGGTGGCCAAGCTTTGGTGGTGTGCCAGTTAAAACCATACCTAGACCAGGGTGCCATACATACATACATACATACATACATACATACATACATACATACAGTACATACATACGTACATACATACATACATACATGAAATGTAACAGAAATAAAAATAATGCAACAGTAATGGTGCAATAAAAACAATTGTGCATAATACTTAATACATAACTATACATAACAGTGATTAAATAAAACATAAGGAAGAAGGACCCCCCCCAAAGATCCATATAATATTAATATAAAGCAAATTTAATCCTTTAACTTAGTATTAAACCTAGACCACATGGAAACATATTGCTCCATCTTCTCATTTTTACAATGTGAAAAGGTTTAGAGCATTGATAAAGTGCACATCAACTCTTTAACATCAAGAACATAAATTTCTTTTCATCCGTGTAGGATAATTCTGTTTGCTGAACCCCAGGATGTCTTGGAGCCAAAAACTCTTGCTTTGGTCACCACTCAGTTGGATTACTGTAACACGCTCTACATGGGACAACCTTTAGAGACAACTAAAAAAGGAAGCTGATCCAAAATGCAGCAGCCAGACTGTTGACTGGACAATCCCATCATAACAGAGTTTAACAAAATCAAGTAACACACTATGAAAGTCACTGCACTGGTTACCAGTAGAACATTCTGAGCCCAATGCAAAGTGCTGGCAATGACCTACAAAGCCCTATGATGTGTAGTGCCAGGTTATATCGGTCTCCAGCTTGCCAGATGTTAAGTCTAATCATCCAGTAAGAGCATCATGAGACGGTTGGCTTAAAATCTCCACTCCGTGAGGTGTGGAAGACATGGACCAAATGGCTGACCTTCTGTATTGTGTCCCCTATAATTTGGTACTTCTTCTCACCAGAGATTTGAGTGGCCCCTTTCCACCTACCTGTTAAAATAACTCTATTCTACCATGCTTTTAACCAGGATTGAATGTTTCTGGATGGCATCCGGAGGATTTCTCTTAACTGTATGTCATTATTTTTGTTTTTATTCTGCATTTTTACTCTGTTGTACACCAACCAGAAGCTATGCCATGGGTCAGGTTACAAAACTGTGAAATAAATAAATTCCTCATTTCCTGAAGTAGTTATTCATTTGTGGTTCAGGATTCATCCACTGGATGAAGCTCTGTGACAATGAGATTATATGAGGTTATCACAGTTTTGAATTTACCAGACAAAGATATTGGATCAAAAAGACAAAAAAATGTATTCATTTCTAAAACATTTGTTTGCTATTTGCTACTATTATTAATAACATCAATAGTAATGTTACTTTAGAACTTTGAAATACTAACTTTAAAAATGCTATCCCCAGTAATTACTAAGCTCAGAAAACAAAATTAAACCCAGGAGCATTCTCAATATCTGACTGGAAAAGTGCAACAAAGGGGAATCTCTGCCTGAGTGATTTATGTAAGAGTGGGGCTGATCTAGAGTAGGGAGTTTCAAACATTTTCAAGACATAGAACTTGTGTATTGATTATGTTGTTGTTATTATTGTTGTTTTGAACCCCTGATCAAAAGGCAAAGTTTGAATGACAGAAAATTGGCTGCATTTCAGTGAACCTTTTTTTTATACCTTAGCCGCTCACAGAACCCCATCAAGTTCTCACAGAACCCTTGTGTTCCATGGAACACAGTTTGAAAAACCCTGCCCTAAAAGGATGGGAGGAACTGTTGCTAGAAGTGATGTTTCCATGTTGCCTTCTTCTTCTATACTTCATGAGGCAGGAGATGCATCATTTGATATGCATCAACAAGTTACAGAGAGCAGAAAAGAACAAGCAGAACACAGGGATGCCAATTCTTGTGTATGTGGCAACCCAATTTCATTTTATTACTAGTTTTGTCATTGATTGATTGATTCATCTGGCCAGCCATTGTGCCTTTTTACTAAAAAATATGTTCAAGGCAGCAGTGAAAACAAAATTGAAGCCACCTCTTTCAACACTTAGAAAGCACATCTCTAGTTTTCATTCAGATAAATTCTTGTAATTCAGAATCTTCAATTATAAGTTGAGGTACTAAGCAGAGCTCTCCATTTTCACCATTATTGCTAGCTATGGAACCCTTAGCCACCCAAATTAGAGAAAATCAGTGTATCAGAAGCATGAAAATTAATGGGAGGAACACTATATCAAGCAAATAATGTATTTTGTAGAACTGCTTCATTTCAGTTCTATTCCAGTAAGCAAATTGGAGCTGGGGGTGGGGTGGGGATTTGCTTCCCAGAAGCCTTCTGCTTTCACTTCCTCCCTTTCAAAACCAAAACCAGCACTAACCAACAAAACACCAAAAGCAAAATCTGGTCACCAAACATTGGCCATTTTATCACTAAATTTTGTTGGCCTAAACTGGGGGCTGGAAGGGTCACACGCTGGGTGTTGGAGGGCTGCGTATGATGCGTGGGCCCTAGTACCTCATTTTGTGCTATAGATAGAGACAGGCCAGCAAGCAGTAGCCTGTTTTGTACAGGATTCAGTTCTGATTGTATGAGGAGGCTCCATTACGATAGCAAGTGAAGGGGATTCATGTTGTTCCACTTGTAATCAAATTATTCTTGCCTTTACCTTTCATTAATATAGGTTAATTACTGGAAAATGCCACCTTAGGAAAAGGCTAAAAGTTGAACAAAATCGGAATAAGAATTTTCATCCCTGTTATCTGAGAAGCACTTTCGTTCGCATATCTGGCTAAGCTATAACAGGACTGATTGGTTTTCGACTTAGCATGATGTGTGAACCACCAATTATGGCTTAGTATGATGCATAAATTACATACACATATAACCTTTCTAGTGACCTTGAATTATACTTTAAATTGCACCATTAGCACAGAATCAAGGCTAACGAATGTCCTAGGGTTGGAGCAAATAATGAATTCAGGCAAAGCAAAATCGCAAATGTATATTCATGTTAAAATGCATTGTAATGGTATGATACTTATTTATGGGGTTTATATTCTACTTTTATTAAAATAAATCTGAAAGCAGTTTATATTAAAAATACACAGCAGATTGCCTAGAGTATTCAAAAACCTTGCTATTTTTATATAAAGCCAGTCCTTAGGTTCTTGTGCTAAAATGGCTTTGTTTTTGTTTTTTCCTAATAGATTTCTCAGAGAAAATGCTCTAAAAGTGAAGACAGATTTTTTCCATTTATAGCAAGATGGGTGCATATATGTCATTAGGCTATGCCAAAAGAGTAAACTTTTTTTTCTTAAAGAGAGATTCAGTTTCTCTTACTTGTGCATTTTTGTTTGAAGGTACATGTGGGATGCAGAGATTCTAGCATTGACATGCTATTGGAAATTATAGGTTGCATCTGGTCCCATTCTAGCACTGTAATGTCTACAAGTGAATACATCTGTTGGCTGAAGTTTTCCTCCTCCAAAACAACTTTGTTTCTTTGTCAGGAAAAGTATTAACAGAAAAAAGAGTAGGGGCATAGACCTAAGACTAATCTTTTGTCACTTGATTCATTTTAAAATCTCATGTTCAGACTTAAGGGATGGAAGGGAACAGGGAGGGAGCAGAAACCTTGCTGCAAATTTCCAACTCTTTGAGCATTTGGTAGGCATCCTTTTTGACAGTACCCTTCGAAAGCTTGCCATGCTCCACTTTCCCAAACCAGGGCACCAATTTGCTTTTTGAGTTTTAAACAGAGAATATGTTGAACAATTAAGGACAGGGAATCTGCCTAGAAATAAATGGCACAGGTCTCAATGGTGGGAAGGCAGTTGAACTAAACTGATATTTGTTAAGATCTGCATGAGCTATTTTGGGCTGTAATAGAGACCAGCTGCTTGCAGAAAGTGACCAGATGTGGCCCCAACAGCAACAGCAGCAGCTCTCATGATTTTTACTACAGCATTTGAAAATACTTTTTAAGAACAGTTGAGATTTAAAATATACACGATTATCCATTCTTCTTCTCCTTATCTTTCTTCTGGAAAAGTTGTTGGGGAGATTGCTAGGTAAGGGCAATATGATTAACATTTTCCCTTCAGCCTATTGAGTAAAGATATAACATCACTTCTGTGCATGTTTTGACTTAAATTGTGTAGGAATTCTGAAATGCTAATAACAGAAATCCACGCAGCTTTTAATTAGTTTATAGCAGAGTGGAAGCATCCAGCAACTTGTACAAGGCTTAATCAGTTTAAAACACAAAATAAACACACTTCACACGTTAATGTAAAGTTACATAAAAATAGCTTACAGTTTATTGTAGATCAGTTCCATGGTAGAAACGGTCCATGCGTGCGAGCGATAGGTTCTGACCAAACCCACAGTCTTCTTAATGTGGCCTTGCTGAATGCAGGTATGAGCCACGAGGACAGCCATGGCTGCCCATCCTCCCCGGTGGAGATTCAAATGAAAAAGGAGAAGGAAATGAAGGAGAGGAACAGGAAATCGGGATTCAAGCCCCTCCCACACAAAGCAGTAAGATTAGGTTGCAGCAAAGCTGCCCCTTCATCAAGCTTGTGTGAGACGTGCTTGGTTGAAGCCTGATATCTCTAACAAATTGGCCCCCATTTACTGGGGAAGAAGAATAGAATAATAGCAATTGTAGGAGTGACTGGAATGGGAATGACCAAACCCAGTGTACAAATGCACATTGGATCCCCATGGTAGAGGGGATGAGGGCAAGGCCAAAGAGCACAGATAAACTCCAGGACTTGCCCCCACCAGCTGTGCTTAAGTCATCTCAATGGCATCCTCCCCGCACACTCAGCGTAGAAAAGCTGGTCATTTATGAGGGGTGAAAGGGATGTGTTTTGTATGTTGTCTGGCTGTGTGAGAAGGAAGTAGTTCCTCTCCCCATCTTTTTTACACTGTTACATGTTATAAGACTGGTTCTTGATAGCTTGCTTTGGCTGAGGACCACAACAGGGCAAGTAAATTCCAAGAGGTTGTTGGTGCATCCTGAGGCAATACAAGAGCTCCTTCAAGGCTTTGGGATCTAGGGGCAGGGAAAAGGACCAATTTGGGGTTTGGTTACATCACAACAGTGGAAAGTTGTAGCCAGAGATGACAAACACAGCTACCTGTAAACAGCTTTTTGCTCAGAGCTTATAACCAGCCCGACAACTGGAGGATGGATATCACAAGACATGTTACCATATTTATCACCTTTGTTCTATATTGATAGCATTGTGGTCCTAAATAAGCCAGTTCAAATATCTTGCCTTTTTATTCTCACTATGATGATAATGTATGAAGCAGCTGTCATAGGAGAACAGTAAATGGTCAAGCCACGTTTGATATCTGGGTTGCAAAAATCCACATATCCTCTAAGTGGCAGTGAAGAGTGGGAGTTTTCTGCATCTCTTTGCCACCATCTGGATTTTTCTTGCTCAGATACAATAGCCTTCAGGTACTCCATGTTTCCGAATTTGGCAGGGATCTCTTTCCATCAGAAATTATGCTGCATTTGATTCGATGATGCCACTGACACTGGACATCAGTAAATAAAATAAACAACTGAAACATGAAATAATCATAATCAGATGCCTACATGATGACATCACTGGGGGTAATTGAGCAGGAAGGCAAAGGCAGTGTGTCAGCTGATTACACAAAAAAGTTTACAAGGAAATACATTAAAAATCAGCAAAGGAAAGAATTTTGTTGACAATATTTTAAAAAATAGCAATTGTGCTCATTTGTAGTCAAACATGCAAGTGATAGATTAACAATGCCATTCTTTTCTGTTGATTATGTAGAGGAACATGCTTTGAGAAGCAAGTTTGTTTAAGAAAAAAAACTGATTTGATTTTTTTTAAAATTAAAATCCCTGGAAAGGGGAGAATATTAAAAATGTGTCTTAAATAATATTATAATTGCTAGAAAACTCAGAGAAGCTATCTTGGGTTTTGATCCTTGTTTAGCAATCAAATGATGGAAATCTAATTATATGGCAGAATTACATGCTGAAGACAACTGAGAGCAGTGGCAAATTGGACTGCTCATTTTTCACCTTGTCCTCAGCCAAGTTGCATGAAGCAGCTGGCCAGAATTGCTGACTGCCTTTAATAAAGGGGAGTTCACTGCTGATGTTTCATGAGTAAATGCAAAAAGACTAATTGTCCTATGTGTGCTGGCTAGCCCATAATGCCCATTGAATGAACCCACTACATGGACTTGAACTGTGACATGCCCTGGTAGACTTGTTCTCCAGGGCCTCCTTCCCATAGGTCTGGATTTCTTCTTTTTCAGATGTAATTGTTATGAATCTGTGCTGGCTAGCCTCGAGTATCAAGTTACACAGAGTCTCTGCTTGTGAGCTGCAGGCAGGAATTCACTCACCAACAGCCAGAAGTTATGCTGTAGGGAAAAGCTGAGAGAGAAGTCCAGAGTTCGTTTGCCGAAGTCAGAGTTAATCCAGAAGACAACCGATATTCCAAAGCCAGGTCAGGGGTGGTAACAAGTAGGTCAGCGAGAAGTCAAAGCCAAGTCAAGGAGTCCAGAAGTCAGAGTAACAGTAGTCCAAACCGAGTCAGGAAATCAGGAATCAAGCTAGGTTGCCAGAGTGGTCGCAAAGCCAATATGCTATGTTGCTCCCACAACCCACTCACCGCTCTGCTGGTTAATTATTAGGAGTTTAGGAGCTGTCATCTGGGTCCTGCAAAGACTCCACTTCTCCTCTGCGTAAATCTCTTGCAGCTAACCGGGCACTTCTCCTTCTGTCCTTTAAGGCGAGGCGCACACGCCTCCGTCTCTGCCCTTTGGGTGATTCAGGTGAGCTGGGAGTCTGATGGGATCCAGCTGGCTGCTGGCTAGAGGGTAGGGACAAACCACCATCCCCAGCTTGCTCCCCTGTAGCCTCGGGTATTGCCAACTCCCCACTGCCCTGTGGTGCTGGGTCTTCGTGTGGGACCGTGCCTGTGTCTGGGACCTCATCTGGTTCAGTCCCCTGGGGGTTCACCAGGGGCAGCTCGTCTTCTGACTCCTCACTGGATTTGCCATAGAATGGCTGCCCTGAAAAGCAGACATAACTTAGAGGGAGTTACATGGCTTATTTGGAGGAAAAATGCAAAAACTTATACAGAACCCAATGGTATTTACTCTCAGGGAATTGTGGGGAGGGCTACTGCTTGCAACATTTCTGCATGTCTACTCAGTATAGGGGGCGTGGTGGCTCAGCGGGTAAGATGCCAGGCTTGTCGATCGGAAGATCGCAAGTTCGGAGGTTCGAATCCCTAGCCCCGCGTGACAGAGTGAGCTCCCGCACTCGCCCCAGCTCTTGCCAACCTAGCAATTTGAAAGCATGCAAATGCAAGTAGATGAATAGGTACCACTTGGGTGGGATGGTAACAGCGTTCCGTGCGCGTCATGCTGGCCACATGACCACGGAAGCTTCTTCGGACAACGCTGGCTCTTCAGCTAGCAAACGGAGATGAGCACCGGCCCCTAGAGTCGAACACGACTGCACAAATGTGTGGGGGAAACCTTCACCTTTTTTTTTTACTCAGAAGTAATCTTCACTGAATTCAAGTGAATTACTCCCCAGTATATGTGTAGGAGGATTGTAGTGTTGATCCTTCTATTTTTAAAAACGGTATCATTTTTTTAAAAAAAAAAATGTGTCAACTGCAGGATAAATGTTGTTTCCTTTACTTTCAATTCCTGGTTTGAAAATCTGTATAAATGAACTTGGGTCTAAATTAACCAAATCTACTGTCAGCACCTTTTTTGGCATTCTAATGGAATGAATTCCAATGCCTCCAGGGTCACTCCAGGGAAGTGTTGTGGGATAGGATATGAAGTGTTCCAAAGGAATAAGTTTCAAGCCAGCAATTGGTCCCTAAAGAATTATTATCTCCAAGTTACTGTCATCCACACATTTCATTACTTGTACTGTCTCATGATGAAGTGTTAACAAAATGATGAGAAAGAAGCATCCATAACTTCAGTCATATTTATGACTGTTTTGCATCTATATTTCAGAATTAGTTTCTTTAACTCTTGCTTTCTTTTCCACTTTGCTGATGATTCGATGTACTTTTTGTGCAATAGACAATAATGTCTTCATCCGCAAGTTGGTAGAGATGTGAATCTGCCTGTAGATCCCATGAAGGTGTTCCTCTTGAGCTAGGTTAGGGGCAAAATGTTTAATATTGTGGCCATTTCCACCTTCATTTATACATTAGAGAGAAAATCGAATATGAATAAACTTTATTAGGCCAGCAATGTCTTAATAAAATGCAGCCAAAAAAGGGATAACATATGACAGGGCAATAGTAGTTACAGTATATGCATTGGCCCAACTCTCAAAAGTAATGCAGCAAATCCTTGGAGTTAAAAAGCGGTATTTACCAGATGAGTGTGTCACCTTAGGGTTTTTATCTACCAAGAAGCAATAAATATAAAGATTCAAATGTATACTGTGATATAGCAATTGAGGCAGACAATTATTGGGATGTCCTGTACAAGAAGATTGAGGTGTTTTTTGTTTTAACTGATTCAGTTAAATGTTGCCAACTTTGAATGGTTGCTTTCTTTTTCTTTTTCCTCAGTAAACTTCTTTTAAATTTACTTTTGATTCAGTCAGCAAACTGTCTTTACTAGAGAAAGGGTTCAGTTTGTGTGAGTTGAAGATGAGATGCTGTAGATCAGGGGTGGGCAACTTCAGGTCCGCGGGCTGTATACGGCCCGCGGGGCTCCCGCCCGCAAACCCCACCCCTTCCACGTGATTGGCTCCTGCCCGCAAACCCCACCCCTTCCACGTGATTGGCTCCCACCCGCAAACCCCACCCCTTCCACATGATTGGCTCCCGCCCGCAAACCCCACCCCTTCCACATGATTGGCTCCCGCCCGCAAACCCCACCCCTTCCATGTGATTGGCTCCTGCCCGCAAACCCCACCCCTTCCACGTGATTGGCTCCTGCCCACAAACCCCACCCCTTCCACGTGATTGGCTCCTGCCTGAAAACCCCGCCCCCCAGTGCTTGTGATTGGCTCCCGCCTGCAAACTCCAGCCCCCGGTCCGCAAAAATCCCAGAAACTCCACCCCCACCCCCCCGGTCCCCAGTTATAAATATCCAAATGGCCCTTGGCAGAAAAAAGGTTCCCCACCCCTGCTGTAGATGAACTGCACACATGGGAGACAAAATCTGTCCCGTGCCTGCAGCTCATACTGAGCTTCACATTTTATTTGTTTATTTATTTATTTCTCATATTTCTGCACTGCCCATCTCGCGAATGACTCTGGGCAGTTTTCCTGATAGTCTTAAGCAGCCAATCATGATAAAGGATTCAGTGCAATATTATCAACCATTTCAGTGAGTGGAAGGATTATATTACTATTCCATCAAGAGTTTCTGGGCTTGCACAGCTCTCCATTCCCTAGCAGCCAGGCTCCATGCTCCATGAGAGATTATTCTGTGTACCGGACCATGAGACCCCTATATGGAGATGCTTTATTCAGTATTGTGGCCAGACACATTGCACCATGCCCAGCAGAGAAGATGAAGGAAAGAGCTCAGTGCTATTGAAGGTGGGTTCTGGGTCTGAAATCATAAAGGATATAGAGAAGTGTGTCCAGTGAAGAAACCTCTGAAAGAAGGATATGAGTCAACTTCATGTGACATTATGGGATGTCCGTGGGAGAAAACTATCCTGGCTGTGAAGGACCTACCAAGAAGAAGTGGCCAGTTACAAGATAACTTCACATAATGCTGTTCACCTATATTCAGAAGCAGAAATATAAAGAGCTTTAGAGGTACAGTAAAGCAGAAATAGAAAGCAGTATGAAGCCAATGCAGAAGTTTAAGAAAAGGAGGGTAACCTAACTGGAGCAATAAGCAGGAAATATAATTTTAGGGATTATAGTTTAAATTTCTATAATGAATAAGAAAGGTCAGGAAGAAAAGCTTAAGCAAACACAGGCTTAAGCAATTGTTCTTAGGAAAGATCTGGGTCATCTGTATATGTTACTGCAGAGCTTTCCAAACTGTGTGTCGCGACACAAAAGTGTGTAGCCACACACAGTCTGGTGTGTCGCCACACAACCCAGAAGCGCTGATCATCATCAGCGCTTCCGGGTTTTCCCGGGTTTTCCCGGGGCGACACACCAATTACAGCGTGAAAAATCCGGAAGCGGCAGCAGCGCTTCCAGGTTTTTGCGCGCTGCCGCACTTCCAGGTTTTCCCGTGGCGACACACCAACGCCGGTTGGTGTGTCGCCGCAGGAAAAACTTTGGAAAGCCCTGTGTTACTGATTATTGTTTTCTATTCAATTTATATTCTCCACCTCACTCTGCTGAGTAAGGAGTGTTCTGCATTGGAATTGGCTATAGAGGTTCAAACATCTTCAGATGATACAACTAATGTTAAGCTAATTGAAATCCCATTGATTTTCATAGGATTAACCAAAGGGAAATCAATGGAATATTTTTGTTTAATTTTATCTGCCTTTTGTTAAGACAATTCCAATCTTTCTCCTATGAACTCTGGAAACTAGACCATTTTCCATAAGAGCTTCCAATTTTCAGAATTTAAAAAAATGAATTACATATTATATAATATATGCTATTTGTTTTCTTTGTTGATTATATTTCAGATGTTAAACATTTTAACACATTGTTTTTTCAGGTCACTATGGGTCTGCTTGACCTATTCCCCTGAACTTAAGAATGATTTTACCATCCAAACTAATTTGCATCAGATGAAATATACCAAAATGTGACTATTTAGTTCCACACCTGCCTGAATCTACCTGCTCCAGGAGAAAAGTTGAAGAAGAGCTGTTGAAGCAGGAAAATACAACTTCCAGCTTTGCTCCCAATGCTCTTGCTCTTCAGTCCAGGACCAAATATATTATTACTGAGAATCTGGCATTGAGGTCTAGTTACCCTTGTGGCAGAGTAACTTGCCAGCAGTAGCAGCAATGTCAAGCTAAAATAAGACTCGGGTATCTGCGGGATAAACTGTTTTCTCTTATTACTTATGTGGTAACAGAAAATAATAGGGTTACATTCTGTTGGGTTGGTTCTAAAGTCTTCACCCTCAAATTGTTCTAGTGTGTTACGTCCATTTCCTACTGAAGTCCATTGGTTTGTTCAGCAATAAGTAAGTTATAATTTGGGCTTACCACCAAGTGAGTAGATTCCACTTTCTTTATAAGTCTGGGATTTAGCTATTTGATTGGAGAAACAGAAGAGAAGAAAGTGAGAGCAGTTGGGAGAATGTTCCAGTTGGCTGAGGCAAAAGCTGTCAGAAAGAGTCAGAAAAGAAGACACAGGCTTAATCAGTCTAGTTAGAGGTAGGGAAAAAAAGATGACCCAAAGGCACATGGATTCTTCTCTGGATCCCCAGTGTGATGCCCAAGGGTGCCAGTGCTCTCAAAATATCCCCTGCCACCTTCCTGATTTTTAAAAAAATATTCTTTACATTTTTTAAAAAACGGGGGAAATGATAGGGCTTGTTTGATCGGCCTGCCCTAGGCAACTAATGGACCCAATGGAGTTCCAGAAGAAGCTTGAGGTTTTCTCCAAGGATCTGGTGGGCGGTTCAGCTGAGGCCTTAGTCTCTGCCTAGAATGGGCAGGTGGCTGGGGCCTTGGAGTGCATTGCCCCAATGCAGCCTCCCCCTGGGAGCTGAACCCAGCACATCCCTTGGTTTACTGAGGGACTCCAGGAGATGAAGCACCAGAAGAGATTCCTGGAGTGCTGTTGGAGGAAAACCTGGAGCGAATCTAATCAAACACAAATGCAGGTAAGAGCCCATATTAGGATTGCCCTGTGGCAATAGGGGCAGCAATGTGTCAATATTTCTCCATCCTTACTGCATCTGCTGATAACCATCCATTTAGGGTGACCTGGTCCCTGCTGGGCAGGGATGGGCCACAGGACCATTTGCAGGGCATCTGTGAGGAATATTCTAGCCATCTGGCAGATAAAGACACTCAGATCTGCTCCAAGTTGGGCTCTGACTGAGCAGGTCTGGCCAAGGTGTCTGGGGCTCAGTCTTGCAGTAGATGAGTTTAACAGTGACTCCTGAAGAAGTGGACTGGGTTCTCTGTGCTGTACATTTGGCTACCTCTTTGTTGGACCCAGGTCCCTCCTGAGTTGTGAAGGCAGCAAGGGAGGTGATCTGTCCATGGTGTGGTGTTAACCTCTTTGAGGGAGGAGGTGGTGCTTCTGACCTTGAAAGAGGTGGTGGTATACCTCCTTCTTAAGCAGCGTTCTAAAACCAAACCATATTGGAAACTTATAATCCTGTCTCCAGCCTTCTCTTTCTAGGGCAGGTTGTTGTAAAGGTCATACTGCAGCTCCTGAGAACCCCCTAGGAAGTGGATTATCTAGAACCATTTCAGTCAGGTTTCAGTCTGGGATTTAGTATGGAGACAACTTTGGTCATGATTGTCGATGACCTGTGGTAGAGCTGGGATGGAGGTGGTGCATCCATCGTTGTGCTCCTTAATCACTCAGTGGCTTTTGATACCATCAACCACAGTATCTTTCTGGACTTGCTCTGGGAGTTGGCAGTATTTCTGGCTCTATATCTATTATTAAGTTTGCCAAGGGGACACAAGTAGGACCCACCTGCCACAATAGCAGCACTTCACATCACGCTCACAGGGAGCCAGAATCCTCCAATACGGAGAGGTCTTCATGTTCTTAGGAAGTTGTATCATCAAGCCATCAGATAAGAGGGGAAAAATATGGCTTTGATACTTTTCATTGCTGTTCCATACAGTATGTCTAAAATCAAGAGCAGAGCCAGGATAAAGTCTAGAGAGAAGCAGGTTGTACTGTATATGTGGAGGTATTTTTACATGACCAGCTATTTGGGAGACAACGGATGGATGGATGGATGGATGGATGGATGGATGGATGGATGGATGGATGGATGATTCAGAAGGCATTTTTGAGTACTCAAACCACCTTAACCAGGTCCCAGCAAGATAATCTGATCTGCTAGGCTGAGATTTAAAATCCTTAAAATAATGTCCCTGATATCCTTATGGATTTAATCATGAGTGTTCCATTGTTGTGGGTGAATACTTCTCTACATGCCTCAGGGGAAAATTCCAAGAAAAGCTGCAAATAGAACAGGGAGGAATACAAAGGAACAATTAGTTAGATGCTCCTATCATAACAAAAAAGAACAACCTACTTAGAGATTTTAAAAAGTTAAATAGTTTTAAACAGAGAAGCTGAAATATCTAAAAATGGGCAATTTACATTGGGAAAAAACCCTGAACATAACAATGAAGTGGTTTTAAGGCAAGCTTTTTCAAGCCAGCCTCTTTAAGGCCACATGGTTACAAAGAACCGCCTGTGGTTCTTTGGGATCTCCCGAATTCTTACACATACAAAGCCCAAAGGCTCTGGGAATGGGGCTGATCCTTTAAAGTGAGTCCATAAGAAGTCATTTTACATGATAAGCTAGATAGCAATAAGCTCTGAACCAAGAGAGGTCAGCAAAAAAAATGCTAAGGAAGAATGCCCCTCTAGCTTAATCTGATGAAGCTACAAGTTAATGTAAGCCTCTTACAAAGAGCCATTTTAATGTAGTGGCTAAAGGTGCTGGAATAGAACCCAGGAGTTCTAGTCCTGTCTTAGGCACAGAAGCTAGGTGGTGACTTTGGGCTTGCCACACTCTTTCAGCCCTAGGAAGAAGGCAATAGTAAACCACTTCACAAAACGTTGCCAGGAAAACTGCATGGACTTATCATTGCCAGGAGTCAAGACTGACGTGGAGGCACAGAAAAATGAAAAATAAAAGCCCTTAAAAGTCATATGGTATTATTATCTTTTGTTGTTGTTGTTCAGTTGTTAAGTCGTGTCCGACCCTTCGTGACTCCATGGACCATAGCACGCCAGGCCTTCCTGTCCTCCACTGTCTCCCGGAGTGTGCTCAAATTCATGTTCATTACATCGGTGATGCTATCTAACCATCTCATCCTCTGCCATCCCCTTCTCCTTTTGCCTTCAGTCTTTCCCAGCATCAGGGTCTTTTCCAGTGAGTCCTCTCTTCGCATTAGGTGGCCAAGGTATTTGAGCTTCAGCTTCAGTATCTGTCCTTCCAATGAGCAGTCAGGGTTGATTTCCTTTAGGATTGACTGATTTGACCTCCTTGCAGTCCAAGGGACTCTCAAGAGTCTTCTCCAGCACCACAGTTAAAAAGCATCAATTCTTCGGCACTCAGCCATCATCATCATCATCATCATCATCATCATCATCATCGTCATCATCTTGCAACCCCCCAAAATATGAATCTCAGTGTTTTATTCTGAACAAGTGGGTGTGACAGAAAATGCACATCTTGGGCCCCACGTGAAACTGATTTACATAGTCAAATAAAAGGGATTCCAAACACAACTCATATGACCCTAACTGACTTTAAGCAAACCTGAGTTCTGATGAAGCAATCTGAAATTCAGAAAGCAGGAATTTTCCTAATAAAAAAGAGAATTCAGGTTTGGATGCTACTAATGCTTTACCTTGTTTAAATGTAATTCTGTAACTATTCTTATAGAGCGCACCATAAAGATCATCAGATGAGTCAGCAGGTCAAAAGCAGTGTGGAATTAACTATTTGCCAAATAAGATGTACACATCCAGTTGTGAAATCTGCATGTAGCATGATTATATACTTGTTCTCTGTCTTCAAATGAATGAACATTTCCCTTGATATTTGAGAATACAGGACATCAGGTAATTAAAAGAGGTTTCCTGTCCAATCCATATTTTCCAGTTGAAAGAAATTATGACCAATAATTTTAAAGATAGCGATACATGTGGAACATAACACTTGGTGTTAGCTGCCCATAATTTGCTTCCTGGCTACATGTGGAAAGTATAGAATTATAGAGTCTGGGCAGGGAAGATTCATATTTCTAGACTTTAATAACAAAGAAAAGAGTTCAGTGGACAACTGACAAAATGAATTTTTTCTTACTTAAATTAAATTTTGTGAATTTAAATGTTGAGTATCAAATGGATTGTCTTTAAATGTTCAAATATTTATGGCATTTGACTGTTGATATGCAACATTATTTAGTATCTTGCTATATTTTGCCTGCAGAGAGTGCTTGTGAGACTCCCAACCTATGAATACCCTTTTATCAAATGTAATATCTATACCTTCATTCATGATATTCAGAAAGCTTTTGAAATGTGGCTTTTCCCATCTGCATTTGGGGACTGAGACATCCACAAGAGGTGGCGAGGAGGTGGAAGTGATGAAATATGAGTCATGCACATTTTGCCCCTAACAGATATTCAATATTCTGCCATCGCATGTATAAAAGGGTGGAGCTTGTGTTGTGATGTCAAGATGCACATTTTGGCATCATCATGGCTAGCTGCACACATCTATGATTCAGGGATTGAGACATGAGTAGTTAGATATCTACCCATGGCATTAAATTTAGAGGACTGATAATAAGAGTGGCAGTTTTAGACATACATTGAGATATGTGATGATATGTTTTGATGATATACTATGCTATATTTTATAATCAGGAATTATTAAGACTTAAACTATTACATTGTAGTATATTTCTATGATTTGGGTCTATGTTTTATGATCATTGTATTATAAATAAAGTTTTGTATTTTTCTGTTTGTGAGCCATTTACTGTAAAATGATTGGAATTGCATAAAAGCATTTGTAATAAATATATACATAAATTTGAAACCTTGACTTATATTTACCACTCCAAATATTTGTTAATGGACCAACTTTGTTTTTGTTTCTTTTTTTTTACAATAAAGAATTAAAATGTCACATTTGATATCCAAATTCCTCATTTGAATTTTAAGATTTTGGATAATGTGAAATAGTAATGAATATTAAATTGTAAAATGGGTTTTATATCATTTAATAACAAAGTTTAGCATGTAGATTATTTTCATAGTCAGTGAGAAAGTTCTGTAAAGGGTTGCTTTGTTATTTCTCATTTGGGATTTCCTGACAATGAAATTCTTCTATCACCATTTATTTTATTGATCCATCGCTCTTCTGAGCACTCCATCTGCTCAAATCCTGCTGCTTCCTCATGTGAGTATCCCTTGCTGTGTCCAGATGAGTCGCATAAGGAAGATGAACATGATTCAAGTTCTAATTTTTCCTGAAGTATTTGCCTTAATTTGCTTATTTTGAGAGTTGTTATATCTTGTCCTGAATTCCATTCACACTACTGAAGTCCTGTAATCAATTAATTACTACTCCTAATTGTCTTCTTGTGTTAAAACTTCTATTGTTACAGTCCAGTTGTATTAGAACCATGCTCATACTATGCTTTCACATTTATATGTGACCCTACATGTATATACAGGTTGGATAGGGAACAATGTGCACCTAGTTTAGTGGGATTTAAGCCCATAAGTGTGCCTAGAAGTGCAGCAGTACACTTTTTTACTTGACAAAAAGGATATATATATATATATATATATATATATATATATATATATGTTTATTATTGATATTTATTGTTTTAATTGATTTTAAACTTGTTATGAACCGCCCAGGGTCCTTCCTTGTGGGGGAGATGGGCGGGATATAATAATAATAATAATAATAATAATAATAATAATAATAATAATAATAATAGATATGCTGCTGCTGTCTATTACTGCTAGCACTGGCATTGTGCAACAAAAATGCATACAGTACAGTACATTTATTTTTTGGGACAGCCTTCTCTCATCTGATGCAGTTAAACTACCACTCCAGCCCACATCACCAATGGAGTTGAATTTGGGAGAACTGTCAATAAGAGTGGTGATCTTAGCCAGCCAGCCAGCTCCAACGCAGTGACATTAAGACAAAATTGTTAAAAGATTGTAAACCGCCCAGAGTCCCCCTTGGGGGAGTGGGCGGTGATAAATCAAATAAATAAAACAAACAAACAAATAAATAAATAAATGATATCCAGAAATAGAAGCAATAATAAAAGCAAATTATCCCTCCCATGCCCAAGTGAATAAGATTTTTGGAGCTAGTGAAAATATGTCTGGCTGGGGAAGGTGTTCTGCGAGTGAAATACCATTCCATTGGTTATTACTTAGCTAGTGAGTTTTGGACCTTAGGGTTGGGGTGTGGGGGTGATACAGTATATACCCAGGTTCGTTACTTTAATTAGGAAACAACATTTCTCATCTTCCCACCGTAAGTGCCATTCCTTCTTTTCCAATATGTTACAGCAAAACAAAATAACTGTCAATCAAGATAAAAAGGAAATACTTTGAACACGTGCATTTTCACATTTTAAATTTGGTTACATCAAGGCACCAGCATGATTACATGCTTAACATTGAATTGGTTTCTGAATCCCAGGCTGTAGTGACTAGCATCAGTGGGTCCAGGGGTGCCCATGTCAAGTATGGAGTTAACTCTGGATTTGTTACCTTCTATTGTTCATGATCATATGGAGTTAGGGGCTATGGTCCAGCACAGCTATACAATTGCATTTAATCTTTGAAGGCAACAGGACCAAAAAAAGGACCTGAGAAGATTCAGAGAAAAATGTGTATTACTTCCAGGCCAAGAAGGACAAAGATAACTCAGAATTTATCAGAAGCAGGATTTTGTATCATCCTTCAGAGACAAATTGAAAGCTCTTGAAGTTCTTTTAGTGTGGGCCATTATTTTGGGGTTGGTAGTTCCCAGTTAGCAAAAGTTTCCAAATAGCTTCTTGAAACTTGGTAATTATCTGAATACAGAGAAAAGAGGCAACATTTTGTGCAATAGAGCATAGAATTCAGATAGCTATTACCCAGAGGATTTACCACCTATAATTTGGTCAGTGTATTAAACCACAGTAGAATATTATCATACAACAAAATAAGAAATTATGTTTTGTAAAACCCAGTAGCTGGGCTCATGCAATACACTAAGCAACAACCAAACCAACCTAATTACAGCTTAATTCTTGTGCAGCTTAATTCTTGTGCAAACCAGGCCCAATAGCAGATAGACAAGATAAAGAAAAGTGCAAGGGCAGGTGATGAAACAGCATGCTGTGAGTCTTAAGCTCCCTGCTTCATGTGACTTTTATATTGGAAAAATATTTTTAATTAAAAACTGGCATGCTACAAAGTGGTGAGTCTCTCTCTCTCTCTCTCCCTCCCTCTCCTCTTCTCCTCTCTCTCTCTCTCTCTCTCTCTCTCTCTCTCTCTCTCTCTCTCTCTCTCTCTCTCTCTCTCTCTCTCTCTCTCTCTTAATTTCCAAGGCTGCTGCTGGACCCTAAATCAGTTTTCTTTGGAAATAAGAATGATGGATGGCTGTAGCTGTAAGAAATATATTCATGTGCCTGAAAAGAGGACAAAGAGAAGCACATCCACAGGATGGTGGCAGATAGCATTCTGCTGCTTTGTAACTGGTAATGTTCCCCATGATAATCATTTTGTTAATTGGCAATCTCCCCCCTGGCAGCCATTTTGCAAGAGTGCCTTCAATATATCCTCAGAATTCCAGATGTACCCACTACTCAAAAAAATAAAAATAATTAAAATCCCTGGTATAAGTTATGGAGGTGGCAAGCAGGGAAAACTTACATAAATGGGGTAGCTCAGTGTATATGTAGGTACCAAGCAACAAGAACTAGAATATATCTAAGAGGAAGCACCAGAAGAATAGAGTGATATAAAACCGACTGCCAAATGCTTCAAGTTGATATGAAACAGCACAGAGTCAACATAAATGTTGAAGAAGAGGGAAGGATATAAGGGTAGCAGAATACTAAATTTTGTTTGCATAATAACAATTGGTTCTATAGCATCACCAAAGTCAATTTTTAAACAAACCTGGAGTACAGAAAATTGTGCCTCACCCATTCCAAGCTAAGGGGGCTTTCCTAACACAACTAGATCATCAAAGGGATAAATGCCATTGTTGATCTTGACAGCTACAGGCCATTGGGAGATGGAGAACAAGTGTGTTTCAGATGGAAGAGACATTGTCAAAGGCAGCTTTTCCTAATCTGCTGCTTTCCAGATGTGTTGGGACTACAACTCCCAAAATTCTGAAACAGGGTGGCCCTGTAGGGAAGAGTATGCTAAAATAAGCTTATAAACTCCATTTTGGCAGGGGAAAAGGCACAATTGTTCATTTAAATTCAGAAAGTGTAAGGGAAAATGATATTTATCAGTATGATCCATCATTCCTTTTACAACTTTATCAGTTTCAAAAGTTTGTGTTGCTAGAAACATTTCTATTTTATAAAAAGCAAATGTGATAAGAGTGGAAAACTGTATTAGAAATCAAAATATAATATATTTCATATTGCGAATCCCATATGACAGCTGTAATTCTAGTAGAGCCCCCCTCCAGTTTCAATATTATCAAAAATCAAAATTTTAAGGGAATCTTATGTTTGGAAACAAACAATAATAATGTAGACCATAATTATAAACCAAAAGAAAAACAAGATAAATGTTTAGGGAGAAGAATGAAATTTTATTTGTAGCTGAAGACCAAATTATTTTGTCTTTATAAGATGAAAAAAAAGTTTGTAAAAGGCTCTACAGACAGAAGGAAACACAAGTGAGAATTAGGACCAAATGGTTTCGATGCCCTGCTGGGGTGTGTGTGTTTTTCTTTGACACTTTCCCATACAGTAATGCAAAAACGCAGCAAAAAAAACTGCTCTAACTTGGCTAGAAGTTTCTTAATCCTTTTCTTCATAGAACTTTTTTCTGATAAAGATTGGTCTTCAAGCTAGTTTTCTCTGGAGAAAGGCTACATAAAATACAACCAATGGTTGTTATTGGTGTAGTTGTAAGTGTAATTATCTCAACACAATTAGCAATTAGTGGTAGGAGAAAGTTTATCTCTGGAGAAAGTCTCTAGAAGCTAGTCCATATTAGTAATAAGCTTCCCACAATACCCGCATTATGTCATTTGGGATTCTTAGCATGTTTTAATCACCAGAGCCTCGAGTGGAGGTAGTTAGCTAACCAGTGTCTATGGAAGAGTTGATAATGGCAGAAACATGGAAGTCGAGCATAGCCATTACCAAGCCATTATTGGGAAAGTCTGTATTGTTGGAAAATAACAACATAACAATGGAAGGGAATTGGAAGATGCATATTCAGAGTGTTCCAAATTGTTGAAGTAGTAAAGGATAAAGCCCCATTTGACCATTAATGGTACTTCACATACAAGAGGAGGTAGATCTGTTTGGAGTAGGCATATCCTCCCAGACATCACTCTTGCAACCTCAGGTATCCTCACATGAGCCAGGAGGACAATGTGCTATCTGTAATATTTGCAGTGAGGAAAAAGTTGGGCCAGTTCTCTCTCTCCATTTATAGAATGACATCTAAATAGAATGAATTCTTCGGCGCTCAGCCTTCCTTATGGTCCAACTCTCACAGCCATACATTACTACTGGAAAAACCATAGCTTTAACTATACGGACCTTTGTCGGCAAAGGTCCATATAGTTAAAGCTATGGTTTTTCCAGTAGTAATGTATGGCTGTGAGAGTTGGACCATAAGGAAGGCTGAGCGCCGAAGAATTGATGCTTTCGAGCTGTGGTGCTGGAGAAGACTCTTGAGAGTCCCTTGGACTGCAAGGAGGTCAAACCAGTCAATCCTAAAGGAAATCAACCCTGACTGCTCATTGGAAGGACAGATGCTGAAGCTGAAACTCAAATACTTTGGCCACATAATGCGAAGAGAGGACTCACTGGAAAAGACCCTGATGCTGGGAAAGACTGAAGGCAAAAGGAGAAGGGGACGGCAGAGGATGAAATGGTTAGATAGCATCACTGATGTAATGAACATGAAGTTGAGTAAACTCTGGGAGACAGTGGAGGACAGGAAGGCCTGGCGTGCTATGGTCCATGAGGTCACGAAGAGTCGGACACGACTAAATGACTGAACAACAACAACAACAACAAAATCTGAATAGGATTGAGTCATTGGTTTCCTGAGGTGGCACCTATGTTATTTTCAAAGATTTAGCAAACAATTCTACTATTTACACTTTCAGAGCATCTGTGAGATCATTTCTATCCACCCATTAATGCTGCTCATAATGAAGAATTTAAAATATTATTGGGTGATTTTTTTCTGCTACAGCAGGCATGTCCAACCCGCGGCCCATGAGCCACATGAGGCCCTGAACAGCTAGTAATGCGGCCCCCCAAAATCATAAACTTTTAACATTCAATTCAATTTATTACAGTCATAGACCAGTACAATTAAAAATATGCCATATGTATCCAATAAAAGTTCTCAGCTATAATAAAATAAGTAAAATCCATATCTGAAATTAGTTTAGCAAGATACTTATCATTTGTACATAAAATCAAGAAGACAGTCTATATTGCATTATGTTGAGCTCCATATATTGTGGCATCCTATGGTTATTAATTATTAACTATTAAAATTAAGTGTTAATATCAAAGTTTTAAATGTATAGTTATAAAAGGAAGTAAAATATTTACAGTAAGTTTTTCACTAAGTTACGTCGGCTCTTTAGTGCTGCTGCACAGGATCTTGCTACCTGCGCTGTGACTGTAATCTATTCATCTTTGGGCAAAATCTGAAGATATTCGGTTTCAGAATGGCCCGGATACCTAATAATCATCGGGGAAATAACTTTTGTTTGAATATCTCTGTAGAATGAACATCGTAGAAGGACATGTCCAGTAGTTTCTATCTCTCCAGGATTACAAGGACAGAGCCTTTTAGCCAATGGAATTTTTTAATATTTGCCATCCAAGATGGCTGAGGGGAGGACATGGCATCGTGCAAGTGAGAAGGCTTTCCGGTGGTTCAATGTCTCTAACTGGCTGAGATATCTGGCAGAGGTAACAGTATATCTAGTAGAGTCTGGAGCCAAAACCACGGGGCTTTCTCTAGATCTGCTTGCCTCTCCGTGTCCTCTACCCTTTGTCTCAGGCTTTGTTTTGCCTTGTGTAGTCCAGCTCTAGTATTGAAGACGGAGAAAAACCTAATTTTGTGAGATTGTATTCAACAGCCTTGATCCATGAGGAAGAAAATTTGTCTTGGAGAATTAGTGGTGCAAGGCCTTGCAGAAAAAAGTTGAGTTTTAGCCATAGATTTAAGGAAGCTATACAGATTCTTGATTCAACTTTTATCAGTTCTGTCTCCAGGCATAAGCGAGCGTTAGAAACACAAAGAGGGATCTGTAAAATTGCTCTTATAAATTTGGATTGAACTCTCTCCAAAGGTATGAAACTAGAAGATGAGGGTCCAAGCTGGGTCCCATACAGTAGCTGTGCAAGCGGCTTAGCCTGAAAAAAGCTTAATTGCAGCTGGGACATAATGTCCTCCTTTCGAGCGGAGAAATTTGAGAATGGCGTTGGCTGATCTCTGTCCAACAGCAGCTGCATGTTCGCAATGCGCATTCCTTGAGCCGGTGGTATGTATGACCACACCCAGATGTTTAAAAGTGGTCACCTGTTCTATATTATTTCCATTAAGGTACCACGATCAGAGTTTTGGCCTTTTAGCAAAGGCCATAACTTTAGTTTTCTGAAAGTTAATTTCCAGTTTATCATTATTGCAGTACTGGAGCAATGCTTGCAGGGCTCTTTTAAGACCTACTGGTGTCCTTGAAAGAATTACTGCATCATCTGCATACAATAACAAGGTGATGCTGCGATTCCCTATTTTGGGGGGGGGGTGGTTTATTTATCCATTTTACCATGTCGTTAATATAGAAATTAAAAAGCAGAGGGGCCAAAATGCACCCCTGTTTTACCCCCTTTTAACATTATTTTGCAATTTTTTTTGTGTCTGGAGCGTGCGGTGCTCAAGCGCGGACTGCATAGGTAGAAACAATGGAATGCTGTGTAGGGGAGGGGGCAGTGCAGTGCTAATGCCACCACCACACAATACACGTCAGCTTGTGGTGACTTGGCGTTATATATAATATTTCAACCTACCTACACGTGTTCTGTGACAACAGGCATTTATTGTTATTATTATTAAGTAGACATGTAAATTTTCTTATTTAATTATTAAACTTTGCTGTGTTTATTTGCCTACCTAACAATTTATGATGGGCTTGTTGTGTTATTTCTTAAAAAAATATTTATTCCTAAATAAATTTATTCCAGTATGGCTTCAACATCGTTTCAACAGAAAACAGAACCCAAAAAAGAAAAGAAAAAAAGAAAAATCACGGATGAAGGAAGAGTATTCAACGAAAAATGGACAGATGAGTACTTTTTTGTCAAGACAAATACTAAGGCACTATGCTTAATTTGTAGGGAAAATGTGTCAGTTTTCAAAGACTACAATTTGAAAAGGCATTATATGGAAAAACATGCTGCCAAATTCGAAGCATATCAAGGAATTTGTCGTAAAGACAAATTAGCGGAACTGGAAAAAAATCTGTCGTCTCAACAATTTTTTTTAAAAAAGTCACAACTCAAAAGGACTCTATTATAAAAGCTAGTTATTTGGTAGCAAATCTGATTGCAAAAAAATCAAAACCATTTACCAATGGTGAGTTTATTAAGCAATGTATGGAAAGCGTTTGTTGTTTATTCGTTCAGTCGTTTCCGACTCTTCGTGACTTCATGGACCAGCCCACGCCAGAGCTTCCTGTCGGCCGTCACCACCCCCAGCTCCCCCATGGTTGAGTCCGTCACCTCCAGAATACCATCCATCCATCTTGCCCTTGGTCGGCCCCTCTTCCTTTTGCCTTTTGGAAAGCGTGGCAGATATAATTTTTCCTGATAAAAAAAGTGATTTTTCTAAAATCAGTTTGTCTCACCAGAATATAGCCAGGTGAATTGAAGAAATGGGAAAATCTATCGAAAGAGGTTTGAAGAGTAAAGCTGCTAATTTCAAATGTTATGCTTTAGCGATGGATGAAAGTACTGATGCTACAGATACGGTTCAACTTGCCATTTTTATTAGAGGTATTGATAACGAATATAATGTCAATGAAGAAATGGCTTCTTTGGTGCCATTAAAAGACACAACTAAATCTCTTGATTTGTACAAAGCAGTAAAAATGACATTAAAGCGATTTTCTTTAACCATTGTCAACATATCTGGTATATCTGCTGATGGTGCCCCGGCGATGGTTGGTAAAAGTGAGGGACTTACAAAATTGATAGATGATGCAAGTGCTGCTGGCAATTCACATTTGATGAAGTATCACTGCGTTCTACATCAAGAAAATTTATGTGCGAAAGCATTAAAAATGGATAATGTCATGCAAATTGTCATCAAAGCAGTGAAATTCATAAGGGCCAAGGGATTGAATCATCGCCAATTCCAGGAGTTCCTTAAAAGTATGGATGCTGATTAAGGGGACATCATTTACTTTTCTGAAGTAAGGTGGCTAAGTCGGGGTAAAATGCTGAAAAGATTTTATGATTTGCGAAATGAAATCAAGTCATTTATGGAATCAAAAAGAAAATTTGTGCCAGAAGTTGAAGATGAAAAATGGCTACAGATTTAGCATTTTTGGTGGATTTGACCGCTCATTTAAATGAGTTAAACATGCATCTTCAAGGTGAACACCAACTTATCACTGCAATCTTTCAAACCATAACAGCGTTTGAAATGAAACTTAAAGTATGGAAAGCTCAAGTTATGGAAAATAATTTTATACATTTTAATACGTTGGCTAAACACAGTCCTGTGAACAGTGAGAAATATGCAGCCTTGCTTTTCAGTTTGATACAGGAATTTGAGAACAGATTTCAAGATTTCTGGAAAAATCATCAATATTTTGGTATATTTTCAACTCCATTTTCAGTCGACATAACTACATTACCTCCGAATTTTCAAATGGAATGCATAGAGTTGCAATCAGACATTCAACTCAAAGAAAAAATTGATCATGTCTCTCTACTGGACTTTTATAAGACCTATCTTCCCAGAGAAAAATATCCCTCACTTCACAATCACGCCTTATTCATGACATCGCTTTTTGGCAGCACATACATTTGTGAGCAACTATTTTCAAGGATGAAGCACACGAAGAGTAAAATTAGAATTAAAATTTCTGATGAGAACCTTGAGAACTCACTGAGAATTGCAACCACTTTCATCGAACCAGACATTGATGCATTAGTTTCACAAAAACAAGGTCAAATATCCCACTACTTGTATGTTGCACTCTTTTTTAAAAAATTATAATAAAAAATATAAAAAATAAATGAAGTTTTATTACTTACAGCAGGGCTTTCCAAAGTTTTCTCGCGGGAAAACCCAGAAGTGCCGCCGTTGGGGCAGCGCGCAAAAACCCGGAAGCGCTGCTGCCGCTTTCAGTTTTTGCGCGCCTCTGTTGGTGTGTCGCCGTGGGAAAACCCGGAAGCGCTGATGATGATCAGCGCTTCCGGGTTGTGTGGCGACGCACCAGACTGTGTGTGGCGACACACTTTTGTGTCGCGACACACAGTTTGGAAAGCTCTGACTTACAGTATATACTGTACATTAACTATATTATATATTTTATGTGTGGCCCAAGACCATTCCTCTTCCCTCAATGTGGCCCAGGGAAGCCAAAAGGTTGGACACCCATGTGCTACAGTATAGTTTTCCCCCCTCATCTCCCAGCCTTCAAGCTCTGCAGAGATCCTGAAGCAGGGAGGGGTGTGTGCTGTACATGAAAATATATAGTGATTTCACTAGAAAACTTTTTAGGCCAATTTGGGGGCGGGGAGGAAGAGTTGCTCAACACAGGAGTGTTAAACTTCTGAAACCTTGATGCAACGATTGATGAGTTATTTTTTTGTAAAAGAAAAACATGTGCAATCAAAAATCACAATTTTATTGCTGAATTTTGGTAATACAAGGGGCTCTATACACTGCAAAAATGGGCTGATTTCAGACCTGCCTGGGTAGTGTATTCAAATGTCCCTGAGCAATAAACTTTAATAAAAGAGGATATAGATAAGATGTTGCCTGTGGAAAAAAAAGAATGGAAACCTTGTGTTTCTTGGGAGAATTGTGCAAATGGACATGAAACTGGACAACAAATGTCTTGCCTCCCTCCATCCAGAGGCCTAATCTAATCTGGCCTATCCTGGTCAGCCATTCAGCACATGGGACCTCAAGGGACACACACACACACACACCCTCCACCAATCCCATGTATGCTCCTTGAATAAAATAAAGAGAAAAAGGAAAAATACCCTTGTCCAAATCTTTAATCTTTTATTATGAGATAAAAAGGTAAAAGTGTCCGTCCCCCCCGCCGCACATTTGTGCAGTCGTGTCCAACTCTGGTGCTCATCTCCGTTTGTTAGCCGATAGCAGAGGCAATATTTGTGGAAAATGTAGGAGAAGAGTTTCTCCCCCTTGTCCTTCCTCCTCCAAATACAGAAAGGGCATATAGGTGTCCTGCCAATTTCTCCTCTCTGGGCCAGAAGTGGTTACAGCTGGAGCATACCTACTAGGGCTGTGCGTACTTCCAAAATGATTCAGAAATGTTTCCGACCATAGCATCTCTCTGCCATTCCTTAAGCAGCCCAACCTTTTTTCTTCCAGGGTCTTTCATAAGCCTGTTGTGCTCACGTGAAGCTCAAAGCTTTTGAATCATTTTTGAAGCAGGCACTGACCTAACACCTACTTCTTTCCCACTGCCACCCAGGTTATCTCCCCCTTTAACAGTGTCTGGTTGCGCCCTCAGGCCCCAGGACAGGGATCAGCAATGGGGACCACACATTTCATACTGGTATGGTTTTCTGCTGGCTCAGGATGGGTGTATAATGCTACTTCAGTAATGAAGACCACCCCACCCTCAGAGTGAATCTATGCCCAGCTTTTACCATTTCATATTTCAGAGAGGGGCTCATGTCTTGGCAGGCCTTGCCCCACAAACAAAATTCTCTGCTTATAGAAAACTAGCATGTTGCCAAGCATCCAAAAGGCCCTTCTCTTTGAGTTGGCAGCGTGTATCCGTGTTTTGTTACATCATATCTTGAAGCTCTCGTAGGCCTGTTCTTGAAGAACATTTGTTGGTTGGTTGGTTGGTTGGTTGGTTGGTTGGTTGGTTGGTTGGTTGGTTGGTTCATTCATTCATTCATTCATTCATTCATTCATTCATTCATTCATTCATTCATTCATTTGAATTTATCATCCACCCAACACTAATGGACTCTGGGCGGCATATTTTTATTTATTCGAATTTACTTACTTGATTTATATGGCTGCCCATCTCATGCAAAGGTTTCCTGTTCATTGCTCCCATCGATGCCCTTCCCCTGGAACAAAGGTTTCCTTTCAGGTTTTTGAGACGAAGTTGAGACACCTCTCTTTAATCCGGACTTTGACATTAATAACTATGGCTTTATAGTTTTAATATCCCTTTTATGTTTTTACAGGTTGTTATTCTTTCCATGTATCATTGTTCCTACTGGTGTTCTGGTGATGTTTGCCCAAAGGTGGCATACAATACAGTATGTGGGTTAATAACAGTGTGCTGGGTTTAGGCTAACAGAGAGATGCATTCCTTGGCTCCCCTCCTGGGGAGGAATCAGGCCTCAAATGCATCTCCCTGCAACTCAGTGAGCAGCAGGTCACCTTGGCAGATGTCTTCTCCTCCCCCCAGGTGTTGAGTGTTGAGAGCAGACTAAGTTTGCCTTGTTGAGCCTTGTAACCCCTGACTTCACCATGTAAACTTCTGTGTAAGCAGAAGAGGGAAGAACTTCAAAAGAGTCAGCACAGCCCCAAGGGAGTTTGTGCAGAGACGCCAGCAAAGAGATCCTAGTCGGACTGCAAGCAATTGTGGGTTATATTTGTCTCAGAAGCTGGGACAGGCCAAATCTTCTAAGGCAGAAAGAGGAGCTTGATTTGACCTCCAAGCCCCTCAGAGAGTATTGGCTTTTGCTGGGCTCCAGGCATGGCTGCGATGCCAAGGGAACAGCCCAGTTCAGCCCCCAAACTCAGGAGGCAGAGAGGGAGGGAGGGTGAGAAAATGAAGTACAGGAGTCTATTTGGAGATAATGGCTTTCTAACAGGCTTGGGCAGAACTTGGACACAAGCAAGAGATGTTATCATCCAAGCCCAGCATTCCTCTTTGAAAAGGGGGTGTGTGTGCAATCGTCTCCCCACCATCCCCTCCCTTCGCGTTTCTTCCTGGCTGACATTAACATTCCAGCCAGGGCTGCTAAACAGAATCTTAATTAGTGCTGATACTCTTGTGCAAGGGTTTTTCTTAACTACCGACTGCTGTCAGGGTATCTTGCTTGTGCTCTTCTTTGGGGGATATCGTATTCTACTGCAAAGCATGACTGAAATGTAATGTGCATGCCGGGAAGAGAAGGGAAAGGAAGGGAAGGAGAGGGGTAGGGCAGAAGGAGAATGAAGGTCTGCAAAGCTGGAGTAGCTTGCCTCCCCCACCTCACATCAGCGTCACCCGTCTCTTTCCTCAGAAGCCCAAAACGCACCGTTCAATCAAAGAACACTTCTGCTTCCACTCACCTAAAGAAATCCACCAGCAGGGCAGCCAATCCAGTTGCCCATCAGCTATGAGCACAGCATTCTATGAGGAGAACTTAACTTCCTTCGCCTTTTGGGGAGCCAAATGTTCTCTCCTGCCATGTCCACTGGGCTGGAAGGGAGCTTTTTCCGGGATTGTATTACCAGCACAGATTCCCCAAAGACTTGCTAGGGAGCAGGCGCAGGCTTGGATGCAATATTCTTGCACATGTTGTTTCAAAGTGTTTGGTTCTAATCCATACAGTGATTTGTAGCATCAACTGCCTAGCTAGATGACAGTGCTGAAGCCAATGTTGGCTGATCTGCAAGAAGCGATGCACTGTAGGATCTAGTTATTAGGCGTATAGAGTGGTTCAGTTTGATTTCAGAAAAGTGCACATGGGAGTGTGGACAGAGGTCTTATCTGGAACTCTTTAAAGCAGCTATACCTTTTCCCAAGCTGGAAGATCCCAGGAAAACAAAGCTTTAAAGGTTTGTAGATCAGAGCTATATTCTTTCTCCAAAGTACTGAATGCTACACACTGGATAGCTACTGTATATGTTAATATTTGGATGGGAGGCCACCATGAAATCCCAGGACTGATCCCAGGACTAAAAAGATATCCCAGGGGAGATGATAGCAAACCACTTCCATATTGTTGTCAAGAAAAACACATGATTGCAGCAGCATCTGCAGCAAATTGCAATGCCACTAAACTGTCACCAATCGAAGAGAATATTTGTAGCTCAGGGTTGAATGTTGCCTAGTCTGGCAATGAAACGTCTGCAAGAAAACAACAAGGCTCAGAGAGCACCAAGGACTCCACTAAACTGTCAACATGCACATGGAGACATCATCACGCAGAGCCTGCATCACACATCAGGACACAGGTATGGAATGACAGCATTGGCATCAGTTGCAGCATTTCCATGATGACGTCATCATGCACATTTCATCATTTCCCACCTTGCTCTTCCTGTGGATGCTCATGCATGGATATGTCCATGTCATCAATCGGAATCGAATTTGACTCAAGAAAGCCTTCACTTCCACGCAGCAATTGCTGTGATGGTGTAAAATGTCCTCATTATTCAGGCTGCTTCGTCACTAGTGACTTAGAGTATCTTATGATATCATCCAACCATTGCTGTGCTGATATAACAGTAACAAAGGCACACTTTACAAGGCTACGGCTGTGGTGGGTGACAATATAAGATGCTATAAATCACTGGGCACTCTTACCTGCAACAGTACATTTCCTGAGGAAATGTGCTCTTGGTCTGCATTGCAGAGCATCCTAGGGTCTCACTGCTCTAGATCTCTTCAGTCTTGAAGTCACTAGAGATTAGATTATCCTAATCTCTGGTTTTAATCTATGGAGAAAATAACACTCATCATCCTTCCTACCCAAAACTACTGGGTCTGTCCTTCCCTACTGGTGTCTCTAGCCCTGTTGAACTTCAACTCCCATAACCTGTCTATCCAGCAGGGCCCCTGTTGGCTTGGCATTACAGGATGGGAAGTCCTATACTGAAGTCCTAGCCTTGGAATTTGGGCACAGGGATCTTTTGTGCCAGGTTGAGAGCTTATCCATAGGGGTGTCTGCAGAGGAGTCTGAAAGTCAAGATGGTGGCCACAGCCATAGGGTCAAAGCCCCGGCCATGGCCACCATCTTGAGTTTTTTGACCTCCCCATTGGCCACATTGTTTTTCAAGTCCATACATAACTCCAATCCCCTCTCCACTTACTTGAAGCTCACGGGACTTCTTCCCAGCAGCCCGGGCTACTAATCCCTCCCTCTTCCAGCGACCAATGGGACAGAGGAGCCTCCACAAGGCATCGCCTAATGGTTATCAGTCCGTGCCGCAAGCCGCCGGGCACTTCCGCGGCCTTCTCCCCCCTTCCGGCCGACGGGCGGACTTGCCTCTGTGGATCGCTGCCTCTTTTTTCGCCGTTTGATGTCCGCGGTGCGAAGAAAGGGGAGGCAAGCGCGCCCACCCTTCACCTCGAGAGGCACAGAAAGCTGAAGCCACTACAAAGGACTGGGCTTCTTGGCCTGGGATCCCGTTTCTCGGGAAAGGCTCCAGAACAAACAGCTCTTTGTCTACCCACCGGCCGCCTGCCACCACCCAGATTTTCAAAACAGGTAGTGATTTTGACGGTAAATATCATCCACAACTGGAACTGAGAGAAAGAGAAAGGCGTGGAAAGGACAGAACACTTTTTCAAAACCCTGTCTTTCCCCCAGGTTGTTGATTTTTTCTATAGTTCAGATATCTGCCGTTCGACGAGATGCATTTATTTGGCCCTCCTAGAACGGGAGGAAAGGCGGAGTATAAAACTTCAGTGTTGGACAGCCGGGGACGAGATTTCCTGTGGCCGCTGTCGCTTCAGCCCCGCCTGCCCCCCCGTCCCGCCGCTAGCTCAACAACAGCGGCGGTTCAACAAAGAGGGTGGCTGACGTGGGAATACCGGGGGGGGGGGGGAGACATCAGGCGGGCGCTCGCGGCCATTTAATTGCTCCTTTTAAACCTGTTATTACGACGTTAACCGGCTAAGTATATATTGCTGCCTTTTATTGCCTGATGTGACAAATTAAAACATACCCTTCTGAAAAGCGGCATTCTTTGCTGGACGGAGAGGACGGGAAGGGAGAGCGCGGGGGTGGAGGGTAGAGCTGTCAGGCTAAATTAATGTCGGGGCGGGGGGACTCGCCTGTTGCGCTGCGAACCAAACCGCCTGCGATTTTGCTGCCATTCATTGCAATTCCGAAAGTGTGTATGTTTGTAGAATTTCTCCAGCTACACTAGGTTTCCGGTCTCCCCCGCCCCCCGTCTTTCCTTCCCGACATATGTTATTGCCTTTGATTCAATGTATACAGACTAATTGATTGCGAATATTGTCCGCCTGTGATTTCACCATACAAAGGCTTAACTCTCCTAAGAGCTGGGTTAATGAGCGTTGCTGAGCCTAAAGCTGCAAAGTGTGGATGCGCCCGGAAGTACGCACTTCAGAGAACCTGCAGGTCATCCGCTCCAAAGTCTTGTTAGGATCCTTTGCAGACCCTGGTTGGTTGATTTCTATATGAGGGAAACGGACCTCCTGAGGTCACTGCACGCTCGATCCTATTCAAGTGAAATGCGAGGATCTCAAACAATTATAAAATCAAGGAAGATCTTCATACTTGCTGGCAGAATTGATCCAGAACGCTAAACCATTACAAGGCTTGCCCGGCTGGTGGGCCTATTTGCCCATTAGGACGCATTAGGTGCAAACCAGGCCATTTTGGTTTGCTAAAAAAAAAAAAAAGATTTCAAAATAATGGGTTATTAACACTATGTGTTCAGGGTAGGCAGTCCAGTTAATCCAAATTGGAGACACGTTCATTAAAGAGTTTAGGATCCGGGTAGGAATAGTGAATGTCATTTTGTGGGAGGGGCTTCCCCTCCCCTCCGGTTTCAGGCCGCCTGGTTTTTCTTCAGGAGCATCGATTTTTCTTCAGCAGGCTCACTAGTTACTCACCGAGTTAATGGTCTAAAGAATACACGTCAAAGGCACACAGTCCCTTTGCTTTATGAGGGAAGACAGTCGTCAACAGAACGCAAGGATTTTTTAGTTCCTAAGTCCAGATCCCACGACTCCGAAAGGGTGATATTCCTATCATTGTGAGGGAACCCACCACAAATAATCATTAAAGAAACAGTTTCTGCCCCCCCCCCAATATAATCGCGAATATATTAAATTGCGTCTGAGAACCCCATTGATTCTCTGAAATGTATATGGTCCCTCTTCCTCCACCTGAACTTTGAAATTAAATCTCTTTGTGAATTTCCAAAACCCCCACTTCGAAAGAAGCCCCTGAAGATAAGTGCCCTGCTTGATTCCAGTCCAAAACAAATTCCTACTTCTCCCGGGATAGTTCCTGGCCTGAGGGAATCTGCCCAATTCCTCAAAGGTCATATATACCTGTGTGTGTGTGTGTTTGTGTGTGTGTGTGTGTGTGTGTGTGTACTGTGTGTGTGTATTCTCCCCCATAATATATATGATGTTTGTTTATCTTGAAAAATGACTGGATTATTTCACAAGTCATGTTCAACAGAGACATTTTTAAGGCAGCCAAGTAAGTCCAGTGGTGAGAAATGCTCTCTTTTTATCTCTTTCCATGGTTTCCCTAGAGGGGGACCCAAGACAGTTTACCCGCGAGTCCAGAACGCTTTAAATGTCCCAGCCACCGCAACATTGCTTGGAAGAGTACAGTGACTCCGAGGAAATCCGCCTATAGGATCGAGCTGCGCGTCGAAACTCGCCCTTCGTTCCTCCTCTCTCCCGTTTCTTCGGGTGCCGGGTCGGAGCCGTGCCCGAAGCGGTCCAGCTGCAGCCAAAGGGGAGGCTCTGGATTCCCCGAGAGAAGGCGTGGGCGCGGGCGCGCGCTTCCTCCGAGGAACGGGCTTTCGCCTCTCTGTAGTATTCTGCCGCGGCCTCCGCAGCTTCCTTGGAGCTCTTCCCTTCGCAGCAGCGATCCGCTGAGCTGCCGTCCCTCCCCTTTCTAGCAATCTGGTTCTCTGGGAAGGGAGAAAGAAAGACCCCGATGAAGTCTTGGCGCGGAGACGGGAGGAGCGGGGAGAGGGGCGCTTCCCCCAGACCAGACAGCCAGAATTGTCTGCCTAGAGGAGGCAGGGAAGGGAGCGGAGGACACTGCTGACATCCGAATGAAATCAACTCGGAGTCCATTACACTAGAGGATTAGCTAATTGCCAGATCAGAGAGACGAGGAAGAAAAATAAATAAATATGCCTTTAAGTAACCGAAAGTAATTATAACCCCATTGTTGACGCTAACGATTAATAATTGATCGGCTGTTCTACACAATGAAATGTCACTTTACGCTCCTTTGAATGCACATATGGCTACTTCTTTTAGGGGAGGGGGGATCTGCCACTCCGGATCCTAAACATTTTACTTGGAAAAACAGCCGGTAAGAGAACCTTGGTTTCTGAATGCAAGAAGCTGGATATTCAGCTGGGTGCCCCTAAGGGAAGAACGGGCACATTTTATTACATTTCAGATACTGCTGATTACAATACAAACTACTTATTTAATTACAAAATCAAAGCTCAGAGCTCACGTTCAGATCTGACTATTATTATTATTATTATAATTACTATAACAATTGTATAGATAGTTGCTATCTTTCCTCTCTTAAGGGCGAGAAATCGAAAATGCCCTATAGGGAATGATCTTAGAGTATCCTTTTGTCTGTCTGTTTGATAATTTAAGGCAGAGAGGCCGCCCATCATCTGAAAGTGGCAGGTGGGCCCACCCTGAGTCACTCTTTGCTGTCAAGGAAGCGCAGGGAGTGAAGGAAGCTCAAGTGGAATAAGCAGATCGCTAATGACGCCGTTTTGGAAAACGTCTTCTTAAGAGCCCACGACGTCGTGACAGTCCCAGGTGGAGAATCCTGTCCCTTTTGAGCGCAGGGATCGTGTGAATGGGGCGAAGAGGCAGGCCGACACTTGCACACAAGCCAGCCAGGGGCAGCAACGCTTTCGTGAAAAAGTGCCGCCTACGGCAACGGGTCGGCATCACAAACGCCCTTCCGCGGAGAGGAGTTGTTGCCGCTTTTCCCTTTTCGAAAGCCGCTTTATCTCCGCACCTGCACTCCAGGCTTGGGGTGGGGGAGAAAGGGGGGAGAGTCAAGCCCCCCTCCCCGTGTCTAGTCTTCAAAGTTACAAAGATCCATCGCTGCGATCTTCGGGGTGTCATCCTCATCATCTGTATGGACACATTTTGTAAGCGCATTGGTCAGAATCAGTAAGTCCTCTCGGAGTCTTTCAGATGCGACAATACCTGGAGCTGTCGCAATAAACTCAACAGGCTTACTCCCGGGTAAACGTTCCTCAGCCTTAACCCTTCTTTCAGGGTTAATAAGCAATCAGGGCAGCTAACTGGATTTCGACCTCACTTTCTTCAGTCTTCCCAGTTACAGCTGTAAGTAACGTTTAGGATAAATTCGTTCAACGCTTGTCCCGCTTCGGGGTCAGGACGGCCAAGGAACTGCGGCATCTCCCAAAAGTTTGCCTGCCTGCTTTATGGTCGGCTTAACCAGGGCTGTCGAGAACCCACTCGACACCTTTTAAGCCCCCCGGTGCTGCGGTCAGCGCGCTTTGGAAGGCGAGATCAGAGCCCCGCACAAACGAAAGGCATCCTCTGAAATAACAGACACGATCCATTACACACTTGTGGATTCCAATCTTGCCGGGAAGTGAGCCTCGGCGTGTACAGTTCTGCTTTCTCCTAAGTAAATGCTGCAGTCGGCCGGCGCGTTCGCGTGGAATCAACGGGGCCAGACCGACTGAGTCAAGTCGGACTGAGAGCGGGAGCAGCGCCGGCGAAGGGAATCGGTTGTACGACCCAGGAGAGGACGCAAAGCACGTCGAGGGTTAGTGCAAGTGGGAGAGAAGCGCGCTGGCGGCTTCCAAAGCCGTCTATGGCAAGCAGTCTTCGGCTGGGGGCTCAGTTGCAAGCAACCCGCGAAGCCTCCTGCCCCCGGCCCTCTGAACTTGTCTGGGGAGCTAAAACCTCCACCTCGCGGCGTTCCCGTCTTTTTCAAGCATAAGAACCAAAACAGCAAAGCGATCGCAATCTTACGTTTGACGGTGTGGGGGGGGGGGGCAGAAAGCCCCGCGGAGGAGGCCTCTTAACTGCCCTGCTCTCCCCCACTCCCGCTGTAGGCAAACAAGAGCGGGCAAGCTCCGTCCTTCAGACTGTTTCTTTCCTAGAAACAAGTTTTCTCTTATGGGCAACACGCGCTGTTGACCTTTGAAGTCAGGGCAGAAAGAGAGCAGCGAAAATTGGAGGGGACAAGCTTCCCCCCCCCCCCCCGCTCTTTTGGGACAGTCAGCCCAGTTTCTCTCTGCCTCGGGGTGGCGGAGGGAGGGAGACAATGCAGCTACCGGACACCGAAACGCGCATTTCGTTAAAACTAGAGACAGGGGTTTCTGCTAACCCAACAGAAACTGAAGGCAAAGGGAAACTGGATGGGGCTCTCGGGAAGACAGTCGATGGTGGAAGATTTGGGGCATCGCCTGGGCATCATCTGGGCTGCAAAGCAGTGAGATATTACAATAATGGAATCGTTCTTTAACACCTAAATGGCTTCCTCATTGGGGGGAGAAAAAAAGCGAAACCCAAAGAAGCCAAATATGAGAATTGCCACGCTGTCCTTTGGCATGGCATTTTAATGTTATCGCTACTTCCTGTCTTCTTCGTCTCCGGTCCTTTTAAAAGCACACAGTCTGTCTAATTAATAGAGGAAAAAATCCCTCTGAAAGTTCTCCTGCGCGTATTCCCGTTGAAAGAGACTGAAGCGAGACTTCGGGCGATCTACCGGAGGATTCCTGCGCTAAACCTTCATTAAATCGCACCAGATACACGCCAGATTATGCGGCTCTAGTTCAGAAGAACTGCCTGGCATTCATGGCCATGCTAGATGGGAAATGGATTCCGTTGCTTTCGGAAGGAGCTTGCACTGCAGAACGCCCGCAGTGAGGTCGAGAAGAGAAGAGCTTCCATTACCGACCGTTCCGTGTTGGCTATTCTTTCTCCGCTCCGAGCTGGAGGTTACAACCAAGCCGGCTAAATCCGACAGCGAAGAAGGAAGCATTTCTCAGCCAGTTGCCCCAAGTCTTTCAACTTTTCCTTTCAGAAAAAGATACCCCAGATCTAAATTCCAGCAGGGGATGAGTAAATTGTGGAGATCTGAGATCATTCGTGAGCATATAAACATCAAAGGAGAGTCGTTCGATTTCCTAATCTTTGCCACAAAATGAATTTAAAATCGGGTCAAATCAAATGGAATGTGCACGTTAACTGTAAAGAATTGGACTATAACAAGGCAGGAGAAAAGGCAAAAAGGCAGAAAAATGGAGGTGAGAGTAGTATCTAAGTGATAGGTCTTAGGAAAAAGTTTCTTTATAAGGGTTGCCAGAAAAAGGAAAAGAAAACACCCAATAATTATGAGTCTCAGCCTCCCCCCCTCCGACCACCAACAATTTGACTAGGAAGTCTGATTTGTACCGTAATTTGGGGGGGGGGGTTTGCAAACCCCCCTGTGTTGTATTTAAATATGAAATTATTTTAAAACCGCGTGTTGTCCTTCCTAATAAGAAATCTGTTTTGCCAGCCACAGAGTATATGCACAGGGCCGGGTGTTATGAAGTCAAACCTCACTGTGATCTGAGGTAGTAGAAGTATTACTAGGTTTCTGACAGCACCATCTACCCCTGAAATGAATTGGAGGGGTGCAAAGCCGATACACACTCTTTTACGTTAACCCAGTTGGAAGAAATGGGCACCTTTTTGACTTCCATTTCAGCTGAGGCTTGCAGGAGAGAATTTCTCCTTGGGTTGGTCCTGTACTGTTTCCCCCAGAGCAGTATGAAACCCCATCCATTCTAAATTACTTCTAAAGTGCAAGCAAACACCCCCACCTCCTATAAAATAACGGGGGGGGGGAAACACATATTGATAAAGCTCTAATTATCATTTGTGTCTGTATATTGAGCAGTAAACAGTTATCACTAAGCTGGAATAACCTCTAGAAACAACTATAAGCCTGAGTAATTTCATTGGACATATTTAACTCCCTTACTAAAATCTAAAGACATACTTTAAAACACATTTATTTTGAAATCCATTTCATTTATATGTGTGGGAACTTCAGCTAAAGAAAGGAATAGTTTTTTGTTAAGTCAAGAAGATGACTCCCTGTCCAACCGCGAATTTGTCAACTTGTCCCAATAGAGACCCATCTTTGGGTTAAGCTGTTCTAAGCACCAAGGGAACGACGACCTGCAAATACTTAATATGTTTCTAACTTTCTTGTAGCTGCAGCCTTTCCCTCCCCCCACCTTTCTCTCTTTCCCTTTCTCTCTCTCTCACACACACCCCCACATTCTTTATCCAGTTAACATTCCCTTGGCTGAAGTCTGAAGTATCTGAGATCACTTTCAAATGCCCTTTCTAACAAGCCCCTGAGCCAGAGGCCACTAATTTTCAGTGAACAAAAAGCCACTGGAGAGAGTCCCGTTTGTCAATATCAACTGTTCCAGCCATTTCCCATCTTCAGACACATCGGCCTATCTGAGCTGGCAGATGTTTAGACAAGATTTTATAAATGGTTCAATATCAGCCCGTAATGAACCCCAACTGACCATTCCAAAGCAGCTAAAAGCATCCAGGATCTCTCCTGCTGGGATCTAATAATGCTCTCACGCCGGAACATTATTAATCATGGAATAAAATAGATGAGCCTCTTGAAAAATAAGTGTATGATTGATTAAAGGGCAGTCTAAGAAGCTATTATTCTTGTTTCATAACCGTAAGTTATATTCACTCAATTTATCTTTGGGAAAGAAAATAAATGGTTGTTTGTCTCTTTATTGAAATTTTATTATATGGGAATTCTCATTATTTGCTGGAGGTGGGAAAAAGGTGACTGTTGAGTTTCTGCTCCCCCCCCTTTTTTTTTTTTTAAAGCCCAAGATAGATCTCTTAGGTGATTAGTGCATTATAGAAATGAGTAGAAAGCACTTGAAATGGGGGAGAATCTTTTTTCCTGGGAGAGTTCCTTAGAGTGTTTTCTACTTTTTGATTAAAAAATAAGTGCATTTGCTTAAAATGTGGGTTAAAACAGCATTTTGTATGAAAAAGGTTAGTTATTTCTATATGTGTATGTTATAATATGTACATAAATTGATTAAATTTGAAGGCTTAAATTTTCTTTAAACTTTAAATTTAAACTTTAAAATTTGAAATTTTCCTAACAGTTTAAGTTTAGCTGGGTTTTATTTAGTCACATTACTAAATAAATTCAAAAGATATAATATACCAGTAACGTTCTGCAAATTATCATAAATTATCATATATGCATATTTATTACCAGTAAAATTGAATAAAAAGGCAGCACCTTGTTGTAGACTAATCTGTTTTATTTACAATTATAGATATAAATTAGTAAAGAATTCTCGTTAAACAACAAGGGATTGTATAACCATCAATGTTTCAAATAAAAACCAGGCATAATTTATTTACAAAAAACTTGGGATTCCATTGCAATACAACTTGCATAAATTACTAGAAGCTTTTATATCATTACAAAAATAAATATCAAATATGTTTTTGTTTTGCAAGTACTCGCAGTTTCTTTAATTAATCCCTACTGTATGTATCTTTTACAAAGAATTTGTACAATAAATCCTATCACACCTACAGAATATAGATATATAGATATATATATGTATATACCGTGGCAATGAAGTGATCAAGTCAAGATATCCTGAGAAAAAACAGATTTCCTTTTTTTTGTTTTTCTTTTCCTTTTTTAATCACACATACATTAGGGAAACTAGACTATACCAGCAAACTCACATTAATGTCCAACAAAATTCTGGTTCAATCATTAGAGAGAGTCTGTAGATCTAAGAGTGCTCTGTGGTCTTCTTTTATACAGTGGCACAAGATGTGGTCCGGATTTAGAGTTTTGTTAGGGTTACAGATAGAGATAGATTAACTTGGGGAGAGATGATGGCTTGTTGACTTTTCTCAAAGCAATTGTGACACCTACCTGTGGACCAAGGAAAACACCAGATCATCCTCAATCTTTCATTTACACAGAATGTGTTAAAACTGGCAGCAAAGTGAAAAGGTTATTCTCCTTCCTTGCCTGATTGGGATTGGGGCAGGGTTTTGTTGTTTTTAGAGAGTAGAGAATATTTGATCGTAAGATTTATTTATAGAAAAAATAATAACTGCAGCAGCTTCTTGGAAATAAATGGGGAATGAACCTAGGTAATGAATGCAGATACTCTTTGGAACCTGGCCAAGATCCATCTCATTGTCTGTCTCTGCTATTTGAAATGTATATGAGCATACCAAATAAATTAAGTTCTTATTTTGATGCACAGTTCTTTAAATTTAAGGTCTGTGTAGATACCTTATTGTACAGCCACCCAGAATCAGTTGGAGTCAGGCGGTGCCTAAATTGAATTAAATAAATACATACAAATAAGTGGGAAGTTCTCCTGCATTTCCTACTAGGCAATATAACAACAACAGCAGCAGCAGCAATTTAAAAAAAAAACAATTGGGTTCTTACATCTGTTATTTTACATGCTTACTCCAAATAGTGGAGGAGGACAATGAGATTAATTCTGGCTGGATTGCAAAGCGAACATGGTTCTCTCTTCCCACCACCACCCCATTCATTTCAGTGAGGTCTTGTGCAAAATAACTGCCCACTCCATTGTATCTTTAACCTGAAAATAACCTATAAAAAGTCTAATTTAAATATTCATTCAAAACGGACCATTTTATATGAAAATGATGGGCATATAAAACAGCTGAACAGTTTTCTGCGAAGTACACAAAAAGGGTAAAAATGCAGTTGGCGGTTCTTGGTAATTATACTCTTTGGTAATGGAGCAAGAAATTAACATTAAGCCAATTTACAGGCTGGGCAATATGTCTTAGGAACGGATGCCAAATGGTCCTCCTAACTAGCATATCAGAATAAAAGGCAGAAAAGAAAAGAAAAAGAAATGGGTCTCACTTACTTGCCTGGCTGCTGTGTGATTGCCCTTCTATAGGTATGGTTGTACTCCTACTGTGCACATTTCAGTGGGGTCTGTCAAAATAGAAGCGTCAGTTAGTCACAGGACACAGCTGGCTAACTAGATTATTCACTTTGGGCATGGCTAGCCCCTTCTTGCACAAAAGCCCAGAGCCGGGTGTTTGGAAGGCCTGCCCCAATGTACCATTTCTCAGCTGATGGAGATTTAAGGGGAGGGGTACAATTGCTTTTTGGGAGACCACCTTTCTTAAGGATCTCCTATTTAAATCTGAGTTAGCGCCCAAGAGTTCTTGAGAGTGACAGTTCACCTTTTTCTTGTTGTTCAGTCGTTTAGTGAGGCCAATTGTTCAAGCCGCAATCCTGTGCATTCCTACTTTAATAACCCATTGTGACATACTTCTGAGTAAATGTATTTAGGGAGGAATCCCATGCACACTTTCCTACAGAGAATTTAGTCAGTTACAGACTGTCAAAACTTCTGCTTGTTTCAGAAGGTGACAATGATGAGTGTTATTGCTACTGTACTACTACTACTACAATTACTGCTATTATCACCATCATTTTCTCCAGAAACTGAGATTACCATTTAGGAATATTAAATGTAATGTATTTGCCAAACTAGTGTTCTATATGTCAACCTTTCCACCTCTCAGGTATAAGAATTCGTGACATCCTTTTAAAAAACTAGTTTCAACATTGCTTTTAGCTAAAGTTTTAACAATTTAGACTCCAGGTTTTGTTTGTTTGTTGTGTTTTTTGCTTTGTCAATCTACTTTCACTAATTTTGGAAAGTTATATTTGCATTTCCTTCCTACTAGAAGGAAAATCCTCTTTGCTTCGGTAAAACTTGCTTCAGGCGGAAGCTTGATTAGGATCGCCGCCCAGGACAAGGGCTTGGTTAAAACTAATCGGAGGCCAGGCCATCTCAAGGAGTTGAAGCCGCGGACATGCCTTCTTGCTTTGCCTTCTCAAGCAGTCGGAAGGCCGCTTGGTGCCCCCCCCCCCGCGCCATCGCGAGACGGTCTACTCCCCCTCCTCCTCCGGTCTTGCGGGGCGATCTCGTGGGCTGGTCGGGAAGGTCGCCTACCTTTCCCTATGCTTAAGGTAGAGCTAAATGGCTTTTCTATCCTTGGGGGCAAAACGGGAAGCAAAGAGTCACCTACCTTTCTTGGGGTCTGAGCTGGGGGGCTTGTAATGCTGTTCGAGGTGGCCTGCGATGGTTTTCAGCGAGTTTTCCGAGCCCGCCTTCAGAGCCGAGCTGCCGCCGCCGCCGCCAGTTAAGACGGCTTGGCTGAGTCCCTCGTTGGAGGCCACGGCGGCCGAGTTGTACCTCAAGATGCCCTGTCCCTGGAGGGCGTTGAAGTTCCCGTAGTTTGTGTAATTGCTATAAAAAGGCGACGTGTAATAAATATGCCTCCCCAAGAGCGAAGAAGGCGAGTAGGCAGCGTTGTGTGGGGCGGAAGGCGGCGGGCCCGAGGGCGGGCAGCTCTGGCCCAGGCTGTGCGCGTGGGGTTGCGGGGGAGGCGGGTGCGGCGGGTGCTTAAGGTCCGAGGTGGCGATTTCCGCCAGCGACCAGAGCTTGGGCTTGCTGGCTTGCGTAGTCTGGGAGGCCACCGAGGGGGGGATCCGGGCGCCCAGAGCAGCTTTGGCGGCGTTCCTGGCGGAATCCTGGCCCTGCGGATGGCCCAGGAGCGGGGCTTCTACCCCGGTGAGAGGAGAGGAGGTGACGGGCTTGTGGGGGAGGCCTCTGCCCACCTCGTCGTCTTCGTCTTCCTCCTCCTCCTCGTCGACGTCCTCTTCGTCGTCGTCCTCCTCGATCTCCTCGTACTTGTCCTTACACTCCGAGCCTGACTCACAGAGCGGGTCCCCCGCCCTGCACGGGGCCTTCTCCCCGTCCGATTCAGCCGAGCAAGAGTGATCGGTGAGCGAATCCACCTGCAAGCTGATCCCTGAAGCAAAGAACCAGAGAAGCTGTCAAGTCAGGCAGGCAGGCGATGGGATCAGCGGCCCCTTCCGGCCGACTCCAGGACCCCCGCTCCTCCGCCCACCTTCAGGATGCTCTTCCCAACCCGGAGCTCGGATTACCCGCCTGGCGTTCGCGGCTCCGTGCCTCTCTCTCGCTTCCCGGCTCGGCAGGCCTTCAGGGATCCCACCCTCTCCAAGGCCCCAGGCCTTTTGCCCGACTCTGGCTTCAAGAGGATGGCGCGGCTCATCAGGCCGGATCTTGGTCGGAGATAGCCCTGTGGAGCGGCCTCCTCTGGGTTTCCCTCTTTTCGCCACCTGTCTTGTAAGGCCAACCTCCCCTGCCGCCTGCGGAGACTGTACCCCTGAAGCCCTTGAAAATGCAGCGGAGGAACATCGGCATCGCTGCCGTTATTCCTCCTGCTCCTCTACCTACTTTAGTAAACGAGGCCCTGCCAGTGGGACAGCGCTACAGTACAGAAACTTCCGCTTAGGGCTGCGCGGCAAAGCTTGGGGGTCTCCGCTAGACTGGAGAGGCTAAAGGCCGTCAGGAAGAGACGGCCGCCGAGAAGCTCTTGCTCGTCTCGCTCCAAGGCCGCCTTGGCTTTCCTCGAACTCAGTGGAATAGCCCAGAAACAGGCTGCCCGCCGCAGGCGCCTTCTCCCCCCCCCCCCCCCGGCCCCCGTCCAACTCTCACCTTCGTCCTCCGCCGACGTTTCGTTGCTGTCCCGCCCTTTGTCCGAGCCCGTCTCCTCTTTGCTCCGGATCCCGCCGCCCTCCCCTTCCAGGTCCTCGTCCTCGTCCTCGCTCTTGTTGCGGGGCGCCCAGGTCATCTTGTTCTCCTTCTTGAGCCTCCTGCGGGCGTTGGCGAACCAGGTGGAGACCTGCGTGAGGGTCATCTTGGTGATGATGGCCAGCATGATCTTCTCGCCTTTAGTCGGGTAGGGGTTCTTGCGGTGCTCCTGCAGCCAGGCCTTCAGCGTGGCCGTGGCGTCTCGCGTGGCGTTCTTCCGGTAGGCCGGGTCATTTAGCTGATAGGGGTAGGCTGGGCTGCCGTAGGGATGGTAACTGATGGCCCCGCTCATGCCCGTCGTGTGGGCGTCGTAAGGGGAGCCCTGCCAAGCGTCAAAGCAAAGTGGTTACTCAGCTATTTCTCCAGCTGGGGGTCGGCACCAATATATTATTCTTATAAAAGCGAACAGAACAGAACATAATATACAATGATTTATTTACTGGAACTCTCCTACGTATTTTCCTTTTTAAAAGAAGCCCGGGTGATGTTGGAATCAGATTCCTTTCGCCCCCTGGAAAAACTGCTGACGTTTTCATTTAGTAATAGTTTAAATTTATTCAACATATTTGTTTATTTTCCTCTTTAAGGGCCTCTTTCTACTTTCCCCCTCCATGACTACATGGGGTGGCTGCGATATTTTCCCTCTTGCTATTATGGGGAGGGGGGAGAGATAGGAAGAGAGACACAACAAAAACCCCCACTTAGCAATTCAGTCCGCTAATGCATTGCAAATCCAATTTGCAAACCAGAAGATATGCACCGTTTCGAATTGGCCAAATACGATATAATTAGCATTTTAATTCACCCTTCAAATGTTTAAATTACGCTGATTTAAAGTCTGCATAATACGAGAGTATGGAAAAGGGGAGAAAATTAGTTGAGCAACTTGATAAGTTTTATAGCCGGTCCTGGAAAGAAAGCTACAATGTGCTCGAAATCTACCTAATGTTCTTAAATAACCCATGGAGAAAAAAAAGACTTGGCAACTTGCGGGTGCTTTTCTTCTGCCACGAGAAAGTCAAACAGAGGAGCGTTTGAGATGGGGCTTTCATTATCCTAAATAAAGATCGCCGGGCTGGGAGAAAAGGCGAAGGTTATGGGAGAGAGAGGGAGGGAGAGAGGGAGGGAGGGAGACTCCAGCCAAAGAGGTTGATCTGATATCTCGTGTGTAGTGAAAGAAAACGAACCCTTCGCCCCACTTTCCCAGGACCAATTGGCTCTGCTATCTTTAATCCTTCATCGGTTTGCAATAGCTACAAAATACGCACGAACGCGGACATTAACACGCTTTGCAGCAATCGGGAAGTGGTGGACATCTGCCCGAAGCTGCGTGAAAAGAACTCAGAGCGCGCGGACACACGCACACACATACATACACACGCGCGCACACACACGCGCGCTCGGCTTGGACTCCTTTAAATCAGTGGAACGTCGGCACCGTACATTACACAGTCAGAGATAAAAGTGAACGAAGAGAGAGGAAAATAACAAACAAAAATAGGAAAGACATAAAGTAGAAAGGAAAGTGAGAAACCAGAATGGAAAGAGAAAGAATAAAGAGAAAAGGGAGGAGGAAATTAAAAAAAAACGGATAGAAAGGGGAAAGAAAAGGAAAAGAAAGACCGGAAGAAAGGAAAAGTAGAAAAGCAGTGAAAGATGGCACAACCGAAGAAGAAAAAAGAAAGCTTCCAGAAAGAGAAAGCCCTTGGGTGGAAGACAGCTCCTCCCGTCTTTCCTCCGTTCACACGGTGAGCTTAACGCGGGGTACATTCACACGATCCCCCAGCCTAGCCCAGATGGTCTCGGAGATACGAGTGGGGGGAGCGATGAATGAGGAGGAGGAGGAGGAAGATGGAGGAGGCGGCGATGGTGAAGGATGGCGCCGAGGCGGGTCGCCCGCTCGCTACCTCGTCAGTTACCCACCATGTAGGAGGGGAATCCCGTGGCCGGGTCGGTGGAGTACTGGAGCGGGCTGCTGAAGCCGGTGGCTGCCGCTTGGGCAGTGAACGCCGCGGATCCGGGATAAGGGCTGAACGCCGAGCCCGAAGATGATCTGGCCAGCTCTTCGCTCCTGGGCGCCGCCAGCGCCGACGCCCCGTAAGCTGGGCAAGAGTAGAGCGCCAGCGAGCCCGGGGGCTGGTAGAGGTAGCCCTGAGGGTAGGACATAGCTGGCCGGCCGACTGGCAGCGGGCGGGCAAAAGGAACGGAAGCGGGGGCCTGGACTGAGCCGGGCGGAGAGGAGGACGGCTGGCGCTTCAGCGGCTAGTCTGCCGCCGCCGCCGCCGCCGCCGCCGCTGCTACTGAGCACTCCAGCCGCGGAGGAGCTCACAGCGTCCGCTCCATAGGCAGGAGGAGCCGGAGCCAAAAGGAGAGCCTGGCGCGAGGCGGAGGAAAGCCGCTTGCTCTTTCTGGGCGCGCGCGCGCGCGCTCTTTCTCCTTCTCCTCCTTTCCCACGCAGAAGTCACCCACTGCTGCAGGAGGAGGAGGTAGCGGCGGCGGCGGCGGCGGTGGGCATCTGGGCAAGAGAGGCGCGCGGGAAGAAAGAGAAGAGGAAGAGGAGGCGTCTCCCCAAACCCCGGCAGGGAAAAGGTCAAAAATAAGGGAAAGCGGGAGGAAAAACCAGCCTCGACCGGGCTGCACCGGGTAAGCAGTCTCAGCTGGCTCCGCAATTCTTCCCTCCCTCCCGCGCTTGCAGCCCGCCAGTAAGGCAAGGCGAGCTTTCCCCCCCAGCGCCTGCGACAAGTCTTGGATTTTGGAGCAGGCATAGGAGCTTGGGAAGGCGCGGAGTTTGTGGGGAAAGGAGTTTCGGAGGGACATTGGCAAGGCGAGCTGTCCGTCACGGCGACTCATCTGCATATGCGGGAAGACACGCCCCTCGCCCAGCTCCTTCCCAGATGGAACCAAGGAGAGAAGGAAGGACTTGGGCGGGACTCTGGGAAAACAAAATAAAATAAAATCCCGCCCCTCTCGGCGGCTGCGGCTCAGAGAAAACCGCGCGCGGTGGCTTGAGGCCCAGCGGTGGAGCGCAGCGGCTGCAACTGAAGAAGCTGGCCGGACGCCGAGCCACGAAATGCATTCTTGCCTTCCTCTCTCCACCCCCTCTGTCCCCCCTCCCAGCCCGGGAGGTTATATAGCGTCGCGTAGTTTCAGAGCTGTCCGCAGGGGAGGCAGGAGGCGTAAGGGAAGGGGAGAAGGCCGGCCTGCCAGCCCGCCACCAAACTAAAGGCATTCCCCATTGGCACGAGGCTGATGCTTTGACAACTGACATGTGTCTTCGTTCCATAGCGGACCAGCCCCGATGGAGGCCTGCAACGGACCTCGCCGTCATAATAAAGGAAAACAGACTTGAAATCGGGCTGGGCTGGGCTGGGCTGGGCTGGGCTGGGCGGGGTGGGGACTCCGCTGCAGTCCGAGAGACTTGCTTGCGATGAAATACCTTTCGAACCCGGTAACGCAAAATAAGTATTTGGGACGCGCTTGGCAGGCTGCAGTCCTAAACGCAACGGCAGTTTGAACCTAAGGTTTTTGTCTCGATCGTGTAAGCTGAGTGGGAACGTGTTCCCACCGGGACTGTGTAAAGTCGGGTCAAATTCTAGGTATACGGCAAGAAAACAGAGCGCAACTCCCGTTTGGCTGACTAGGACGCGAGCTTAGGGTCGGGTCGCCAAATCTAAACAAGAGCAGCAGAAGCTGTGTCTGGGACAAAAGGGCGACAATTAATTTCAGTTTCACGGGGCAAAGGGCAAGCTAAAGGCAATGGAGTTGCAGGAAGTAGCCCCTATTCCAGTGAAAAGAGAAGGGGGTGTGCAATTAATCCATAGGCACTTTCCATTGGGACGGTTTTTATTAGTATCTCAAGTAGTTCTTCCAAAACCGCGCCCCCCTCCAACGAAATTCTGCCAACCCTTCGATTAGGATCTTGATACTTTGGGGTGGAAAAGGAACTCCGTCGGCTTCTATTTTACCAGGGTCACTGGCCAGGAGGAATTTTCTCATGCTGGAAAAAATCTATGTGATCGCTGAGGGTCGGCACCGATTTGATGGCGCATAATCATCAATGACCTGGAGAAATCGGATGAATTGGGGGGGGGGTGCCTGTGATTAATTTTGCGGGCTCCTTCGCGATTCGGCAACTGTAGCGTTCGATTCAGTGGGGTGGGTGAAGGGGAGCTGAGATACTTGGTGGTCTTTCCATCTCCCCCGTTTTCCTTGCGTTGCTGCTGTCCACATTCCATCCAGACTGGCTTTAAAGGCGAGGGCTTACGGCCTGCCACACGCTTAAGCTCTTGGCCCGAAAAGATCACTTAGCTGTGGAGCCCAGCCCTGGAGGCATTGCCGCGGATTGCCGGGTATAAAGTAACAGTGTAAATCTACTCGCGTTCCTCAATGATTCTGCACAGGCACAACGTGGGCATCTCGATGGGGTGTCTTTCTGTCCACTTACTCAACTCAGGGAAAAGATCTAAAGAACACCACACCGTCCCGTCTGGCAGCCTAAGCTGTTCGGAAGCAACAATTTGCTCTCGTCATCCGGCAGATGGCGGGGAGGGTGACCTGAGGTTTCAGGGGGGGGGGGGGACTTAAAAGTGACAGGTGGATTTACAAATTGTGGCTGAAGCTTCCCTCGAGTCTGATCGATTGCCGAATGGGGCAAATCGAATCCGTGCACTTGGGGGATTGGAGCTAAAGTCGAGCGACTGGAGCTCGGTGCAATATGGACTTTCCAGCCACCTGGCTTTTAGCCTCCCTGGAACCCAGTGCCAAGCACTTTCTATCTCTTTCCACAGAAGCGAGAAATTTGGCTTGAGATCCTCCGCCAATCGTTCTTTCTCTTCGCCCCACACCCTTTCATTTGACTGCTGGGAGATCATCATTCCCACTTTCCTTTTTCTGACAATGCAGTGATCAGGCAGTAAGTTCGCCCGCACATAAAACTGGTAACTTGACGTCTATCTATATTTTAATTTTTAATAGCAAATAACCAATATTGGCAGATGAATTTAGACTAAATGTGAAGCATAGCTCACCACAAACTTTCCCCCCTTTCCTAGGACGCCTGCGATTTGAACGCGTTGTGAAATTAAGTGAGCCGCTTACCTGTCGATAAAAACGTTTAGGACCGAAAAGCCAAGTGGCTGTCTTCGCCACGAGCTGTGGCCTCTACATGTAAGACCCCTGCCCCAGCCGCCCCGAAGAGTCTCCTGATTCTCGGTGCCCTCGGCAGGTCGGGGCGGCAAAATGAATTGGGACCTCCGCAAAGCTCCCCGTTTCTTTTCCATGCTAAGCAAAATGGAACCAGCCCGGAGGTTCGCTTCCCCGCCCGCTTCTTTTACGTTCATTTCTGACACTTCGGAGAGGTGGTGTTTTCCAAATGTTCTCCTTGAAATCTCCTCGAATAGGAGTCAACTTTCTAATGGGAAGTGGGCTACAAAGAGGAACGTCCTTGTCCCCACATCCTCTTTTAAAATTACCGAATACGATAATTAGAATCAAATACAATTGGGGGAGGGGGAGATGCAATTGTCTTCGTCGTCGCCCTGGCGCCCGGCCCAAAGGGCTTCACATAGAATGGCTTTCCCGACCGCGTTGCTTCCTCGGGTGTGTTGGACTATCATTCCCATCATTCCTGTTCCCGCTGGGTGGAGGTGCAGGATGGGAATTAAATTGTGATCGAGCAGGCGCGCGCGCGGGGCTGGGAGAAGGTTAGTGGCGGCGGATTTAGGAGCTGGTTCCAGCGATTCCCGAGGGATTTTCCTGCTAATGATGGGTCTGAAACTGGATTCTTACAGTCACTGGGCTCAGAGGCGGGGATGGGACAGGACCACACCGCGGGTGTAGTAAAGAATTATCAATAAATTAGGAGGAATAATCAAGAAAAAAACAATATCTAAAAAGTTGAAATACCTAATGTCATGTTCGTCTTCTTTTCTCATTATTTTGCTCTTCCTCCGAAGAGACAATGTTGCTTTTCTTGCAAAATATGGGGGAAGGGTGGTGGTTGAAGAGGGCGGAGGTGGAAAGCGGCTAGTTTTCCAATAAGTACTTAATGAATAGAGCATTACCATTTCAAAAGGCGATCCCTTGCTTTGGGGTTGATTTGCATAATTTTTGTATGGCTTCAAAACAGCAACACTACGTTGTTGCCATGCATTTCCAAGCGCAAGCAGAACGCAGGCGGTGTGACAAAGGAGATTCCCCACCCCACCCCCCAGCCCCCAATTTGACTCCGCGGAAGAACTAACCAGAGCGTTTAGCTATAAACGGGACGTTTGGTCCGGTTTCGGAGACTGTTTACTGTATTTCTTTCTGTCCTGGAGTCGGACTGTGCGGGTTTGTAAGGAAACGGGCGTTAACCTTCCGCCTCCCACGCTTTTGGAACACCTTATCTTGAATGACTGGCTCTTTTTTTTCTTTTTCTTTAAAAGCCCCCCGGCCTTCCCAAAGCTTCAATTTCTCATTGCGCTATGATTATGCGCTCCCGCCTTTCCCTTTCCTTTCCAAAATTCGCGTATCCGGCAGCGTTACATTTCAGGGCCGCCTTTCGTGCGCCTATTACTGCTAATAAATGAAGGAGATGCAAAGCGAGCGAACACAGGCGCTTCGCCCTTGCCAGGAGGATCCTTGTTATTTGTTTGAATATTTGTTTCTTTAGCAGAGGGCATTCGCCCCTTGCTACTAAGCGCAATTGGCTGAATATCCAACATTTCTCACGGTGCGCTTTAGCAGAATTGAAGGGGCAATCCATTATTTCTTGTCGATCAGATCTAGAAATAAAATCTAGGGCTGGGTGGAACTACTAAGCTCCTTTTCCCAATAATTCACCCACTCTCTGGATGACTTCAGAGCCATCCTAAGTATGAGTGGCTATAACTGGATGCAGCAAAGTACTTAAGAACTCTCTAAATCCCATTGATTTCAGGTAGAGGAGAGCTGTCTTAACTCTCTGCCACTAGAATCAATGGGATTTAATAATGCAAGCTCAAGCCTGCTTACTGGGAAGGCCATCTCGTGGAAATCAATGTGGTTTATTTCGATGGGTATCTGCTTGAGATCGGCCTCCGGAAAGAATATCAGGATCGTGCCGTTTGAGTGGGTTGATTGGCCTTGATTTAACCAACACAGCGGGGTATAGTTAGATTTCTGTATTTTCCCTGGAAAAAGTGGCGGGGCACGTCTTCTTAAATGCCAGTCTAGGCGCGTCTTCTTAAAAGTCAGTCCTATCGATCTCAGTGAGGCTTACTTCCAGAACAGTGTGTATAGGATCGCGGGCCTCTGTGATTCTCTGTGTATTGACCAAACTAGGAAATACCTCCCGTTGAATTCAATGGGGTTTGCATCTGTGTAATAGAACTGTATAGCAAGGCACTGTCCATTCCCTGAGAAAGTTTTGGATAATTCTGGAAAGTGGCAGATGGGACTTGCTCCACTCATGGAGTTCTTGAGTGTTCCCCTCTCCCAGTGGGATTTGGAGGTGCTCTGAAGGAGCTCTTGCAAGCAGTTTTCCCCCCCTTTTACTTGTTTCTTATCTCAGCTAGCCTTCCCTAGAATATGAGCTGAGTAGAGGAAGGGGGTGACATACTCCAGTATGAGCCTTTGCCAGACTGATAGATTTCAGATAGGATGGTTGTGATAGCTGGGAATGGTGAAACTGCAATCCACGTTTTCGGGAAAACAGCAGGTGAGAAAAGTCTTTGCAAGGGTTGCCCGTCTAACCTCCAAATTTGGTCCCCAGCCTTAGTCCCAGATAACTTGACCCAATTTATGGATGTTAAATATCTCAGTAGTGCAATCCCTATAAATATCCATGGAACATCAGAGTAAATATAATTCAGGATGCAGGGCTCAGTCTAATGCATATTTCCTTATGTGTAACATTTATTGAATACAGTGGGACAGCCAGCTGCATCCAGTATATTTACCAGATCATGGCATCTGGTCCCATCACTTCCTGGCAAATAGAAGGGGAAGAAATGGAAGCAGTGACAGATTTTATTTTCTTGGGCTCCAAGATCACCGCAGACGGTGACTGCAGCCATGAAATTAAAAGACGCTTGCTCCTTGGGAGGAAAGCTATGGCAAACCTAGACAGCATATTAAAAAGCAGAGACATCACCTTGCCGACAAAGGTCCGTATAGTTAAAGCTATGGTTTTCCCAGTAGTAATGTATGGCTGTGAGAGTTGGACCATAAGGAAGGCTGAGCGCCGAAGAATTGATGCTTTCGAGCTGTGGTGCTGGAGAAGACTCTTGAGAGTCCCTTGGACTGCAAGGAGGTCAAACCAGTCAATCCTAAAGGAAATCAACCCTGACTGCTCATTGGAAGGACAGATGCTGAAGCTGAAGCTCAAATACTTTGGCCACCTAATGAGAAGAGAGGACTCACTGGAAAAGACCCTGATGCTGGGAAAGACTGAAGGCAAAAGGAGAAGGGGACGGCAGAGGATGAGATGGTTAGATAGCATCACCGATGTAACGAACATGAATTTGAGTAAACTCCGGGAGACAGTGGAGGACAGGAAGGCCTGGCGTGCTATGGTCCATGAGGTCACGAAGAGTCGGACACGACTAAATGACTGAACAACAACAACAACAACACATCTCTTTGAAACAAGAAGATCTGACTTCCAAGTAAATACACTTCCAATCATCCCGGAGAAGCACCCTGGCACAGTGCAGTCCTTCACTTGTTTATCTAGAAAGTCCATCGTGTTCGTTTGAGCTAGGCGTGTGTCCAAAGGGATTGCACCCATATTTGCAAACCCCATGCTTCAGAAGCAGCCACCCCTACTTCCAAACTGGATCACCCTAATCATCATCATGAACAACTAGAGGAACCATTTCAAGATTCAGTGAGTCACAAAAGGATGTTAGTGAGCTGAGAGGGTAAAATGCTTGCCTTGTGTTGGAGATGTTCAAGATTACATTTCAATTCCAAATCAACACCAAGGATATTTTAATAGCATTTGGATAATAATATTTTAAAATCCTAATATTCGTGTTAAATACTTTTCAGAGGAATGTGGTCTGAAGATAGTATGAGGAAAGAAGAGAATTGCCTTCCCCAAGCATTTTATGTCAGAAGAGTCCAGCCATTCTTACCATGATCCTGTAAAATGAATCACAAAGTATTACATTTGCTTTCAAACAATATTGGTTTGATGGGGAAATAAAAATGGAGGTTCCTAATTCCACCTCTGTTGCTTAGCTTGGTTGTAGATGGGCTGCAGTCTCCTGAAATATGTTCCCTATATGTTCAACGTAAACACACTTGCGAGTTATGTATGGTCACCTTAGGGCACCTATCCATGGTGCCCACCCCTTGAAAATTGCCTGTTGGAAGAAAGCCACCCTCAAGATGTGCAAGTTGTTGGGGTGACCTCAGGACTGTGAGGACTGTAATGGCTCCCTTCTGCACATTCCAGGGCACATTACTAAACGATGGCCCTGTACGAATGGGCCTCCATAGATAATATCATTCAGAGCAAGGACTTCCCCAGTAACTATGGCAGTGATAGGGGAGTCACTTAGGTCACACAACCACACAGAGCTTGTCCAGCTCTGAGAAATCTAAGATGCACGTGTGAACCAGCCACTTCGTTCCCTTAGGTGGCAGCAAGTCCCTTTAAATTCAGAACTTAATCTCTCCCTGATGTTATCAGGACCATCCCTGCAGGCTGCGATCCTTAGAGGTAAAAAGGTCCCCTTCTAAGGAAATTCCATTGCAACAAATTAGGTGCTTGTAACTAGAGAAATGACTGTCCTGCAGCTAAATTGGGCTGCGGATGTTGCTGAACTGATAGCGGCTCTGCAGGCATCGAATCAATGCCAATATATATTCACAATTATTTGAATGTATCAGATAAGAAATTTTAAAGGGCCACTTGGGCCACGGTTCACCTTCCCAGCTGAAGCTGGTGTAAAGAAAGTTCCATTTAATTCAGCCTTCCCAGCTTGCCCTTCCCAGATGTGTTTAACCACAGCTCCAATAGTGAGCAGCAGAGCCAATACCATGCTGGATGTGGGTGATGGGAGCTGTAGTCAAACACTTCCAGAAAGTGCAGGGCTAAGGGAAGCAGGCTTGATTCAAAGGGAAGCTGTTTGGATCCCAATCTGAAAGCCTTCCTCCCCCCCCAGGACCTGTCCCCTGAAAGGTCCAGGACTCCAAGCAGGTACCTTAGAAAACCCTGGTTTTGAACTAGTTCTCAGAAACAGAACCAATCCTGTCACCAACAGTAAAACTCCCCAGCAGCATAATGGGTTATCTGTAAAGAAAAAGAGATGAGGAAGAGGAGGAGGAGGAGGAGGAGGAGGAGGAGGAGGAAGGCTGATGAGTCATGCTGAAATCCTAAGTTCTCAGGTAGACCGCTTCAAGGCCAAGGAAGCCGCAGCATTGTCAGGCAAGCGGAAAAACATCCATTGTCTGATACAACTGGCCCATCCCACCGGGAATACTAAGTAAGTTAAATGAGTTAGGCTGCAGGCACAGGACAAACCAAATTCTGCCTGGCATGCTGCCCCTCTTAAGTCTCCGAGTAATCATAATTGAGCACTTAATTACTTAATTCTGCATTAATTGAAGGCAACACAGAGATTACAAACTTCTGGCATCCATTTTGTGCCCTGTCAAGGCTCCACCCAGAGCAGATGCTTCACTCCTCCTGTTATGCTGCTGAAGTGCTTTTTACAAATCTCATTGCAGACAAAGACTTCATTGAATCCAGTAGGTTTACTTCCTGTTAAGTCCACCTACCATTACTCTAAGTATGTTTATCTAGCACGTTCCACTGAATTCATTTCATCTCCTTTTAATAACTCTTAATAAGCACACATCAAGAGCCCTCCAAATTAGATCAAAAGTCCATTTGCAGCTTGACCAAACAAATGTTTACTAGAGAACAAGACTTATTTCCAAGTAAATGTATATAAAACAGTACTGTTAATCCAGCACTTGGATTCCAAAAGCCTCTGGAAAAAGCCAAGTGTGAATCTTCTACTTTTTGTCCCCAGCAGAGATACACTGCCTCTAAAAAACGAGGCTCCATTTACGTTTTTTCTCCCATTTGCCTAATACCCTTTTCAAAGCCAGAAAACCTCGGAGAAGAGAATTCCCTAGATTAATTACGCTTTTGCTGAAATGGACTTTTCATTTGCTTGTATGGTGGACATAAATCTACTGATGACCAATCAGTTTAAACCCATAAACCCAAGCTATGGGAGGAAGGAAAAGTCCCATAGATCCCATAAGTTCCTATCCTCCCACTGCTGAGTATCCCTAGATGGGTTCAGGACAATTGGTGCGGTTTTCTTTCTTTCATATAGCTAACAGTCAGCCAGTCAGCCAGTATGTCTGTCTGTCTCTTGTCTCTGTCTGTCTGTCTGTCTGTCTGTCTGTCTGTCTGTCTGTCTGTCTGTCTGTCTTTATTTATTTATTTATTTATTTATCAAACTTATATCACAGTCCATCTCCCTCCATCGGAGGGTCTCTCTCTCTCTCTCTCTCTCTCTCTCTCTCTCTCTCTCTCTCTCTCTCTCATCTCTCTCTCTCTCTCTAACTCTCTCCCTGGCATTTTCTTCTTCCTGACTAAATTCCACTTCCTCTAGTTTCATCTGTTTTTTTTAAAAAGTAATAAAAACTGAGCTATTGTCCCTTTCGTGTCCCCTTTTAGCCCCACCAAGTTCATTTCTTGTATGTCCGAACCTTTCTCTAACGTCCCGTTTCCTCGCTCTGTTTCAGAATGCCCGCCCAGCTGGATTATCAGCAGAAAAGTGAACTAAATATTAAAATAAACCCTTCACCCCCACATAAAGCCCTTAATAGACGCCAATGAGCAGAACTGGATCGTTGCTTACTGAAATCAACAGGGATGATAAACATCCTAACTCTGGATGGCTTGTGCACAGCCCAGATTTAATAAATGGATGGGATATCAGGCATTTCCAAGTCTTGACGCAAAATCAGTATCATTTTTGGCTTACAAGTAATATCAGTAAATCTTGATCTCCGAATGCAACATAAAAGTCATAGCCGCAGAGCAAAGTAGGGCAAAGGCCACTGGAAGGCGAGGGGCATTTCTCTACCTCGGCGAGATGTGACCCTACACATGCTGAATGCGCCCCACTGATGCTAATGGCCGAGGTGGGCCAGGTGAAGACAAGGAAGGCGGCGTGTGTGTGTGTTTCCCCTTTGCCCCACGCCTCCAACAAAGCTGGTCGCGCAGGCGCTCTCCCCCCCCCCCCCCCCGTCGCGCAGGAGCAGAAGTGAAAGGAGAGGAAGCGAGGGAGGGGGGAGCTGCCGCCGAAGCTACGGATAACCTGGAAGCGGGGCGAGGAAGACCCGGAGCGTGTAGTGGGAACGGAGCCTTCGGAGGCCCTGGCGCCTTTCCCGGTCTCAGCTGCCGGCCCTGCTCTGGCTCTTCTTTTGAAATCCTCGCGGGACTCGGGCGGCGGGGAAAAAGCGGCCGCACGACCCTCCTCCATCCTTGCTCTCAGTTACTCAGCCTGGGGAGGGGGGTTCGGCCCCTGGTCTCTCGCACTATTGGGGCCCCTTGCCTTGGGGTCCCGAGAACTCTACTTACTCCTTTGCTAATGGCCGTCCCTGCTTAGCGACCTTTCGTTGCTAGTCTTGCAGAATTAAGCTCCGCCTTAAGGCTTTTATTCCAACCAGAGGAACCTTCCAAATGTTTAAGGTTGTTTAGTCGCTCCGATTCTTTTCTTTCCCTTCAGAGAAGCGACTTTAAAATCAAAGAATCCCCACCCCCAGAACTGACACCTGCAGCTGGATCGCTCTTCCCTCCAGATAGATTCGATAGGCCGCCGTGCTTGGTTGGTAGGAGAAAGTAAGAATGGTTGCGGGGACAGGGAGCTAGCAGGAATGAACGCCTATGCAAGGGCTTTATTTCTCCATGCATTTGAACGAATGCCTCAGAGGGCGCAGTCCCAAGCTTGGCTGATTTTTATTTTAGTCTCAATTTTTGCAAGAAAGGAATGAAACAATAGAATTTAATGGAATTCTTTTCTACTGAAAAGTTGGCTCAGTGACCAGCAGTATGCAGGGTGGTGGTGGTGGGGACGACAACTAAGGTTCCTTTTCTCATTCATGGGGAAGAAGTCCAAGTGTATGTTCATTTGTTGCATGCAAGCAACCGAGATGACGCCCCCCACCCCATGCTTTCCTTGGCTGTGCCCCCTCTTTCCCGCCATGCACAATAGCAGCTGGTAGCCCAATCTGATCTCTGTCCTTGATCAGCCACCCATCGCTGTCCCACCACACCTCTTTGTTTTTGTCACCAGATTTTTTTCCCAGAGTTTCGGCAAGCTAGGGGAGAGATCGCCACCGTTTCATTTGGGAAAGGAGGAGTGTGCTTGTGCTTCTTTGTCAATTTCCCTCTATTTAAGTTGGTAACCCAACAGCTGGTCAGTTTCACTTCTCCTTCTCTACAAGATTTCGCTAGTTGCACAGTCATGGCAGGATCTGCCTTCCTTCTCTCGGAGGCTATTTTTGCCCTGGAATTTTCTTACCTGTTTCTTTATTTCATTTTCTTTTTAACTTGGGAGATGCTCATCTTTGGGTGGGGTGGGTGGGAGCAGACAAATTAACCTAGAAAAGCCCAGTCAGTTCTAAAATCAGACCCAACCCATTCCTCTGTGGTGCCCTGATCAACGGATGTTCTCCTTGTTGGCTAGTGGTGTGCTGAAAAGGGCCAAGAGGAGAAAACCAGTTACCTTGCCTGTAACAAGTGGCAGCCTCAAACATCAGGACAACACAGTTTAGCAGTGACTCAGAAGAGACACAAAGGAGACTGGACAGGGGTTGGCAACCTTGTTTTATGCTGACTCAGAGATGAGTGGAGAGCACTTCAGCTCAGCAGTGGGGAAAAGCCCTCCATCTGAATCTCAAATTGAAGCCCTGGGGCAGTTTGCTCTATAGAGGCCTGGCTGTTGCAGCCCAGACAACCCAAAAGCCATTTCCTTACTAGTGATTTACAGCATCTGGTGACATTATCCAACTATTGCCGTGCCGATATATCAGTAATGAAGACAGGGTTTTTTATTGCCACAAGGATGGTTGGGTGACACTATAAGACACTATAAATCACTAATGAGGAAAGGGTCGAAGACTCCCCAGACTATAAAGTTTACACTTTTCTTGAGCTATACATTTTCACAGACTAGAGCTCACTTTGTCCGATTTGCAAAAGATTCTCCCTGCTTGACCGGCCAAGTCTACCTAAGCATGGCTTCCTGCATGGAGTTGGTGGCAGTCTTCCCAACTTGGCAGCCTCCAAAATGGTCGGACTACACTACAACTCCCACTTTCCCGAGGCAATTCCTCTACTGGAGTTGAGGGAGTTGTCCTCCAACATCTCTGGAGCGCCCAAGATTGGGAAAGGCAAAAGAAGGTTGTAAGCAGTGAGGTTAGAGGGGAATGAAATGCAGAGCAGTTCTGTAAATGTAAATAAATTCCTTACTGTGCTCATTCGTTGTACAGTAATCATGCATTAGATTAAAGGTGTGCAAAATAGGAGGAGGAAGGAGTTTTAGGTATGTTCGCCGCCTTGAGTTATTTATAAAAATAATAAAGGCGGGATAAAAATTAAATAAATAAATAAATAAATAAATAAATAAATAAAAATGTTTCATGTTCAAAATGTCCCAAGCTCAGAATATTTTGTTCCAACCTAAAAACAGGCCATTCTAAGGTACCAGAAGTGGCGTGAGCTTGAAATGGGCTGTTACGATCTTGAAAGAGCAGTCGGAATGATGTATTTGGAAGTTGGACCACTCCGGGTACACTTGGGATTTTATAGTCCTCTACATAAGATGCTTCTATAAAAATGCTCTCTGTTGTTAAGCCCCAGACCACTTCTTTTTCCAGTTTTGTTTGTCTGTTTTCCAGGAGCTGGGTGAAGGCTTTCATTATTATTTCATTATTATTTTTTTATGGACCTCATGTTTTATAAGTTGCCTTGAGGGGTATAAGACTTTTACAAATAAATATAGAAGCCATTATTGTGTGCAGCTTTCAATCTGAAATTTGGCAGGTGGCAGCCATAGGAGGATTTTTTTCATTGTATCTCCCACCTTTTACCCTAGAAACTTCACTGGACACTTCTTTTGCTGTTTTCTGAGTAATAGGTACCTAAAGAGCTATACTCTTTGTGACATGCAGTAGCTAAGAATGAATGCCATAATAAATTTATTAGCTTTTAAGGTGCTTCAAAACTCTTCATTCTTTTTACTGCAATATAGCCATCCCCCTGGAAATTTAGCATTTTTAATACTTGATGCTCAAGTATTTTGGTCCTATGATATTTTTCATTTAGTCCACCAGTCTTCGTAATATTTATTCAATTTATTTTTATGCTATGCTATAGACTATTGATGTATTTTTTTTAAAAAAATACTGTACACAACTCTCTTTCTCTCTCCCCCCCCCCCCCCATTTTCTTACTTTTTTTTAAAACTCCTCTGTCAGAGTTAGTGAACATGGATGTTTTAGCTTATGGAGCAACCTAACCTGGGTCACAACTCACTTGTGGTTCCTAAGTCATCATGTGAGAAATCAGTGAGCCTTCATCTCCCAACTAGGACTTGAACTCACCTAAATCAGAAAGGGGGTAACTTGAGGCCCCAACAGCAGCCAAGTTACCTTTCTGTTTCAGCCTAGCCAAGCCCGTTTTGACCAAACTTGCTGGAAACTGGTGATATGATTTCTCATCCTTCTGAAGTGGGAAGCACAAACATGTAGAAAACATTCTAAAATAAACTAAACATATTGGAAGAAACTGTATTGGTGCTCTCTGAGCTTGTTTGTTTGCTTGCAGACATTTCATTACCCAACTAGGTAACATCATCAGTTCTAGTGAGTTCTATTCTATTCTAGTGAGTATATATTCTATTATTCTAGTGGGTTTGCTCCCTGTTTATATACAGTAACATGCCCTGCCACTGTTGGTGGGGGTGTGGTTTGTTCCTTGTGTGATGGCTCCGGGTGTTATGTCCCAATGAAAGATCCTCACGCTAAGTTAAACGGAATGAACTTTATTAAGGAAACATACAAGCCCTAACATCGGTGAAGATCTGAATGCCCTAGTTTGGTAAACAATTGATTTTTATTGTGTTTCTCCCCTTTAGTTCAATGTGTATTGCCAGTGCTGTCAGTTTCCTTCTTGGCGCCTCTCTCGTCTCGGCCGTAGATGATTGGGTTGTCTGACATTGACAGATGTTAACGATCGCTCTCCGGCTAGCCGCATTCCTTCTCTCTGTCTCCTGCAGCCGGTATCCCGATGTGGATTGTCTGGCGCACGTGTTGGGGTAGAAGGTTCCGATGGGGGACCTTACATGCCGCTCCTCCAAAATACCCTATAATCTAAGCTATAAAATATAAACTAATATAAACAGTAATATATACAGTTAATGAAAAAGGAAGTCGGATTAGCGGGTCCTGGTGTGCTGCACCTGAAACGAGAAAGGGAGTGGGAGAGAAACGAGGGAGGAGGAAAAGAGAAAAAGAAAGGAAAAAATTAGAGTAACGATCTTTGGTGAGTGGTCAGTTTATTTGGGTTTGTCTGGCCATTTCCAATGGAACTGGTTGATCAGCTTCGGAGCCGAGACATGATAGTGGTCTACCCACTCATTGAAACGGGGGGGGGGGGGGGGTAGATGGTTCCAGCGAACCAGGTATTGTCAGTGTCCTCTATATCGTCTGGAGTCTAAAATACTGTGAATTTCAAAGTGTTTTTCTCCCTTTACTATCATGGGGGGGGGGGGCCTCCGGTGGCACTGGATGCCAGGTGTCTGATTGCTTGTAGGGTTTTAACAAGCTGATGTGGAACACTGGGTGTATTCTACGAAAGTTTTTTGGCAATTCTAATTGCGCTGCTACCGGATTAATAACTTTCACAATTGGGAATGGTCCCACAAATTTGGAACCCAATTTTTTGGAGTGTTGAGTTGTGCGGAGATGTTTTGTAGACAAGTAAACTTTCTCTCCGACCTGTAATTGCCATTCCGGAGTTCGTTTGCGGCCGGCATATTTCTTGTAGGAGTCTTTGGCCGTTTGTAAGGTCTGGAGCATGACTGGCCAATTGGCTGTCAATTTGGTGATCCATTCTTCTGCTGGTCCCGAGGCTTTTGTGGGGTTGATTTCATTCTGGTTGGGTCCAGTGGGTGGTTCAGGAATTGGGACGAACTCTTGTCCCATGGCAATTTTAAATGGTGAGAACCCTGTGCTTTGATGTACTGCGTTGTTATAAGCAACTTCTACGAAGGGTAGTAAGTCCACCCAATCATCTTGTTGATGAGATATGTAGCACCTTAAATATTGCTCCAATACTGAGTTCAATCGTTCAGTCGATCCGTCAGTGTTCAGATGGAAAGCCGAGCTTAATCCCTGTTCGGTACCAATTAATTTCATAAAGGTTCGCCAGAATTTTGAAGTAAATACGCTTCCGCGGTCACTAATTATTCTCTCTGGCACCCTGTGTGGCCGATATATGTGTTGCACAAAGAGTTTGGCTAATTGACTTGCTGTAGGTGTTCCTTTGCATGGGATAAAATGAGCCATTTTGGAGAATAAGTCTACTACCACCCAAATAGCTGTCCGTTTTTTACTCTCCGGTAGGTCAACAATGAAATCCATGGTGATTTGCTTCCATGGCTGGGTAGGGTTGGCTACTGGTTGCAATAGTCCCACCGGCTTCCCAGTTGGTCTTTTGGCTGTGGCACAAGTTGGGCAAGTCCCAACATATTCTTTTACATCCTTTCTAAGAGTTGGCCACCAAAATTGTCGTCGCACCAAGTGCAAAGTTTTTATAAATCCAAAGTGGCCAGCAGTTTTATTATTGTGGCAATTTGTTAACACGCATTTCCGTAGGCTTACAGGAACATACAAAGTGTTATCTTTCCACCATAACCCATTCAGCTCTTGTAAGGAGTCTTTGTTTGTGATCCACCAAGGATCGGATACAATTTGGAGGATCCTGTCCACTTCCTTAGGTCCAACAGGATCAAATCGTTCCCAGATAATAAGGCCAGACCACTCTCCCGGCATCTCCCCAGACTGCATTTCACGCGTGGAGTCCAACTTAGACCGAATCTGAGCGATTTTATCCTGCAGATGCTCAGAAAATTCTTCCGCATGGCCCTGCAGGTGGGTCACCGACTCCACCTTACCCAAGAGAGATCGAGTAATCTTGAACAGGGCCGTCGGATGGCATTCTGCGGATGCAATAAGAGCGGAGAAATATTCACGTTTTGCCGCTCTTACCGCCACAAGGTAGGCCTTAATAGTGGCTCTAGATTGTGTTTGGTCCGATTCCACCTTCGTCTTTCTCCAGCGGCGCTCTAGATGTCTCTTCACCCTCTTCAAGACCCTCAACTCCTCCGTAAACCATGGGGAGTGACAAGTCGAATGGGGCTGGAGAGGTCGCATTGGCACAGTCCTGTCCAAGGCCCTGGCCACCTCCCTATTCCAGGCTGCAGCCAGAGCCTCCGCTGGACCGTGCAGCAGATCATCGGGTATTACCCCCAGCTCCCTCTGAAACCTCATTGGGTCCATAAGTCGCCGGGGGTGGACCAATCGAATAAGTCCAGCCTCCCTGCGGAGTGGGGTGGCATAAGAGAACCCTAGGGATACCAGGGCATGATCTGACCATGACAACAGGGATAGTTCTAACTTTCCCCTCAGGTCACTTTGCCATTGCTCTGACAAGAAAACCAAATCCGGGGTGAGTCCACTGTCTCGAGTCGGGTCCCGAATAATCTGGGACAGGCCCATGGCTGCCATGGTAGCCATGAACTCCCGAGCCGCTTCCAAGGTACACCCCAGGGACAGCAAGTTAAAATCCCCTAGGACCATAAGCCTGGGGAACTCCACCGCCAACCCCGAGACGGCCTCCAGCAACTCAGGCAGGGAGGTTGCTATGCAGCAGGGAGGCTGGTACAGTAGCAACACTCCCAACTGTTCTCGGGCACCCAACTTGAAAAACAGGGTCTCACATCCGGATACTTGTGGAGCAAGGCCCCTGAAAGCCACTAATGATTCTCTAATGATAACTGCCACCCCTCCTCCCCTACCCCAGTGTCTTGGCTGGTGCCACACCTGAAACCCCGCTGGGCACATTTCTGAGAGGGCTACCCCTCCCTCTGGACCCAGCCAGGTCTCAGTAATACACGCCAGGTCAGCCCTCCTCTCCGTGATTAAATCTCCTCTCCGTGATTAAATGAGGGGGGGCCTTGTTGTTTACTGACCTGGCGTTAAGCAGCAGCAGTCAGAAACCAGGGCCCTCAAGGATCTGCTGTCCAGAACCTGGGTTTGAACTCTGCACTTTTCCGTACATCCATCCTTTCGCGCTCAATCTTCCTGGGCAGTCGTAAGGCTTCCAGCGCAACCAGCTAGTGCTCTCGGTGCTGGTAAGCCCCAACTGCCCCTTCCACTCACCACCCACTCACTATGCCCCCTGTGGCTTCTCTCACTGGCCACAGAGGGGCAACACAGTCACTCCTACCTACCCTGTCTCCCACTCAGGGTTAGGTACTCTCACATAACACATACAATCCTAGACTCCCTCCCGCGACTCTCACTCACGGGGGGGAGCCACACTCATACAAGAGACCCCGCAACTCTCTACCGCCTTAGCACCGGGGGTGATTTGTCCTTCAGTTAGCCAACAAGCTATAACAATATTGAATTGCTCTTATTTTCAATATTAGAGTCCAGATGTACACATCCGTCTTGTCCCGGGGGCCCTCAATCCCAGACGCCAGGCCCTCACTCCGTTCTCCCGAGCCCCAGCGGGCTCCACCATTTAGTGTTTCTGGTTCCGTACAGCTCTTCTGAGCCCTGCTGTCTTCAGTTGGCCTCCACTGGCCCCCGCAGACACCAGCTCCACAATTATCGAGGCCCCCTAGGCCCGCCGGGCTCCGTGGTGTGACTCCGCTCGGGACCACCACACCCCACTGGTCACAATCACTCCAGCCTCCACAGCGACCAGCTCCACACCACCAGGCCCTCCGCGTCGCTCCGTCCGGGTTCCGCCGAGCTCCGCCGGTTTCAATAGGCCTTCACTGGCCACCGTAGGCATCAGCTCCACGACTGCCAAGGCTCCCTAGGCTCGCCGGACTCCGCAACACCACTCCGCCTGGGACCACCACACTCCAACAGTCACAGCTAACCCAGCCTCCACCGCGACCAGCTCCACACCACCGGGCCCTCTGCTGCAGTCCGCCCGGGCCTCGCCGAGCTCCGCCGGCCTCCGCAGCCACCCACTCCATGCCAGGACTCCCCAGGACTGCCGGATCTGTCGGACTCCACCACGCTGCGCCACTCCATCCAGGAAGGTCCATCCAATAAGTAAGTTTTTAAACTTAGACTTAAGAATTCAGTTCTTAAATTTGAATCTCCAAGATGTCAAATAATTGGAGTTTTTACAGACCTCTTCCCCGGAGCGGCAAACGGCATCAGCTTGTTGGATATTGCTGTTCATCTAATGATTATAAGGAAATAAGGAAAACAAAACTATGAACAATAACAATAGCTGCAACACAATGCAATAACACCTCTACAGAGCAAATCTCAGAAGGAACCTGGGGAGAGGGGGAGGTGCATCATAAGCAGTTTGCAAAACGGGGCTTGAGATGATGCTTGAAGCATTTCCAGACATGCACAATTTCACCAGAAGGAGTTTGCTTGCCAAAATGCTGCCGCCTTGCTTGGGTAACTGTCCTGGGGCATTGCTCATTAACAGCATCAAGAGCAAAGGAACCTCTTCAGATCTCGCTTAGGAATCAGGAAGTAGAAGAGCACGTAGAAGTCCAATATTTCAACTGGCTTGATTTTGGGCTACATAAGTCAACACTGAAACCTTGCAGTAAGCTCAAAAGTGAGCAGGCCGCTAAGGCAGGTTACGGTGAATAATTTTTCACTTTCATAGCTATCAAAAAGGGTATGTTGGGGAGGAGTTAAATTAACTATGCTATAACTTTCTGCTCCCCATATCACCACAATGTCTAGTAAACAGCTTGATTTCCAAAACTTTGAATAAAATCTACAATTTCTATTGCCTTTTCCATGCTTTCAAGATGTGTGATTCATTCAAACCCTAATTGCCTTTCCAAACTGCCCAGTAGGTCAATAAGGAGGCCAGAAAGGTTAAAGGTCTGTTCAGAGAAGGCAGGCAGGAAATGCAGCTATTCTCTGGGTGGCAGCAATAGGGACTCCAGGAGGGAGAATGTAAGATGCTTTGCTCACCTCTACTCCTTTTTACAGTGCCTGTGTTATGACATTCCCAAATAAACATGCAGATCACTACTGTCCTAAAGAGCATTATATAGTGCTGAATTGTATGTGTGGGTCTGTCTGTCTGTCTGTCCGTCCGTCCGTCCGTCCATCCATCCATCCATCCATCCATCCATCCATCCATCCATTTATCAGTTAGATGGATGGTTATGGAAATCAACGTGCCTTCACTGAAGAGAATCTTGAAGTCACAATCTCTTTAAATCCAAATGACAAATCTGTCCCCAACAACAAACAATGATGTTGGATACATTAATAGTAAGACATACTAGATATTGAAAGATTACTGAGCATCATTCATATCATTACTAGTTTATTCCGGTCCTAGACCAGCTCAGCATCATTCGCATTTTCAAGTAGGAAACAAAAGCAATTCAAATAATTATATGTGTTCTACCTTCAACAGCAGATAAAGCCCTAAAACAATTATTAAAAGAAAGGGTAATATTCAAGGAGAGAAGGAAAAAAATAGGAGACACAATCACAGATTTTCCTGGCATGGTGTTTCAATAGTGCTGATTTATGCCTGTTGAGTGGGTGCTAAAGAAACTGAAATAGCATCTTTTTTTATGTATACATGTGGGACAAGTTAAGAATTTACTGTCTATGTGCCCTTAGTAGGACAAGTGCTAAAGAAACTGAAATAGCATCTTTTTTTATGTATACATGTGGGACAAGTTAAGAATTTACTGTCTATGTGCCCTTAGTAGGACAAGTCCCATAGAAATTGGATGATCGCTTTACACCCTAATAAAAGCATTTCAGGACAAACTTTTCTTCATGATTCTTACACTATGAGACAATTTCAGATGACCTCTGCTTGTCCTAAAAAAAAAAGGTAAAGGTTCCCCCCGCACAGTTGTGCAGTCGTGTCCGACTCTAGGGGCCGGTGCTCATCTCCGTTTGTTAGCCGAAGAGCCAGCGTTGTCCGAAGACGCTTCCACAGTCATGTGGCCGCATGACGCGCGCGGAACGCTGTTACCTACCCACCAAAGTGGTACCTATTAATCTACTTGCATTTGCATGCTTTCGAATTGCTAGGTTGGCAAGAGCTGGAGCTAGTGCGGGAGCTCACTCCGTCACGCAGGGCTAGAGATTCGAACCTCCGAACTTGCGATCTTCCAATCGACAAGCCTGGCGTCTTACTCGCTGAGCCACCACGCCCCTTATCTGCTTGTCCTACCTAAGAACAAATTACTTTCCTGATCCTAGTTTTCATATATAATACTTTCCATTGAATCCCATCCCTCCTTCAAAGTAGCAGCTAGTAAAAGTACTGTACCATTGATTAGCCTTGCTTGAATATTCTACTGTTTGAAGAAACAAATCTAAATGATCCTTGAAGGTCATGGTTCTCTTTGAAAAAGGAATGGAAAAAGGAAGGAAAGAAGTGATCTTTTTTAAAGTAAAAAGTGTATATTTTCAAAATTTTACAGTAAATGAAAACATAGTTATAAATGTCATAGTCTTTCCTTCAAGGAAATAATAATAGATGTAGAAAAATTAGAGAAAGACTAACCTTCCTCCATGTCCATAAATGGATCTTAAAATCTAGATCACTTCTATATCTATATACTAATTCTAATCTGTCCTGAAACAACTGGATGGTCACAGCATCTTAGCCAACAGCCATTAAGAGCTACAGGGTATTCAGAGGTGGGGAGGGTGAGTGGGCATCAACTGACTGTTACTGGAGGGGGGAGTGTAAGGATCTTCTTGAGAACCTGCTCCTCACCCCCTCCCACCCTCCCAATAAGCAGAGTCAGTCAGGGAAAGCAGCCAAGCAATGTTGAAATGAAGGCTTGGGGGAGAGGATCAAAGAGAGAATAACAGCCAGTGTTGTGTTATGTTGTGCCACTGGGCTTGGAGCTTATGAAGGAGACCAAGCAGACACGCAATAACTATAATGTCGATTCAGGTCTAGGAGGCATTGCTGTTTTCTCTATTTTTCCAAATAGAGAAGGCAAACACCTAAGAGCCACAAAAGTCTCAACTAAACCATTGAGACTTAGGAAGGAAGAAGAGGCAAGGCACAATTTACAGAAGCAGGTGTGGGAGGGACAGAGACTTTTCTCACTTATATATCCCAAGTGTTCAGATTCAATGTAACATTAGGGAGCATTTCTGCAGTAGCAATTTATAGTGTCACACAGCCATTGATGCAGTGATATAGAGCCTTTCTTCATTAGTGATTTATCACCACAGTGATGGCTGGATGACGGTATAAATCACTAGTGTGGAAATCCTCCTTGTCACAGGCTCCTTTTATTCTCTTACTAATGAGGAAACATCTCTACAAACGCCCCAGTGCATTTAGAGTGGCCTCTGAATCTGGAAGCCAATACAAGCAATCATAGCTCTAGAACCTGGACCTGCCACCCAACTCTTCACTTTTCACTCTTGCAGTCACACCTCTCTTTTCCTTGACAGGAAAAAAAGAAGAAGAAGAAGAAGCCCATGGTCAAAATGTTTCTTCCTTATTTTTTCTGGTATGGTTATTTTTGCTTGGCTAGTGGCTGCTCCTTCCTTGCCCAGTGTAAGATATCAGAGAGGTCACAAAGCAAAGTCTTTGGAAACCACTCAAGCTCCTCCCATGCTTGCTATGGTTATAATGTACCAGAAGGGGGAGCTGCTGCTCTAGTCCTCCTGCACTTCAGGGCCATCATTGGTAAGGATCAAAAGGTAGCAACAAGCCACCCATCTCAGGAGAGGACATATACCACATGATATCCCTGTTATTCCATTCAGTTCTATATTGTTTCAGATGCTAACTTGGATTTTTAGGCTGTCCATCCCCAATAAACCAATCCAACCATTTGACTGCCAGACTCCTTCCAGAATGACTACGAACCCAGTGGGTATTAGCTAGCCTCCCTTACCTCTGTTAGCAATGCCACCAAACTATGCAATGCCAGGGTGAGGAAGATATCGTCAGCATGTTTGTAAAACACACTGTTGTTTTGAAACAAGCAATCTCCTTAACAGATCTTTGATTTGGCTTGTATTTCAAGACAGAAAAGGTCATGGTTCCCTCTTGCCACTGCCATCCAATCACTTAACTGTCACTACACCAGCATTAATGAAGTTCAATCTCTCTTCCTGTTTTTCCTTTGTTGTTGTTGTTGTTCTTCAGTCATTTAGTCGTGTCCAACTCTTCGTGACCTCATGGACCATAGCACGCCAGGCCTTCCTGTCCTCCACTGTCTCCCAGAGTTTGCTCAAATTCATGTTCGTTACATCGGTGATGCTATCTAACCATCTCATCCTCTGCCGTCCCCTTCTCCTTTTGCCTTCAGTCTTTCCCAGCATCAGGGTCTTTTCCAGTGAGTCCTCTCTTCGCATTAGGTGGCCAAAGTATTTGAGCTTCAGCTTCAGTATCTGTCCTTCCAATGAGCAGTCAGAGTTGATTCAATTTGATTCCTTAGAACCAAACAAATGACATGGGCTTCTCCCTTGGTGCGTGCCAATCTCCCCATCCCACTTGTCTTTTGAAAAGTTTTAGTGATAAAAAAATGAAATAGCAAGCTGGAGAAGCAGGGACTTTATCCACAAGAATGCTTTTAAGCTCCATAGATTTCCTGCAGGTATTTTCAGAAAATGCAAACACTCTGTGACAGTAGCCCAGTGCTTTGTTTAGAAGTGTGCCTATTAACAAACAAAATAAAACAAAATGGAGAAAAATAAGCTGGCAGAGTAGAGAGCTTACTGGAGTCTGGAGGGGTTGTCAGGAAGCACTCTGACCGGTTTGCCTTCTAATAAATGGCAGTTTTGTGATTAGTCTCACCAAATATGGCAGTTATGTGAAAGCACCCATGGCATTTTGTCAAGATTCCAATTGACCCAACTAAGACATTCCTAAAAGAGCTTTCAAAATGGGAACATTTCTACAATAGCTTGTAGTCCAAGGAATGCTGGGAAGTTGCTTTAGTAACAACTCAGGAAGGAGAAGGGAAGGGAGGAAAGAAATGAAAAAAGAGAAAAATCCCTGATTGGAAACTCTGGTGGGCCTGATCCCCTGTAGATAACTGATTGTCATCCATGGTCTCTGGGGAGCAAATATTGTCTAGGAAGGCATTTGTATTTTTGCACTGCAGATTTGTTAAGCCCCCCCTCACAATCGACAGTATATCCAATTCATCCTCGTTTACATCCTGAATTTATGGCAGTCTGCAGTGCTGCTCTGTTAGTTTCTCTGGTTTTGGTTTTATTTTCTCACTGAATCCTGTGCTATCCATAATTTTATTTCCTCCAGTCACTTTCACAGAGTCAGGCAGCCAGTGAGAGTAAGCAGTATGCAAAGGGAGTAAGCAGTATGCAAATTGCAATGAGAGCAATGCCATCAACATTTGTCCTGAATCAATATTTTTAGATATTTTATAGATTAGTGTTTTATAGATTCTTACACAGGATCTATAATCTAGTTGTGTCAGTAGATGTAGAATATTTCCCCAACCCTCTACTGTTCTCCTTTATGTTCCATGCCAATGGTATCAGTGATGGGGAAAGGAACCATCTAGAGGCTACATGTAGCCCATTAGCATTCCTTTTGGGGCTCCACAAAGGGTAAGCCCAAAATTTTCAGCTCCCAATTGCTTGCTTGCTTGCTTGCTTCAACGTGCCACACAAACCCTAGTGTGGTCCTTACTTGAACCGATGGAGCATGCATACTCCCTTCTATAAAACACTATTTTCTCTTTTTTTCCCCAGTCCCTCCTCAGCACCCCTAAATTTGGCATTTCCCAACTCTAGCTCTGGATAGTGCCTTGTGCCGGTTTGTGGCAGACATGTAAATACAGTATGGATAAATGTATCAATGAGGGTAGAAACCTGAGAATTGATGCCGTAGCAATCAGATTTGTAGAAGGTATTGTAGGTACAGTGGGCTTGTGCTGTGAATGGGCAGGCAATTCCTGACTCAAAATACACTGTCATGGCCTGACTGTCAGCCCCTCATGCTAGACTGCCACCTGCCAGCTCAGACATTCAATTCAACATCTTGAAGGAGAGGTATTTGCTTTAGTACATAGCAAAAATAGATTATCCCCAATCATTCCCTTTCCAGGTAAAAGATCTTTTGTGTTTTGGAAACTGTGGTCAGGGTCCAGGAGAAAAAGAGCAGAAAATGTATGTGGAAGTTCAGAAGAGGGGGGGAATCTCCTCAGCTTCTGATAAAAAAGAGGAAAAAAATTCTACAAGAAGCCAGAAAAATGTCCCCAAAAGGAAGCAAGGAGATCATAACTTCAAGCATCAGGTCATCCTAAGAAATAAGTAACAAGTTTAGTTAAAAATATTGTTAGATTACTTTTTAATTTTAATTGTGTGTGTGTTAAAATCTACTTCAATATCTCTGGTATTTGCACAGGATCAGTAAAATTGTGTGATTTTATGCAACTTGGAACCTATTACACAGGGTTAGGGTTAGGGGTAAACTAAGGACCAGACCAACATCATTTTGTGCCTGGCCAGTCCCATACATTATCCTTTATAGTTTTTAAGCTGCTATCTATGATTATAGCAGCTCGGTATTTTTATTTCCACTCCGGAATGTTTTGCAAGTGACTACTTAACATTAAAAAGTTGTCTTTTCTTTTTCTTTTTTGTTTGAAATAAAGTTTCATTTTATCTATACCTTGTGAGATTGATCTATCGCTCCCCCTGAAAAAGGAGGGGAGTTGGAATTCCTGTACTGTAGAATTTATTTCATTTTTATACTTGTTTTCTTTCACTTACCAGTACAGTGCATAGGCTGTGATGTCTCTATCTCTCTCACATGCTGGGGTTAGGAAAGAGGACTATGGATAAAGGTATATTCTTGAAGAAAGGTGGTGGCAGCAGTAACTACCAAGCTGCTATACCAAGTTTAGAGGTGAAGCTAAAAGTTGATTGGACTTCATATACCAAATGTAAATCATTGTATTTTGTACAATGTGATAGAATGGAAACTTCTTTGGAATAATTTCTTTTAAATCTATTTTTGGCATATTTGTAAATAATTTGTATATTTACAATAAATTTACATTTACATTTTTATAAATCATTTGTATGATTTATCAACCAATTAAAAATAAATTAAATCAATTTATTATATATAAATACATATCAGTATTATACAAATGGCAGTATATATTCCTTTTGGAGCACCTGAAGAAAGTGTGATATAACCTCTCATGTAAGCAAAAAAAAATACTGCTGATAATTGAATGAAAGGGCCATCTTTAATACTTTACTTTTCCTGTTACCTACATATACATATACCTGAGTTAAAATAGTTTTTTAAAAGTAAAGAAATTTGGATTTAATGCTGTCCAACTAATTCATTTTTTGATTAATCAATTGAGGTTTTAATCAATTAGACTCATAGTTAAATTGATGCAAATTTTCTTACAAAATTGACAATTTACTTTTCCTGCCTATCAATCCTGGACATTAAAATGACTTATGATAATTTGACCACATTGAACAATCTCTCTCTCTCCCTCCCGTCTCTGCTCCCTGCCCCCAAGATTAAATAATTAAAACTATTTGAAAGCTAGCAAAGGCTTTAGAACAGATGGGCAGTCTTGGGGTGCTGCAATGGATAGAAACAGAATTTTCTGTTTCTTCTTGGATCTCAGAAGGAAGTCACAGGTTTGTTCCTAAATTTTTATCATATTTGGTAGCAGTGGCAATTAGAAAACTAAATAATTCTGATCCTGAAATAAAGATTTCTTTCATAGCTGAATTGCAAACAATAATTATTAGATGAATTACAAGCACTGTTATAAATCGTCCAGGGAAGGGTATATTAAGTTAGTACAGCTATTATCCAGATAAACAAATGAGTGACAATACAATAACTGTAAATTTGATTTGTATAGCACTTACGCCATAACAGACCAAGTTATAAAAATAAAATCAAATAATGAAAATAATCAGCACAAGACAAGGTATCAACATATGCTTATTTTCCCTGAATGGAAGTGAACCTGTAGTCTCAAAACATTATTCACTGCATGTGCTGATGTCAAATATTTGCTAAATATTCAAGAAATGTGGGAATATTGCCCAAATTTACTATTATTCAGCATTAGAATTTAGCAGCATCTATAACGAAATGGGCGAAAGGGGGTGTGGTGGCTCAGTGGGTAAGACGCCAGGCTTGTTGATCGGAAGATTGCAAGTTCGGAGGTTCAAATCCCTAGCCCCGCGTGATGGAGTGAGCTCCCGCACTCGCCCCAGCTCTTGCCAACCTAGCAATTCGAAAGCATGCAGATGCAAGTAGATGAATAGGTACCACTTTGGTGGGTAGGTAACAGCGTTCTGCGCGCGTCATGCCGGCCACATGACCGTGGAAGCATCTTCGGACAACGCTGGCTCTTCGGCTAACAAACGGAGATGAGCACCGGCCCCTAGAGTCGGACACGACTGCACAAATGTGTGGAGGGAACCTTTACTTATAACGAAATGACAACACATGTGTTGTGACATCATGATGTGGCACATGTACATAAGTCTCCTCTTTTCTCAGTTGTGGGGTGACAAGATGAGACACATGCCATCATCTGTCCTCTTGTCTCCTCCCCCCATGGATGTTCATGATAGAAATTGACATTTGAACATTCTGCAATTTTGGTTAATATTTGACAGCATTTGAAAACTGCTAGGCAGTGATCAGTATTATCTGACAGTGAGTAACACAGGACAATCAATATCATAGGGGATCTGGCAGCTGACATACAGCAGTAATCACTGCTTGATAGCCCCCTTTCTGCCTGCCTGCCTGCCTGCCTTCCACTGATTGTCTGAAGTGGCTGACAAGAATACCAGTTACATTCAACACGGATACATATTTGATAAATAAGTATATTACAACTTTCATAGCAATAGTAATTAAGGAGCAAAACAGATTAAAAATTGCAGAGGGAAAAAAAAGCAGCCAGCAGGATCACAGCTTTCCCCCCCTTGAACTTTGGGACCATTTTGTGGGTTTTCTTTATTTTTAAAACCACTTTAGGCCTATTTCCCAGGCTTAATAATTTTTTGCCTTAAAACAACTGGAAATAACAGTGATCAGGTGGGCTCTAAGGCCCCCTCCCCAAAGTGATTGGGGATGCATCTAGCCCTAAACAGATCACTCCATAATTTTCAATAACTTATTTATTACAGATTTAGCCATGCTGGTCCATTAGATTTTTTTTTCTAAATTTAACAGATTTCAGGCAAATTATTCCTTTTGTGGGATGTATTACTGGGGCCATTTATTCGTTTTCAAACTGCTACTCAGGCCAGAAATAAAGTAAAAAGGGAAAGGGGAACCAAAAAAATGCCTTAAGTTGGAGCCCAAGATCTGTTACTAACTTATTAGTAGGTGGATTGGTAGATTTCAGTTCTAAAGTTCAATTATCATGTTCAGAACAGATTTATTCTTTTATTCTTTTCCTTTTTTAAATATAAAATGCTGTATTTGAATTTTTTTCCCTAGTTCACTTCTTTGGAGCACAGAGAACACGGTCTGAACTTGAAGATGATCAGAAACAACCTTTCAGCCACTGAGTAAAAAAAAAAACACCTGTCTACTTATAGCCCCATTTTCAACACACCTTCCCATTGTTCCATAGTCATCTTTATACTAATGCCTCTTTCTTATTTTTAGTTTTTGTACTTGCTCAATACAGATGAGTAACATCCATGCTAATTAAATTATATGAGGGCAAATAAAAAAGTTCCTGAATATAAAGTATTCTTGTCTTTTATATTATATTAATGCATCATATTAGTTATTTTCTGACTGTAACTTAAGTAGAATACTGTTTGATCACTAATAAAATAAAATAAAATAACTACCCCAGTCCTGAGATTAGCGCAAGCAACCATGGGCTGCTTGGGGGTGAATTATTTTGTTGAAATCATACTCATGGGATTAAGAGTGGGTTTATCCTCCGGGAAATCATAGTGCTTTCTAAATCCATTCTGAGTTTTCTTCAAAAGAACTTGTAAGGGAACAAGTAGTGCAGTATATAGAATGATTTCCCATGATCTTTGAGAAGCAATTCATCTAATTGTGTTACATTTACATAACTCCAATTCTGTCTTTCTCTGCTGGGTTCTTTCCCCCCATCCATCTGTCATATTTTATTCATTAGAACAGAAACCACAACAAGCCTCAGAAAGTTTAATGATTAAAACTATTAACTGCACTTTTGCATACAATAGATACAGCCAGTGGTGCAAATATTATCAGGGAGCATTAGAGAGTCCAGAATGGGAACCAGCAGCTTCTTGGTCTCCAGCTCAGACCATGCCAAGGAAGCTAGACATTGACTATTTCTGATTAGATGCCCAAGTCCTCCCAGAATACTATTGTACCTCAGCAGCACTTATAGTTGGCAGATGATATGAAGCTTTTAGATGTACAAGGGGCCATAATTAATTATGTTGCCTATGTTCTATTGAACCTCATGCTATAACTGAAAGCTTCTCCACCACCTTCAAGTGATGAACTGACAGAAGTTGGGGTGACTTCCCTCTGAAGAGGATTCATTGTTGTTCTTTTTTCCACCTCAAGTCAAATCAAAGATTTATTACACGCATCAAGTGAGTTCATTCAAAGATCAGAAGGATTGTGTAATTATAACTGTAATTGCAACCCGATCTTTCCATAGATATTATAATAAGGTACATCTAACAAGCTCACCCTCTTGATTCCATGTGTGCAACAAAAGGGTATTCTGAGAGTTTTCTTGTAGTGGAGCAGAAAGTTGAAGCATGCCTTTATTTAGGAAGATTTGACACCTGTAAATAGTTTGCCACTTTAATCCCATAATTGGAATTCTCAACACAGATAACGGGGAACAGATTTTATTTGCTTGAGATTGCATATTTTGGAGATCTAAATCCCTAATTCTCTGTGACAGTAAAATTTTAGCCTGATTAGCTCCTGACATTATTAAAACCTCAGGGGAAAAAATGTAGAATGTATATCTTGTTTCAAGGAATTTCATCGAAGCAGAAATGTAATCTTCACTATGTAGTTGACCAATAACCTGTACTGTAACAGAATAACCTGAAGCACTGTAACAGACCTTAGATCTCACTAGCTGGAATCCAACCTCCAGATTAAAAGCTAAATCCCCAACATATCCAGGAAAACCAAGAACAGAGCAGGGGCCAGTACCTGCAGCAGATGGTCCAACATTTTCAATCAATTTGCAGCTCCAAATAACAACTGGATAAGAGACTTAGCTTGAACATGTTTTAGTGTTGAGAGTAGATGGGACCCAGCTTTAGTATAAACAAAGAGAACAATTGTAGGATTTGAAGGCTTTGCCATGCAGCCTTAATTCTGTCACTTTGCAACTAACTACAACAACTACAACAACAACAATAGAAATTTAAATATATCCAAATTCCAATAAGACTTTCTCAATCACTATAACTTTTCATTGAACATCTGCAATAAAATTCTCCAATGGTTAGAAGAATTTACAATGTTAGTTTCCTCAGAATGAACCAATAATTGATTCTTAAAATTGTAACCCCAAAATTGTAAAAATCTGAGCTTTCTCTGGGGAAACAGAACACAGTATGTAAAATGAGTAGGTAAGAAATTGACTGTCAAACAAATATGCCTCCCAACCCTTTTTCTGAACCTCTGGAGCCCCAGTGAGAATGTTGTCAAATAGGCTTACACCAATTAAAGGTAAACTTCCTCCCAGAAATGAAAAAGAGTGCAATGATTGGACAATTCCTCCCTCTCTACTGATGTCATAGTATATTTGCCCACATGGGGCAAAAATATTAATAATAAAAAATGTAGCACTTGGCACAACCTCAATGTGAAGTTAGAATTGATGGCAACCAAGATGATCTGAAATTTTTGCATATCCTTCTGAAAAAATAATGCAAACTAACAAGCACAGAAACAAAAAAGGAGTGAAGATACTCTTTCTCGTAAATAAAAACAGAGTCAGAGATGTGTTCTGCTTGACCACAATGAATCTATATATTCAGAATTGAAAACTCTATTACTGTTAGCCAGTTCCTGAACTATAACAGTGTAGAGGTAGAGAGGACTAAATCAAAAGCAGTTAATGCACATAAAGTTTACCCACCTTTACTCTGTTTGCAAGATGAAATGAAAGGAAACAGTAAACATAAGGAGAGAGCTCTGGTCTAAAAGCAGTTTAGATCCTGGATAAACTGTCTTTTATAAATATATACTATGGTCCATGAGGTCATGAAGAGTCGGACATGACTAAACGACTGAACAACAACAACAAAAACTGTATAATACATATACACATACATACATACATAAATACACACACGATCATGCTATTCTGGGTAAACAACATGATGCAGAGTGCAGAAAAGGGGCAAGAAATAGTAAGGCATAAGAAATTAAAGGCATAAGATAAGAAAGAGAAATGGAAATATAGATTAATCTCATTTAAACCAACACCATTCATTATACCACTCCATATCTTTCTATCCTCGCAAAGCCTCCTTGCCTCCATTACATCCATCCATTGCTTCATGCATTGCATTTTGTTTTTTAAACTTCTCATCTCGCTCTTCTTGAGGATCTCATCAACCCCATTTCTCCTTCCTCTTTACCCATTCACTCTTACTTCATATGTTTGTTTCGTCAAGCCTCAGTCATGTTCTCTACATGAGCAAACCAGTTTGAGATCCCCTGGGACAAGGGAACAATAGTAGCTTCTTTCTATCATCAATGAAGGATGTAGCTTTCATAAACATGTTAAAACAAGTTAATTACTGACTCAACAAGCAAATCATATCCACAGTTTAACAATTCTCCAGTTACATCATCTACCCCTGCTGCCTTATCATTTTGCAACCTTCTCACAGCATTTTAACTCACTTTAATCTGTTTTGTTTTCTTGGACACTAATATTTATAATATTTGTTTCAATTCCACTGTTCGGTATAGCTCTGTTATCATCACAGAGATGTCAAAAATACTCCTCCCAACATTCCTTCACTTCAGTTTCAGCTCAAATTATCTAATTACTTTTATTTTTATTTCCATTCACTCTGCTGGAGGCCCTCTCCATCCACTTCCAAAACCCTTTTTGTCCATCAAACTCACTCTGTGTTTTCTCTGCCTCTTTTAGTCTTAACTATTCTTTGCTCTCTTTTACTACATTATTTACAACTATCTTTTTCTTTCTGTATACATTATACAGGAGATTTCTCTGATTCCTCACTTTTTGCAGCAACTGTTCTTTAATATGCATTTTTTCTCATCCACAGACTCCTTCACTTCACTATTCTCCTAAGCATCCTTTTTGTACTTCCAATTATCACAACTCCACACAATTCTATGGTACATTTTAATACAATTCTTTTTACTCTGTTCCAAACACCTTCCATGTCTTCTTTCCTTATGTTCACTTTTCAGTTTTGGCACAGTTTTATCCCAAGCTATTCTATGCAAGTTAGGATCTCTAATGTAATGACTACTTTGCAAGCCCATTTTTGCCCACATCTCACCAACTAAGATGCATGTGCAGTGCACAGACACTTTCTGTGATAAAATAGATTCCTATTTTGACAGACTTTTCTAAGAAGAGGATGTGTATACCCCAGGAAAAATTGAAGGATAAGATTTCAGCTCAAATTTCATAGCAGGATATGTATGGAATACCAATGTTCTTTCAATGATTTTAAAGCTTCAGTTCTGGGCAATATGCTTAGAGGATTCAGACAAACTGTAATGGGGATTTTTTTAGGGATGTGATAAACTTCAATCTATTGCCAAATACAGTTACATAGGAGCTTAACATATTTTTTCCCAGTTATTGTGGATGGGGGAAACTGGAAAATAGTTTTTGGATTGTACCTATAATTCTACATACTGTATATGTCCAATTTCTTAAGAATTCTAAGCTCTGAACTATAAGCAGACTATATAACTAAAAGAGGGCATTTCAAAACCCATTTCAAACACAGAAGGTAATATGGGTATTCAAGCTGTTTTCCTAAGGTTGGGTTGGCAATATAAGGTCTTTATTTTGGTCTTGTTGTTGTTCAGTCGTTAAGTCATGTCCGACCCTTCGTGACCTCATGGACCATAGCACCCCAGGCCTTCCTGTCTTCCACTGTCTCCCAGAGTTTACTCAAATTCATGTTCATTACATCGGTGATGCTATCTAACCATCTCATCCTCTGCCGTCCCCTTCTCCTTTTGCCTTCAGTCTTTCCCAGCATCAGGGTCTTTTCCAGTGAGTCCCCTCTTCGCATTAGGTGGCCAAAGTACTTGAGCTTCAGCTGCAGTATCTGTCCTTCCAATGAGCAGTCAGGGTTGATTTCCTTTAGGATTGACTGATTGACTGATTCCTTGCAGTCCAAGGGACTCTCAAGAGTCTTCTCCAGCACCACAGCTCGAATGCATCAATTCTTCGGCGCTTAGCCTTCCTTATGGTCCAACTCTCACAGCCATACATTACTACTGGGAAAACCATAGCTTTAATTATACGGACCATTTAATAATATTGGTCTGGACTGATCCAAATGTTAGAATCCAGCCTTTTGCTTTTGCCTGGTCCATAGTGCAGAATTATTTTGCCTGCTTTATCACATTTGCCAATTTCCTGTTTATAGCTCCAGCTATAATGGCTCTCAGAATGCTGAATAACTTTCCTTCATCAGTTGTTTGATATTGGATTTGCTCCTTCCCTTAAACATGAAGACGTGTTGGCTGGAAATTTGCCACCCAGAGCAGGAACTTTTAGCCAATAAGGAACTGGGTGACACAACTATGTAAGGTGGTTCCACCCTCATCAATCTCTTCATTCTTTGGTCTGGAATTAACAGTTGCTAGCAAACAACCATACATTTACTTTCCATTTTTGATGTTAACAAAATAGTGACCCGTTTCCTAAGATTTGGGATTTCCCATGTGTCTTCACTCCAGTAAAGGAAAATATACATTCTAAGTCTAGACTGAGGCATAATTTTGCAAGTGGGTGATCCAGCAGGACTGGATGTTTCTCAATCTCCATTTACTTCAATAGGCTTCGTGAAACGTTCTCTTGTCTGGACCTAAAGAAACTAGTGGAATTAGCGCAGAAGTGATGCCTGGGTGGGTTGTACCCTATATTTATCTTATCACAATCTGCTATGGACCTAACTGCCTTTGATCTTATCTAATAATAGATAAATGGCTAAAATAATCACCATTTAAATATATTAGGTTGTTTGACATAGGTACTACAGACAAGGAAAATCAATAATGATTATACAATCAGGAGATACAATGTAAACGGCATACCACACATGCCTTTGCAGAGTTAGATAACATCACAGATCTCCTAATGAAAGTCAATAGTTATTTGTTTTCAGAAGCAGCACTTGAACTTTGAGGGTATTCATTTTTGCAATTACTAATCCAGCTGTGTGTGCAAGGTTTTAAAACAAATGAATATCAAAGAAAGAACGACAAGTAGACTCAACAAACAAGTGTGTGAGAAAGAGCTTCGGTACCCTTTTGAAAAACAAGTAGCTGTATCAGTTTTCGCAGGAAAAAACTAGTATTAGCCAGATCAGCTTGATGATGAATCACTCTCTGGGCACAATATAATCAAAATTACATGTTAACTGTTTTTAAAGGAGAGAATATAATATATTATCCATTCAGTCATGTCTGATTCTTGGAGACTGCCTGGACAAGTCCCTGCAGTTTTCTTGGCAAGGTTTTTTGGAAGTGGTTTGCCATTGCCTCCTTCCTAGGGCTGAGAGAAAATGAGTGGCCCAAGGTCACCCAGCTGGCTTTGTGCCTAAGGCGGGACTAGAACTCACAGTCTCTAGGTTTCCAGTCTGATGCATTAAGCACTACACCAAACTGGCTCTCATCATCTGTATCCGTATCCGTATCCGTATCCGTATCCGTATCCGTATCCGTATCCGTATCCGTATCCGTATCTGTATCACATCACAAATGAACTATTTGATTTATGGCACATGGATACCACAGAGGTCTGCATTCATAGACTCAGATATTCACTGTCATGAGGTTGAGAGAGTGCCCAGCTCTGATTTGTGTTTTGTTTGTTGGTTTGGTTTTGGAGAGACTATTGTGTCAGGGAAAGCAGGTGTAACAGCCTCCAACCAGAGGCACATATTGGCATCTGTGAATATGTGTGAAATGTGCACACTATACATTTTATTAGTAGTTCACTAGTAGAAGTAGGAACAAGCCTGCTGTTCCAACCCCCAATGTCATCCAAAGGAGCCTCTCAATCCTTTATTTCCAGTATGTTTTAATTTTAGCCAAAGCTTGAAAGGATATTGCTTAGTTTGTTTGTTTGTTTGTTTGTTTATTTGTTTATTTATTTTTCGATTTATATAGTTTGTTTCTTCTCTTTTAAACAAAACCCAAAATTATGTCTACTCCAGAAGCTCTGGCTACTTCCTTTCTCATTTGTGAAACAGGCTGAAAAAGGTCATGTTCATTGTTTCAACGTGGCCTACCTTATTGGTCTTTCAAAATGTCTAGAATTGTAGAGACATTTCCACTAAGAAACTTCTTAAGCTTGACACTGTTTTTATGAATAAGTATGCAATGCCTCCTCTTCTCCTTCAGTATTCTCTGGAAAATTTATTACCTTTCTTTTTTAATGATGTTTGCAGCTTAATTTCTTAATCTTGTCCAATTGTAACCCAAATATTGCCCACATAGCAGAATTAATTCATTGCTTGCTGCTACTCAATCTTATTCCCCTTTCTCTGCAGTCTTTTCACACTATAGATTCTAGATTGTAAGCTCTTTGCAGACTGCAGTCTCAGTTTTGATTATGGTCTTCCATAATGAGACATACACATTGATGGTACCATATAAGTGAAAGCATATTTAGAGAAAAAGTATTTTGCAATTAATGTACCTGTAATTGTAGGAGCTGCCCAAAATACAATGTGTAGGTAAACATCCAACTGGAGGAAATTATTAATTGGCAATTATTCCTGTTTTCTTTGAAAATTAAGGACTTCTGAAGATATAAAACCCAACATTCTGTATCTTTGATCTCTTAGTCCCTCCAACATGGCTGTCAAATTTACTGTTTACATTTTTCTTTGTAATCACCTCTATTATGCACTTCATCACCTTCCCCGCCCCCATGATTCGACTTAATGGTTTTAAACGGGAAGGAAATGACTTGTCTTGGCTGCCAGCACTTGACACTTTTATGGGTCATTTGTAATGAAGCCATTCTTTGGTTTTAATGGAGACCTTGATTTGGATTGGTGTGAATAATCGTCAAAAGGTGATTAATTAAATAATCACCACAAGCAGCACCCTGTAAAATGGATCAACGTATTACATTAATGTAATACACTGATCCAAAAGTTAGTTTATTTCTGCAGTAGGCTTTGAATTCTATGCATTTAAACAAGCTTTAAGCCCAGCTGTATAATTTACTACACATTAATTATACATTGTGCATGTCCAAAGAAAGTGTTTTACACCTTTTTTATTAAAGCTTAGTAAAGTATATTGTCATGGTGTTTAATAACAGAAAGCTGGCTACTTGTGAAAAAAAAATAATTCACCTGACCATTAAGCAGAGTCATTTGAAAATTAAATAAAGTTCCCTTTGATTTAATTTCAGGAAATGTCAGCATGTTTTAGAAACGTGATACCTTAGCTATTGGAGAAATCTATTATTTGTTGAAAGCAACTCCTAAATGTTTACTTATGTGGATTCAAAGACCTGGAAGAAAGATAGTTAAAGGGTTAGTCAGACATGAGATAAATTAATAAGCGCTACAGAATTATCAAGTGGTGTTCTTGAATTCAGGGACTACTCCAAGGAGGTAGGGCCTGCTTTGAATTTTTCCCCTGAAATTAAACACACACATCTACTCAAAAGATATATGAAAGTACCATTGCCTCAGTTCTATTGACTTAAAGTTACTTTAAAAGGTTTAAATCCTGAGTAAATAAATGTAGTATTTATTTATAACAGCAGCGGCTTTTCTCTCTAAGGAAAAGATTTGATGTCAGGCACAGCAGCCAATACCACTAATTTATGAAGTAGAAAAGATGCTTCTGTACAGGAAATTTTGTGAGAGGGGACCTTGATGTGCTTATTCACACTTCAAACCCCAGGAGAGGAACAGCAAGCGGTGTGGCCCACACTGTTAAAATTCACAAAGTGTGTGGCAGAAGTACCACAGACAGGAGGCAAGTGCCTAAAAGTCTTCACTGAAGGACAAGGAAAGGGACTCGTTCCTAGTTCATTGGTCTGCCTAGCTCACACTGGAATGGTTCCCCAGCTCCGACACTGAGATATGAAGGACTGAATACAAGCTTTTTTGCATGGGAAGCATGCTCTCTCATCGAAATATGGCCCCTCATTTGCAGCCTCTCATTTTATCCGTTTGGATAATACTTCCCACCAAAATTCATTGGATGCTCCATCTTAGTTATATGGGATGTTTGAGGAGGAATTCATTCTGCACACAACCACGCTAGAGGAAGGCCCATATCTGTAAGTCATGTTTGCTTGCTGGTTTATACACTTACTATGAGATCCCATCCTTGTATTTCCCACTGGAGAGACTTCAACAAGTCATTAAATGGCCCAAGGGATTCAAAGATGCCTAATTTTTTAGTAGATCATGCCTTATATGTGCAAGTTATTTTCAAGGATAGAGGGTAGCATTAAAAGTAGCCTGAAGGGAAACTGCACAGACTCATGTATAGCGAACCTGTATCTGTACCAAAGAATAAACATGAAGGGAAAGGGGGGAAAAAACTCTTAAAGGATTATTTTGGGGCATAACATTTCTGCACTCGTTCTGTCTACAAAATATTTCAATAGGTTGACAACAGCCCCATTTTAGACAAACATGAAATAGTTCCAATGTGTTAAGTGATGATGACAGAAAAGGCAGTACTTCACAGAGAAAGGTGGGTGTCTGCTGTACTCTAAAGGCAAACAGCTGTTTTGAACTGTGAAAACTATTTAAAGGTTTAGTGTACACCTTGGATTCCTGCTGTCTACATAAGTACAGAGACCTAAATCCACTGCATACTGGGACTATCTGATCAAAGCAGTAGTTAAATCTATCCATGGAAAATCTAAGTAGCCTTTGGAGGCAACTCTTTGAATGCAGATTAGTGATTCCATTGAAGTAGTCAATCAGCAGTGCCTTTTTCCCCCTGTTTCTGGCTGTTAGAATGTCATTGAATGGAGAGAGAGAGAGAGAGAGAGAGAGAGAGAGAGAGAGAGAGAGAGAGAGAGAGAGAGAGAGAAGAGGCAAAGAGAATATGTATCTGTGTGTATACACAAACACACACACATATATTTCAACATGAACAAACTTGCTGTTTGTAAGACTGGATCACATGAATCTGCTTGAGACTCAAGATCATTTCAGAGGTAGCTACAGGAATGAATCCCACAAAGGGACTAGGTTTAATCATCCAATCCCAGACTGTATTGATTTTGGAACTACTTGCAATGACTATATAAATAAGCCATTTCTTTGCAACTGTATCTGGAGTCGGTCATGAACCCAAAAACCTTCACAACCTAGTCCAAAGTGAATTATGCCCTGCAGAAATAAATTAATAAAACCAACACAGCTAGGCTTCTCAACCAACTTATTTTCACGTTTCAAGAGCTTAAAAATATAAAATCAATAATCATTTAGTCATAAGGGTAAATGAAGCGACAGAACATCAAAGTATACCCTTTAGCCATTCAAGTCATTCTTGGTAATTTATCTCATCAAAAGGCAGGGGTAATAATCCTTTCCACTCTGAGACAAGCCGCCACACAGCTGCTGTATTATCCCAGAGTAAACAAGTTTGGAGAAAATATTAAAAATCGATATCTGTTTCCTTCTATCAGGCCAGATGGCATCCATCATAAATCTGGTTTTTTAAAGAGTTCTTTAACTTGAGCAGACTGTGAAAGACAACTGCATTAACGACAGAAAACTCTGCTCCATTTAATGGGAATTGACAGCTGGATTTCCTTACACTTGCAATTTGAAGGCAATGAGACAATTTTCTGAAAATTAAACAGACATGCAAAAAACAATCTGTTACATTTACAGCGCACAGGCACAGGAAGTGTGGCAAGGGCTGGGGGCTCCAAGCAGTAAGAGTGGATTTGCAGAATGCATGAGAGCACAAGTGGAAAGGGAGGGCTTGTCTGCTACTGGGAAAGTTCTTTGCATCGGACCATTTCAGATTAAAGTGAAATTGTGTCTTTCTCTTATGCAGTCCTGCAGGATAATTCACTGTAGTTTTTATCGTATGAATGAAGAAGTCAAGCCGGGTTTATGTAACCTGTAGGTGAGATCTTGAAGCTATTTCTTGTTTGTATTGTTGGAGATGGTATCTTACAAAAAATTTAATTCATACAGTATACAGGTATGCTAGAAAGACAGTTTAAACACTTGGCTCTTACATTTCATTCTCACTCACCCATCAACCTGTATACATCCAATAATGCAATCTTCTTAACCTGAACGCTGAAGCGGCACAATCTCAGGATGATTTTGTCATCTCATTTGATGTTTATGTAGTCATAGATACACATCTATCACTTCAAGGAGCCATTCAAGCATATACAGAACGCATAGTCTCTCTCCTTCCTTCCTTCCTTCCTTCCTTCCTTCCTTCCTTCCTTCCTTCCTTCCTTCCTTCCTTCCTTCCTTCCTTCCTTCCTCTCCCCCCCTCTCCTCCCCTCCCTTTCTCCTGTCTGCTTAATACAAACTTTAATAAATGGATTCATCTTTAAGGTGCTATAAAGCTCCTTCTGCTCTTCCTTCTTGGATTGTCTCTCACTGAACAACTGAATACTTACCATCTCACAATTGTTTTTGCCCTCAGTTTTAAAAAGGGATAGCCAGGCAGAAGTGGGGCTTGTAGTGCTCAAGCTGATCCTCCATTAGGTAGAAAGTGCACGGTCCCTCAGTTGGCAGATGTTGAGGACCAGCTCAAACAGAACCTTGTGTACCACCTGACCTGCCCTTCACCCTCAAGGCTAGACTGCTGTTCTCAGAGGCAGTACCCAATACTGTTCCTATTCCTCTGGCTCTTTCAAAATAGGAATTAGCTGCCAATCCAGCTGCCTTTTGAACGTTGGGGTTTTACCCATTGTCCATTGTCTTTCAATTCAGGCTGTAACCTATCTTGGTCAAATTCTGGTGATGATCGTTTGCTCTGAAGGTTTTTTTTTTTTTTTAAAAAAATAGCAACTCAGTAGAGGTGAAGCCTGCAGCAATAGTGTTGCATCAGAGCTGAAATCCTAGCTCGGAGGAATAGACCCCAACCAGGGTATGGAGTGTTAGCAGGTAGACAACATGTACTGTAATATTAGATTGCTTTGGAGTAAGGATTGTGACTGATCATACCATACAATGTTTATCTAAGCATTCTTCCAATATCGAAGATGCTTTGAGATAGTGAGGTGTTTAATAAAAGGAGTAAGAAAAATGTTTGGAACTTCTTGTGTAATGTTTTAATTTGTCAACTTACTGCACTGATTTTTCAAAGCTTCTCAAGGCTTCTTTTCTCCCTAGCTATTTATTTAGCTTTTTAATTAAGGATTCCTTCAGTGGGAAGAGAGGTATAAAGGTAAAAGAAATAAAGATTGTGATCCACACTGTGGACACTGGTTCTTGCAGATATATTTCCATCTTAAAAGTCTTTCCTGTTTATTTCCATTGTTAAAGTTAGCTTATAAAAAATATTCATCTTTGAATTCAGAAAGGAAACGAAGTTGTTAAAACATTCAACTCGAATTCCTTGATACTTCCCCCATAATTATATTGAGTTCTACATAGTTATTGTGCATATTCAATTATTGCAACCCTATTTCATTTGTGAATCTTTTATTTGAATTTTTATTTTTTAGGAATATTACAATGAATCATTTCTGAATTACTTGATATGGTATTAGCCATTGGTTTTTAATGGGTTAAGAACTTCTGTGGGGTACCTCATATTGTGATTATGCTATTCACATTATAATCTGTTTTACTTAGTCTCACCATTTTTGTAAGGACAATGCGGTTGTTATGACACAGTGTCCAGTCTTTGATGCCAATATTGCAAATTTACTCGTGAAAGATGGATTGTTCTGAGAACCCTGAACTTTGCTCCCCTCTTTTAGCATCTCCTGCATTCTAGGTCTCACCAACTAAATTTCCAGTGCTACTGATTGACAGCAATAAGATCATATCTATTCAGAATCTTTGTTTGAATATTCCAAGTCTGTTACTCCAATGTTCTCCAACCTGAGAAAAAGGGTGAAGTCCATTCTTTTCTCCAAACTAACAAGTGGTTGTATACTGTCCTTCTAATAGCATGAAATGCCTTCTGCCATTAATGGGTGCTTGGGGAGGCACAGTGGCTATCCACAAGGTCCTTGGCAGTTCAGCAATGTATATCTCGATTCTGACCTTCACTAATTACTAGGGCGGTTCAGAAATAAACAAAGCTATGTTAATAGTTCTGTGGTCTTGGACTTAGTAATACTTGTTTAAGGCACAGTTGATGACTGGCAACCACTGAAGATTCAAGGGAGACTCCAGGGAAAAGTGTTTGAAGAGATGGGAGGTCATATGAAAGTCCTTTCTACCATGTTTTGTAACTCTGATGTTCAAGAAATGAAACAGAATAAGGACCACAATTTGCAATAATGCAGCTAAGAAAAATGGAAATGGATGGAAAATATCCTGGAGAGAGAAAAAAAGTTTAACTTGGTAAGGGCTAATATTGATTGTTCTCTTGTACACACATCCAAAAATCACTTGATGCTGTGATCTGAGGAAAAATGTTACTTATCCTAGGCTGCATGCTGGACCCCCAAAAGCAACAGGACTTAAAATCAGGTAATGTAGATGTTCTGACTCAAAGCCACATTTCATTGTTTATGCCAGTAAACATCTGCTTCGTTCATTCTTTAGAGCAGGGGTTCTTAACCTTTTTGTGCCACGGACCCCTTTGAGAGTCTAGTGAAACCTATGGACCTCAGAAAAATATATTTAAATGCATAAAATAAAATACATAATATTGCATTACAAAAGAAACCAACTATGCTCAGAATTCTGCTATCAAAACATTAAAATAACAAATATATAACATAACAATATATGTGCTTCTTTATTAATCCATTAAATTAATAACAAGACACTACCCTTTTTTAAGGTATAATAATTTTAGACAGTGAGATTTTTTTTTAAGTTAACAAACATTTTTGGACTCTAGAGTCATAAATTACTTTGTTGCCTGCACACATTATTGAATGGAAAACTATATTTCAGATCAGTGTGATAAAAAAGTTGCAATTTTTTTCTCATCCAAGTTTATGAACCCCCCCAAAATCTATCCATAGATCCCCAAGTGGTCCATGGACCCTGGTTAAGAACCCCCATTCAGTATACTGCCTGACTAGGAAAAAGTGGTATTGGACAGGTAAAAATATCTCTTCACTGGTCTTTGGTGAGGCCTGGTCATGAAATTACACATCCTGTTCTCCTTTTATCTATACGCTGTGGCCCTTGGCCTTGGACCACTGAGCTCATTTTCATATTTACAGGGACCTTTTGTCCTGCCTTTCTTGTCTTCTATAGCCTTAGGCTCTCCAGATACTCCAGAGGATGAACATGTATCAAAGTAGTGATGAGAACGCCCTCCTAATCTCCTGCTTTAGGATCTCTTCTGTTACTGTCTAATGCCAAGATCCTGTCTTATGGTGGTTGCTGATTGGCTAACTGAACACCATGACTGAAGACAATCACATGTATCCTTTTCATGGGATTATGATTAGCTACTCAATTTCCTTGGCAGAAGGGCAGTAAGTGGATGGGAAGGATTCTTTATGATATGTCCTACCTTTGGAGTACTGATACTCAAAATAAGAAATAACTTTCAGGGCCAGTGTCAAGGCTCATCCTCCACAGTGCCTACTTCAGCCTTCCCTAACTGGTTGCTCTCCAAATGATTTGGGAATCCAAGCATCAGAATTCCCAGCCAATGATGGAAATTTGGATTTCTGAAGTCCCACCGCACCCAGAATGTACCACATTAGGGAAGGCTGTTTTAATTCAGCTTACTTCATATTCTAATATTATTAAAATGAGCATTCTCATGGACCCTTCTACATTAAGAGTGGCAATCTTACTATCTGGCTAATTGTGGATAAAACCAATAGGACTGGAATTATACTAAGATTAGACTAAAATTCAGATTTCCATATTCTGCTTACAATATGTACATTCAGGTATCTTTGTATAGAACTAGACTATAATATCATTACTCCTCTTGACATAAGCACTGTTCCCCCTACAGTCTTCTACAAGTCAATACACTTTAAATAGTTCACCTTAGAGTGTGCTAAAATAATGTTAAATAATTTATCAGAAAAGTTTAAATTCAACCCATGCGTATAGTATAAAGTGTGTGTACAGCCGACCTGTACCTTTAAAATGGAAAATAAAATATTCAGATGGAATCATCAGAAGAAAACAAGGCTTGGTATTTTCCTTTTCCTTTCCTTTCCTTTTCTTTTTTAAAATTATGAACATGGACCCTTTTGCTTCTTCAAGATGTGTCATAAAATTTTAACTCGACTAATTTCTGCCTGCAGTGATTTTTTTGTATTAGACATTTATTTACACAAATTACTGATTTAAAATTGAATTATATTCTTATAATTCCAACCCCAGAACATTTTCAGTGTTTAATAAAAATACATCAATTTGTTGCTTACATCAACATTTATATATAGCATTTAGATTAATTTGCTTCTAGGGGATGGAGCACCAGTTCTATGTTTTCCTATAGTAACATCAGAAAGTACATTAATTTATATACAATTTAGGAGCAGCCTATTTAGTTTATCACAGTGAAGATGTAACAAATTATTTATAGACATTACAAAAATTCTTTGCATGTCTAATACAGTATATGCAATTGAGATGAAATATTTAAATGATCAAAAATACTGTAACTGCTAAATAAAAGAGTATGATCCACATTCCAATACATAGGTCATGCTCCAGGTAGGAACATAATGATTTCCATAGTAATGTGAAGAAGGTTGAGCTGCAACAGTAGATGTGGATGGCTACGGGGAGACTTCCTGTGAGTAATTTAGCCTTTGGAGAAACATGTGCAAAGAGAGGCAGAAACACTCAGTTTTCTGAACAATGGAAAGAAGCCTTGATCTTACTCTGAACTGGCTTTCCAAGGCTTTCCATTCAGCCAATTTTATCTGGCTATTCCCAAGTAAGAAACTGTAGCAGCTACACAATTCTGGGATTCCTTTTAGTTATTCTGTAAGAACATTCTATGAAATGACTGCTAGATATTTCTTTAGATTGTAGTGTAGTGATGATTATAAGCCAATCCTTAACTTTTCATTGAAAACCATGCATTTTTAGGATGAACTTTGCTCCTTAAAAAGTAGAACAGCTTGCATTTTCTTTCTACATATTGAAATGTCTGATCATCCAAAGTGCTGCATGAAACAGATCCTTTAGATCTGTTGGCTTCCTATCTTCCTTTTTGTCCAGGAGCCCAAGACACAGAACACTCCTTCCTCCAAATTTATCCCCAAACTCCAACCACCCTGTGAGGTAGGATGGGCTGATAGAAAGAATAAACTCACCCAGTGAGCTTCTTTGCCTGAAGGTAGACTGGAATCTAAGGGTCTCCTGTCCTATCTACACCTTTGCTACTACCTCACACTGACTTTAGGTCTGCTGTTAGAGTGCTCAAGAAACTGCTAACCTAAAGTTTTGGAAGAGCTGCTCTGTATAAACAAAGGAGGCATTTGGTGTTTACAGCAAAAGATTTTTGTCAATGATGTAAGGCTCAATGTTATTAAGGAATAAATAAGAAGCTGAAGTGTGGTCTTTTATGCTTGCTAATCTTGGCCACTGCTGTACACGCGATTGTTTGTTAAATGGCAACGTTTATTGATTTGGCAAATTCTGCCTTACATTGTATATTTCCACCTAGTCAGTGTTTCTCTCTGTGGTTCAGCATTTTTAAATGTCAACAGCAAAGTATTATTGATCTGTAATTAAAAGTGCAGAGGAAAAATTAGCATGGTAGAAGTTTAAGGTCATTAGTACAAGTACTGTTAGACAATTATTTAGCTTGTTTTAACATTTATTTCCTTCCCAGATATTGACACTCAGTTCAGTTCCCACTGAAACATTTTCATCTTGCTAAAAAGGCACATTTAGCAATTGCTCCGCATTGGCAATACAGCAGGATTTTGGTATTTGACTTTCAAGCTGATGTGGCAGTTATTAAAGGTAATCTCATTTGATAGGTCATTTTGAAAAACAAGAAAGACTAGGTGTTTGGGAATATGCTGCAGCTAATCATATGACCAAATTGAGACTGCTGATATTAAATAAGATGTTACATTTCTCTTACAGATGGAAATGGCAAAATTATATATTGATCTTTCCTGGTGCAATATATTGCTGCAATATATTTTCTCCCCTAATTTTTCTCTTTTGCAAATAGTGCTATTCGATATTCTCTTGCTAGTAACTAAGTTAGTAGAAACTAGTTAATTTTTAATTTGGTAGAATCTAAATGGGTAATTTTTAAACATCTGTACTTGATGCTAAATTATATTTGATTTTAATATTTGATATCTGATTTCATATTGGACAGTATTTGATAGGGGACATATGACAATTAGCATTTGGCAACACTAATCAAAGAACTCTTTCATTCCGAGAATAATTCTGAAGTTTCCAGCCAAGTGAACACACTGAAGATGCGCTGAGCTTCTGAGCCTCACCATCACATCGTGGAACAAAAACCTACTTTAGAACACATCCACCATTCTCCTGCTGGATCAAGATTTTTCCTTTTTTCTAAGAGGAAAATAATATTTAGCTAATGTTATTTCAAATATCCCTCCTCACACTACATTTTCCTAACCAACCTTACCTCAAATATACCAAGAGAATTAAAGGGGTCTCTCTCTCTCTCTCTCTCTCTCTCTCTCTCTCTCTCTCTCTCTCTCTCTCTCTCTCTCTCTCTCTCTCTCTCTCTCTCCATCTTCCCTGATCTGCATGCATTGGCAGGATAACTTTTTAAATGATTAGAAACTCCAAGTAAATCACCAATTTTTACAGAAAGGATCCAGTTAGAAATGTGGCAAATACTTGGCTTTCTTTCTACCTTTTGTTTTTGGATAAACAGGGCTGAATCACAGCTAGACTAACAGCCTAGATTTCTTAATGCTTTTGTATTGGATAGCATATATTTCCCCCCAGGAACATTGAATTAAAAAAGGAATTTTCTTCTGAAAATGATGCATGGATACACTGCTAGGTCGGTTTTATTCATGGCTGAAAAATAATGGAAAATAGGAACAAGCCTTTCTTACCAAGGAAAAAGGAGAACAAAAATAGCTACATATTTTGCTACACACCTTAGCTTCTAGAAGAGCTAAAGACCAACTCTCTTTTAAAAATTAAAGGTGGGTATATACACACATACTCCAATATACATATACAAACACATCGATTCAAAAATATATATTTGGTAATAAACTTCTGGACTCTGTTATAATAAAGCATAAGGTTTCTCACCTTTCCTGCTTTTCGGTTTTGAAGGTGAAAAAGTAGTTTAAATTCATATTCTCTTTTAGAGTTGCTACATCTACAACTTTTTTCTTCCTCTCCTCCCCTCCCCCAAGTTAACCAGCACAATACCTTAGGGTTTTGCTTAACATTGATTTTACGTTGTAATATTTTAATTGGCTCCAAGAACAGTATTAGTTTACAGTGGCTTTGGGATTTTTTTTCTCACAAGATAACCTAATTCTACTATTACTAAAAAAACAACAACAGGAACAAACAAACGAAACAAAACAATAATCTGAGCAATGCTTTGTGGATTCCCACCCTTGACATTTTTATTTTTCAATTTCTTCCCTTTCAACATGCACAGTTGTCATCACTACATTTCTGCACTGACTGGCAACCTCCTTTGAACTGCAGTCTGTAGCTTTAGTTAAATTCACAAATACACGGGCACATACACAAATACCAGAAACGTCATCACAGGCCTTTCCACTTTAACCTTTACACAGACTTTCCAACTTGTCTGGTCTTCCTTGAAGGTCGATTGGGTTTTCAACTCTGCTATCTGCTAGGTGTTTGATGGAGTGGTCCAGATAACAGAGGAGAGAGCAAAAGAAAAAAGGTTTTTTGAAGATCAAACGTGGCTGTTCATTCTGTTATCTGACCCTATCTGTAGTCATAGTAACAAGTTTCTTTTAACCTCTGCCATCAGATGATTTGTCTCTATCTGTTATGAATTCTACTTTGACTGAGTAGCTGGTGATAGAGCACAAAGTAAGTATGTGTGTAAGTCCCCCCCCCCCAGTTTCCTATTGAAATATTAACTACTGAAAGAGAGAGCACATATATGTCAGTTTCCCTACTAAAGGGTTTAAAAATTACCTTCAAATCACTTAAGCCACATTAATTTAACAAATTAGATCAGCTTTTGAAAGTGAAGATAAAGGAATTCAGATTGGATGATTTGTGAGAAATAATATCAGATTCCTAGACTGAATACCAATAGGACCGATCCATTGAAAGTAAGACCAGCAATTTATTCCAGACAGAATTAGCAAATTAAAGAATTAAAAATAGTTCAAATGCCTCTTTATCACTTGATGACCAAAGGATCAAGTGGTGACTTGAATGTATAAATGACTGTTACAGCACAAAGAAAACTGACACATCATCTCCAATCTAGTGCAGAGTCAATTCCTACATTCGAGAATTATCAGGTAATAATAAAAAAGGTTAATTCCTATGCTGAGTATGATGTTAGACTTGATGGCCTAAATGCCCCCTCCAATTCTAGGATTCTGTGATTCTATAATCTCCAGCCAGCATGGACAACCATTCATTAATATACTGTATATTCATTCATCCTTTCATTTATCTTCCTCAAGCTGCTTTTGGTGGCCAATCTTCTGCCATCATTTTAATTACCCGGAATGTTGTCAGGCACTCCAGAGAGGCAACTGAGGGTCTGCCATCTCTTGGTAATAGTTACCAGGAGCAGCAGTTCAAATCAACTGCATTCACACTGCTGTACAAGTGATGGCATTGCCTTCATTAAGAGTATGAAAAGTAAATAAATAATGCATGCAAAGTCATAATATCATTTTTTCAAATGAATCAGTAAATGAATGAGGTCTTTCATGAATAAAAATAGATTGGACACTAATGAAATTGAATGGGATCATGAAACCTGCTCCCTCTTGACACATATCTAATTCAGGTCTGGTCCATGACTGTGACAACACACAGTAAAAGTGTAAAGCATGCCACAAAATCTAAACTGGAATGAGAATGGAACTTAATAGCAATAATCAGGATAAATGTTGTTCAAGCGAAAGGATATAGAAAAAGATGATTGGATATCTGAATGTTTCCATGTATCTCTTCTAAAATGGTGATATTGGAACTACTGATCCAAAGCATTTTGCTATAGGTTAGGTAGCTCTTTTGCTATACAATAAAGATATGAGAATTAATGTTGCTGGCTTCTTTACCTGATTAAGAAGCACTATTTTTTTCATCTGAGGATACTTCAACAACTGTTTTCTCCAATATCTCTAAAGTCCATTGACCACTTCTCATGTAATTCTTCAGGCAGGGCTGAGTTTTATGACCTCCAGCTTATTTCTGGAATGTACAATCTACTTTTCTTTGAGGTATGTTGTTTCCTAAAAGGTTGGGAACTGGCAAAACCTGCTGGTCTAACATTTTCAAGTGTTATGAAACTGAGCCAAATTCCTCCAGGAAAAAGCACTGTCTTTTTGGATTAGGCCAAATATATAAGCTGTAGAAAGGACTTTTCAGACTTTTTTTTTTGCTATTAAGTTACTAATTCTGTCTGGAATAAATTGCTGGTCTTACTTTCAATGGATCGGTCCTATTGGTATTCAGTCTAGGAATCTGATATTATTTCTCACAAATCATCCAATCTGAATTCCTTTATCTTCACTTTCAAAAGCTGATCTAATTTGTTAAATTAATGTGGCTTAAGTGATCTGAAGGTAATTTTTAAACCCTTAGTAGGGAAACTGACGTATATGTGCTCTCTCTTTCAGTAGTTAATATTGCAATAGGAAACGGGGGGGGGGGGAACTTACTTACTTGGTCAGGTGGATGAGCAAATAGGAACTTTTTAGGGGGGAGAGATTTACCCACCATACTTTCCATTGCCTGGAGTCAATCCCTGCTAGCTTAGACTGGGAGGAAGGATAGCAACAATACAAAAGTAAAAAATCTATAGTGAATAATGATAATGCTGTGAAGAAAAAAACTATGCATAGTGATTAAATGAACTAAATATAACTGCCTCCCAAACCAATTAACAACAACAAAAAGACCCATATAAGTATAAATATTTATATGAAATGAATTCAATCATTAGGCTTATTATTAAATCTGAACCATATAACATATGGTGTATAAGGTATATATACAATGTGTCATCTTCTCATTTTTAGAGCACAAACATTTTTCAAAAATAGATAGGATCTGTTCCTTAAAATCAAGGCAGTGCCTTTATTTCTAGATATGTAAAATTATCCTCTTTGCTGTACCCCATGCCCGATAAAGCCAAGCTCTTCATAAGATGACAAGTTTCATATTTTAGGAATATAATTCGTCCCCATATTGATATCCTTAAATAAAATGTTTCTTCCCAAAATTATGTTAACATATGTATTAATTAGAAACTAGAACATAGCTATTACAGAACAAGACCAAATCATATGAGTTAAAGAAACTTTAAGTTTCTTACAAAGGCCCAAAATAATATTTCATGATGAATTAATTTTATTTTTAAATCATAAGACAAATATTTTACATTTTCACTCTTTTTTGCCATCTAGATTCCTGTAGTTTAGAACTAGTAGCCCTAGCATATATAAAGCGCAATAGTGAAGTCTGAGGTATGTCCCTTTTCCAGCTTGGCAAGATAAGCCAATTTCAGACTATGTATATTGCAATGCAAATATGGCTATCAGGTGGTATGACTCCCCTGGGTTATTGTGGTTACAAAATAACTATAATTGTTTCCCTTTTCTGTATGATTACAGGATAGTAAATTGTTTCATGAAAGCCTTATTCTGGTTTAACAAAGATGGCTCTTAGCAACATTGCAGGAACAGAGAGTTTATTCACAATAGTCATTTAGAACCCCAAGTACATCTCAACCCTTAGTTCTTCATGGAATGAAAATAGTCAAATGAATCCATGTTTTCTCAGCAGCCCTCTGGCACAGTCCATTCTGTTCTTTCTACATATAGAAGACATTTGGAAAAAGCATGAGGGATCCATCAAAAGGATGACTGTTATCAGCAGTCCTTCTTGCTAGCTGACAACTGTGTGATTGCTGATGAGGCCAGCAGGGTAGAGGTCAACCCTGCTTGGATCCATAGTTGAGCTAATGCTAGCTGTACATAACCGGCACTCCTCAACTTAGTGAACCTTTTAATTAGAGAACGTTTGGAAGGAGGAAGGACCAGAGCACAGCACAGTCTTGGCATGTGTAAGATCCACCTATCCACCTTACACACACAAAGACATATTCCATTCAATCGTATATATATATCAGAATATTATTTATTTATTTATTTATTTTTCAATTTCTATTACTGCACCATCAAGGGGACTTTTTATATACATATATTATATATATATAAAGCAAAGGTTCCCCCACGCAGTCGTGTCTGACTCTAGGGGCTGGTGCTCAACTCCGTTTCTTAGCCTAAGAGCCAGCATTGTCCAAAGATGCTTCCGCTGTCATGTGGCTGGCATGACACGGGCGAAACGCTGTTACCTTCCCACCGAAGTGGTACCTATTTATCTACTTGCATTTTCATGCTTTCGAATTTCGAATTCTGATATATATACAGCGGCTGTATAGCGTAGTGGTTAGAGCGCTGCCTTTGGAGCGGGAGACCGGGGTTCAAATTCCGGCTGTACCTACCTTACCAGTAGGGGTCCTTGGGCAAAGACCCCCTAACACCTCACCTGCCTACCTCAAAATATGAGAGTGACACAAACTAAGAGAGTCATGCCGGCTTGGACATTGCCCAGATTAACAAGGTCCGGGTCAGATGTTGGGGAACCAGGGCAATCTGACGATAAGTGTGTACTGGAACAAACCATACATGGATGAGACAAGAGAACCTGGAATTGATGGAATGCTACTACAACAGTAGACCTAATGAGAAGAGATATATGAAACGTATGAGGGAACTATGGATGGACAGAAGACCTGCAACTGAGAAACAGCTAGTTACCCAACGCTTCAACATAGTGAAGAGGAAGCTGCTCTCACAACTTGAGATAGTTTTCTCAGCAACCCTCTGGCACAGTCAATTCTGTTCTTTCTACATATAGAAGACATTTGGAAAAAGCATGAGGGATTCATCAAAAGGGACATATTATATCCCAGATTCAAGAAGACCCGGAAGAACAACTGGAGGTGCAGCAAACACCTGAAGCTGGAACATCACTCCCACCCCCTCCATTACAGAGCACATCAGCTGATATGAGGCAAAAGATCATGGATAAACTAGCTACAGTCAACTCTCGAGACCGATTACCAAGGCTCCGTGGAGAAGTACCATCAGATAGTATGCCAGAAGATGCAAACAGAGCCCTCACGACAATCCCTACTACCACTATAACTCAAACCAATGAACTGGTATACGTTACAGCCGCTGTAATCCTGGAGATGCTTGGCTACATGATCAAGAAGAACAGCACTACATACCCCCCCTGGAAAATGAGGTTAGAGGCTAAGATCAAGGAAACTCAGAGAGAAGTTAGTCAGCTGGTAGAACTACAGAAGGGTGTGGAGATTAAGGATAAGACTCGGTTACTGAAAAAATACAAGTGCCTGACTCCATCTGAAGCCCTAGAGACTGCTAAATAAAGGCTCACAGCACTGGCTACCAGGCTAAGGAGATACACTAGAGAAGCAGAGGCCAAGAAAATAAATGCCCTGTTCGCCAAAGAACCACCCAAGGTGTACTCCCAACTGCAGTGCAACAACACAGTAACAGCAGAGCCACCAACAGCAGAAATGGAACAGTACTGGAAGAACATGTGAACTGAAAGACCCCGAAAGACCTGCACTGAGCGGCAGGGAGGTGAAAAGCCTCACTAGCAGCGCCTGCTGGGGGGCGGGGTTTGTAGGCAGGAGCCATTCACATGGGCCAGAGGGTGGGGACCCCTAGAAATAAAGTGCACAATAAATGTAATGCTCCCGTCTGCAAACCCTGCCCACTGGCCCACGCGATTGGCTGCCGCCTGCAAACCCCGTCCCCCAGTCCTTGGAAAATTTTTTCCCAACGAAGTGGTCCCTGGTGCCAAAAAGTTTGCCGACCCCTGGCGTATCAAGAACATGAAGGGCTGGACAGCACCTGGCCCAGAGATGATCCACACCTACTGGCTAAAGAAACTAACAGCAGTCCATGAACACCTAGGAGCACAGATGAACCAGCTGCTAGCAGCAGGCTCCCACCCAGACTGGCTAACACAAGGTAGGACAGTGCTGATCATGAAAGACCCCAACAAGGGAACAACACCATCCAACTACCAGCCAATAACCTGCCTCCCCACAACATGGAAAGTCAGGCATCATAGCCACCAAGCTGCAGGACCATATGGGTCAGTACATGAGCACAGCACAGAAGGGCATTGGGAACAACACCAGAGGCTCCAAACACCAGTTGCTCATAGATAGAGCAGTTTCCTGAGACTCAAAGTCTAGACAGACCAATCTGAGCACAGCCTGGATTGACTACAGGAAAACCTACGACTCAATGCCACACGCATGGATCTGTGAATGCCTGGCACTATACAAAGTCAACAGGACACTAAGGACCTTCCTCAAGAACTCAATGGGACTGTGGAAGACAACACTGGAAGTCAACTCACGACAGCTCGCACAAGTGGCCATCAAGTGTGGCATATACCAAGGTGATGCACTGTCCCCACTGCTGTTCTGCATGGGCTTGAACCCCCTCAGCCAGATTATCACAAGAAGTGGATACAGATACAAGTTCAAGAGTGGAACTACCATCAGCCACCTCCTCTATATGGATGACATCAAGCTGTATGCTAAGAGTGAACAAGACATCGACTCACTGATCCACCTGACACGGATCTACAGTGAGGACATTGGGATGTCATTTGGACTAGAGAAGTGTGGCCAGATGGTAGTAAAGAGAGGTAAGGTAGTTAAGACTGATGGGGTGGAACTACCAGCAGGCCACATAGCAGACATACAGACCAGCTACAATTACCTTGGTATCCCACAGTCACATGGGAACCACAATGAGGAGGCAAGGAAGACAGCAACATCCAAGTACCACCAAAGGATAAGACAGGTCCTGAAGAGCCAGCTCAATGGGAAGAACAAGATCCATGCCATTAACATGTATGCCCTGCCAGTCATCAGATACCCTGCTGGTATAGTGAGCTGGTCAAATGAGGACACGGAGGCTGCTGATGTGAAGACCTGGAAGCTCCTCACAATGTACGGAGGCTTCCACCCCAAGTCCAACACCCAGAGACTGTACACAAGGTGGAAAGAGGGCGGGGTCTGGTGAGTGTCAAAGCCACTGTCCTGGATGAGACCCAGAGCATCCAGGAGTACATCAGTAAGATGACCTAAAGATGAGCTGCTGAGAGAATGCCTGAAGCAGCAGCAGACATGGAAGGAAGATCAAGCAGAGGAAGTACCATGGCAAGACAAGACCCTGCATGGGATGTACCATCGACAGATAGCTGAGGTGGCTGACATTGGGAAATCCTACCAGTGGCTGGAAAGGGCTGGACTAAAAGATAGCACTGAGGCACTGATCATAGCAGCACAAGAACAAGCACTAAGCACCCGATCCATAGAAGCAGGGCCTCTACCACACTGGATAGGACCCGAGGTGCAGACTGTGTAGAGAGGCCTCAGAGACAGTCCAACACATAGTGGCAGGGTGTAAGATGCAGGCAGGAACAGCATACACTGAATGGCACAATCAAGTAGCTGGCATTGTGTACAGGAACATCTGCACAGCGTATGGGCTAGACCCTCCAAAGTCCAGATGGGAGATTCCACAGAAGGTTGTGGAGAATGACAGGGCTAAGTTCCTGTGGGACTTCCAGATCCAGACAGACAGGCAGGTACTGGCCAATCAACCAGACATTGTGGTAGTAGACAAGGACCAGAAGATGTCAGTGGTGATAGATGTAGCGGTGCCAAGTGACAGCAACATCAGAAAGAAGGAATATGAGAAGCTGGAGAAGTACCAGGGCCTGAAGGAGGAACTAGAGAGGATGTGGAAAGTGAAGGCCAAAGTGGTCCCAGTGGTGGTAGGAGCACTTGGGTCTGTGACTCCTAAGCTGGGAGAGTGGCTCCAACAGATCCCAGGAGCAACATCAGAGCTCTCTGTCCAGAAGAGTGCAGTGCTAGGAACAGCTAAGATACTGCGCAGAACCCTCAAACTCCCAAGCCTCTGGTAGAGGACCCGAGGTTGAGGAAGACACATACCACCCATAGGGATGAGAAAGGAATATATGAATGAATGAATGAATGAATGAATGAATGAATGAATGAATGAATGAATGTCCTAGCTGGAATTTTCTGGCAGTTTCCTACTCAAGCCAGCAGCTCTTGTGATACAGGGTTGAATGACCAAGCACTTGTCAGCATCTTTTTCATGATCTGGACCACATACAAGGCCAAGTTAAAATGGGGTTGGGCAGGATCTGTTTCAGCATACTTTGCATTCTCAGCTATTGTGTGGATATGATGTGTGAACCTTATAGCACAAAATGCTTTATTTGCTTGGGTGCTGGATGTTATGAGGACATTGTAATTATGTTTTTGTTAGCCTAGGTTTAGTGCTTAGCCTATTGTGTAAACCTGTCTATTCAGAATGATATCATTATCATGATCTCTTCTGAAGAATATTCAGCAATTGTTGGTGATTTAAGATCAATTCAAGCTTTATCCAAAAGCTCAACTAAGCATTGTCCAAATATTATCATAATGTCATTCCAAGCAAAATGGTGTTTGGGTTTTTTTTCTGCTAATCTAAAAATTGCAAAATTGAATAATTTTTCCCCCAGCTGTTTTGACAATTCTACTGTTGTAGCTCATAATGCTTCAATAACTATAGGGAAGACTTTTGCTGGTTTATCCTGGTTAGGTCCTGAGATTTTATTATCTTTTCCACTTCCTTTTGACCTACTCTATTGTCATTTAATATTGCCACCTCTAAAAATAAAATGTGCCTTTCTTTAGCTACTGTGATGTCTGGCATGTTGTGTTCTAGCTGTAGGTTTGTCTGAATTTGGAAGTCCATAAAATTTTTACATGTTCATTCTGTAACACATATTCAGTGTTATGAATCAAGGCATCAAGTCTATAATTTTTACATACTGTAAACTTCAAAATACCATTCTGCCATATAATCGTGTCTTTTTTTGTACAGTCACTTTTAAGTAGTTAAAATTGTTTTTCTCTTTATATAACCTATATTTGCTGTTGTATCCAGTTTTCTGAATTTTCATTTTTATGACATTTGTTGCGAGTGTGTGCTTTTGTGCTGGAAATCTTAAACTGTTTCCTTCCAATCTGAAGCCATTGCCAAGTTTTGTTATTGCACACCTTGTCTTCAATTTCTTTCAGGTATTCACCATGCAGAAGTTTATCTTTCCAATTTTTCATTTGCTGTTGCAAGGATACAGCTTTGTATGCCACTTTTGATTCTGTGACATAAATGTTTTCTTTGCAGATATTTATTAGCATTTTCCTCTTTACTTGCTTTTAAGTAATCATGAAAGCCTGTGCTTTTACTTGCCTCTGCCTACTTCCCTGGCAAAAAAAATACCAATTTTCCTTGGTAAATAGAGGTGATCTATGTCACTTTTCGGGTGCAATCCATGATGTACTGTCATTAAGTTTTCAGGTTTTGCCATGCACAGCATCTAGTTCAGCTTGTGTCCAGTCAGTAATACTGCTGTACAGTGTATTACATTGACAATCAAGTATTAGTGGTGGAGTCCTTGATGCTCTCTGAGACTTGTTGTTTTCTTGCAGACGTTTCATTGCCAGGCTAGGCAATATCTTCAGTGCGAAAAGGGAGTGGGACTTGCTCTCTGTTTATATACCCTGGCTTGTCCTACCTGTGTTGGTGGGGGTGTTGTTCTCTCCTTAGGAGTTCCTTGATTGGGCTGTTGTTTGCTGCTTGGTTGATTGACTGAGTTAATAGTTCCTTGATTAGGGTATATTGAGCTGTTTGATTGTTCCTCTGGTGCTAATCCTGGTGGTAATCTTTGCATATCTGGGTGATGATTGCTGGCAAGGAGGTTTCTTCGATAAGTATTAATGGCTTTGTTTTTATTACTATCATTCAGCTTCAATTTTAAAAAGTTTCTAACTCATTTTGCATATTTGGAGCTGGTTTTCTTTTCAACTTGGGCATGCAAGAGATTCTCTGCTTCTAAAACATAATACTTGTAACTTTCCTCCATTGTCAATGCTTTGATTTCAGTGTTATTCCATAGTTCAATTCCATCTGAGTATTCCATTTTCCCTTTTTCATTACCAGCATTGCACGCTTGTCCTATCCAAATTCCATTTGGATATCGTAAGTAAAGATTCAATCTATATTTAAAAACAATTGCATTTTGTTTCAAATCATCTGTGTAGAGCAAATGGGAAAGTTCTGTCTTTTGCTTGGCTAATTCAAAGGCGTTTTATTCAAAATTATTGTCAGTGGAATCACTTCTCCAAGTTCTTCTTTATTTACCCTCAGTGTTGTTGTCCTTTTTATTCATTGCATCATTTAAAAACTTTGTATTTTTCTTATAAAAATTTCCAAACATTTTTTAACATACCCATTGATTACAATTTTTTTGTAATCAATCCATGCCATATGAGGTTTGTTTTATGCCTTTTAGGGTTTTTAAAAATACTCTTTTGTCAATCAAAAATTGTCTTTTGTACCTCTAGAATATTTTTGAAATTCTCTTTTTGCTTTGCAGGTTACAATGAATTTGAAATCAGGTGTTTGTAAATGCTATTGGCTATGCTTCATGTTAACAGCTTGAATGTTGTAGGCTAGTGTTTCTCAACCTCAACAACTTTAAGATGTATGGACTTCAACTCCCAGAATTCCCTAGCCAGCATGGTGGCTGGGGAATTCTGGGAGTTGAAGTCCACACATCTTAAAGTTGCTGAGGTTGAGAAACACTGTTGTAGACAAACAAATGATTGGACAAAAATATAGAGTATTGTTTCTTTTGGTTTTTCTTTTCATGATCAAAAATGTTTCACTTATAGTGAGGCAGTCATCTATTGATCCTTGGTACAACATTTGATTGAAATAATTTGCAAGACAAGAATGTAAAATTGATTAGAAGTTTGAACCAAAATCCATGAAGGTAATTTTTTCCTGGTACACTTCATCTTTTTAGCTTGCTGTTTTACGATTTATGCTGTTACTACAATATTTTCCATTTGTTTGGTTTTTGCTTGTTTTTCTGTACCAGGTACCCATCCGTGTGTCCATTTCACTGGGTTTTATGTGGTTATCCCAAATGCTCTTACAAAATTCCAATATTTCTTACTTCTTTGTTAATTTTGCATTTTTCAGTTAAGCTTTGAAAAAAAATGATATGGCTTCTGCAATCATTTTGCTACCCAAATTGTATTGCTTCCCCCCCCCTCATTTTTCATTTCTGTTGTTTTAAATTCTGTAGGTTGCTATTATCATTTTAAAATTGATTTCTTTTCTAATTTAGTTTTCCACATTGTCATCTAATTTTTAGCTTGGTGGCTTGTTTGCAGTTCATAACCCACTTCTATTGTGACTACTTTTGCAAGGCTATATATAAGCTGATTAGTCTCTCTGATCATTTTTGTCATAACTGATTGGCCAACCATGCTTGCACCATGCAACATTTCATTTAAATGTATGTATAAATGAATCCATTTCAAAGGAGGTAATCTTTTTCTTATCGCGTCCTTCATGTAGTCCAAAATCCTTTCTCTTAGTTGTTTTTGTTGATATTCAAGCAATTGTATTATTTCATTTCTTTGAATCGACTGTTCAAAATGTTCAATGGTGGCATCTAAATGGATGTTTATACTTGTTTTCTTCTACTGCTTTGGTAGCACATTTTTCTTTTTCCGTTTGAAATAATTTGTTTTCATTTTTTAAAAATTGTTCCAATTCATTAAATTCAATATCTGTAAAGGTCTTGTTTCTGGGAATGTAGCATCACTGATCCATATGTTGTCATGTAGTGATATTTCATTCTGGAAATTTGTTTTCCAAATTTCATACACTTGTTTCTATAAACCAGGAGTCAATGGGTTGGACTCAAAATAGCATTTAATAATTTCTTGATTTTCATTGATTTTCATTATTATTATTATTATCATTATTATTATGACATTTGACATTTTTGCTTATGAAGAGGCTTTTTAGATTAATTTTGAAAATTTAATCATCTGCAAGATGATTCTGTGCCATGCCTCACATACTGTAAAAATTATAAACATAATTTTTAAAAATAACAAGGAGGATCTTGAAGGAACCATTGCAGTAGAAATGGTCGTTTTTTAGATTTCTGTTCCCATGGAATGCATTCCACCAGGATGGTATGGTCTGAAAACTCTAGACCAGGGCTTTCCAAAGTGCCGCCGCTGGCGATACGCCAGCGGCGGTGCGGCGGCGGCATGGGGGCGGTGCGGGGGTGCGCGTGTGGCGACACAGTACGGCATGCGGCGGCGCGTGGCGGCACGGGGGGGCGTGCGGCGGCGCGCGCGCATGGTGGCAGCGTGGGGGGCGTGCGGCGGCGTGGGGGGGCGTGCGGCAGCGCGGGGGGGCATGCGGCAGCGCGGGGGGGGGCGTGCGGCGGCACGTGCGTGCATGGCGGCAGCTGCAGCGGCTGCCGCTGCCACCGTGCACACGCGCGCCACAGCTTCCGGGTGGTGTGGCGACACACCACACTGTGTGTGGCGACACACTTTTGTGTCGCGACACACAGTTTGGAAAGCTCTGCTCTAGACAGCCATTTTATCCCCTCCATCCCTCCTTTTCTAGCTGATTTCAATATTCCATGGCTAGTGGGCATACTCCACTGTTATTGGACTGTTTTTAAAGGGGCTGCCTCTTATTTTTTCAAAACGTTGCTGTTCTTTTTCTTCTGTATCCAAATAGTAATAATAAAATAGTCCTATTTAAACTTCATTTTTTTCAGCACTCAGGACGAGTTTGCTATTAGAGAAAGTGATAAATTAGGCCATTGTCATATGCCAAAGTATGAATTTTAATTTTGGATGTACATTCTTTTCTCTCAGATTTTGAAGCTTGAATGGTATGGATTTATAGATAGCTTTTGACTTCTTTGATTGTGATTGGAGTCTTATATACTGTTGCTTGTCATTTATCCAAATACTCTCAGATATGAGTACTATCACATTCACAGCGATTATTTACTGGCTCTAGGAGTTATTACATTTGTTCATCTTCCATTCATTTTCTTTTACATCAATCAATAGATGTTTCACAGAAACAAGGAGGTAGACACTTGGCGAGAAAGCCCTTGTGAAAATAACCCAATCTTCTTCTTGTGTTTGAATATGGAAGGCATTTGTGAAGTCAGAAAAACAAATAACACATCCTGTACATATATTAGATGATAGTTCTTCAGCACTTTCATATATCTACAATTTGTGGCCATTCAAACAATTTGGCACTGAAATAGCCAATTACTCTATCATTTTTGCATTCATTTCACATTAGGTATTAACAGCATATGTGTCCATGGAAATACTTATATGCCATAAACCAAGTTCAAAATCATTGTTGAGTGTGGACATAACTGGCCAATTGGAAAAAAGGATTATCTTCTATATAAAGTAACAATTTCTCTTAGAATAGTCTTTGCATGATATTTTCCTTAGGGTTGAATCTAAAGAGCAAATTTCTAAAGCCAATGTGTGTGTGTGTGTGTGTGTGTGTGTGTGTGTGTGTGTGATTTTGAATTTTCATGAAGAGAGATAGAGAAAGATTGAGTGAGTGAGTGAGTGAGAGAGAGAGACAGATTTTTATTGTGGACATTTTTCTAGAGAGAATTTTTAATGAGTTTTCAAAAAGAAGCTGGAGTTGGTTCCCCACTTTAGAACAGGAGTGGATGGGTCTGATTCCTTTAGATCTGTAAACTGGGGAATCTACAGGCAGGTCAGATCTCAAGAGAGAAGTTTGTCATATGGAAATGCTTAACAGTCCAGCTTCCATTCTGTATAATCTTGCTTTTATCTCTTCTGGGTTTGAACATGATCCTTTCAAAGCTAGATAACCCTGGAAAAAAATTCTCACTATTGCTTTGCTTGCTACCAGTTCCTATAATCACATTCCACAAGGAATAGGTTACTATGACAATATTGTTGCGAACAGTTTGGCTGAAAGTTTCCCCTCCCTGCCAGCCTTCCTAGGGCCAAAGTCTTTTCTTTTTCTTTTTTTTTTTAATAAAAGAAAAAAAAACCTTTTGAGAGATTTTTGGTTAACAACAATTTGTTAGTCCTGAATATATCATTGGCATGCATTTTAGCTTAATTGTAGGGTCGTAAACATAGCTCTTGCAGATAAAGCTCAGAACTTAAAGTATGACCAGCATGTATGTCTGCCTTTTTTCTCTCTTCCTTGCAACAATTTTATTTATTTATTATTTATTTATTATTCAAATTTATCACCACCCATCTCCACAACAGTAGACTCTACTGTAGCTATTGAAAACATGGGCTCTGGAATTGTATCTCAAATTTCCTTATCCTCTATCTCACTTCCTTTATGGTTATAGAGGGGAATAAGGAAGCTGTCATAAAACTGGAGATTACATGGGAGACAAGAGGAAAAGATTTGGAACTGTAACATCTAATTGTGGCTTAAGAGAAAACAGGTCTTGTTGTTGGAGTTACCTTGTGGGATCATGACGGCTATGCAAGAACAGATTTTGGTTTTCTCACCCACAGCAATGCATATGCTAAGTGACACATGTGAAACAAAAGAAATGTCTGCATTGTACAATCACCAGTTTTGGAAGGGAGAATCTTCCTGAGGAGAAGGGCTGATTCTGTATTTAAGCAACATTGGACAAATTATCAGAAATTTCATTAATTATAGTTTTTTAGACCAGGAAGAGTGGATATTATTTGGACCAACATGGCTTAGACGATCTCTGAGTGCACAAGCTTTGGTGATGTATTCTGAAGGCCTAAATCTATTCTCCACTCTAATATGCATCTTCATTTTACTTATTAAGTCATATATGGGCGGTGGCAAAATTTGAATTATAACAAATGAATGAATGAATGAATGAATGAATGAATGAATGAATGAATGTATGTCTCATCTGGAATGTGACTCAGAAGACTTTTCTGAGAATACCTCAGTCCATTTGTAATAGAAATGGAAAGGTCTGGGCACATCAGATCATCGTTCTCTCAATTAGACTGTTTTGTGATATATGTATTAGCTCAATTCATAGTATTTTTGACCTATGCAGCCTTTCACAGCATAGGTTTCATAAACCAAGGGGACAGCTTCTTTAGTCTATTAGGCCATGTAACAGTTTGATGCAGAGGACCATGCCCCACATCTTAAGTACTTATTATAAGAACTTGCAGTGGAGTTAACCAAAATAGGGCTTTTACTGGGGTGGCCTTTGAGTGACCTGATTTTTTAATGGGTAACAGAGTCCAACTATTTCAAGAAGGACTATAAGATTGGTAGGCACTTGACTGATATGGGAGTTGAAACTTTTTCTTTAACTTCAGAGTGTGCAGCTTTATTTTATTATTTTAAGCTTTTTGTTTGTTTGTTTGTTTGCTTTTGTTTTAAATAATGCATGTTGTTTTGCTGGGGAAGGAATCAGATACATATTTTTACTGGAAATGTACATCTTGTAGAATGAAAAGTCTGGTTCAAACTCACATCTTGTTATGAAGTACATCAGGGAACACTGTCTAAACTAGAAAGCTGGTTAATCCCAAGAGAGTCTTTGTCATTTGCTTATTTATTTCATTTATTTAAAAAAGGGACAGCTAGGTTGCCTTTAGGGCTGAGTCATCCCAAGGTGCCTTACAGTGTATTAAAGGCATTTAAAAAAAGAAAAGAAAATCACCCAACAGATATTGAAGTAGTCATCCCCTCAAATAGCTTGAAAGCATAACCGGAATTGTTCTGATAATTTAGGCATCATTTTACATGAACTCAGCCATACTGCCTGACTATATGCTGTTGTCCCTGGCTTTAAAATGCAACCAATCTGTCAGGTTGGGGTTGTGTCTATACCTGCCTCTTTGTTTTCCCATTCATTTACTTGAAGCCAGGGGAAGTGGAGCAGAAGATTTGACCTGGGAGATAAGAAGAGCATCGCTTGCCCTCCAGGGAAAATACCATGCCGTGGTAGCAGGTTTATAAAGGGAGGGGAACAGTCTCTTTAACTCTCCTTTAGTTAGAAAAAGTGATTTTGTTCTGTAGCAATCATCTCTTTATTATCTTCATGTCACAGTACCAACACTCTGGTGGGTTAAATCTTATAGAAAGGTTTCCCATCATCTAAAGTGGCAGCTTTTCTGTTTTCTTTCTGACATCTGTACCTGGGCCCATAAAGGGGAAAAATGGAAAATAAATAAAAGCAGAAATCTAAGAGAGAAATAGAAAATAACAGAGCAGGGAAACCTTTTCCTTTCCCATTTCAACCTCAGAGAAAAAGCCAATTTAAAAGATGGCTCTTTTTTATTTTTTAATAGAGAAAAGTTTGAGTTTCTTTCAGAGTCACTGGGAGTATTATGAATGAATCATCTAACAATGTACACACAGAAATGGAATAATCCATCATCATCATCATCATCATCATCATCATCATCATCATCATCATCCAGTTCTTAATTTAAAAACATCATTGCTAAGATAAAACAAATTAGATTGTCCCGGAGCATTTGATTACCACTGTATACACAGTTTTGGTACCATTTTTCCTTCAGTTGAGAGGGTTACAGGAATCAGCAATATTTATTTATTTATTTGCTTACTTCCTTACTTGCTATGATATGCTGCTTTAATCCAAATGAGCCTCCAAGTGTTTTACAAAATAATACAGTAAATGTAAAGATAAGGGTTCCCCCGCACAGTCATGTCTGACTCTAGGGGCCGCTGCTCATCTCTGTTTCTTAACCGAAGAGCCAGCATTGTCTGAAGATGCTTCCATGGTCATGTGGCTGGCATGACACGTGCAGAACGCTGTTACCATCCCACCGAAGTCGTACCTATTTATGTACTTGCATTTGCATGCTTTCGAATTGCTAGGTTGGCAAGAGCTGGGGTGAGTGCGGGAGCTCACTCCGTCACACGGGGCTAGAGTCTTGAACCTCCGAACGTGCGACCTTTATATTTATATTTATACAACCATTATAATAAAATAGTGTAGTAAAAACAGTAGCAGAACAAAACCACGGTACCCTGAGGAATACCCCAGAGCTTCCAAATCCATAGCAGGATAGTCCCTCTCATCATACAACTATTTCCAAGGCTCTTTAGAATGGCCAGATTATAATGGCTTTCTAAAAAACAAAAGAAAAAAGGTGGAAGCCTGTCTGATCTTGACAGGAATGTTATTCCACCAAAGGGGGGATGTATCTTAGACGGTTTGTCACTGAGGCCCTTGGATATGACACTCCTTAAATGAAAAGACCCAAAGGGAGTTCACCTAAATTATTGGGCAAGCAGAAGCCACTGGGAGAAGGTGGTCCCATATCTTTCCAGGTCCTAAGCCATGTAGAGCTTTCAAGATGACAACCAGCACCTTGAGTTGCACCCAGGAGGAAAGTGGAAACCTGTGCAACTCTCACAGTAGAGGTGCTACATGGGAGAATCTAGAGGCTCCCAGCACTACACAAACCTCTACATTCTGGACCAGCTGAAGCTTCTGGGTGGTCTTCAAGGGGAACCCTATGTAGAAGTAGTCCAAACAAGAGGTGACTAAAGCATGAATGGCCAAGGCCTCCTGATCCAAGAAAGGACACAACTGCTGCTATAGATGTAGTTGTGCAAAAGCCCTCCTAGCCATAGCTGCCACCTGTTTTTCAAACAGGAACTATGAGTCCAAGAGGACCCTCAGGTTAGGAATCATTTCTGCATGGGGTAGTGCAACCATGCCCAGAGCCAAAAATGGAATATGCCCACTATAAAAAGGCTTCCAAACGCACAGCAGCTCTGTCTTGCTAGGATCAAGCCTGAGCCTCCTCATCCCCTTCCAGAACCTAACAGCCTCCAGGCACTGGAATAAGACCTCTACCACATCTCGTCTTTGGTCTGTGACCTAAAGCTCGAACTTTCCTGCATACTAGTGATACCCCTGAGCTGTGGGCGATGTCACCAAGCAACTTAATGCAGATGTCAAACTGGAGAATCAAGTGTGACAAACCCTGCAGCACCCCATCATCGCCAGCCTGAGGGCACCACCTCTCTCCTCCACTGCTACTGACTAGAATGTCCTCTTCAGGAAGGAGGACAACCATCGCAAAATAGTGCCTCCCACTCCCAACCCTTGGAGGCAGTCCAATAAGATGCCACAATTGATGGTGTCAAATGCCACTGAGAAATCTAGCAAGAACAGTTGCAATTCCACTGTCCCAGTCTCACCACAGGTGAGCTGATAGAGCAATCAATTCCATACAGCGGGAGCAACAGCAGAGAACGGCTGTTTCATTATATATACTGTATATGCATAACTATGGCCAAGTGGTCTCAGTGGGTATCAGCATTTGAATGATCATATCTGGGCTGGGAAATGGAAGCTAAGGAAGATTAAACATGGGCTGTTCTTGGATGGGAGACCTAAAAGGAATTCCAGGGCAAGGGAAATTGAAAAAGCATTCCAGAAGAAGGCGATGCCAAACTATTTCATACTGATACCATGAAAACTCCATGGTGGCTAAGCGTGACTTGAAGGAGATGTCACATTTATGGCAAAACACAGCAATGTACAGCAATGTACAGTGATTCTTCCAAAGTGTTTGTTCCCTTCAAAGGACACATACTGCAGAACATCTCCATGAATTATGTTCCAAAATTTCAAATAAATTTTCTCTTATTTATTTATTATTTCAATTTATATGACCGCCCATCTCCCCCAGTCGGGGAGATAAAATAAATTTTCTCTTGTTGTTGAAAGTGCCGGAGTTTAAGGTTTTGGAGGGACATATTACTAAAAATCTTTACTGTGTAGACTTTCGATTTTTTGAGTAAAGCTTTTTTTAAAAAAATACTTAAAGTTGTTACCTGCCATGGTAAAACAATTTGCTTTCTGAAAATGTGAGAGTGAGCAAACAATTAATTCCATAGAACAGTTAGTTTTCATTTGTATTTAACAAACAAATAAAAGGTGTTCATTTGTTTGACTGTTTTTCAAAATACTCATCAGGTAATAGCACTCCCAGCTACAAGAATTATAAAAGAAACATAAAACAATATTTTAAAAGAATATATTTAGTAGAGTAGGGAGATTCCAGAACAGATGTTGGTTGCCCATTATAGGCTACAAGCATGCAAAGAGCTTGACAAGGAACAAGAACTCTTGAGGCCCACAGTATTGTGGGAAATGTAGTTCCTGCATATTGAGCATCTCTCACCTCAGTTATTCAGATAAACATCATTAGTGCATACCTGGGTTAGAGATGGCCATCAGCTTCAGACTAGATTTTTTTTTAGGCCCCAGAAGCTTATCTCTTGCCAATGTTCATGCTGTTATCTTGAATACCAGCATGAGTGACATTAACCCTTTGTGGAATTTAGATGAAACCGACAAGAAGAAAAATCAATAATATTAAAAAACAAGGAGGAAGGTCTGCTTCAAGCCTTGAAGAGTCACTAGCTAAAACAGAGACTGGGTTTTGTTTACTTGCTCAGTAATAAAATAATCACAATTCTTTGCCCAGGCAATATGGCAGAAAATACAAAATAGCACAACTGAACAAATCTGCATTCATTCTTTCTTTCATTCTACATATTCTCCAAATATTTATTCTGCATTATTTATGCTGGCTTCTCCCCCCCCCCCCCCTATTACTGAGAAGGGGAGGATTTGCTCAGAGAACTAAAGCCAGGCTCCTAACTGCCAGAACACCAAATTAAGCCATTTCTTCATATTTTGTTATTGCCCATCTTTCAAGAACTTGTTTCCAGCCTTAAAGATGAGACATTTAGGGTACGGCCCCATTCTGGGAGCAAAAAATGTTCAATAAGGAAAGGATTGGTATAAGTTTTTAAATAAATAATGCTGAATAAAACTCCCTTCCTCTTCTAGATTGGCTAGCCCTTCACTAGGCATGTCCCATACTATATTTTTAAGGAACTGATGGTGCTCATATTGATTCTGTTTATATTCGTTAAATGAAGCATTGTTATTCTGAACTTTCTATCTATATTTCTGCTAGAAATGAAGCAATAGATTACATATGGGGAGCCTCTGGTCCATGGACCTAAGCTGGCCTGCTAACCCAGCTCATCTGGCTCCTGGGGGCTTGAGTGAGGCACCACCTTCTCTTTCACCATCCACCATCACCAGCTGTTTTATTGTGGAAATTGCAGGGACTGCTTTTCTCCATTCAAGAAAGGTGACAGGATACTCCCTTCTGTCCCCCAGGTCATTTGAAGTGGAAAGATGCATAGTTGACAAAAGATCCTGCAGATGTTCCTGTAGGTAAGCCAGCAGGATTGGTAGTAGCTTTGCCCACATGTCTTCTTCTTTCTTTCCAAAGGTGAGAGGCAGAGATATTTGCACTCTGACCTCCTCTTGCAACCCCCACCTCCTCCTGCACAAAGAAAGTAGACACTTGAGGTAGAACTTCTGTCTTCTCCAAAGCCCCATCCCTTGAACATTATCCAGCCCACCAGGTGAAGTAGCAGCTGAAGTCTGGCTTCTAGTTGGATGTGGTTCCTCTTCTGTGCAGGTGACCTTCCATTTTTGGCAAATCCCTTTTCATGCTTTTAGAAGATTTGTTATTATTGTTAAGGTTCTTATTTAAGATCAGGAAATATTCAGTGAGGGATACTAACAGATAATTAATATACAATTACCCAAGCATTTAATGATATATCTGAATTTAAGCTAGCAGATGTTTGCTGTGGCATATTCCTGCAACTGAGTGGTCATTTGGGGGAGGACAGGAGAACAGGGGAAGAGGAGAATAAATACATTTGAATTATTGATATTTACCTGTTCAGATCAGAATGTGGAGTTATGGGGATGTTTTTTCCTAGCCTTTTAAGAAGCCTAGCTTAGAGCTGCTTATGCTTAATGGGAAAAAGAATCAAAGTCTGCTGTGTGGCTGCTAACCTGACAGCTATAAGAACATTTCTCAATGCAGCTTATGAATTGCTTTTTCAACGTTATTTTATAAGGATTGGTGTTCATTTTCCCTATTATCCTAACTATATTTTACCCTTAGATGGGTACCTCTAGAGATGACTCACTCTTGAGGTACTTTTGATTTGACAGCATAGCATCAATGCAATGTTCTTAATAAGTCATATACAGTGATGCTGTCAGGGCAGAAATCCAGGATGCCTCAGTGGGAGGCTTCTCCAAAGCAGCAAGTCTGTCTTATCACATTTTGAAGTTAAAAAAACCAAAACAACACAAAACACATTGCCATTAAGACCAGAGGCCAGGAGGCACAATGCAATTGAAAGTAATGACTTCACACTTCCATATTTTTCTTCTTTTTAAGAGAGTAGTTCAAGCAATGACTTCATTTTCCCCTTGAAATAAAAGAGGATTGGATTGTGCCCTTAAAACTGTCCTTAAATAAAGCAAAGAAAGGTACAGGCAGAAGTATAGATACATTTGCATTTGGAGTGTCAATTGATAGATAGGATGGGTACATTAAAATTTTTGTGACTATCAAATCTTGTACCTTGGCATCTCTCCTGCTGCCCTTCATTTCCGACTGTGCTGTTAAAATGGACTTTTCCCTTCCCAGCATGCACATATTTAGGACATAGCCTCCAATAGTTGTCTCCTTCTCCCTATAGAGATACAATCAATGGCACACAGGGACTTGGGTGTCTATATGACATACCACACACACATGGAAATAGTGCAAAACTCTATGTTCTGAAACGTCCAGATGACTCCAGATTTACTTCTCAGAAAATGCAAAGGTTTTACAGACTTGATTATCCTATCCTATCCTATCCTATCCTATCCTATCCTATCCTATCCTATCCTATCCTATCCTATCCTATCCTATCCTATCCTCTCTCCATCCATTCACACATAAACATATCAAACTCACACATGCACACTGACATTCATTTCCTATTCTCTGTTGTCCCAGATTATTTGCCATGCTGGGTGGAACACATGGGAGTTATAGGCCAAAACATCTGGAAGAAGCCAGATTAGGGAAAGCTCCAGTCTATATAAAGTGTTGTTGCTATGCATATTTTTAAACAGAGCTTGTCTCAAAATAGCTTAAATTAAAACTGTCAGTGGGAAATAGCTCTTTCTATGTGGTGGTATTGGGAGAAAAAATCTAAACATGCCATTTGAAAGCATATTAATGCCGCTCTAAGTAATCTGATATTTCACTAAAAGGGAATATAATGAAATGTTTTTATTGTATTGATTGAAGAAATATAGTGCTCCCCCCCCCCCGCTTTTTCTGGTTGTGATTTGGGGGTTAAAGGGCAATGCCATCTGTTTCCTAACAGGACAGTTGGTGTAAGATTTGCAAGTCCTACAGGTACCTTTCAGCATGGATAAATATGCACTCCAAGGTTCAGCTGGATAGTTTTTCACCACCAAAGGATGATTATGTTGTGTGCCTTGAGACACTGGCTATAATATATTTCCTGTCCTTTTATTGCATTTTGGAATCATAAACAATGACTGTTTGGCTCAAAGCCATTTATTCAGCCCAAAAAGACATTATTTGCACAACAAAAATCAATAAAAATGTTACTAGGTCTGGCTGGATACTTTGCTTAACTGTGATATTTGTCTGTCAGGGATGGCATGCCATCTCTCGTAGGAGACTGGGGCCAAAACACAGCTATTGATCCAGTCATCGGTGATGGATACTGGCATTTGGGAAAGGGCTGCTGCAGAGAATCTCGATTAAAAAAAAATAGTTCTACGTTTTGCCTGCAGCAGAGTCAAGATAACCTGAACAAGGAGATTTTCTCTTTTATATTGAGTTTCTCCCTCTTGCGGTTGTTAAGTGCTGTGGACCAAAGTTCATCACTGAAAGAATTAAGTCAATCTATGTTTTGCCAAAGGCTTTGACATCATATCAGATTCTTCTGATTTAGACACAATCGAGTTGTCCTTTTCATCACCTTAAAAGCAGAGAGGAAGACTTTTATACATATCAGTGGTAACAGTGATATGCCGGAGGATGATTATTTTACTTCCCCAACATTTTGGGGGGCAAGACATAAAACCAGGTCTAACAAAAACAAGCCAAACTAGATTTTTAAACAGTTACATAACCATGAGATCCACAATTCCTATCAGTTTGCTATGGACAAGGACTTACTGCCATGAGCTTTTGCAAATAAGTTTTTGGCAATGGTAAACAGCATTCATGCTTTAAAGGTGTTTAAAGAAGAAAATGTTGCTTATTGGTTTGCAGTGTCTTCACTAATTCTTACCCTCAGCTGCCTTCACTTGTGCTCAAGGACATCACTGAGTAGTTGACTATGGCTAGGTGGTAGGTTCACTCTAAAATCCATCCTTATCTTAGATCATCTGCCTGACCAAGGAGAAAGCAGGTGAAAAAAGGAATAGCAAAGGGGGGGGACATAATTGTGAGGAGGGAGGGAAAGAATGTTTTCCAACAAAAACCTCCATCTCAACAAAATTGCTCATGCAAATGCATAATGCTTCTGTAAGCAATGACAAGTTCTAGAAATGCAATACTTGCTCAGGTTTGTTTTCTCTTGAAGGGCAAAACTGTTTTGTTTTGTAACTGTAGTTTTATTTACACATTAACAGGGTACGTATAAATCACGACTCTCGTGGACCTGTGAAAAGCCAGCTTGCCTTTTATTTTCCCAGAACTCAGCTGTGCCTTTTGTTTACATACAGGTACTGGATTTAGACTAGTACATAAATGAATGAGGAAATACGGTATCCCCTTTCCAGATATTCTCAGACCACTGAAAACAATCAGTCAACAATTATTTCCTGTTCTCAAGATATTATCTCTAATATCTTATCTCTAATATCTTGGCCTGGTTGCATCAGGTCTGTTCAGGGAATCTGCCTATTGTAAAATATTCTTGTCCAACCCCCAACTTGTAATCATAGAAACTAGGTTGGGCCATATATTGGGCTAAGTCATGACTTGCTTGTTTTTTGTCTTAATGCAATGTAGGAACCCAGCTATTGTATTTTGCTGACCATGGTTTATGACTTATGGTTATATGGATTGTCTAACAAATCATGATTAAAACAAACCACCACTTAGGACAATATATGAACTCAACCACTGAGTAAGATGGAGCCTTGGAGATCTCCAGCCTAACTCTCCAAATTTCATAGTGATATTTTTGACGTAAAAATTTAGAAGGAGAAATAGTTTGTGGGTACATCCCTGTACCTTGTGTTGATGGTTTTGGTCTATTTCTCTTTATTTTATCTTATGAGCCAATACACAGAAGAATATTTGAGAGACCTTTGAATAAAAACCTACTGCATTTGGTAGGTACTGCATTGGTACTGCATTTATCCTCCAAAGCTGTAATTCAAACAGCTGGTTTGTCTTTTTGTTGGCAAAGCATCATCAAAATTATAAGGCCATACATGTGGTAGATTCTTTAGAACAGCTGGCTGTTACTTTATGATTTTATATGCTTATTATTATTACTGTACTTTTTCTTTTGTTATTACTTTTTGTTCTAAACTCACATGAATTGGTTTATTGCTTTTCAGGTTATATTTTAGAATCCAAACTTAAAAATGGTTGCCCCTTAAATATACAATGGAAACTTCCAAGAAACCCTCCATCCCTACCACGCTGTCCATCATTATCTCCATTTAAGATTTAGAGATTATCTGAAAGTGCACTAGGGAGCATTTGGGGGTAAAGTCCCTAATCTTGTATTAAAAATCACTTAATTAATTTCAGAACACACTTGAGAGTGGAAAATCTTGATCTTGGTTTTTATTTATTTATATATATATATATATATATATATATATATATATATATATATGTATATATATTTTCTATCCCGCCTTTATTATTTTTATAAATAACTCAAGGCGCTGAACACACCTAATGAGTTGGGCTGAGAGTGAGTGACTGGCCCAAGGTCACCCAGCCGGCTTTCACACCTAAGGCGGGACTAGAACTCTCAGTCTCCTGGTTTCTAGCCTGTTGCGGGGGGGGGGGGGGGGGGAGAGAGAGAGAGAGAGAGAGAGTGAGAGAGAGAGAGAATCTGTGTCATACTGAAGCCAGATCTCTTGACCCTACCAAAAGGAATTAAATATACATTCAATTAATGTGGTTTACTTTTGATCAAAATCTTAATTTTTCAGTGTGTGCAGACAGTTTAAAAAGCATCCTGCTCAATAACTATTGTGAGCAAATGTTTTAATAAGCACCCTATTTAACAACTATTGAATTCCTTGAAGTGGTGGGATAAACAATACTGGCAATTCTCTGACTTGAGAGTTGGGTGGTCCAATATCTGTCAGGTTAAAAATAAAATCAAGTACTCCAAAACAACGTTGTGATATTTAAAAGCAGGGATTGAGTTTCTTTCCCCCCTCCCCTCCTTCCTTCCCAACCTTTTATGTTATGCCTTACAGTACTACTGTGAAGTCGGAGAGCAGGTCCTGCCTTTTTATTAATCTTTGTAAGCCGCCCCGGATGACTTTTTCTGCTGAAGAGCAGGATAAAAAACACTTCGGAAAATGCATAAAATATAATTCTGCACACTCAAGAGATTTCCCCAGATATGCAGAAGTATATTAGCTATAAAACTAAAAGGAAAAAATATCTGCAAACAAATCCTCCAAATGGTCTGACAAGAAACTGTGGTTTATTTTTTAAGTGGGCAGAGGTAAAGGAAATACCTCTTCCCATTATTTTTATTTCTGCAAAGCTCTTTAGATCAATTCTATCTAACTGTTCCCCTGACATTAAAAAAATGTTGCTTTTTATTGAACAAACAAAACTATCAAAACCAAAACTAAAAAAATGTAGAGTTGCAAGGGAAGTGGAACTAAAAACATCAACAACAAATCAAGGAAACTAAAAAGGCAAAAAGTAATTTGGGAGTGTCTCTATTTTATTGGTGTGCATACTTGCATATTTCTTTTAACGTTAAAATTATAGTACATTTCCAGTTTCTGAAAAGCTGGTTTGTCCCCAGTTTGTGACATTTTTGATACGATTTTAAAGATCCCATGCTATGTTACTGACTGATTTTATCTTTCTTCTTCAGGCCCATGTCAAGAATCAACCAGGTCTCAGAGTTTCAACTCAGGATCTACATTATTCCCTCTTCTTTATCCGTCCTGTATTTTGGTCAGTCTTCCTAGCACAGCCATACAGCAGCACCGAACCCTTTCTTCGGCCACAATGTTTCTAAGCTCCTGTCCCCTTCCTTCCTGGGATTCCAGGACCAGCTTTCAGCTTGATCTCAGAACGATTCTGGTTCCTAGGTCTTCCTAAAAAATTGATCCTGGTTACAGTGACAGTTTTCCATCTTTTCCCCATGTTGTACTAGGAGCATTCTAATATTTGAGTTCATTGCAATTAGAATATTTACAACAGTATAACATCATCCAATGAGCGCCAGAAACTTCCCTACTGCAAGTAGAGTACAATATCGAGGGGGGAAAACATTTCACTTTTATTTGCAACTTGGTATATGATAATTAAAAAATATTTATAATAACAAAACAATAAATAATTAATAAACTTAAATAACGATTGAAAACCATTGCTAATTATATTCAACTTTTGGTACCTAAAATAGTAGGAAACTGGTTGTCTCTGTGTAAGTATTTCTAATGCAGAAACACTGTAGTTGTTTTAATCTCTTTTAGGCTTCCAGAAGCTTAAAGAAGACTAACCTGAGTCATATTGACAGAGTTCTTAATGTAAGCACCAGATGGAGCTGGCCCAAGATGTTTAGTCTGCAAAGGACTGTGTCAATTGTATGGCTTACTTTGTAATTTACTGTGCAGATATTTCATTCTTATGGTGCACATGTCTTCCTCTTCATAATATGGTGCTAAAGGAATGTTAAAAAAAGCAGAAAGTTGTTAACTAAAAGAAAATTAACACAGACTATCAAGGGATAATTAAAATTTAACACATTGTATTAAAAGTTGTAACCTATTAAACCAAATATAATTGGCACATGGAGTCTACCAGATGTTCCCTAACCTTCCTGTACTTGTTGCTTGCACTGGATTGCAAAACCAGGTGAGTTGTCAGTCATCTGTCAGCAAACATGCATGGCTGATGTTCTCAACAAATCAGCTAAAGCTGTTGTCTGCTAGAGGTTTGGCAACCTCCCATTTCTGCAGTCTCATGTAGGGATTAAAACGAATTCTGCCTAGAATCCTGGTGGAAGCAAATTTTGGTATTCTGTTTCCACCAGATCCCTGCAGTATGGAAGTTAACTAAAAGAAAGTGCAGCTAACAGTCATCCTTCCTCAGAAAAAGAATGCATGGAGGTGGCAAACAGTTTGCACTTACTTTTTAAGCTTTAAGATCTGCCTAAACACCTCTATTTTTTTAAGTTTAAAAAGGGTGGTGTTAGAATGTTATACTGATGCCTGTACAGTTCTTTCTCATGTTTTCTGGAATGGCCATGTGACTATCAATTTTGGAGGTTTCCAACATTTGCTGGATCAGAAATCTGCCCTCGAGAACAGATTATAAAATATAAAAGCCTTATTTTGGTCTGCTAATCCCTAGCAGCAAAACCAGGAAGTCTATTATAGCCTAAACATGTTTATTAGCAGAGCCTAAGGAAGCTAAATTATTTTGGGAAACAAGATTCAAAGTTCAGGGTATTCTAACCTGGCCTACAAGGTTTCTCTACAAGGAACAAGTCGGTGTTGATAGGGGAGGAGAGAGCTGACCCGCGGCCCCTGATTTGTGGGGTGCCACAGGGGTCGGTTCTCTCTCCTCTCCTGTTCAACATCTACATGAAGCCACTGGGCGAGATCATCCGTCACCACGGGATGAGGTATCACCAATATGCTGATGATACCCAGTTATACATCTCCATCCTGGGTGAAGTAGGTGATGCGGTCGATGCCTTATCTCAGTGTCTGGAGGCTGTGGGGGTCTGGATGGGGAACAACAGGCTTCAACTGAACCCTGGTAAGATGGAGTGGCTGTGGATTGATGGCCCCGCTAGATCCGGGAAGTTGTCATCTTTGGTTCTGGGTGGGGTGGCACTACCTCGCTCGGATCCAGTGCGGAATCTGGGGGTCCTCCTGGACTCGCGACTCCTGCTCGAAGAGCAGGTGGCAGTCACGGCCAGGAGGGCCTTTGCACAGCTTCGTGTTGTGCGCCAGTTACGCCCTTTCCTGGATCAGGAGGCCCTCCGAACAGTCACTCACGCCCTTGTCATATCCCGTATAGATTACTGTAATGCGCTCTACATGGGGCTACCCCTGAAGAGTATCCGGAAGCTTCAGCTGGTGCAAAATGCCGCGGCGCGAGCAGTTATGGGTGCCATGAGATCGGCAGATGTTACACCTCTGCTACGCGAGCTGCATTGGCTACCAGTTTGCTTCCGGGTCCAATTCAAGGTGTTGGTGATTACCTTTAAAGCCCTACATGGCATAGGACCAGGGTACCTGAGGGACCGTCTCGTCCCAATAACGTCGACCCGCCCCACCCGTGCATGCAGAGAGGGCATGCTTCGGACCCCCTCAACAAGAGAATTCCATCTAGCCGGGTCCAGGAGGCGTGCCTTCTCTGCAATAGCGCCCGCCTTGTGGAATATCTTGCCCCCAGAGGTGAGACTGGCCCCTTCACTCCTGGCCTTTCGGAAGGCCCTTAAGACCTGGCTCTGCCGCCGGTCCTGGGATGACAGAGGCGGCAGTGCCTCCTGGGGTTGGCTGGCCCCGTAGTGGTATGGTCCATCCTGCGGTCCCCCCTTCTTGGATTTTATGTAATTTATTATTATTATTATTCGATGTATTTTAGATACTGTTTTTGTATTTTTAAACTTTCAATTGTTGTAACCCGCCCAGAGTCCCTTGCAAGGGAGATGGGCGGGGAATAAATTGAAATAATAAATAATAAATAAATAATAAATAATAAACAACCAGTCCTAAGGAAAAGGGATTTTAAAATCTTATTATGTGAGAAGAGACAGAACAAACAAGCTTGCACAGGAAACTGGAATTGGAAGGATGAAAAGGCAATGCACTGTCTCACAGGACATGGCATCTCAAGAAATATTTGTCCCAAAGTTTCTGTGCGTGAACAGGAAGAGACAAGAGAGTATGTCAAATGACTGGTAGTGGGAGGGAGAGAAAAATTCTCTAAGAAGCAGGAAGATTAGATATGTAGGGCAGTAAGGCGAAGTGCAGCTAAGATTTACAGGCCTCAGAACATATGTGAATAAATGTTAGGCCTCTAGTCTCAAGTGTGCATAGAAGAAGTAATTACAGAGACATAAATCTGTCATTTCTGCCATTTGTCGTTAATACAACATTTGTAATAATTGGCTGTAATTACTACACAGCAGACAAAAACACAAGGCATTTAAGCAAGAGGAATCCAAAGATGCTAAAATACCAATCAGTCCTTCAGTTTTTCCAAATGCAAAGGATTGGCGGAGAGGGCATAAGTGATGTGTGTAACATAAACACATCCAAACAGATGTAAATATAAAGTATGCCTGGGCACAGAGCAGGCTGCGGGCAGCACGGCTGGGTAGAATTTGGGCACTCATGCAACATAGGGTGATGAAATATAAATCTACATTTTTTTTGTGAATTTAGCATTTAGAGATTTTGGTTCCCACCCAAAAATGAGTGTGGGAGAAGTAGAAACACATCCTTCCTGCTTTATTCTTATGGTCAGACAAATTTACACACACCACACACACACACCACACACACACACAGAGAGAGAGACCACTGTATTTCTATAGATCTCTTGTAATAGTAATTCCCTAAACAAGTATAGCATTAAATAAATTCTCAAAACTAATAGAATTAAAAATATCAATTTTAAAGTGAGAGGACCAGGCTAAAACATGAAGCAAAACAAGTTATTAATGAGGCTTGGATAACTGTGAGAGTTCTTGTTTCATATGAAAGAGAGCATAAATAGGTTCCCATTTGGTGGAAGCACAGGTATATAATAGAATAAAGTGGATAATTGTTTAATTCAGGTCATTCATTAATTATCTGATTTAAAGCTGTTCAGAGCTTTAAAGGCTAAATCCAACACTTGACATTTGTCCTGGACATGGTTGAGAACCTGTGCAGCTGAAAAAGTAAAGCTAGAATCTGGTTAAATTTACAGGCCCATTGACTAATTTAGCAAGCCAAGTAACATTTCTGTAGTTGTTTAAAGGCAGACCTATGTACAGCACATTGTACTAGTCCAAATGGGAGGTAAGAGTGCATGGGCAATTGTGGATGAGTTATCTTCATCCAGTGCTATGGAAAGAGGTCTTAGAGTATGTATGTACTGTATGTATGTATGTATGTATGTATGTATGTATGTATGTATGTAGTTAAAGGTAAAATCTACTTTGAATTCAGCTTGATTTCTGGTGACTTGATAAGACACATTTTCTAGGCAACAAAATGGAGATGGCTTATTGCTGCCTTCTCCTGGGATGTCTTTCAGCTTCCCAGTCTAGCCTACAGCCTTGCTAGTCTCTGTTGGATTCCCACCCAAGTACTAACCAGGCTTAGCTCATCTACTGAAACATTGATTCCTTAGGGCTGCACCAAACATTCAAAAGGGGCACTTCACAAAGCATGTCGGCATGAACAAAGCACGTCTCCTTGTAAAGGCCAAGCAGCCACAACCTCTGGAAGGATTATGGCAGCTTCTTCCAAGTCTTTTCTCAGCTTTCCACATGTGAGCTAAGTACAAGCCAACCCTTCCAATGGATGTGTCTTCAAGGCGTCAAGCAAGGGTGCTTTGCTCACACCAGTGCCCTTTATGAAGGACACCCTGCCAAATCCTTTGCACCCCCCTTTTTTGGGGGGTGCCTTTGAGTCAGTTTTTGATTCCTGGCAACTGCCTGGACTAGTCCCTGCAGTTTTCTTGGCAAAGTTTTTCGGAAGTGGTTTGCCACTGCCTCCTTCCTAGGGCTGAGAGTGAGTGGCCCAAGGTCACTCAGCTGGCTTTGTGCCTAAGGTGGGACTAGAACTCACGGCCTCCCAGTTTCTAGTCTGATGCCGTAACCACTACACCAAACTGGCTGTCTCTTGCATGCCCCTAGAATTCATTATATTGCTTCATAATATGCACAACTGTGTCTACTGTTCATTCATTATAATCATCCTGGTATCATCACTACATTTTAGGCATGCATATAATTATTTAAATTTCCCAGTGATTTGTCATTTTAATTTTTATTATTATTTATTAAACACATTTATATGGCCACCCATCTCACTGAATGTGACTCTGGGCGGCATACAACCAACCATTAAAACAATGTCACAACTACAGTATGAAAATAGTTTTTTAAAAATAAATAAGGACAGGATTGTAGTAGAACATCCATCTAAACTCAATACAACCATTGTGCAGGTTTCCCATGGAATCCCCAAAGTTGCTGGAAGAACCACATTTTCAGGGCCTTCCGAATGGCTAACAGGGATGGGCTAACCTCACCTGATGATGTTCAAGATGGCAGGAGCCACAACAAAAAAGGCACATCATCTGAGTCCCATCAGATGGAACCCTTTAGCACAGAGCTTTCCAAACTGTGTTTTGGGACACGTTAGTGTGTCGGCTGCAGTGTCTGGGTGTGTCGCGGCTGCTGCTGCCTCTAAGCCCTGCCAGGATTCCGCGCAGGTCCTAGTGCCTGCCTTGTGCCTGGCTGCCTCCAAACCTGCCCTGCCAGGATTCCGCGCAGGTCCTAGTGCCTGCCTTGTGTCTTGCTGCCTCCAAACCTGCTGTGATTCCGCACAGGTCCTAGTGCCTGCCTTGAGCCCTGCTGTAAGATTGTGTCATGAAATGATGCCCTGCAAGAGTGTGTCACGAAATGATGCATGTCTAAAAAGTGTGTCACCAACATGAAAAGTTTGGAAAGCTCTGCTGTAGCAGATGGGACCCCAACATATACCTCCTGCTGTAATTGCTTGGGAATAATTACATTTGTTTTTGTTTTAACTGCAAAATAATATCATTTTTCTTCCAAACCCTAAGAATAGAAAACAAATTTAATATTAATGATGAGCCAATCTCATAACAGTTTTGGGGATTATGATTATGTCAGCAATTCCATTACATAAAAATAAAAATATTCAAATTTCTTTTTTATGGGGGAAGGGTAAAATTCCAAAATTCCCAGAATGGGGGAAGAATGAGCATCTGTTGCTTCTCTGCTGTTGCTTCTGCTGCACAGATCCACATGGGCTCATCTCTTGGGCAGAGTTAATATGACAAACTTCACTAATGGATTTGGGGGCTGGAGCAAACAGTCCTGGATATAATTGCTGTTTCAGATCTCTGATGACTTACATTGTGCTAAATTATATAAAACTGAGAGAAAAATCAATGTACAAAAATAGGGTGTTTGGGGTGTGTGTGAAAAACACAGCTGGTGACGCTGGGCAAAACTGAGAAAAAGTACTTAGCCTGACACTCTTTAAAGGTGTGGACTACAAGTCCCATCATGCCCTGCTGAAGATGATGCGTCTTGTAGTTCAATATACTTGGGACGGCATCCAGTTGGGAAAGGTTTCTATAGGAAATGTTTCTGCTAGCTAATACAGGCTGTATGCTTTCAAACTGGTGGATTTACTTCATTATTCCTTTTATGTTTACCAGAAACCAGAAGTTAACATTCAGGTTCTTATCTTCAAGCAGGCTTGTAATTTATCATTTTCAGAAGGTCAGTTAGCTCAGCCCACTTGTACAAACTGACCCAGCCCACTCTTCTTCAGGTGTGTTGGACTCCAACTCACCTCATCCCCATCCAGAATGATTAAGGTGGATGGAGATGAAGAGAGTCCTTGTATAACGCATCTGAAGGGCACCAAAGGAGGAGGCGGATGGAGCAGTTTGGGGCTGTTCTTTGAAATTATGAGGCTACCAAAGAAACTTCCTTTTTTCTGAAAGAGAAACAAGATCTTCAAGGAGGAAAAGAGTGTCTACCTTTTGGCCTATGTAATAATGCCACCATTTATGGCTTTGGATTCTTTTTTTTTTTAATGAAAATGTTTCATTGATGGGAGAAGTAACAAATGGTAAAGATTTGACATATATATTTCACATTCCCGACTCTGCTTCTTGCAGGCAATTAAAATCCTTTAAGCATGTGTAACATCCCAGCGATACCTCAGGAATCTAAATAGGGATTGTAGCACACAGTAAAGATTTAGTAAATACTTTTCTAGTCCAAAATCAATGCCATCGATTGCCATTAAAGCAGAAAGCTAAAACAATGAAGAGGCTTCTAATTTTCAGGCTCCTAGTAGAGCTGATTATCTTTCTGACTCCTCTTCCTCCTCCCAGTGAAGAACATCATTAAATGGTAAAAGCAAAGAGCATATTGAGAGCCTGAGTGTTTTATTAATTCATCATCAGAATTATCTGGTGCATTAATATTAATAGCATCAAATTGGATTTCATTTAGAAGGTGAAATAAATACGCTGATAATAAAAGCTTGCAGACCCAGTGAATCTTAAGGAATGGGCACTTAACACAGAACAAGGATCAAAAATAGATTTGATAAGTTGTGCTGACTTCCTTTAGCAAAGGGGCACCTTATGGGTAGAGTTTCAGACAGTTTTGAACATCACAGGAAATGTTAATTTGGAAAGAATGGGCACTCTAAAAGTAATGGGTTGGCTGAATAGAATAACAAAAATGTCACTTTCCCCATTTTCACTTTATATGCATACCACTACACTTGTGTGTTCCTTATTTTTTCTTATTTTAAGTTGTGAGTAGCAACTTGACAGGCTTCAAAACTTCCAGGTTCAGTGTGTTTCCAAATAGAGGTCTGAATGTTGTAAGGATGGAAAGGTATGACTGATGATCAAACCACACAACATCAAGGATGGTGGATCACATCAAACTTTCCTTCCATATAACAGTATGGTCCTTAAGTGAAGCATTTTACTTTTCTCCTTGTGAGAGACCCAAGCGCCGGTGACGGAGTGAGCTCCCGCACTCGCCCCAGCTCTTGCCAACATAGCAATTCGACAGCATGCAAATGCAAGTAGATAAATAGGTACCACTTCAGTGGGATGGTAACAGCGTTCCGCGCACATCATTCCGGCCACATGACTGTGGAAGAGTCTTTGGACAGCACTGGCTCTTCGGCTAAGAAATGGAGATGAGCACCGGCCCCTAGAGTCGGACACAACTGTGCAGGGGAAAACCTATACCTTTACCTTTACCTTTACCTTGTGAGAGTCTGGAGGCTTTATAAAGGATATAGTAAAGATGTACAAGTGGGACACTACTGTAGTGGAAAGCAAATCTGCTCCAGTTTCAAAACTTTAGTGTTTAAGGCTGAGTGGGCAGTTCACCCCACTACTTACTGTAGCTCTAAGCACCTAGATTTCTTCTGTTTTGCTGGGTTGAACAATGGCTGTGCTAATCTACTGAACTGAGTTTATTTACATAGACCTATCTCTTCAGCTATGTTGTTCCATTTTCTATGTGCCCTCACTCTTGACAGAAAGCTGCTGAAGACCATTTTCAAAGAGCATTTGCGACTATGGAATGAGGAGTGGTCGCACTATTATTATTGGTGTTATGATGGGAATGTATTTGATTTCTTTATGAGATATTGATATTATATTATATTATATTATATTATAATAATATATTATATTATATTATATTATAATATTATTTTATATTTATATTTTTATATAACCCTATTGTGTATGAAGAGGGGCGCGATGGCTCAGTGGTTAAGACGCCAGGCTAATTCGAAAGCATGCAAATGCAAGTAGATAAATTGGTACCACTTCCGTGGGATGGTAACAGCGTTCCGCATGCGTCATGCCAGCCACATGACCGCGGAAGCATCTTTGGACAGCGCTGGCTCTTCAGCTAAGAAACGGAGATGAGCACCGCCCCCTAGAGTCAGACACAACTGTGCAGGGGAAAACCTTTTACCTTTTATTGTGTATGAAAGATAGAGCTTTCACAACCTTTGTTGACTTTCTAGCAATTAAAAGGTAAGCTTGTAAAAAGTGAAAATAATAGACATTCATGGCCATGTAGCAATTGAAATGGTATGTGGGAATGTTCATGGAAGACTGGAGGAACAGCCACAGCCTAGACAACAGTCTGATAAACAAAATTTGAGTCCAAAGGAGGAGGGGTGGTGAAAGCATCTCAGAACGGACCCTCCCCAGTTTTTGAGAAAATAAAAGCAAGGGACAGGAGGGGTACTTTCAGACATGCAAGATTCTGTTAATGTAACCTTACAATAAAGGTAGCAATAGTACTCCTGGTTGTACTTCTTGTCTGGACTACCTTGCAAGGCTAATACAATAGAGGCAACTGACTTAACTATTGAGCTCTTCTTTCCCTCTATCTCCCTAGACCAATCTCATCAGAGCTGAACAAAATCAAAGTTCGTTTGAAAAGAAAAGTTATTATTTTTGACAGACCACATGAAGGCACTGGTCTTCTACCAATGACACATTTTGTAAAAAAAAAGGGAGTGCTTAGATGTTTCAAATTAATACTACAGACTACAAGAAAACACTAGACAAATTTGTTATCTTTATAAAGCTGTCTGGGTGACTTTGGTAAAACCACTCTCTCTCTCTCTTCCCAACCCTACTCACCAGATTGTTGTGGGGAAAATAGGAGGTGGTAGCATTAATATGTATGCCGCCTTGAGTTGACCAAATATAAAAGGAGGGATAAAAATAATTAATGCATAGACTAGTTATTCCAACTTATACGATACTGAGGTCTGTACACCAAAGCTAGCAACAATAACTTGTACACAAACAGAGCAAACAAGCAAAGGGATAGAGGGACAGAGGTTAAGAACTGAAAAAAGCAACACTGAAAAGATATTCTTCTTCTTCTTCTTGGTGATCACTCGTAGCCAAGTAAGATTGTCTTCCAGGGGTAAAATCTTAACAGTGGATCCATAAGTGGCTGTAAAGGCCAATTCTGGATCCGCACAACCTCCCACAATGAGGGCATAGGTTTCCAGGTGGAAGAGGGTCACGATGAGGGTTTGCTTGATGTGCCTTCCTCTTAGCTCGTTTCTCCCTTTTGCCCTGTACTCGTGCTTCTTTAAAGTCCATAGCGCCTTTAATAAAGGCTGACCTCCAATTGAAACCCTCATGAGTTAGGGCTTCCCAGTTCTCAATGCTGATATTAATTTTTTTAAAATTAGCTTTGAGAGTATCTTTGAATCTCTTTTGCTGTCCACCAATACTCTGTTTTCCATTCTTAAGTTGGGAGTAAAGTAGCTGCTTTGGAAGACGATGGTCAGGCATTCAAACAACATGGCCGGTCCAGTGAAGTTGAAGTTGGATGATCATTGTTTCAACGCTGGTGGTTTTCGCTTCCTCCAATATGCTAACATTAGTCCGCCTATCTTCCCAAGTAATTTGCAGAATTTTTCAGAGGCAGCGCTGATGGAATCTTTCAAGAAGTTGGAGGTGGCGTTTGTAGAGGGTCCATGTTTCACAGGCGTACAGAAGGGTCGGTAGTACAATGGCTTTGCAAACAAGCATTTTGGTCTCCATGCAAATGTCCCGATCCTCAAGCACTCTATGCTTCATTCGGGAGAAAGCTACACTCGCAGAGTTCAGACGATGCTGAGTTTCAGCGTTGAAGTCGGCTTTTGTAGATAGATGGCTGCCAAGATAAGAAAAGTGGTTGACATTTTCTAGTAACACACCTTTAAGCTGGATTGATGGTGCTGCAGAGGGATTGGTTTGAACTTGCTGGTAAAGCACTTTGGTTTTTTTAATGTTAAGCGAGAGGCCAAGCTTTTCATATGCTTCTGCAAAGATGTTTAGGATAGTTTGAAGATCTTCCTCTGAGTGTGCATAGACTACGTTATCATCAGCATATCAAAGTTCTATAACAGAAGTTGTAATTACCTTATTTTTTGCTTTCAGCCTACTAAGATTAAAAAGCTTTCCATCTGTTCGATATATAATTTCTGCACGAGTAGGAAGTTTCCCTTCAACAAGGTGTATAATCATAGCGATGAAGATAGCGAACAAGGTTGGAGCAATAACACATCTCTGTTTAATGCCAGATCCCACTTTAAATGGATCGCTTTGAGAGCCATTATTATTCAGGATTGTTGCGATCATGTCACCCAGCTGGCTTTCATGCCTAAGGTGGGACTAGAACTCAGAAACTCCTGGTTTCTAGCCCAGCACCTTAACCACTAGACCAAACTGGCTCTACCTTTACTTTCCCTGTCAACATTACCATACTGGTTCCACTTTTCCCAAGGCTTTGGGGAATTGGACCTGAATCTCAGGTGCTATCAGGAATCCTGTTTCTAAAGTCCTTGCTTTTCCAAGGATCTCTAGCCAATAACTGCCTGGCAATAAAGAAATGTCCCCCTCCTTCTGAATCTTACGTTCGGCCTCTCAATGGAAGAAAGTGGTGACCTTAGAGTTAAAGAAGACAGAGTTGCCAACTTGCCAGCAGGCTCCTGATGTAAAAGTCACCAGCTAGCTGTAGGTGCCTTAATCTACTCCCTACTGAGGTATTACTCCAAAATCTCTAGAAAGAAGTGACAGGCTGCCTATAAGTGGGTGCTTGAGGAGCAGGTTACCATTGGACCTGTGTATATATAGTCTCAGTTTGTCTTACCAAAAATGATTGAATATGTTGTGTGCTTGGCATGAGACTACTACGTGAGAAGGATGACGTGGTTACAAAATATTCCAAGGAAACCGGATCCTGAAGCAGGAGATAAACTGTGTCTGCAATAAATAAAAAGAAAAGAAATGTGGTTTGCTGGTGGAAGAAAACTGAAGAAATAAGGAATTGAAAGTTTGTGCTCAAAAGGCTGTGGAGAGGAATGTTGGAGAGTGTGTTTTCTTGCGCATGCAGAGTATCAGAAAGCAATCAGCACCAGAGACCAATTAATGATGTCAGTCATTGTACTAACTTAATTTCAGTTATATTTGTTACTCATATAAACAGATACTATCTACAGTCCTCTTCCAGATCCCTGGAAGTGTTACAAAATCCACATACCAGAAGTAGTAAGTAAGCAAACAGGAGTAAACAGAAATAAGCAGTAAGGAGTAAGCAGGAAGGCAGGGCGGGGTAGGCAGGCAGGTTCTTTTATACTCTTCAGCCTGGATCACATGCTGCCTGATCTTTTAAAGTTTGTAGGTGATTACCTAATAAGGCTATATTGCTGTGACTTACTGCTCAAAAGAATAATACACCAACACTCCTCTTATATGCTAGAGGTGTAAGTCACAACCCATTTTTTTTCAGTTAACTCCTTGTGTTTTACTGCAGCAAGGGGCTTTGTTAGGAAATCAGCAATCATGTCTTTTGATTCACAATACTTTAACATGATTTCACCTTTGGCTATTAAATCCTTGACATGATAGCATCATATGTCAATATGCTTAGTTCTGTTCCTACAACCCTCAGACTGAGCCATATGAATACAAGCTTGATTATCTTCAAAAACAGTTACAGGCTGATGCAATTCTATGCCTATATCTTTTAATAATTGTTGAAAACATACAATCTCATTACAGATTTGTGCTAGACTATAAAAATCTGCTTTTGCTGTAGAAAGAGCAACAAGTGTCTGTTTGTTAGAATGCCAGGCAATTGTTGAGACAGCATACTGTAATATAGCTCCAGACGTTGACTTACGATCACTGAGGTCTGCTCCCCAATCTGAATCAGCATATGCCTGTAATTTTTCTAATTCTTCTGTCCCAGAGGCAGAAAGCCTCAGGCAGTAATCCTTTGTTCCTTGCAAATACCTAAACAGTCTTTTCAATGCTGCTTTCCCAGTAGAAGTTGGTTTTAATTGAAACAGCATTAGAAATATCTGGGCGAGAATGATTTGCAATGTACATTAAACTTCCAATCGCAGATCTAAACCCATCTGCCTCAGGTAACTCAGGTTCTCCCACCTCCTTCTGGAATTCAGGAAGCATAGGGGTTAAGACTACATGTTAAATTCCTCTAGGAGTCTCTTGATCTTATTACTTTGGCACACCAGGAAACTACCATCTTTTTCTCTGTATATTTCCAAGCCTAAGTAATTTGTCACTATGCCAAGATTGTTTAATGTAAAATTGTTCTTCATGTATGTTTAAAAATCAAGTCGCTGTTTGTCTGATGAAGTAACAGTAAATCATCAACATACAAACACAAATACATAAAACTTTGTTTGTCTTTCTTAACATAAACACATGGATCTGCTATTCCTTTTTCAAAACCAAAACATTGCAGTTTTTCATCTAATTTTAGGTTCCAGCAGTGAGCTGCTTGTTTTAAGCCATAGATTGATTTTTGTAGTTCACACACTAAATATTTACCTTGTTCAAAACCAGCTGATTGTTGCATGTACAATTGCTGGTCTAATTCATCATACAAAAATGCAGTTTGAATGTCATAATGATGAACTGACATCCCGTTTTGTGCAGCAACCTTCAGCAACAATCTGATTGATTCACCCTTTGTAACAGGTGCAAAGGTTTTGTCAAAGTCTAAATGTTTTCTTTGAGAAAATCCTTCAGCAACTAACTTTGCTTTGTATTTTTGAATTTTCCCACTAGCATCCTTTTTTAGTTTGAAGACCCATCTACAACCCAGACAACATTCATTGGGAGGTAGATTAAATAATTTCCAAGTTTTATTTTATTTCAAGGAATCTAATTCCTGTTGCATTGCATCATACCAGCATTTTGCAATTTCAGGTGGCATATCATTTATTTGCTGTAAAGACTCTGGTTCAGAGTAAACATGGAAAGCTTTAACCATATCCACCTCAAAACATTGAGGAGGAACACCTTTATTACTCCTCTGTGACCTGCAAGGTAGGACAGGGCTAACAGGGTTAATATTCTGTCTTCCATCACTTTCCTGAGTATCATCTGTCTCATTAGAAAGATTTTCAGCTTGTTCCTCTTGTTTAATGAACTCATTTGACAAAGAATCTTGCAAAATGTTCTCAGCAAGTTCTTGCCTTTGCCCTGATTTCAAATCAACCTGAGAACTGGAATTTATTTTTTCCCAGTTTCTTTCTGCAAATGAAGCACTCTTGCTTATAATCAATTTATCTCCTTATAGGAACCTGTATCTTCTTTGGCTTTGTTCATACCCAACAAAAATTGCTTTCTTTGTTTTGGAACCTCCTTTTCTTCTCTGTTGTTTTGGTATGTGAACCCATGCTGCACCCCAAAACTTAAAAGGTAATTTTGCATCTGTAAGTAAGCACATCATAGCTTCTTGAAGTGTTCTACCTTTCCTTTCAGCAACTCCATTTTGCTGTGGAGTGTAAGGGTTAGAAAGAATTTGTTCTATCCCCTTTTCTGTTAAGAATTTTCTAAAAGCATTAGAAAGAAAGTCCCCTCCACAATCACATTGTAGGGCAGACACAGGTTTTGGAAATTTTCCATTTGCCCATGTTACAAAACTTTTAAATTTATCAAATGCCTCATCTTTATGTTTCAACAGATAGATAAATGTATATCTTGAAAAATCATCAATTATGGTTATTATGATTCTTGTTTGTCCCAAACTTGGAGCAAAAGGACCAATTATGTCACAATGAACTGTTTCAAGAGGTCTAGTTGTAACTCTGTCTCTGTGCTTACTCACAGGAGCCTTCTGTGTTTTGCATTTCTTGCAAACTACACAGTCTAGATATTTATCACAAGGTTTCAACTTCAGGTCAGCACATAACTGTGGCATTTGTGCTATGTATCTATAATTTGCATGACCAAATCTCCTGTGCATCAAGTGTATGCACTGATCATGAATTGGAATGTTGCCAATTACAGCTTTTGCAGCTTGGCTTTTAGCATTCTGTACTATGTACAATGAATCTCTTTGTACACCATTTGCACACAACTTACCATTCTTACGTATCTCACAGCCATCTTTCTTAAATATTATGACATATCCAGCTGCTACTAATTGGGATACAGATAAATGGTTACTTTGCAATTTAGGAACAAACAGAACATTTTAAACAGTTTCTCCCAAACAATATATACATGTCACCTTGACCCATAATTTCTATTGTAGATCCATCAGCTATAGAAATACTTTGTCTATTAGTTTTAGACAATGAAACAAAATAATTTTTACAGTTTGACAAATGACAATTAGCACCAGAAGCTAACACCCATAAATCAGAATCATATTTTTCATGAACTTGTGCAATATGTGTTGTTTGAAGAGCCTTCTTTCACATTGCCTCTTTGTTCTTTTTTCCTGTCTTTCGCTCTTTGGGCAATAAATTACAGTTTTTCTGCAAGTGTTCAGGTGAGCTACAATTGAATCACTGGTGGCTGGCCAGGGCTGTGGCCTCAGCCTGATTGCCCTTCCCTTCTCTCGCTTTTGCACGCTGTAGCTTATCAGAAGAAATGGGTGGAGCCAAGTGCTGTTCCTTTCACTTCTCCCACTCAGCAAGTAGTCGTCCCAAAACATACAAAGGAGTCAGTTCAGCCTCGGGCATTGATTGTAGGGTGCAAATTAAGGTATCCCACATTTCATTCATTGAAGATAAAATAATGTATGCTTTTGTTAGAGGTGTAAACTCCATTCCTCTCTCTTGCAATTCTACAAATAGCTGCTGAATGGAATGCAAATGTTCAGGCAGGCTCCCTTCTTCTGACAAATAAGCCTTATACAGTTTTCTAGTTAGAGAAACCTTGCTTCCAGCTGTTGCTTTGACATGCAAATTTCTAAGTGCCTCCCACAGTTCTTTTGCAGACTGTAAACCATGTACATTTACTAGCTGATTGTCTTCAACTCCCAAAACAATGGACGCTCTGGCACGTTCATCCAGCCTAAGCCATTCATTGGAGGGATTTGCTGGAGTTGGTTCAGCAATGGGGGACCATAAATCTTCCCTCCGAAGATACATTTCCATTTTCAAACTCCAGTTTATATAATTAGAATCTGATAAACGTTGGAGCGACATTCCTAACGACTGAGAAGCGGCCATGGCTCTATCTTCACTAGGCACCTCGAAAATTCCTCAGCTTAGCTTTTCTGCAAACAGATAGCTGCTAGAAGCCTCCCGATAACTTCAAAGAGAAACACTTCACTTGCCTTGTTTACTTTTCTTCAGATGCAAATGAGCTGCTGTTGAACTGGTCTCTCCTCATGCCATCTGGGCCCATAACCTTTGGAGAGTGTGTTTTCTTGCACACGCAGAGTATCAGAAAGCGATCAGCATCAGAGACCAATTAATGACGCCAGTCATTGTACTAACTTAGTTGCAGTTATATTTGTTACTCATAGAAACAGATACTATCTACAGTCCTCTTCCAAATCCCTGGAAGTGTTACAAAATCCACATACCAGAAGTAGTAAGCAAGCAAACAGGAGTAAACAGAAATAAGCAGGAAGGAGTAAGCAGGAAGGCAGGTTCTTTTATACTCTTCAGCCTGCATCACGTGCTGCCTGACCTTTTAAAGTTTGTAGGTGATTACTTAATAAGGCTATATTGCTGTGACTTATTTCTCAAAAGAATAAGATACCAACAAGGAATACTTTGTAGGGTTGTGCAGCAAAGATCAGCCCTGGAATTGCAAACAGTAATATAACTGAGTCTGAATGAGAAGAAAACTGATTCCGGGTGAAAATGGATTACATTTCAATATGGAAGGAGAATAAATGATACGTTGGCTAAATACTGGTGTTTTTCTCAGTCTCCTGGAGAAGGATGTAAAGTAGTTATAGGAGGACATAGAGGAGGAAACTCCATAGGGACTTTGCAAAACCAGGTGAATGGGCTGCTCACTAGCAGATAATATTCATTGTTGACAAAAGCAAGGCAATGCCCATTTGAAAGAATCATTTGAACTAATCTCATGCATTGGTGGGTTCTAAATTAAGTGTAACAACTCTGGGAAAAAGCTCTAGGCATAATTAGATAACTCAATGAAAACAAGCAGTGGCCTAAGAAAACAGTCTGGGCACTCTTTAGGAAGGTATAGACAGGGACTATTATGCACACAGAATGGAAACAAAGAGGTATGGAATAGCTGTTAAATGTATTACATGCCAGAAAAGGCTGACTCTGAACAACAAAACATGATTTTTTTTCCTTAAGTCAAATCAGGTTTTTCAGCCTCAATTATATTAAGGAGATGTGATGGGTGCCCTGTGCAAGAATGGCCAATTATTCACTATAAGGGCTTTAGAATTAAGGCCCTGTTGATCTAACAAAACTAATATAAGACAGAAAGAAAAATAAAAGTGCTTTAAGTATTTGTTTATTTTCTTTAAAAAGCCTTAGCTAATCGTCAGCCAAAGCTCTGCAAAAGTGGTCACCATTCATTTGCTTTGGTAACTTAAGCTCTAACGAAGTTCAGAAGCCCACAGAATATCTTACTGAAAAAGTAAATCTTAGTTTCTAATTTCATAAACTACAAAGATTGCCAATCAACCCTTTTCAACTGCTCCAGGTGATCTTTCATTTTTTAATTTTTTTTTAAACCTTTGGGGCAAGTGCTAGGCAAATCAAAACAAAGCTTGCTTTCTTCACTAATCTTTGCTCCACCACTTAATTTAATTTATTTTACATCTTTAAAATTTCTCTAATGAGCCAGAGGTACCCATGATTTCAGGATTATTCAATTGAAGATATCTGTTGGCAACTTTCTTTTTTCTATCTGTCCTACTAAGTTTGGGTGGCTAGCAATGGGAAGAATAGGGCTAACAGGTCTGGGTTTCTAACTTGATGACAGCAAAAAGTTAGAGTTTTCTGTATATCTTGGCTGTTGTCTACTTGGTGTCCAGATATCTGCATCTCAGATTTGGTAACCATGTTCTGGTTGACTCTGACTGACTGGCTTAATCTTTATCCTCTATAACAGGGCTTTCCAAAGTTTTTCCCGCGGCGACACACCAACCGGTGTTGGTGTGTTGCCGCGGGAAAATCCGGAAGTGCCGTCCTTGTGGCAGCGCGCAAAAACCCGGAAGCGCTGCTGCCGCTTTCGGGTTTTGCGCGCTGCAGTTGGTGTGTCGCCGCGGGAAAACCCGGAAGCGCTGCTGATGATCAGCGCTTCCGGGTTGTGTGGCGACACACCAGACTGTGTGTGGTGACACACTTTTGTGTCGCGACACACAGTTTGGAAAGCTCTGCTCTATAAAATGAATAAGTATTAAAAATTGACAGTTATAACTTGATGTTTTTTTAAAACAAAAATCTTGACAATTTGTCCAGACCTGACTTCTGTATCTTTGTTTTCTTGAGTAACCTGCTCTCTATATATATTTTAATTCCTGCTTTTAGGAAATTGTGGCCCAATATGAACCTGCTGTCATGGACTTCTGCTTAGTCCCTTTAGTCAGATGACAGTGTCCCACCACCAGGCTTGGTAGCATTTCTCTGGAATTAATTTCTGCTCCCCTTATACTTGACAGAGTATTTTAGAGAGGCCTCAAAATTTTCCTTTTCACCTTTAAAGACTGAGGTCCCTCCCATAATCTCCCCTTCTGCAACATTCATTCCCTAATTTTCAGCTAACTTTGTATCAGGTTTTTGCTTAATTGACTACGTTATTTCTCCATGGTTTTATTTTAACATTAACATGATAATTAGAATTGTATTGTAGATTATATTGGTTGAATTTATAAGGACCTGGACTGTCGTGTAGTATCCTGGGGAGGGTTCTTATTAGTAAAAAGATGCAAGTCTGTGGAATGGTTACAGTCTGAATTAAGCTGTAATCAGTAGGGGTTATATCAGCTACTTGCTGATATAATGTGTGAGTATAGTTTTGATGACAGACTGTTAGAAGCACGCAGAACATGAGCGGACAACCTACCACTGATTAAGGATAGATCTGCATTTTCTGTTGGTCCATCACAAATATGGGCCACTCACAACTTCCTGAGTGCAGGAAGAGACATCATTGCCCCGCTCACCCTCCCAGCCCATTGCAAATGCACCCCATACCTGTATCTCCCAACTTTGATTCAGAATTGCTGTTTTCTGACCTGGGCTGTCTTAGATCCTTCAGAGCACTTTGACTTCCAGCACTTGGTTCCATTATAGTGGCAGCCCCAGCTCTAGTTGGCTGCACATCTCTCCTTCAGCAGCTGGTCACTGCTCTGTGCAGCCATTTCAACTTGAGCTATGAGACTATGTTCTTTTGCGGATCAGCAGCTGCTTTTTTTTAAAATATATGTTTGTGTATGTATTTATTATTTTATTATTCGAATTTATCACCACCCATGTGTGTATATATGTGTATATGTATATTTAATCCATTCAGTTGTGTCCAATTCTCGGAGACTGCCTGGACAAGTCCCTGAAGTTTTCTTAGCAAGGTTTTTTGGAAGTGGTTTGCCATTGTCTGCTTCCTAGGGCTGAGAGAGAGTGGCTGGCCCAAGGTCACCCAGCTGGCTTCATGCCCAAGGAGGGACTAGAACCCACGGTCTCCCAGTTTCTAGCCTGATGCCTTAACAACTATACCAAAGTGGCTCTCATCTCTCTCTCTCTCTCTCTCTCTCTCTCTCTCTCTCTCTCTCTCTCTCTCTCTCTCTATCTCTATCTCTATCTCTATCTCTATCTCTATCTCTATCTCTATCTCTATCTCTATCTCTATCTCATCATCTATATCAAACCTTGTGGTTGATCCAGTGATGGTCCATTAAGTCAATAAACTATCCTCAACCCTAGATGTTCATGCTTCATTCAATATCTCTCACTGGGTGCTCTTTTTATTCTGGGTGAAGCATGTTCCCTTTCTTTCCTACCCCCTGTGTATAGTAGTGAAAAGCTTCCCTTCCCTTTGTTTATTTATTTACAGTTGCAAGGAAAACATTGCTACTGAACTATCCATGAAGCTGAACAATCCAAGCCATTTCTGGAATTCAACTTCACCCACACATCTTAAACTTACATACACTTTGCACTGAAATTTGTTAGACGTTTTCTGCCAGAAGTCATGAAGCACCATTGACTTTTGATGGCAGATGAGGAGTGGGCTGAAATTTGGGGCATGGGGGTGGGGGTCATATAGCCAAGACGCCAGAGAGGAAGAGGATTAACAGATAGTTTCGCCCTGAATGTTATATCTGTGCTCTACCCCAGTCTCATAATCTTCCATTTTTAAGAGCTGGCAACCTGCTTTACTCAATTTATTGAGCAGAAGACAATCTCTAACGGGCCTCAATCAACCGTCTAATCTTTATATAGTCTTGGGAAGGCTGTGGAAACAATTTTTTTTGGCCAAAATACGTGCTTTATGGATATTTTGTGAATACAAAGGTATTTGCTCAGAAAGCACCTTTACAATAGATTTGAGATTGATTTTTTTAAAATCAAATCTTTTTATTTATTTATTTATTATTTATTTATTATTTCAATTTATTCCCCACCCATCTCCCATGCAAGGGACTCTGGGCGGGTTACAACAATTAAAAATTTAAAAACTATACAAAATATAAAATATTCTGATATAAAATATAATCTAAAATTCCAAGATGGATTGGGCAACCGTAGCATAGATCATATTGCTACGGGGCCAGCCAACCCCAGGAGGCACTACCCGCCTCTGTCGTCCCAGGCCAGGTGGCAGAGCCAGGTCTTAAGGGCCTTCCGAAAGGCCAGGAGTGAGGGGGCCAGTCTCATCTCCAGGGGCAAGATATCCCATAGGGTGGGCGCTATCGCAGAGAAGGCACGCCTCCTGGACCCCGCTAGATGGAATTCTCTTGTTGAGGGGGTCCAAAGCATGCCCTCTCTGCATGCACGGGTGGGGCGGGCCGATGTTATTGGGATGAGACGGTCCCCTCAGGTACCCTGGCCCTATGCCATATAGGGCTTTAAAGGTAATCACCAACACCTTGAATTGGACCCAGAAGCAAACTGGCAGCCAATGCAGCTCACGTAGCAGAGGTGTTACATGTGCCGATCTCATGGCACCCATAACTGCTCGCGGCCACCAGGCATTCTGCACCAGCTGAAGCTTCCGGATGCTCTTCAAGGGTAGCCCCATGTAGAGCGCATTTACAGTAGTCTATACGGGAGATGACAAGGGCATGAGTGACTGTTCGGAGGGCCTCCCGATCCAGGAAAGGGCGTAACTGGCGCACAACTCGAAGTTGTGCAAAGGTGTTTTTAGGTGTTCTGGGATTAATTTTGATAACATAGTTATCAAAGTTTAAAATGCTAGGTATCTTAGTACTGTAACCAAGAGAGCCAGTTTGGTGTAGTGGTTAAGGCACCAGGCTAGAAACCGGGAGACTATGCACTCTAGTCCCGCTTTAGGCATGAAGCCAGCTGGGTAACCTTGGGCCAGTCACTCTCTCTCAGCCCTAGGAAGCAGGCAATGCCAAACCACTTCTGAAAATGCTTTGAAGAAAATTGCATGGGCTTGTCCAGGCAGTCACCAGGAGTCAACAATGACTTGAAGGGACAAACAAAAATTTTAGTAACCTAGGATCTTTTGAAATTGAGCTTTAAACTGATTATTTATTTAAATATAAAATTGAAATTGTGTGGGGGTAACTGAATAATATTTGAAGTTCTTAACGCCCATCATTTTATGGAAACATTTCTTTTTTTGCATCTTGACAGGGTTTAATTTTAGAATTGATTCTTACATAGAAGCAAATCTAATAAAACAGTTTTGTTTGACAGAAAGCAAATCTAATAAAAATGGTTTTCCTTAAAAATATTGATTGAAACATTGAGTAAAAGGCCAGTTATATAGGGCATAAGAATATGAATTTTGCTACTAAAATTTTACCACTAAAATTTTAAGGGGGAGAGCAGTAGGGGAATACAGTCCCCAGGTGTCTGGTCCCCACACTGTTGTATATTTCCTCCATGCCGTTTTATAGTTTTGAAGTAGTTTGATCTGAAGAGCCCACACTATACTGAGCTAGTGGCTTTCATCTGTACTATTTCTGAATTGCATTTTATTGTTGTTACTATCTTGTTTTTTCCATTTTTAATGTTTTGGGAACTATATAACCTGCCCATACTAATAAATAATAAATACGAATAATATAATCTTGTCCAGAGAACATTTCTGCCAAGCTCTTTCACCCAGGATACTATAAACATTGAGTATGAGTCCATTTGGAATCGCTTGCTCTGACCTGTTCCTGCAATTTCAAGATTTCTGAACTTCCTGTTTCCCTGGGCACCACAAAGAAGCTTTGGCTCCTTTGACTTTTGAAATAAAAAGCAGTGTTCTTTATGAATTTTTAACCCAACCCACTCCTTTTCCCTCCCTTTCTTGCTAATGCTCTCAGGCAAGTCACGTCAGTGTCTGGACACTTGTGTGTGAAACTCCAAGCCTGACTGCCTCCATTTGTCAACAAATGTGAACAACATGAGCACATTAGTGTCACTTCTCAGCAAATTCAGGGCTAGGAAATTACAAATGTACGTGCTACGAAACAGTTTGGCAAAGCTGTATCAGGATACATTATTCATAGTAATCTTTCTCAAAATTTGACATTTTGGAAAGTTTTCCACTTTGTGCATCATAAAATCCTAATCCAGGTTGCGAATCTGGTGCTTGGGGTGAGGTAGGGAAGCAAGATTGAAAAGAAAAAGAGTCTCTGCTGCGTTCTTTTGCTTTTGCGGGAGACTTGTTTTTTGAAAGCTGCTTCTTTCGAACATCAAGAAATGTTATTTTGTGTCACTGGTGCAAAATATCGACTTAAAGGCAACCTATTTTCTTCTTTTATTACAAAGTTCCAAGCTTATATTAGTGTGTGTGGTCAGAGGCAATAATAAGTGTCAAGCTTGGCTTATAAAATAACTCCTAGGCCTTTTAACCTTCAGCAGAGCTCTGAATAAGTGAGTGAGTCTATGGAAGTTGACATTTATGGCACAACAGAAAATAGATGCCTATTGATGGGGCTGTATCTCTGACCATAGTTCATATCCCCTTTCAGCAGTGGACTTAACAGCATCTGGCTGATGTTAAGGCTGTGATGGTGACTGCCAAGAGAATGGCAAATCTCCTTTGCCACTGATGACCACTTTGTTGATATTTTCACATACAGTACTTCAATCCCTACCATTTTTCAGAGCCAAGAGTCATTACGTGGCATAGTTGGGTTGGAACTATAGCACATTATACTGGAAGTGGGGGAAACTCCTTGCACTTGGAATCAAGCAAATAGAATCCAGTGACTTCAAAATATTTGGTAGACTCTATTCCTATTTGCTGGCGTGCTATGGTCCATGAGGTCACGAAGAGTTGGATACGACTAAACGACTGAACAACAAAATTCCTATTTGCACAAACAGCACAATGTGCCAGTATGGATTCTTACTTTCATACATGCCCACAACAAACCGAATGACTCCAGTTCATACCTTCTGATACGGTATATACAGTAGTTCATTCACAATTAAACCTGTACCTTTCTTTTCCTGCATGTATTCATCTGCTCCACTGCACAAGATCTGACCACTTTCATTCAGCTCTGTTACGTCCTTCTCCTTTCTCTTAGTTTCACAGTTGCAGAACAGACCCACTTCTTCATTCATTTCATCCCTTAATTCATGCTCTTTGTAATATATTCCTCTTACAGTCCAAGTCGAAATCTTTTGTATGCCATGGCCATATTCATAGATATTGAAATCTGAGAGCCAACATGGTTTTGCCAGCTGAGGCTTTTACAGAATACTTTTTATTAAGATCAAGAAGGTATGTTGCAAATCTTAGTCATACCCTTGATGTATACAACATTATTTTCTGAGAATAAGAACAATACAAATCAGTTTTGGTGTGTTTGGGCTCGTTTGCCACCAAGTGTAATCAAAGTCCAGTTTTACCGTAAGCATGCTTATACTTATCTTTGCATATAAACCTTTTTAAACCAGATCTCAAAGCCTCTTGAATCAAATCTGTTTGCCCTCAGGTTTTGAACTGCAAGGTCAAATTGATTCATTCTCTCTTTGAATTTTGAATCTCCAAGTTGAATTCAATCAAGCCTAACAGGCACAGGCTAAGAGACTGTACAATTTGAAACATAAAATAACTGAAGACAAATTAATCCGATACCTGGACCATTTGGGTTTGACTAAGCATTGGTGTTATTGAAGTGGGTATATTTTAATGTTAGCCTGCTATATATTAAATAAATATATTTTACAGATGTCTATGAAGGTTCTCAGTCATCCAGGTGGAATTGTCTGTAGCTTGAATCATGTCAACTGGATTTCTATTTTCTCAGTGGAAACGTTTCGCTCCTTATCCAAGGAGCTTCTTCAGTCTGAGCAAAGTTGGTAAGGGAATCCTAAATATGTTTCTAGGTAGCTGTGTGACCTTACACCTGGGGTCATGGTGTCAACATCTCAATATAACCATGACCCCAGGTGTAAGGTCACACAGCTACCTAGAAACATATTTAGGATTCCCTTACCAACTTTGCTCAGACTGAAGAGGCTCCTTGGATAAGGAGCGAAACGTTTCCACTGAGAAAATAGAAATCCAGTTGACATGATTCAAGCTACAGATATTTTACAGATGTTATGCTGCAGAGGTGAATATCTAAAAGTAAAATCTTCAAAACAAACTCAATGACTGGTGAATTCATAGACATATCCAGGCAATTTTCTTGGCAACCATATGGAAATTGTTTGCCATTGTCTTCTTCTGGGATGTTTTTCCAATTTTCCACTCTAGCCTACAACCACTATTTCCTAGTGGTTTCCTATCAATGTGTATGTGTGTGTATATTCATCCATTCTTTAAGTTATTTATTTACTTATTCAATTTATATGGCCACCCATTCTTTCTCAAGTCACATATATTCCTCTTTAAGGTCATTGTACTTAGTTCAGAACTGATTCATTTAAGATGCAAGTAAATTCACATTATGTTTAAAAGGCAAACTGATGATGTTCTATTTTGGGTATGACATGGATGTTTGTAATTAATTTCCTTGAGCCCTTGGGCTTATCCTGTTCCACAAGTCCTTTGATTTTGTCCCTAATGCTCTTTAGAAACTATAACCAAATTTAAATACATATTAATTTGCATGTTCTTTCCTTCTGTCTTTCTGTTTCTCTTCCCAGCTTCCGTGGTTTCTTCTATTTCCATGCTCCTTGGAGGCAGTGCTCTGACTTATGAAACTCTGTATGCTGATTTTCCAAGAGTGATGTTAATCAATTGCAACTTGTGGCCCATTAAAAAGTATGACAATAATTATGGCTGCTGCTTTTGTGCACAGCAGTGGACAGGTATATCCATTTTGATTATGTTATTGAAACATTCTTCCAATGTTCTTTCCATCCCATTTCTTCTTCAGTTTCTGAATGTTTTTAAGAAGTCCATGTGAATATAGATTATTATGTTCATTTCTCCTTATGTATACCTATACCCCATTACATAATACAGTATTCTCTAATATAATGCATTTTTTGCATAGTTTTTGACTGGAAATTTGTAGAAATACTTCCAGGCAAAGCTTTTATTGGAGTAAGCTTCACATCATGCTTGTTGTAGCATGAAAATCTTACCCCAAGCATGCTTATACTTTGCATATAAACCTTTTTAAACCAGATCAGTTTTTGAGGGACATCTCCTGATGATGTTGCCTCCATGTCATCCATGTCATCTAGAGCTACCTGTAGTTGTTCCAGCTTTGAAGTGGTGTTTTCGTTCTTCTCTCAACATAAAATTTTCTATGTGGACAATCTAGGATGCCTTACGGATAAGCCTGGAGATGATATGATCAAGGGCAGCAATTTTCTCAGCTTCAATTGGTCTAGCAAATTGGCTGTAGAAACACCATCTCCCTATCCATTCACTAGGCACTTTGGCTTTGACTGTGAGAGAAACTGGACCCCTGGTCTTGTCGTGAAGTTACTCCACATTAAATAGTGTAAGGGCAATCACATCACCCAGCCTTTTGCTAAGGTGCAATAAAGGAAAACTATGAGGGCAGCATAAGTTATGTTGACATACTTACCTCCAGCTCAAGAATAGGAGGAAGACTGTCCATGTGGCTGTGAAGAAGAACTCAGTGTGTAAAAACTCTTCTGCATTAGCAGGGAGGAACCAGACATGTTTGTCTTTCATTTGCGCCCTGCTATGTGAAAAGCTATGTGAAAAAATTATGAGAAAAAGTGAGGAAACCACAAGTTATCCCTCACCAAATTGTAATCAACTTGGGGTGGCTTACAACATTGTAAAACACAATAAAATTAATACAGTATCAACATAACCAAATAAACTAATACATTCCAGATTCAGATGGTACATAATTCTTCCCCAAAAGCCCTCTAGAAGAATTTGGTCTTCACTGCCTCCAGAAAGGCCCTCATTAAGAAGTCCAGCCTAGTTTCTGGAGGCAGGTTGTTCCAGAGTATAGGTGCTATTATGGAAAAACAGCATTTCCTGGCTTCAGCCCCCTCATCTCACAAAACTGGAGCAGTACAAGCAGCTTCTCCTAGGAGGACCTCCTACAATGATTTGATTCTAGTTACAGTAGGTAGTCCTGAAGGTACCTAGGTCCCAAGCCATATAGGACTTTTAAAGTTAAAACTAGCACTTTGAATTCAATCCGGAAACTAAGTGCTAACCAATGCACAGCTCACAACATACTGTAGGTGTCATACAACCTGTGACTAGCACCAATCAATATATGGGCCACTGCATTTTGGACCAAGTGTAATTTCTGACTGGTCTTCAAAAGCTGCCCCATTATGAAGCTTGAGATGAGAAACAGAATTATTCCACAGCTGAGTAAGCAGGTGGTTTTTGCTCTCCCTCAAACAGTGGCAGCTATTACATTAGTCTACCTCAGCATTTCCCAACCTGGATATTCTTCTGTGTATGGACTTCAGATGCATTCAGTATAAACATTGCTTAAATGGGCATGTTCTTGGTGGTATGGGGATACCAAGTCATCTTGTCTGCCTCCTGAGTAATCTGTATAACGAACAAGTAGCAATGGTTAAAACAGACCACAGAACAACGGACTGGTTTAAGATTGGGAAAGGAGTACGGCAGGGTTGTATACTCTCACCCTACCTATTCAACTTGTACACAGAACACATCATGCGATGTTCTGGGCTTGATGAATCCAAGGCTGGAGTTAAAATCACTGGAAGATACATTAACAATCTCAGATATGCAGATGATACCACTTTGATGGCTGAAAGCGAGGAGGAGCTGAGGAGCCTTATGACGAAGGTGAAAGAAGAAAGTGCAAAAGCTGGGTTGCAATTAAACCTCAAAAAAACCAATATTATGGCAACCAGCTTGATTGATAACTGGCAAATAGAGGGAGAAAATGTGGAGTCAGTGACAGACTTTGTATTTCTTGGCACAAAGATTACTGCAGATGCTGACTGCAGCCAGGAAATCAGAAGACATTTACTTCTTGGGAGGAGAGGTAGGTAAAGGTTTTCCCCTGCACAGTCGTGTCTGACTCTAGGGGGCGGTGCTCATCTCTGTTTCTTAGCTGAAGAGCCAGCGCTGTCCGAAGACACTTCCACGGTCATGTGGCAGGCATGACACATGTGGAACTCTGTTACCATACCATGGAAGTGGTACCTATTTATCTACTTGCATTTGCATGCTTTTGAATTGCTAGGTTGGCAAGAGCTGGGGCAAGTGCGGGAGCTTACTCCGTGACATGGTGCTTGGGTCTCGAACCACCGGCCTTCCGATTAACAAGCCTAGCGTCTTATCCACTGAGCCATCGTGCTCCTCATTGGGAGGAGAGCAATGACAAATCTCAATAAAATAGTTAAGAGCAGAGACATCAAAGGTCCGCATAGTTAAAGCAATGGTATTCCCCGTAGTAACCTATGGCTGCGAGAGCTGGACCATAAGGAAGGCTGAGCGAAGGAAGATAGATGCTTTGAACTGTGGTGTTGGAGGAAAATTCTGAGAGTGCCTTGGACTGTAAGAAGATCAAACCAGTCCATACTCCAGGAAATAAAGCCAGACTGCTCACTTGAGGGAATGATATTAAAGGCAAAACTGAAGTACTTTGGCCACATAATGAGAAGACAGGATACCCTGGAGAAGATGCTGATGCTAGGGAAAGTGGAAGGCAAAAGGAAGAGGGGCTGACCAAGGAAAAGATGGATGGATGATATTCTGTAGGTGACGGACTCAACCTTGGGGGAGCTGGGGGTGGCAACGTCCAACAGGAAGCTCTGCCGTGGGCTGGTCCATGAAGTCACGAAGAGTCGGAAGCAACTGAACAAATAAACAACAAAAAAATTGGGGGAGGTTTGTCTACCAAAACTACTTCTCTCAGTATTTACAAGAACTATAACTGTAACTATAATTATAACTATAACTTTCCTCCAGAACTCTGACTTCATCACTTTTTCTTTGTGTGTCATATGTTTTAGATCAGAGATAGACAAACTGTTACATCCTAGCCCCAGCTTTCTGACTCCCAAAAGCATTCTCAGGTTCACACTCTGGAAATTTAGTGTGAAAAATTGCAGTTTTCAATTGCCCAGTTTGTAATTTTAGTTTAAAATCGGTTCATTAAGTCTCTGGGTAGCTTAACACAGCTACTTTGAGTGCTACTGTCCCCGAAGCTCTGAAAACTAGAACAAGAGGGCTACCAGTTCTAGACTGCAAAACTCCAGATGACCACTGTATGGCAGATGGCAGCAAAGACATACAGAGAACTCTGTTTGCTGCCATCCTGTGGTTGATTGTCTTTTTTGCAGCACAAATCTGAAAGCCCTAAATTGGCAGGGCCATTCATATTGATGCTGCCCAGCCTGACAATGTCATTATATCACTGTCCTTGCTGCCTTTGGCCCTCAAAAGCAAAAACAAACTAAGAAACAACCATGCAACCCTGGAGGAAAAATCTTGACCCCCTCTTTTTGGTTGTAGAGAGGCTATTATATTACCTAGCTTTGTATAGTACATTGTTTTTGGCAAAAGCGCAGGTTAAAATATTTAAATATTAACAATGCTCACTTTTAAAATGCCTTTATTAGTTTGCTCTCTTCTCTTTTCTCTTTCTCCCTCTTTCTCCTTCCCCTGTCCCCTGCCCCCACCTTGTGCTTGTGGACCAGATCCTGCAAAGTTTTACAGCTTTCATCTCTTCTGAAGCAGAGCTAATCACTCAACAATTTTATAGCCAGGGTCTGTTTAAACTAAAAGTGATCACCTTTACACAATAATGTGTTGTTAAAGGGGTGAGATTTGACTTTACATTAGAGATTACCTAAACAGTTTGACTTCAATAACCAAAAAAAATGTGCATCTCTCATCCATGTATAGGTAATGCAAATGCCACCAATGGAATGTAAATAAAGACCTGAAACCTTGCTGTAACCACTGGCTCATTATGCATTTCCGATGTAACCATTAGTGCTGAACATATTGGTCAAGTATTGCTTAGTGAATTACTGGGAATACAACATTCTTCCACTGAACATTCTCCAAAGGTCAAAGAGATAAATGTTGGGGAGAGGGGACTTGAACAGCAAATGGCATGATCATGATTGCTGGGAGGCCAAGTACTTTGAAAGGAGAAAGTGACAGAGTGAATGTGAAGAATTCATGTTCAGTCTTTGTTCTAAATGAGTTGTGCCATGTGCTCATACATTAAGTAATGAAACTACAAATGGTAGCTTTCCTTTGTTCATCAAGGGAAAAATTAATTGTTCAACCATAATTTTTTTACTGTAGGAAGAAATGATATAAAATCATGTGGCAATATCTCTGTACCTAAATACCTAGGGTGACCAAGAAATTGCACTAGCCCTGAAGTTCTAAGTATAGAAGTGGCTCAGTTTTCACCTGGCTGGGGAATTCTGGGATTTGAAGTCCACACATCTTAAAATTGCCAAGGTTGAGAAACACTGCTCTAGAAGAAGGAACGTCAGTTCACGTACCTATATATTGTCTGCTTCTCTGAATAACTTAGAGGTAATAGTGGGGAAGTATTACTTAGAGGTAATAGTGGGGATACCCTGGAGAAGATGCTGATGCTAGGGAAAGTGGAAGGCAAAAGGAAGAGGGGCCGACCAAGGGCAAGATGGATGGATGATATTCTGGAGGTGATGAACTCGACCGTGGGGGAGCTGGGGATGGCGACGGCCGACAGGAAGCTCTGGCGTGGGCTGGTCCATAAAGTCACGAAGAGTTGGAAGTGACTGAACGAATAAACAAATGAACAGTGGGGAGATCTTAGGAAGAGAGAGAGAGAGAGAGAGAGAGAGAGAGAGAGAGAGAGAGAGAGAGAGAGAGACAGGGCAGCAACTGGGGGGGGGGGTAAAATGATGCCCAGGGGGTGCCAAAATGACAAAATAACCCATGGGGGGAATGAGGAATCCATGTTTGCCCCAGGTGACACAGACCCTAGTTCCATCCCTGGAGAGAGAGATTAAACATGTTAAGAAAAAAAGATAATATTTTCATATTCTGAATAAAATTGGATAATGCAAGGGCAATTTGAATACTTTAAAGCACAGCAAGGATGCACAACTCACAGTTCACCACATTTTTATGTGACCTTCCCCATTCTGCATCTCCCAGAGTCCCCCAAATTGCACTGATATAATTCAGCAGTAGGATTTTTCATGTTAAAAAAGGCATTAATTTCAGATATACATCTTTGATCAGCATCTATTTTACTAACTTTCCAAATTCTCAGAAGCAGAAAAAAGTGTCCAAACCTTTCAAGCCCATTTCCTCCTCAACTATCATGGTCATGTCCCCTGTGGCCTTCAGAACTCAGTTTAGGAAAATCAACATGTATTCTTGTGTGTCCAAGGATTGTGCAGTTCATGCTACTTTGCTGTGGCTCGGTCATTAGGTAGAACTGAGTGGGGATTTGTGAGCCCTGCCAACTGTGCCACCACTGTGACAGGCATGTTGAAATTACTGCCAATCATGTTAGAAGGTCCTGGCATCTCACCAAAAATTTGTTGATAGCCTATTCTTCTTCTGCCTTCTGGCATATAATAGACATTTGTTACATGGATTACAATGGTTCTTCAGCATAGAGAGAATTCTCACACATAGGAAATGATGGTATGTCAACATGGAAGACCGACATCCATAATTAGAGACAGAAAGAAACACGGGAATAATAAAATTAGTAGTAATTAATAATAATACTGATAATATTTAGATGATTTCTCTTGTATTTTTTATCCTTCCACTAGACAAGTGTACTCTTGTAATTTTTTATTTATTTTTATTTATTTACATATTTATACCCCGCCTATCCCCTCCCTAGACGGAGGGCTCTAGGCGGCTTACAATCATTGCAAATTGATATATTATACAACCATATATTAACAATGTTAACCGCACGTTAGGGAGGGGGTGAGGGAACCGACTCTTCTTCCACAGGTATCGGACTACATGCCCCAGAATACCTCGCTTCCGAGCCAGCTGCTGACGTCCTGGAAGTTGTCATTCGGGATCCGCCATCCTCCGTCACCGTCCGTAATTTGGAGTCGGAGACAGTTGATTACATAATTCTGTATGGCTTCTTTTTCATGACATGTGTCATAAGTTGGTTTTGCCTATTTTAAAGAATTACCCAAGCTGGTCCACCTTACTCATTTTCTCAGATGAAAATGCAAACATTTTGTATCATGTTTCTAGGTTTTGCTCAGTAGTTTGCAGCATAAGAAATCAAATAGTTCATGAAGACTTCCAGTGGGAATATGGCCGACTGAGCAGCTGTGTCCTCAGGCTCAGCGGACAGAACTGGCATCGTGGCAGTTTTTTTTTTCAGGCTCAGGCTGGTTTCTCCTGAAGCCCAGGAGCATTTTTCCAGAGTAAGGAAAATGCTCGCAATTGACCCATTTCTCCTCCACACAGCGAGTTGCAGCCCAGGAATCACAAACACTGTTCGCAATGATCGGGTAAGAGCTGCCGGGAGGACAGGACGTCATCATTTCCATGCTGCACTGTAGCCTTAAAGAGACACTAAGTCAAGCCACCCCATTTCTAAATAACCCAATTTTTTATATTTTTAAGTTTATGTACCTCAAGAGAGGCTTTCTACAGCAAGGAGAAGTGATCTCTCTTGGTGCTTATCATTGTTTCTGGATTAATTTTCAATTTTTAAAAAAGTTTTGGCTTGTTTTCCCATTTAAACATTAAGGAGGACTGAGAATAAATCATTGCCTCCCTGCTATTATTTTTGTATTGAATTTGAAGGATTAAATATGTTCCTATGATGTTGAATCTACTATTTCGAATCTTCAGATCTCAGTTCACTTTCCCTGGGAGCTGCTTGTTAGCATACTTTCTCTTGTGTCAACAACTTTTGGAAATCTTCTATTAACTCATGAACTCCTATTCCTGCTAGTCAAGTATCTAGGGGGTGCCATAATCTACTGCCTGGAATATGGAGGATTTCAAGGTGATTTTCTCAGACTTTCATTCTCAGCTTAAGCAGATTCTTTCCGATCTCAGTCAAGCTATTTTGCAAGATATTTGGGACATTGTGAAAAATACCAGCTTTAAAATGTGTCTGGCTGAAGACATTGTGGAAGAAGTTGAAGATTTTACTACTGACAACGAGATTGAAGCCTTCAATGAAATGCCAGGCAAAAATTATATCCTGGGGATGAAGGGGTTAAAGCAGAGCTTTCCAAACTGTGTGTCGCGACACAAAAGTGTGTTGCCACACACAGCGTGGTGTGTCGCCACACCACCCGGAAGCAGCGGCGCGCGCGTGCATGCGCGCACCACCGCACACACCCCCGTGCTGCCACCGTGCACGCACGCGCCACCGCACACACCCCCGCGCCGCCACCGTGCATGCGCTGCACACACCCCTGCGCCGCCACCGCGCACGTGCGTGCTGCCGCACGCCATCCCCGTGCCGCCGCCGTGCACGTGCGCCCCCCCCGCGCTGCTGCTGTGCGTGCCCGTGCTGCCGCCACGCTGCTGCCGTCGCCGCTGCTGGTGTGTCACCAGCGGCGGCACTTTGGAAAGCCCTGGGTTAAAGGGACAGTTGCAGATTGCAAATGGAATTGTTTTTCTGTTAGAATGTTATGGGAAAGAAGAGCTTCTGCTCTGTGGGTGGTTTTTTGCTGAGAAGTTTGTGTCCCTAAGGGGGGTGGTTGGGCTGTTTGATTTCTGTATGAAAAATGCCCTGTGTGTATTATGGAGATATGTAAATGCTTTGGTATATTTGGAAGCGGGGTAAAGAATTAAGAATGTTTATCTAGATTGATTTTAAGGCTTGTATGATTCCATTTTTCTTTAATGATTTGGATTAAGATCTACTGGATTGTTTTTAAGGTTTGTTTGATTTTTAAGATTTGCGCTGGCTCTTCAGCTAACAAACGGAGATGAGCACCGGCCCCTAGAGTCAGACACGACTGCACAAATGTGGGGGGGAACCTTTACCTTTACCTAAGGTATAATAATAATTGCTTGGTTTTAGGTTTAATAGGGTTAGGATTGTTATAGTATCATTAGTTATAAAAGTAGATAATTTATATGTTTTTTATAGTTTGATTTTTATTATAGTGGACAGCATATACTGTATATAGAATAGTGATAGGAAGGAAATAATTAAATAAATGTTTTGGGGGGGAAGTTGGAGGTTTATATATTTCTTTTTCTTTCAATATAAGGGGAAGGAGCTATTGTATTTAGTGATTTTTATAATGTGCTAATGGAATTATTTATAGAAATAATGTGATCTTGGTTTGATATAGAGCAAGGGACTGATTATGAAAATTGCTGTATATTCTTGTTGAAAGTCGGAAGTCACCTCTTTATGTAATCTTTAAAATTATTTTTTCTTGTGTTTCACACGTTTTTAGTCTTTTTGTAGTTTGTTGCTTTTTTGTAGTTTTTATCTTTGTTTCGAACTTAATAAAATTCTTATATATATAAAAAGAAAACAAATAGTTCATAAGGATAAACAATTAATTAAAGGACACAAGATTTAGGCCAGTAGCAATAAGATAAAAAGGATAAGTGAAACTGTAGTGTTTTAACAATATATATATATATATATATATATATATATATATACATATATATACACACACACATACACACACACACACATACACACACACACACACACATACACGCACGCACGCACGCACGCACTGTATAATTTGTGAGTAGGATTTATTCTGTCTCTTTCATCTTATATTTTCTGGTCTTTAAACACATGCTGCTTATATTGCAAAATCTAGGTATCCTTTTTTAGATATCATAGACCATAATAAGTATTGACTGATACATTTTACAGTCTCCTCCATTTCCGAAGTATAGTAAAATACAGCTTAAAATACCAAATACTAATACAAAGCAGCAATAATTAGAACAGCAGTTGGTTCATAAAGCAAAGTCTTTTTTAAAACTCAGGTTCCCTTTTCCATCCACCTAACATGAACTGCTGAGACACAACATACTTCTTTTAGGATATGTAATGGAACAAAGCACCCAGATAGGTTCACATGAGAAATACAGCTACTGAGATACTCAGACTCTAAACCAGTGTTTTTCAAACTTGGTAACTTTAAGATGCGTAGCCTTTTTAAGCCCCCCCCCCCCCAAGCCCCAATGTCCCTGGCAAAAATGCCTAAAACCTTGGCCTTGCCAACTCTTGCAATGTCCCCTGCACTTCTTGGAGTCACTTTAAAAAAAACAAACAAAGATTTTGGTCTGGGATGCACTAAGCCATTATATAGTTTGGTTTTGGTTTAACATGTGTGAATCCCACAGTCATGGTTGATTCAACAAACTATAATTAAGCAAACTATGGCTTGGCCCAATGTCACTTATTGGTGTATTTTGTATTTCTTTGCAACCAAGAAAGAGACATTCAAATTGTAATGCAGTGTTACATTATATCTAAAATTAAGCTGAGGTATGTCTATTCAGATGACAGCACAGACCTATTGTACTGGGTCCTGTAATCTTACTTAGCTATGATAAGCAAAATATTTCATCATTCCAACCCTGAAATTGTTCCATGAAAATTGTACATGGCAGCTAAATACAAAATGGTTGATACAGTAAAAGTTATCTCTGCCTCCATCAAGCATTTGGAGAGAGAAAGAGAAAAAGCTCTATTTAATGATATGAGCAAGATGAAAATTATTGCAGCTATATAATTTTAGAGCAACGCAATTCACAACGCCTGAATTGCAGCTCCTTTAGCCTGCTGGAATCTTAACTTTCGATTGTCAGACCTGTGCCAAGTTTAATATAGCACCCAGATTGTTTGCTAAATAATGATTAAGAGCAACAAAAATGCCCCCACTATTTACCAAAGATAAGGGCTCTAGCTGATTGGTTTCTAAGGCATTTGATCACATGGGACTTTTAGCCACCTGCTTGGTTAAATAAATATTCGTCTGCATTTTTCATCAAACCAGGTTATCATAGTATGGCTTGGCAAATATATTTCCTCTTCTCCTCCTTATGTTAACCTGGCCTGCTGGATCTTTTGCTTAGTTTTAAATGTGGTGGTACTAACTCATAAAATTAATTCCCATTTTGTGGAATTGTCAGAAATGAGGATTGTTCTGACCCCAGTTTGAACTCATCAGCTGAAATGAAGTTGTTCAGTGAGCTGGAGAAGACAAAGCGGAGTCCTTAGGAATTAATCAACACCATCAGCCTTCGCAAGAGGCCCGAAAATGGCACACACCCGGCTGACCCTGAGCAGGTCTAGATTCCCTTCGTAAATGAAAGTCATCATTCTTGGCAAGGAAGATACTAAATTATAGGCTTTTAAATTTAATTTTCAGTTTACTTGTGTTTTCGATTAGGGTGCCATGTTTCATAAAGACAGTAGTACCTTTAAGTAGGAAATGCCTTCATTTACCATCGCACGGCCTTTGTAATAAAATGTAAATATGAAGTAAAAACAGCAAATGAAACCAGGCTGCTGTGTCCACCCCCAATCCCTTTCCTCGGTGACACCCTAAGCAACAATACCAAATTATTTTTCTTCATACCAAAATCAATAACAGGCTTGGAAATAAAAAGTAGCCCTGGAGCCTCAGGCCACAGATTTTCATGACAGGCTACTAAAACTATCTTTCAGTAGCCTGAAGGCCTCCAGCTAATCATTCACTTTCCTTTCACTATTTAGTTGTTGGATACCTCTCCGGGCTAGTAAAACTTAAAAGCTATGTGACAAATTGTCTGCTAAAGCAACATTGTCCTTTATTTTATTTTTTTAAAATCTTTGTGGAGTCTTGCCATCTTTTGCCAGAATCCCAAGTCCACACTGCTTTTGTGGAAACAGAATGATCATAGAGGCTGCTTGGGGTTTTGAGAAGTACCATAGGTGAGATATTATTTCTGCCAGTAAATTTGTTAAAAGTCAGTTCTGAAACTTGGTTGAGTATATGAGTTTAGGATCGAGTCTTCACTTAACAGAAAGCAACCTGAGCTTCTCTCTCTCCCCCCCACACAGAAGCCCACATTTGCTCACTCACGCATTGACATCCATCTTGAATTTATAACAAGATACTCTTCTTTTAAAATGGAAAAGCATTAATAACCGGTGGTGTTAATCTATCTGCCTAATCAAGGAATATGAGATGGTTGAGTGTTTAAATGAATCTCTTTTCAAAAGCTACATGAAGAAATAATTCATCTCCTGTAGTTTCCTCTTTGTTTTGAGAATCACCCAATATTTTGCAGGCCATTACTGACTAATAGGCAGGAATGAGGTCTGAAAATGCCTTCGATATCAGATTCGGTTCCACATTGCTTTCTGCTCAGATTGCGCAAGGATTTGCCCCCACCCTTGCAAGTTCTGCGCTCGCTCTCTCTCTCTCAACTTTTTCAAATCCTGCCTGCTTCTGGTGTTTGTATGTGCGTACACACACACACACACACACACACACACACGTGTAAAGTGAAGGAAAGATCCAATTGCAAAATGAATTGCCACTCCTGGACATTCCTCCCCTTTCATATGTTAAACAAAGTAAAAATTTACACTTTGAAGCAAAAACAAACCAACAAACCACCACCACCAGCACCAACAAAATCCTTCTAGCATAGTTCTTGCTATTCCGTGTTACACTTTGTGCTCTTCTCCCAGCTTAGCATTTTACCACAGGGGGGAACAATTTGCACCTGTCCCTTTCCTATTGTTTCAGCTTGCCTGTTTCTATTGCAGTATGCTTATAGTACCGTTATGGTGGCTCCCTTCAGTTGGTCCAGGTCAGATCCTGCTCTGCAGTGGCTTCTTTCTCTGAATCCCTGGTCTCTACCCACTGCGATGATGCTGAGACATTGGCTGTCCATGTACAAAGCTTCCGCCATATCACCACTATTGAAGTATGATAAATAATGACTTGCATAAATATTCCCCATCCATTCAGTTCATATATGGAGAGAGATTTCAAGACTTCTTCACTACTCTGCATGATTATTTCATTGCATTTTCATTTATGTTAGGCATACCAAATCTGGTCTCCGACAGCTCAGTACTAGGCGGCAGCAAAGAGATATAAAAACCTCTAAAAGTTTGCTGCCATCTAGAGTTTGTCTGGATTTTCACTGTCCAGATTTGGTTGCCCTACTTACTGCATATCCATATCCATAATCCAATGCAGGCTATTTTTATCAGAGTCTCTATGTTTAGAATATTTGTGCAGGGAATGCTCCCCCTTCTATCTATTCCCCCTGATATCCAGCCTCCACAGATTTACTTGCAGAGAAGGAAGGAAGGAAAGAAGGAGGGAGGGAGGGAGGACAGAAGGGGGGAGAGAGAAAGAGAAACATCTTCATGTAGACTTTTTTCTGGCTGCACATCAGTTGTATCATTATTGGCAGTTGATTGAGTGGCAGGCATTTGTTTAATGACGCATGGTTGACTTAACCTTCTAGACTGTATTTCCTGGAGGAGAATCCGCTTTCTCCTGGAAATTGAGTCATGTCAGAGCAACATGTTAATTATTATTGTAGTCATAATTCTCCACTCCATCGTAGGTACAGTTTGATACTTCTCACTTGCTGTAAATAAGGTGCCTACATTACAAAGCCTTGTCTTGCTGCTGCACAAAATCACAAAGTCTCAGTCATCTGTGTAATTACAATACTAAAGTTCCAGAAATGAAACCACACTCTTTTAAAATGTGGCAGCATTTATAGCTGCAATTTGAAAAATGTATTTCTCTGATACCACATCAAAACATCACCAGTTCATTAAAAAACAAAAAACACACACACACACACAAGCACCCACCCACCCACCCAAGCAAACAAAATGGACAAGTTTGCCATGCCCATGCAAATATGTACAAGCGTTGTGGTCTATTTCACAAGCTATTCTGATTGTGATCTTAATGAAAATGACCTAGCAGTAACATGCAGACGGTGCCCAGTTCAGCTGCTGGACTTACTCCCGCTAAAAAGATTTTGGGAGCAAGGGTGGAAAACATAATTTATGAAGAACCACTGCTTGTAGAAGTAGACAGTGTTTGATTAGGCAGATCTGTCATCTATCTTGATCTGTTGCCTTTGGGCCTTATTCAGATCAGTGTAAAAGGTAAATCATAACTTACATCCCAATGATTCTAAGAGGGAACTCTACCATTTGGTTTTCTTAAGTCTGGAAGCTTAAGAAGCTTGGAGGCCATGGTAGTTACCCTGAAGTAATGAGCTTCTACTATCCATAAAGACTTATTTTATGATCTAAGAACTTTAGAAACAAGTGGATTTTGGATTACATTGGAAAAGCTTCGTGCTTATCCAGATCATTTGCCTCATATGCTGGATACTTACCATGCACAGACCTTTAGGGGATCTGATAGCTGTATTATCCTGTTGGGCATTGCAGCTTGCTAGGAAGTGTACAGGTATCCATAAGCAATAGGATCAGGAGACTCACTCAGCCCCTTGGGGATTGTATGTGAGATGGCTAATATGGCAAGCAGAGTAGATGATCCTTGGTGAGAGAGGTCACCTTATGCTGCAACCTCTGAAACATATCAGGCAAGCTGGAAGAACAGGAGGTAGTATGATACACAGGTTGTTGGGGCTTCACTCACTCACTCACATACACACATACAGTTAGTAAATCTCAAATCCATTCTAAGTGGACACATTGCTAATGTGGCAGATCTAGTGGCTCAGCATAAATGAGAAGTTGGGTGTGTAAAGCACTGTGGGAATAACTTGTTGCTTATTCAGTACCAGATTTAAATTAGGAAAACCAGAGTTCCCTTAAACAATAGGCTTACTCTTGAGTAAACAGGCCTAGACATAAGAAATTCAATTCCTAGTCTGAAATCCTTTTCCTATTTAAAAAAACAAAAACCTTTGGCACTGACCTTCTGTATGATTGTTTGCAGTTGGATATTCCAGCATACCATACCTGCAATTGTATTGACTGGAGTATTTTGCCTGTCAGGATTAAGTTAATGTTGTTATCTTTGGCAGTAATGGGTTTTGAGCCTGCTCTTGCCTGCCTGCAAATGCAGCCATAAATTACTTTAGTAAGACATGATGATCTGCTAAGTCTCTTGATAGGTTCTTTAGTCAGATTTAGAATAAAATGTGAGGTAGGAAAAGTTTTGAGACACCAGATTTATATTTAGAAGGTAACATTTCTAGAGCCTTTCTAGGCCTAATCTCTGCTGACAACATTCAGTTTATAGAGCTGAAACTATAGCACTATTCAAAACATCTGAAAATACTTTTCTGTGAATCAAGTAGTAAATATTATTTTCCTAGCCTTCTCTACAGGATATTCTCCTATCCTTGTTATCCTCTTTTGCAGCCTGATATCCTTGAGATGCCCTGAACTGCACCCCTATGATGCTACTGGTGAGGCTGTAGTCTGACACATCAGAAAGGCTGCTGTGAGAATTTTTGCCTGCACAAATATTGTAACTTCTGTTTCCTATTTATGTTATTTATTTATTATTTAAATTTATCCCCACCCATCTCCGGAATCAGGGGACTCTGGGCGGTTATGTTAGATATGCAGAAACTCTGCATGATGAGTTTTATCTTAAATATATTTTGGTTGACTGTTATTTGAGCTTTGGCTCAATCAGTCATCAAAAGTCTGATAAATACTTTTTTATTACTTGAGATATTTTAAATTTATTTTCAGATGTTTAAACCTGTCCCATCCATTTTTTCCCAACATGGCTCACAATAATGAGAGAGAGAGAAATCCTAAAATAAATGTAGTAAAATGGAAATAATAATAAAATCTATTGTGTAGTAATTTTATTAAATATTACAATTACAACAATAAAAACTAAAAGAAACTAAAAAAGAATAAAAAGTAAAAGGTGCAGAAAAGAAAGAAGAAAAAAATAGAGAAAAAATAGGAAGAGAAATAGAAATAGAAAAGAAAGAAAAAAAGAATATAGTAAAGAAAAAGAAAAGAAATATATAAAGAAGTGACGTCCCCCTTCATCACAAGTATAAACAATTTTAGTAACTTATCGCCTTCTCTTAAAATACAAATGATCTCTTCTTCCCATATCCCATCTCTTATCTATAAACAAATTCATAAAACCTTGTCATTTCAGTCCTGATGTCAGCAAAAGTCCATTAAGGGTTACCAGAGATAACAACATATCTATTTTAACCTTGATCAAATAAGCCAACTTTATATTTCTTCCTTTTACTTTTAACAATCTTGATCTTTAGTCCCTTCAAATCATGTCGAAGGACTTGATTTCTGTTCGTTTTTTCTTTGTCCCTTCTCACAAAATTCTTCAAAGCTTTAACAAGTCTCTTTTGTAAATCCAATATAGGAAAACTATCCAGGTCACTCTCTTGGTTTGTTCTTTGTATATCCCTTTTAATTATTAAGACATCAGCTGGTTTCTTTTGTAAGTCCAGTGTAACATCTTTTTTCCATGGCTTTTTTGTAGCCTGCAATTTTTAAATCCACTTTCAAATCAGTCTCGATCTTGTCAGGTAGAAGTTGTTCCTCTTCCATAACATCTTTTAAACACAGTCTATCTATAGAGGCAGACACTCTTAAAATTAACTTCTTGGTCCATTTTTCAAAAATAGCCTTCAATATATCCATTGTTAAAATATTTTGCTTCATTCTGTAATTCTAAATTGAGTTTGAGTGTTCTTCTCCTTTAATTATAATCTTTAGTTCCCTCTAGTGTCCAGTTCTTAAAGTCTTATCTTACTGTGTTTTTTTAAATCAAAACAAAAGCACTTTCCCACAGGAAGGATTCTTTATAATTAATCCAAAATCTTATTTCAAATTTATCTGGACCGTTAGTCCATTTGTAACTTTCTAAAATCAAAGTTTTAATCACTCTTACTGTTTATTCCCAATTTTTTTTAAAAGTTCTTAAACTTGTAGTTAAGACTTCTTTCCCTAAGGATTGAAGGACACTCACTCAGTGCTGTAAAACGTGTTTATCCATAGGTTCCTAAGAGCTGAAAAGCCATTAACAAGCAATTTCAGAAAGTGATTAGAAAAAGATGTATGCAAACTTAGTGTCCCTTTAAAGGTGCTGATTGCGGTTTGAGCAAGATGGCTATTCCCTTGTCTCCCAGAGCTCTAAACTCCCCAGAGACTGCTGTCTTGCAGTTTCCTTGTGAGGAGCAACTGTCTGGAGCACTTGTGGGCAATCTAAAGTCCTCTCCTTGTCTGGAGAAGAATTATTGAAAAGCCGGTCTACTCACTGGCTCTTCATTCGTCCACAATCGTCAGCTCCACTTTTCACAGAGCCATCTTCAGTCTGCTATTTCTTCCCTGGAAGCCTAGAAATAATAATAAAATCTAAAGCAGGAGACAAAGTGCCTTAGAAAACTCATCTGGAATTAAGCTTTAACGGAAAACTCTTGGGAAATAAAAAGATTGTCGCCTTACATCAAAATGTCATCAAAGTAGATACTAGACATTACCCTAGAAGAGTGTTTTTCAACATCAGCAATTTTAAGAAATATGGACTTTAACTCCAAGGATTCCCCAACCAGCATTCTCCAGTTATCATCCACCATATCAGTACTGGCAAAGGAGAATTTAAGTAGGCTCAAATAGGAACAAGTGGTCCATAAAGTACCCAAACTTCATACTATGAGGGTTTTAAACTTCAATATCAGCATTCTTCATTGAGACTGGAAACAGGTTGGGCAGCAGTGTGTAAGTTGCGGCACAAAGTGAGATGTTTTCTCAGAGCTGGGCCAAGGTAGAAGAGTTGTCCAAACAGTTCCATCATTGAATGATCCCCTAAATAAGTCATCCCAACCTTGAAAACATATCATTTTGTGTGTTCTAGACATGGCCCTACCCTAAGAGAAGCCCATTCTTAGTCTTCCGGAAGTGGCCCATTTTGTGGTCCAGCTAGCATTTTGAGCATTTTAGTGTTTTGCACTAACTAGTTTCTGAATTATTTTCAGAGAAAGATTCATATGTAGTATATTACAGTAATCTAACTGGAGGATTACCAGGGCATAAATCATCAAGTCTTGGCTGCTTCTCTCCAGGAAGACATAACATCCAAAGCAGGTGATTATAATTAACAGTTTTGGAGCAGGGAATTGTCACTGAGTAAGCACATGTGCTACTGGCAAGGACTGGAGGGATGAATCAGTTTAGTTAATATTGTCCCTGGATAGATACAGTTTTAAAAATTTTACAACACAATTTTCTAAACCAAAAAAATACATATATTAAACAAAAGTGAATATAAATGAGTATATTTGGTACTAGTGAAAATAATATACAAATCTATATTATATTAAGGAAAGTGTGCTCATAAAAATGTGTGTATTAGAAATCCTGTAGACAAGTATGGAGAGAAATGTGTGTGAAAATATATGATACTTATTTAAAATTATATTTTAAGCAATAGATACTTCAAAAATTATCAGAAACGAGATAAAAGATATTAGAGTTAGAAAATTAGAAACAGTGCAGAATTAAACCAGAGAGTTTCAATGAATGTGCCCTGCTAATACCCTAGTGTAGATGACTCTGTGTTGCAGTGTAGTAAGCATTTAATGGAGAACCACTTTTAGATTGCACCATGTGCCCATAAAGCAAGTATGCAGGATTTCCAGCTTCTAATTCAAATCTCATTCAACTACTAAGCATAGTTTTGGTGCTTAGGAATGAAATATAGATTTGCAGTTGGGCATGTTTCAAATTCTACTAAGGTGTGTGTGTGTGGGGGGGAAACTCACCAAATTTCCAGAATCCACCTACAGAGGGCTCCTGAAGTCTGCACTTTTTAAGGTAAATATATTTCTTTTCAAACATTTGGTTTGGCTAAAATGTTGTTATTGGGGAATTCAGTGAGATTTTTGAGTAAAAGAGAAGTGATTTTAGGGGAAATGAAGAATGTCTAATGACATATTCTTGGAAAGTGACAAAAAATATCAGCACATTTCTATAATGGATTTTTTTTATCATTGATTCACTGAGCCAGAAACATTAAGGTTGGGGGCTGGGAACTGATTTAGTAGTATTGTGTGTGCTGAATCCCTGAGGACATCACCAGACACAGAAGGGAGCAGAGGTTCATGTCCAGCTTACAAGCAACCACTGTGAAGATGCACCATTTTGGTATAGTATAAATACTTGGAAGTTGACTTTTTGGTTTTGCCTGATCAATGTTGCCTTCACTGCTCCAGTCAGTCAAGCCCTCAGTTCTGGATAGCCTGATGTCAACAAATTATTCTGATTTTCCAGCTTAAGGGTTCCAAACAAAATCAAACAGGGATTTAGACATTTCTGACTGAACGTATTTGCAGTTCTATCCACTGTCAGGAATTACCAATGGGTTTGTATATTCCCATTGTGGATCAGAATATAAATACATGGATATCTTTCTTGAGCATCTAGGTGGGGATTTGCATATGACTGCACCCTTACCTTTACTTCTGCAGATGAATGCTTGCATAGGAGTTGAGTCAAATGTAAAACCACAGTTGTCCTCATTAGCTACTTGCACAGCTGTTCTCCATGCTTCTTCTTAACAAGGACATTCCGGTCTTGTTGCTCTGGATTAATCAGCTCCATCTGAATTGCACCATAGGGTTACTATGGACCAGGGATTATCAGATTGTCTTCTAGGGAGTCTTGAGTTAACTTTTTGTAGGAAGAACCACCATTGCCCATAGTAATGATCAATCTTCCATGATGGATAGCTGACCCACCTTTTTCAATATTCCTCTGCAGTGTACAATTGAATTTGGCTGCAACAGGGTAAGCAGCTAAAATAAAACTGCTTAAATCACCTGGATCCAATGTAACATTTAAGAGTTTTGTTGCAGACTTGCAGATTTACCTCTGTCAATCTTGTCTGTTTTGAATACGGAACAAAGCCATGGAATATAGTAATCAATATGGGGACCATGAGATGGTAATTGCTAGTCAGATAACTGGTAGAACATTAGAAGAGTGTTTGGATATGTGCTGCAGAACCCAGAATAGCTGCAAGACTGAGACCTTTTCCCAATAAAGCCATTGACAAATTGGACTTTTATGTAGAGGTGCAGATATTGATCTCCCAGGCAATATCTGGGAGATAACTTTCTAAATTGGGGAATATCTGCTAAAAGGGCAACATTGGTGCTTTGAATCTCAGAATAAATGAGAATCTGGGCTGATGTTTTAGATGAATCTTCCCTAGATTGCCTGACTTTGTTAATTCTGGTTTACTATGGGCTGGACAAAATACCTTTTTCTCTTTGAAGACTGTCTTTGTCTCACTAAATTAGGCTATTAGGAGGTTATGATTTTGCAAGTCTTAGCAAGGAAGTAAAATCCTATTCAATCCCATTAGAAAGCTTTAATTTGTTAATACATGTCCAACAGGAATTTGTTGTGGGACATGTTCTTCTAAATATTCATGTGGCCACTTGTGGCCATCTTGTCACCACTGTATGTGAACTGATATTACCATCTAGATGGGAGTAAAAACTATGAACACTGTTTGTTACTGAGCTGTGCCTACCAAAATATGGGTTTGATTATAGAACTAATTGATGGATGGTACAATATAATGGTAATAGAGAGTGCCCATGCATGTATGTGCTTGTAATTTGATAGTTATCCCTTGGTTTAAGTAGGGCCATACTTATTATCTTTGCTTTCAAAGCTCTGTATATTACTGTCGATCTTCTATGGCTATTATAATAAACTAGTAATAAAAGACAACAACAAAGGTAATTCTATGAGCATCTTTTCAACTATGCACAATATTTACAAAGAATTTTAATCCCATTGATCACTTTTAGTTCACACACACACACACACACACACATAGATACATACACACACACATATACACAGTATATACACCCTTGATAATACATTGTAACAAAATTATTTGAGAGATATGATACACACACACACACAAAAAAAAAAACAACAACCTTGAACAAAATTAGACAACATAATAAAATGTAGAAAGCAATGTCTGTACTTATAAATGTGGGCCGTACCTGAATAAAAACAGCATTTGATGCAGTTCCATTTAAATCAAATTTTGAAATGAAATGATTAGTTCCTAAGAATTTAATAATTTCCAACTCTTATCATAATAAAAAAAGTTATCATTCAGCGGCAGCTTTTGGAGATGCTGGGAACTACACATAAGACTTAGAGGAATAATCTATGCCTATAATACCCTAGAATCTGTTCTTAGAAACATGCTGTTCTGGAGCATTTATAGCTCTAGATTATGCCTCCTACTTGTACAGCCTGTTCTTTGACTTCAGCTACCACTTAAGCTGTCTCACTTTTACAAACCATTACAAAAGTGCATGCAAAAAATTCAGATTATTTCTGTAGCCTGCATACTACATTGTTTTACGATGGTTAATGTTTTATTTATGAGGAAAATAAATTGACAGAGTTAAGAAACAGTGCATTTTGTTCTAGGCAACACATTGCTTTTATCACACAAATAATTTATTGGTTCTGCTTCCAGATGAGTTCTCTGCTGACCTTTCCAGGTATACTGAATATTGCTGCATAATTTGTCTTGTTTGGAAAGTGTATTTAGCATGGCCATTAATACCTACTGTCATAACCTTTGTGTTCAGCAGAGAGTTTATTGCATTGAATGCCGGAGTTCCTATTTAAAGATGTGCCAAAATCAGAACCTTCCACTCAGCTCATAAATTTAGAAGGTAATACATTTGTATGTGCAGATTTAACTATTATAATTTAAATGACTGCATAGTTAAAGTAGCACCATTCAAAAAAAATATTAAAGGTGTGTAACAAATAGACTCTGTGTGTGTGTGTGTGTGTGTGTGTGTGTGTGTGTGTTTAGACCTTAGTTAGTTCCAAACATTGTCTGACTTCTGTGTGAACAAGGAATCATCTGGGGCATGTGCAAATAAAAGGCTTGATTGTGAATGCTTTGAGTACACAAATGATTGGTTTATTCCACATCTATGTAAGATGTTCACATACATAGAATCTCATTATTTTCCTGTAAATGATTGGTGCTCAGCTGTCTCTACTAGAAGAATAAAGAGCTGTACTTGGGACACTACCATAGTAAAAAAATGGCCTGGTCAAAATTTGTTTAATTTCACTTCCTATTCTTTCATTTTTTTCCATATTAGAATGCAATCAGAAAATGCAGATAGATGGAGATATTTAGATGAACATTTAGCTACAGAATGATGTTAAAGAAAGATACCACATAAAAAGCATTTCATTTGCTTACCAATAAGTGATGGAAATAAAGGTTAAAAAAAATTCATCTTGGGTATGTACTCGGAAATGACTGAGATGCAGCTACACCAGGCTAATTGATGCCATTTATTGGTAAATAATGCAAATGAATGACGTTTATATATTTCTTGAAGGTACTCACTTGGCCCTGGGATGTATAAAGAAATAATGGAAATGAAGATTGAATAGAATCTACTGCTACTTCCCACTGAACTCAAAAGATCTTAAGAATTGCTAATAATAAATTGCAGACAATTCTATATCTAAGAATGTATTATATTTGTATTATTTGGATCTGTTTAAATGAGGACTATTAAACTAATGATTGATTCTAAAATTTTATTTATTTCAGAGAGCTAGAGGGCTAGCAAAAGGGACACCTCCATTTGATTTCCAAGTGAACTGAAACCCCAAATCAAACATACTCCAATATTATCAGCAACTGAGATAGTGCCACAGTTTCCTCTTTATGCTAACTAATCTAATTTGCTTGTGTCTTGGAATAGCAGGAATTTGTAATTGAAGTGCATAAACTGATGGAGAAAAAAAAGGATTTTGCTTTTGTTTTATTTAGACCAGGAAAAGCCGTTGTGTTAAACCATAAATGGAGAGCCTGAAGCTATGTTTACATCTAAAAGGAAGTCCCTTGGACCGGATATCTTTGCCCAATCCTTCATTCTGTCTTCATTATTATTGGGTCTCAAATGGAATGGACAAAGTGAGCCAATATGGTTTATGAAACCCTTTGCCTATCCCTAATAATTTAATCGAAGTGATATTTGAGTTGTAAGAAGTAAAATTCTACCTGTTACGGTTATATTTTGTATATCATATATTTGAAATATTTATCCTGGAAGCATTTGACGTATAACCAAAATTCCTATTGCTAACATTGTTAGCAGGTCACAATTCTCTAACCTTGAGGTCACTATCTAGAAAATAAGAGAAAGCTCAAGTTGTCTATCCCTCATCTAGAAGAAAGATCTTGAGAATCCTCATTTGTAGGGTTCCATTTACTTACTTACTTACTTACTTACTTACTTACTTACTTACTTGCAGAGTTTGAGTGTTGGTGACCCTCCCATAGGCACCATGGCTTCCTCAGTGCTGCTAGATGGTGCCTACTTTAGACCACCAACTAAAACAGGCCACGTTTCAGAAGATCCCCCAAATCTCACAAGACTTACGTATGCTAGCATGAGATCTTGCGGCTTTTCATGTTGTTACGTTTGAATTTATTTTCATTTTGCCTCTGTTTTAAAATTATGAATTGGTTTCCATCAGGGACTCCGGCAAGACCATGTACAATAGCTGAAGAGGGTTCACCACCAGAACGTGTTGCATATTTCAGGCCGTTTGTGAGTAGCAATGAAATACATCCAACTCTTTCTCAAGAGGAGATGGGCTGCTGCTTATAAAAACTTGGTGGACTTTATCCAGCAAAAGTGAGTCAGTATCAGTTGCCAGACCTCTCCTCACCTTCCTTGTCACCACCCCCACCCCCCACCAGGTTGAAGCATTCAGGGCCACACATTCCCTATCAGTTTGATCTTGCCCATAAAATAAGCTGACACTGTCTGACAATGAGAAACACTCTGCCCTGTTTGTTGCCAGGCAAATACAGCTCTGCTGAATCAGGCTACTGCCAGTCACACAGCATTGTTCTGAGCCCTCTTGCTAATTTGGGAATATACCTCACTCTTCTCAGCCTAATTTTGAAAACATTAGATTAATTTGAAATGAAAGGGGGAATGTGCTCAGATACAGCAGTTTATAACCTGAGGCTTCCAGCTAAGTTGTTGCCGTTGCGACCGAGTGCGACTGTTGAATCTACAAAGCAAACGCACTAAGCCAGGATAAGCAATACAGCCATTCTTTAGTACTCATTGAAAAATGTTTGTGCATTTTGCCAAGAATTATTTTTACCATATTAAGCAAGTATCAAAGCTTGTGTGGCAATAAAGGACGTTCTTTTCACCTCTGCATTATTGCTCAGTGGTCTCTTAATCACTCTGCTCCGATATTTGATATATGGCAGTAAAATGTTTATATTACAAAAACGTACAGTAAATCTTCCAGTTCAGAAGCAAATTAATAGTCTGCTACTGTGAGAATCTGACTATATCTGAATATTGATGATCTCCCTTTTCCAGTCTCCCTGGAATTGGGACTGTGAGGTGTGATCATTGCTTCTCACTGATAAGCAAAATATTTCCAGAGCGTGAAGGAGTCTGTGGTGTGTGAGAAGGATAACCCATAATCTGCATCAACACACTAACTTCTCCTTTGCCATTTGCATTGAAAATCAGGTAGAAGTTATGCTAAGCTCTCTATTATAGCCTCATGTATGTGAAAGGTCTCCTTCTTCATTTGAATAAGGCCTCTTCTGCAGGCAAGGGGGGAAAAAACACATTGAAAAGGGAGCGTTCTTTTAATTAGGATGGCCTTTAAAAGCCAAACCCTTGAACGTTCATATTTTTGTGTGATGCTAAGTTGCAAAACATTTTCCAAGTGTCTTTTAGCTTCTTCCCTCTTCTACTTCTTTCTTTCATTAAGCTTTTTTTATTTTTATTTTTTTTTCTGCCTCCCCAGTTGAAAGGGAGCGACATGCATTACAACATGGAGTAGATTAATATGATGAGCTAGATTAAGAAAAATTTAAATCCAAATGTTTGATGAAATGTAGGAAAAAATGTTTAAGTAGAGGATTAGGCTTACAATATAAGAAGCAGTCAAGGAGATCAAAAGAACCCTGTTCAGAAAGTGCCATTAAAAAAAAAGAAAGAGAAATTCTATTGAGCAAATTTGTACAGTTAATAATTAAGATTTTGTTTTTATTTTTTAGAAAAATTACATTCAATATACACTACAGATAATACCTGAATTAAAATGAGAGCAAAATGACTGTTTCTATATAAATTGTACCTGTATATGGAGTGAGAGATACACACATACACATTTGTACACACACAGAACTGCACCTACATGAAATGAAAAGATGACATTTAACTTAATTTTAAAGGAGAAAAAAGAAGAAAAAAGTTGAATTAACATGCAGTTTTACAATGAAAGATGTTAACTTGTTTTCATCTTCATGAAAATCCACATTTGATTTCCTTTTCTTAAACAAAATCAGATGGAACTTGTTAACTACATTTTAAGTGAGTGTTTTGGAAAATGTTTAATCTTGCAGTTCTCAATGCATTAAAAATGGATCTGTGACTTCTCTGCAGAAGGTAAACCACATGATGGTAGCTGAACTGGAGGAATGTGAGTGAATTCCATAGGCATGTCTTTCTCTTTTTATTATTGATTTCGGTTGTTGGAATATGCTGATATCACAATCCTCCCCAAATGCAGGGCATTACATCTGGCCTTTGCAAAGGAAGCAGCATCTTCTCCAATGGTAAAGCAAGGCAAAGCAATCACTGATGCGCTGAAATATCTGGAAAGTTTTTCTTTTATGATATACAGGTCCCTGCACCAAAAAGATTTGAAAAGCTACATGGTAGAAATACATTGTTAGTAAAAAGTATACAAGATAACTTTGTGGACATTTGAATAATTCAAATTAAACAAGATTTAAACACTAATTTTATGAAAAGCATTTTATATTGAGAACTGATGGGTGTTAGGACAATGTCTTTACAGTTGAGTTAATTTGTACTTGAGATCAATAGATGTTGAACAATTTACCATAAGACAACTGGGCAAAATGGAAGACTAGTCAGATTAATAGAACTATTAAGAAAAAAATTTAATGAGTTTTTACAAGTGATTACATTTATGTTCTATTTTTTCAGTAAAAATAATGCTATGGGGTACCTAACAATAAAATGTAGATACACCAACCAAGTTATAATTCTATGAAACTTAATATTATAAGTCCCATTTATAATATGGGACATTGTATAGTCCCATTGTAACATTTATTTTCAGAGTTCAATGGGTATCCTTATTTTTATTATTATTTATTATTATTATCATCCTTGGTAAAGGATATAGATAAATGACTGGGGGTTGCAGCTTAACATTTATCTAGTAAAAATTGAAAAAAATAGAGCAATGAGAAAGAAATATCCACATTCATCGTATTCAGTGCAACTTTGGCTGCAAGTCAAAAGTCCGAAATCCTATTTGGATACAAATACAAATATCTGGATAAGGGACTAATGTAGATTCCCTTGGCAGGGAATTCCAGAATCAGGAAACACCTATTAAGAAGACCCTATTTTTGAGATTGCTTCTCATAGTGCTGGAATAGAGAAACCCACATCCTTTTCCTAAGGATCATATATGTGTGCACACAGTTTTTCACACACAGCCTGGTCCCAAATCATATCAGATAGTTGAGATCATAATCACTACTGTATCTAGAAAAATACTCTGAAGTTGTAACTAGAGAGGCATGTGTTGCCTATTGACCGGTTTGGAACTGTCAGCCTTGTGAGGTAGTCCAGACAAGAAGCACACCCTGAAGTACTAGCTCTAACTTTTTTGTAAGGTTACATTAACAGAATCCTGCAAATCTGAAAGTACATCTCTCCCCCCCCCCCTTTGCCTTGGCAGTCCAAGAAACTAGGGAGGGTCCCTTCTGAGATGTTTGCCATGCCCATATTCCTTCTGCGGACTCAGCTGCCATTTGTCTGAATGAGACCATTGCCTGGTCTGTGGCTCTTCTACCTGTCTCCCATGATCATTCCCATATACCATCACATGCTAGCTGGGGAATTATGGGAGTTGAAGTCCATATATCTGAAAGTTGCCAAGGTTGAGAAACACTGCTTTAGACTATAAGAAGCTCCCTGCTGGGTCAGACCTGTTGGGTTTAACAGGTTTTCAGCTCAGCACGTCTCACACGAACATAAAGGAGGGGCTTCTCTATAAAGCCTAACTCTACTGTGCTTGTGTGGGAGGTGTCTGAGTCACTTGACTTCCTGTTTCCTCCTCCTCTTTCTCCACGAGGCCCAAGGGTGGCCAGTTCACCATTTCCCCTCCATGGGGATAGACCCGCACTTCAGCAAATCTGCCAAAAGTGGGTTTGGTCAGAATTCCTCGCTTGCATGCATTGGACCGTTTCTACAAAGAAACTGCTTGTAACAAGATCTACAAGTAAACTGTAAGCAATCTTTATTTTTCCTTTTTACATGTGTGAAGACTGTTTATTTCTCTGAACTAAAATTAAGCCTTCTGTGCAAGTTTATTTCTGGATGCTTCTACTCTGCTAAACTTGATAAAAACGCTGCTTGGGTTTCTGTTACTAACATTTCAGAACCCAACAAGACCAAGCTTGAAATTCCATTAGCAACCGCCTGGTAGGTCAGCCAAGAGATTCAGAACAAAGAAAAACATCTTCATGTAGATTTTAGAAAGTAGGAGTGAGTGGGAAACAATTTGCATCAAATATGGCTAACCTTATTAAATTGCAAATTAATTCCATGCACAGAAAACCATCCCTTTGCACCCCATGTAAATGAAACTGGAATAATAGTCACATGTTGAATGTATGAATAGCATCAACAGTGAAGATTAGAATCTTCTCTTTCACCACAAAAAATAAAATTGAAAAAGGGTTTGATTGTGAGAAGAATAGGAGAATTAACAGGGATTATAGAATTGATTTTTAAATCAAAGTGATTCAAATTAATAAGAAAAAAGGCTGATTTAAATAGAGTTTTCCATTTTGCCATCCAGTTCTTTCCCTAAAAATTGGTGTTCATATTAATTCTAGAATTCCAGTAGAATTGTAAGCTTTTGCACTTAGTACAGATTTTCTATTATTTTATTTACTTATTTATTTACTATTATTTATTTATTTATTTATTTATTTATTTAATTAATTTATTTACTTTCTATTATATTTCTAACCTATTAACTCACATTAATGTGGTGATTTAAATATAATTAACTATTGGTGTAACTTAAAACAGATTTTAAATGGGAATTTGGAAAAAAAAACTTTTTAAAAAGTACTGTATATGCATTTTGCTAGTATTTTTGTACAAAAATTATTTAAGGGGGAAACTTAAGCGATGTGGCCTGAAAATAGACGGACTCTTCCTTTCTATCTCTACTTGAAAAGCAGAGACCAGATGCATATTTCAGTTTCAAAAGTGTGGCATCACTTGGCTTGGGCATGTACTTTGGAGGTTGATGACTTGAGAGTCACACCCCTTTAAGGAAAACCCTGCTTTTCATGCCTGCTGCACTTCTTGTGTTCTCATACCCCCAGCTGAAGACAATGCTGATGAGTTGCCAGTTGGAGTAAACTCTGGATCCTGGTCCCCACGACCACAGCCAGATGCACTAACATCTGCTTCTGCATTGCTCCTATTCTTCATTTCCTAACTGAAGCAATAGCTACCTGTCAAATCTCCCCACCCCACCCAACAAGTGGAGTTAAGTTATCTCGCTTTTCCAAGCGCTTCTGGGATCTGCTGGTGGTGAGGACAAAGTGGGAAAAAGCATTTTCTGCTTGAGGTGCCTTGAGGATGCTCTGCGGATGGGATAGCTCAGACTTCTAAATCAAGCCTTTAGGTAGGAGTTTAGGAGCATAAGCCCAAACCTGTCGTCATACAATGCACAGAGCTTTTTCCTATCAATTGTGTCTCTCATTAAATTTTACAGGTTTTTTTTTGCTTTTGGAGAAAAACTTTAATCCATTTCATTCTATATTAGCTTTATAACTTTTTAAAATTACATATAGTATTAGAATAAAAGTATTTATTCTTAACAATGCTATTCAGTTTTTACAGGCTTTCCGTCCCTCATATATAATTTCTTAATTCTACCATAGAAGCAAAAAGCTATATTTTATGTATTCTTTATTTATTCCCTTCTAATATCTCACGTATGTAATTCTGACAGTAATTACATGTCACTAATATTTTGCCACATACCACATACACTGTAAACTAAATACAGGGTGGTTTGTTCTGAATATATATATATATATATATATAAATAAATAAATAAATAAATAATTTTCTTTAATATAGATTGTAAACTACCTGTATAACAACTAGGAATCTTGTTCATTATCGTGTTTATTTTTCTCTTATATATTTTTCCTATCTGTCATGAATATGACAGATCATGGGCACTTCCTCAGTCAGTCAGTCAATCTACCTATAAAACATCTTTACACTATCTTAAAATGATCTTATATTCATGTTGATAGAAAGCACTATATTCAGATTTCTAGAAATCATGAGCTTGCAGAGAGAGAGAGAGATTTTATTCCTATTCTTATTCTCAAAGGAGAGTTTTTAAAATTTCTCTGATCCAGCTTGAGTTCCTGTAGGTATGCATGGCTAATGGTGCCAGAATATGAATAAGGATTCATATTATGATGCATATCTGGATGAGGATCCAGTTGAAAGTAATTTTGTATGGATCAATGATCTCTGCATTTGGATGCACAGCATAATGCTCAGATGACTGATGCCTGCAGTTCCTGATCAAGCAACTGATATGTACATGGAAACCTGCACTCCATAGATCTTTTTAGGTAAGGATTGGGTGAGGTCGTCTTTCCTTTCATAGGCAATTTCTCAAAAGTTAGAAATAAAAAAAAATGATATGCAGTGTAAGTAAGTGTAGAGTGATGCACATTGAGGGCAGGAGGGAGAATCTCAGTTGTGCATGTACCTTGTTAGAATTAGTGGTGACTAATCAAGAAAGAGATCTTGCTAATGTAGTACTAATGCTGCCAGATATGGGCTGCAAAAGTCCAGATGAACACTGAATGGCAGCAGAGTTACAGATAACTCTTTAACTCTTCGCTCATTCTAGTAGTCTAGTAGTCTAGTAATGCATAACTGTCTTGTTCCAACTAAGGCCAACACAGGAAGCGGTGATATAGCAATCTTTTATTGACAAAACACACAATAAATCTCCACACAGATTAATCACTAGGATGTGGTTTGGTTACAGAGCAGGGCCACACGCGGTCAGCGTAAGCGGGAAGCAGGCCACGTGGTGAACCAACAAGTCTGGGAACAAGGCAAGGCATGAGCGTGCAGTCCGAAACCGTGGTGGAGCAGGGCTGAGGCATGCAGGGCTGCGCGGTGGCAAGGCAAGGCTCAGCAACGGTACTTGGTGTGGCAGCAGGGCAAGGCTCAGGCATGTAGTCCAAAGCGGCAGCGAGGCGCAGCTCAGAAATGGGGCTTGGCACAGCAGCAAGATGGGGCCCGGGTGCGAGGTCCAAAGCAGTGGAGAGGCAAAGCTTGGGAACGGAGCTTGGCGCGGCAGCAAGGCAAGGCTCAGGCACAGAGTCCGGAGTGGCAGCAAGACAAGGCTCAGGGACAAAGCTTGGCACGGCGGCAAGGCGATGCTCAGAATCGGTACTTGGCGCAGTTGGAAGGCGGGGCTCGAGATCGGGGCTTGGCACAGTAGCAAGGCAAGGCTGGAGCATGAGGTCTTGGGCAGATTCGCGATTCACGGAAGGTGTCTGCAAGCAGCATGAACGGTTTTCTCCGGCAACCTGGTCCTGGTCCTGGCACTCTTTAAATATCCAATATTCCCATCATTTCCTTGCAGGGACCAATCGTGCCTCCTTCTGTTTGGCCCGCCTTTCCCACCTTCTTTCGCGTGCGCTGATAGGTGGAGGAGAGGCCAGCCCCAGGTTGTCTCCAATCAACTGCTGAATCCCCAATTCAAAATTCACACCTTCCACTACCGGCTCATCCTCCTCCCCCTCAGACCCAACCTCCATCCTGACAATAACTCAATAGAAATGTTAATTTAATATATATTGGCAGGGTGGGTGGAGGGAACCATACTGGAGATTATCAGATAATTTCTGATGTATGCTTATACATTCAGATTTCATTTTCAATCATTTTTAGAGCAGCTTTAATATGACTTTTTATTGTAGTAGTTGTTATTAATATTTCTTCTTTTACAAGAGACCTGAAAGAATCCAACTATTGGACTCTGGAAATCAAGTATCGAAGAGATGTCTACAGGCATATTGTTTATACGCCATGCAATGTAAGAGACACTCTTGGGAGAGATGAAGAAAGCTGGGAGTCCATTATGACTTTCACTTAATTATTTATCAAAGTTAAGTGACCTTTCATACAGTATTCAGCATGGTAATTTTCAATTTGTTATTTGTATCATGCTAATAAGTGTCTACTGTTAGCCATGATACAGTGTCATCACGATACAAATATAATGACAGAAGAAGAAGAGGAAGAAGAAGAAGGACGGCACATATGTCATGCCATCACGATGCAAACACCACCCTTTCATACTTCCATCCCTTATCAGACCGAAGTACATAAGATGGTGCCTGTTTCATCACTTGCTCCCTCTACAGGCACCTGTAAACATTCCTACTCATGAAATGCCTCTGAAATGCATAAATCAGCTGTTAAATGGGTTGAATAATTAGTGTGTATCATGTTTTTTCCTCCTATAGCATTTTCAATGGGCTAAGACAAGTAGACCTAGAATAGCAGACATAATGTGTTCTACAGGCTTGGCTTTCTAACTGGTCCTATTTTACTTCTGTGGTAAACTGGTGGGACAGATTACTCAAACTTTGAAGCTGGGTATCATCAGCTTGCAGGTGACACCTAATTCTACTTCTTTAATTAACTTAAGCATTCTGAGGGCCTTTCCCCACATCTGAGTTAAAATGCCGTCCACACTTTCTGGAGTTGAAAGAAAACAATAAAAAAAGGTAAAGGTTTTCCCCTGCACAGTCGTGTCCGACTCTAGGGGGCGGTGCCCATCTCCGTTTCTTAGCCGAAGAGCCGAAGAGCGCTGTCCGAAGATGCTTCCACGGTCATGTGGTCACATTAAACACACTGAAATTGAATCCAGAAAAAACATTGGGGGGGGGGGGAGGATAATCTTGGTGGCTAATCTTGCCTCTCTGGAAGATTATTGTTCTTGAGATTTCTGATCATGCTAAGAGTAGAAAGGTATTCATGGACAGCAGTCTAAAGTGTTTCATTTATCACAGGCTCCCTCTCTTCCAAAAGAAAAAGTTTGACATTGTCATGTGGTATGTGATGGCTAAGGTCTAGAGTAAGTGTACTAGTATGAGGAGACTGAGGTTAAAGTCTATGCTTAGCCATGGAAATATACTTGGTGAATTTATCTCAATCCCTCTCTCTCAGTCCAATTTCTATCACAGATTTGTTGCGGGGGGAAATGGAACATAGAATAAGACAGAGCAGTGTTTCTCAGCCTCAGCAGCTTTAAGATGTATAACTTCAACTTGCAGAATCCCCCAGCCAGCATGCTGGCTGGGGAATTCTGGGAGTTGAAGTCCATACATCTTAAAGTTGCTGAGGCTGAGAAACACTGACATAGAGAGACAGAGGTAGAGATGAGGGGGAAGGAAAGAGAGAGAGAGAGGGATATGTGCCAGTTAGCAGGAAATGGAGAATATCAATCAGTCATTGATTCAATCAATGGGCTTCCCTCAAAGTAGTATCTTTAACCAATGCAGAATGCTGCTACTCACCACTTGTTAAAGGTGGAGGGACATGGGCATATATCCAATCTATTCTGTGGCAATGGCACTGGTATGAATTCAGGGTTCATACTTGGAAAGACTATGGGTAGGCTGATCATATTTCAGGATGGCAAAACGGGACAGGGTCTTATGTAATATTCCATATTAGTGAAAAAGACAGGGGTCCCCACCCCCTGGTCCGTGCAATTGGCTCCCGCCTGCAAACCCCACCCCCCGATCTGCATGATTGGCTCCCGCCTGCAAACCCCGCCCCCCAGTCCATGCTCTGGCTCAGATCCTCCTTCCGTGCCATTCCTGCCGGGTTTGAAAAATGGGACAAAATTGAGATTTTTATGAAAACGACGGGACGGTTGAAAAATGCTTAAAAATGGGACTGTCCCATTCAAAACAGGACGTATGGTCAGCCTAACTATGGGGCATATACTGTACATCTTATCAATGATGTATGTCCAAATGAGCTCAGGTATTGCCTATGTTCTGCAGGGCAGTTTTGCTCATCTATGGAGTGATGATTCATGGGCATCTGCAGTGCAGGCAAATGTGTGTTTCAATATCAGAATGCCAACTGTTTCTTTCATTCTTGTGTCACAACATTGCATGCAAGAATATAAGGGGCAGAACTTGTGTCATGATGTCATGACCACAATTCTTCACTTTGATAAAATCTTGGTTTGTTTTGGATGCCCCTGTGAATGTGCGGGGGGAACCTTTACCTTTTTATTAAGGCTCTGATGTTATTTTCTAGTATGAAGTTTGGAATACATATGTTATATGAATTTATATTTAGAGAGAATTGAAAACCACACCTTGAAGGGACAGAGACACCAAATGAGTGTGCACTCCTGTTTTTATTACATTTATTTGTTGCTACTTTTTTGGGGGGAAAGTAATCTTTTGGAAAGCTTCCTTCAGCTTTGGAGGAAGTGAATACAGAATTTTTAAATAAAGAAATAAAGAAATAAATATTAAACGGCAGTGCTTGTTTGGGATTTTTTTTAGAATGCCCATTTAGGAGAAATGAGCTATGTGATAGAGACAATTCCACTTGTTAAATTTACTGTTCTTGGCTGCTTCTAGTGATATATCACTAGAAGGTTGTTGGAACTGTCAGCGTGGCATCATTTAGAGGATGTACACAGCATCCTCCATTCAAATTGTCTTTCAGATCAATCACTCTCATCAGACCACTATCTTCATTGGATTGCTGTAGAACAAATGCTTTGACTTATAAGAAGGAAATGTTAGCATTTGGAAGAGCCCTGACTGGAAAGCTTCAAGGACTTAAGTCTGATAAATGGGGTTTATTAAAGTACTCCCCTTTTCTTCTCTCCTTGGATAAATATATTTGCGGGAATTGAGCTAACAATCCTTTTTCTTGTGCATGTGTACTCTCTTACACACTCCAGTGTAAATAAGAAGCCTAGGGCATGATCCAGCCAAAGTGAAACTCTTTTTTCATGTCCATTGATTTTTGTAGAAGAAATATAATTAGCAGCACTATGATATTATTTAGGTTTAATCCTAAGTATTAAGCTATAACATCACTTGATTTTATCCACTTTATGGGTGTGCAGATAAGAAAAAAAATCTGGTTTCACTTTACTGTCTGCAACATTAGGGCAGTGTTTTGACTTCTTTAAGAGATTTTTAGAGAATTGTGGAAAATTTTGGAATTAATTATGTTTGCAAAGTCTCCTAACTTGGAGTCTTTGTAAGTATCTTCCGATAATGGGCACAAATGTTAATATAAATGATCAGGGAGCCTCTTTTTCTAAAATACACATTTATTCTTTTGCATGTAAATCTTTTTGATGCAGGCTTCTTTGATGTAAATTTCCATAATATAAGCATTTTAAAAAATATAATTTCTGCTGTTTTTACCTGCTTTTTAAACACAGTGTTTTATGGGGTTTTGCTTGGGGGAAAAATAAAAAATAAAATAATTATTGAACTTAGGGCAACAGTTCATCCTGCCCCAAAGTCTTACAGGAGCAGAATACCAAAATCCATTCCCAGAAGAATCCATGGAGACTATAACCATGTTCACCCATTACCTTCTGTTGTTCAATCCAATATAGTGAAGAGTCTCTTCCCTTTCCTAGTCATGCTTGAGATGTCACTGATGAATCAGTCTTCATGCTTATAGCAAGACTCTTTGCAGTGAGAAATTTAGCTCTATATCCTGTCACTTTCATGTGAGCTGGAACCTGATGGTTGAGGTCTGAAGGTCATATGGAAGCAATTACGTATAGAGCTAGGCTCCCCAGTGCAGACAACTGTGCTATAAGCGTAGAAACCCTCTCTTCATGTACTGTATGTCATGACTCTTTCTGTGTTGAATTGAAGGTGTGAAGGCCATGCCTGAACATGTCTGCATATCTGTCCATCCATCCATCCCATAGCCAAGTGTGTCTTTATACTACTAGGAAGACATTCACAGATGCACCCTAACCACCACATCTATTATGACTCCAGGAAAGCTGTAGCTGAGAATTGGGAGATCCTCTGGAACTGTACGGGACATAGAATAAGAGACTTCAGTAAGTAGTGAGAAGTGCAGAGATTATATGCTTTCATCTTGAACAAGTGGAAACAATTTTCACTAGTGAAAAGCTACTACTGTATGTGATAATGAGGATAACCTCTTCCCTGTTGGCCTTTCAAAAAAGCACTCAAGACTGTGTTTTTCTAATGGGGCTTCAGGGCAGAAAGTGCAATTAAGTGGAATCAGCAAAATCATGGAGGAAGTACTTTGAAAACTGGGGCCATGTGATAGGTGTTCTTTGTTTAATGAAGTTGTGATGGTGTGTGCTGATTTTATTATGAAACTTCTAGTCTCCTAGGAGGAAGTGATACACATAAATTAGTGAAAATAAAAGAGGAAATAAATGAAACTGACTAGCTAATTAACTAATTTTGGGTCTTTAAATTGTTATGTTCTAAATGTAACAATCAGGAAGACAAAAGTATGAAGGAGAGAAAGAAGCAAGGGAGAATCAATATCTGTAAGTGCTACTGAATTTATTTGCAATTGGCTTCTGTAAAGCGAAAGAGAACCCTAATGAATCATAAAACTGGAAAGTCAGTTAGTTTAATTTTTGGCTGATGCCTACTGGAGTACCACCCCAATAGGTGACATCCAATTTCAGCTTGGAAACTCCTAACCAGAAAGAGAGCTAGACAACCTGTGTGTTCCACTGTCAAACTGCTCATGATATAAGAAAGTTCCTCATATGGGTTAAATCTTTTTTTCGTTCTTTTCTCAATGAAGTTCTGAATAATTTGCTTTACTGGAAAGTCTGTTTATAATTCCTAACAGGTTTAGAGAAAAACAAGGGGGGGGCACTAGTCTGATTTGGATGACTACATTATAGTCATCCTGGACTGGGAGTCCTTCTCATGGTCACTCATGCCTTAGTCACCTTGCAAGTGGGCTACTGCAATGCATTCTATATGGAGCTGCCCTTGAAGACCACTTGGAAGCTACAGCTGGTCCAGAATGCAGCAGCATGAGCAGTGATGGGCATGCTTTGCTGTGCCCCATATGATATCCCTGTTATGGAAGCTGCACTGGGTACCAGTGAGCTTACAGGTGCAATTCAATGTGTTGGTTATCACCTATAAAGCACTTAATGGCATAGGGCCTAGTTATCTGAGATAGCATCTTTCTCCCATTGTTTTCTCCCATAAAGTCCAACCCAATGAGTTTGCTCTGTGTCCCATTTCTCATGAAATGCCATCTGCTGATGTATAGGAAGAGGGCTGTCTCTGATGCAGATTTGCCCTCTGGAATAGCATCCCCCCTGAGATTTGAACAGCTCCAAACCTGCTATCATTTAAATGGAACTTGACCTGGTTCTTTTCCCAGACCCTGTGATAGGCTGGACTGGACTGAACTATGTGGATTAGCTTGTGGTATATGTTGGTTCATTCTCTTGTTATGTTAATCTTTTTTTTTAATGTTCTATGGATTTGTTTTTAATTTGTGAACTGTCCAGAGTCACTGTTGAGTTGAGCAACCTTAGAAATCTAAATAAATAACTAAACAAACAAACAAATAAAAACCAGATTAAGATGTAAGTCACAAAACTAGGTATTTTAATGTACAATAATAGCATGTCCTTATACTCTCAAATCCCATTCAGTAAGTAATGTCTCTCATGGTTCACGTTTGGCTCCTAATGGACTTACCTGGATCCTTATTTTCCTGGCACAATAAAAAAAGATTGTTATTGTCTTTATCCAATTTTTAAAAAAAATTAGTCTTGCCTGGAGCCTTTGCAGTTGTTCAAAATAGCAGTTAAACTCTGGTAAGTATCATAAGTGTTACATGCAAGTATCTTTCTTTACAAAACAATTTCTCCTTTAGATTTCATTGTACCTCAACCAGTAGTAGAGACCTGCTTCAGCCAAGAATTTGCCAGTTATCTTGCATCAACACAGGAATGTCATCTTTATATGTACAAGTTTCTTTTTACATTCAAACTGATGTAAAAATCAGTAAATGCAGTAGTCAGTGCCTTTAGATATTATCTGGCCTCTATAATGAGCATGTATACATTTATTTCCAATCAATATGGCCACTGGCTTTTAGCATAGGATTCCTTTAGAACTGCTTTTGATTGAAGCTGGATCCCATCCCATTAGTTTCTCTATTGTGATGTTTCTCGTATTCTATATACACATGCATATGAACACACGCACACAATCACACAATAGTTTCCTTTGTGAAATACAGTTATGTTTCCCCCATGTAATTGAAAACAAGGACACAAAACTCATCCACTGTTATACAACAGTAATGTGATGTACTAATCTAGTTACTTAGTCTATGATACGAAGCCAGTCAGCAGAGTCCTGCCTTTGAAATATGATTTAAAACAGAATTCATAATGTTGCAGAATTACATAAAACTGTGTGAAATTGTGCAGATAATCATTTAAATCTCCCTACATGGAAAGATAATTGCTCCTGAAATTAACTGTACCTGAGGTTCATTCGTTTGGTCATGGCTAGTTTCTTATATAGAGATGATTTGATATTAGAGCTAATTAAGATCAGGTCAGAGTTGCTGAAGGTCAGAGATTAATGCTGAGGATCATTGAAATGATAATTATAAACAGATTAGGAAGCTACGGTCTTTTATAAGAGGTTATTAGATAATTACTGTGAGAGTGTACGGCTTACTGTAATAATGGATTATCGACTACTTACAGCGTTTTAAGGGTGAGAGTATATTACTTCCTCAAGGACTAAGAGGAATAATGTTGCTGGAAATGTGCGCTCTATAAATAAAAATTGCACCAACTGTATTTCACTTTTCCTCCAAGAGTCTTGTTCTTTATTCACTGCAGGTTCATCATTTTGCTTTGGTGAGTTTTAGTCTGTTGAAAGCTTCCTGCATGATTGTTCTACACTGGGTTCTTCCTCTTTAAACCCTCAACAGCACGTAGAAATCAAAATGTGCAGTGGTGATAGCTGATGGAAGCTCTGATCTAGATGAAGGAACTAGCTAGTAAAACAGGGCCACTGGTTGTAAGGACTGGAATCGAATCTTAATGGTGCCATTCCTAATCAAAAAGAATATCAAAAGAGATGACAAAATATAGAAAAGGGAAATGGAAATGATCAAGGCCTGGAACACTTTCCTTACAATTGGTTTACTTTAGAAACAAAGATGGCTATGGGGGACAGGTTTATAAAATTATGCAAGGTGTGGAGAAAGAGATTTTTCTTCTTTTCCTCTCATAATAGGACTGGGAGCCTTCTCCACAGAAGGCCTGTTGGTAGGAGGTTCAAGATGTTTTCAGAGCAAAACGACTGAAATTCATGCTTATAAGAATTGAATGTAGATTAGAAAAGAGCCAGATTTACAAATGTAGGTTATCTTTAATACTAGGTGCTGAGGAATAAGCAGGAAAGATCACCTTTAGGCTTCTAGATCAGCATTCCCCAATCTGATAAACTCCTTTTTACTCCTATTACCCATGTCTAGCAGCTATGTTATCTGGGGGTGATGGAATTTTAGTCTAATAGGTTTGGAAGGGGTCAACTTGAGAAAGGGTGATGTAAACAGATAACAGTCTGTGGCTAATCTTTGTTTAGGGTCATCTCCCCAACACCTAACCATCTCACCATTATTTGGGCAAGACAAAGAAAGACAGGGACCATCTGAAAAGCAATATATATTTCCTCTCAGATTTTTCTTAGAGAAATAGCAAGATGCTGCCATTCTTCAGCCTTGGCAAATAATCCTCTCTGACCTAGAGGACTGACAAAAATGGACGTCTTGGAAGGGACCTTTTGTCACCTGGAAATCACAGTATCAAAGAACAATTATTTACACACTTTAGATGGAAAACACAAATCTGGGAGTCTCCTTTTCTCCTCCGTTTAACCCCAGGCCATATAGCATGGTTCACTAATTATTGAAGGTTGCTTTGAATACAAAGTTTTCAACAGCAAATTTAAGCTGTTTAATCTTCAAAGTGCTGTGAAAAAGCAAGTAATTGTCTTCCAGAAAAGCTTAACAAAGATATGCAATAATATTGTCATTGTGCAAAGGTTCTTTCACCATCCCTATTGTGAAACTGTGATCTTGGCATGTGTATTGGAACAAACTTCAGCATCTCCTCACTCACAGTTCTGTACCTCCATAAATGCATTCAAACCTTGCCTAAATTCTATTTTTCTTTTAGCAGATGTACCCATCAGTCTTACAGGTGTGCAAAAACTTGGGAGGGGGTGATTTCAAAGTGGCAGTTGGGAATACCACCCAGTGAGGGTCAGGTCACTCAGTGTCCAAAGTAGAAGGCAGATTTTATTGCCCCAATAAAATAATCTTTCCAGGAATAGCACTTTAGTTTTCTCCATAAGAGTGAATGGAGTATATTCATATACATGTGACCAAGGAAATTAATATTATCTTGCACTCTAGAGATCTTGATCACATACATTCCTGTGCAAATTTGCAAACATGTTTGCTTATAATGCTGGTGAGCTGGGATAAGATTTGAATGTAAGCTGCTCAAAAAAATAAAGGGAACACTGAAATAAGACATCCTAGATCTGAATGAATGAAATATTCGTATTAATTACTTTGTTCATTACATAGTTGAATGTGCTGACAACAACATCACACAAAAAGCAATGGAAATCAAATGTAAGCAACCCCTGGAGGTCTGGATGTGGAGTTACACTCAAAAATTAAAGTGGAAAAGAACACTACAGGCTGATCCAACGTTGATGTAATGTCCTTAAAACAAGTCAAAATGAGGCTCAGTAGTGTGTGTGGCCTCCACGTGCCTGTATGACCTCCCTACAATGCCTGGGCATGCTCCTGATGAGGTGGCGGATGGTCTCCTGAGGGATCTCCTCCCACACCTGGACTAAAGCATCCCCCAACTCCTGGACAGTCTGTGGTGCAACGTGGCGTTGGTGGATGGAGCGAGACATGATGTCCCAGATGTGCTCAATTGGATTCAGGTCTGAGGAACGGGCGGGCCAGTCCATAGCATCAATGCCTTCGTCTTGCAGGAACTGCTGGCACACTCCAGCCACATGAGGTCTAGCATTGTCTTGCATTAGGAGGAACCCAGGGCCAACCGCACCAGCATATGGTCTCACAAGGGGTCTGAGGATCTCATCTCGGTATCTAATGGCAGTCAGGCTACCTCTGGCGAGCACATGGAGGGCTGTGCGGCCCCCTAAAGAAATGCCACCCCACACCATTACTGACCCACTGCCAAACCAGTCATGCTGGAGTATGTTGCAGGCAGCAGAACATTCTCCACGGCGTCTCCGGACCCTGTCACGTCTGTCACATGTGCTCAGTGTGAACCTGCTTTCATCTGTGAAGAGCACAGGGCGCCAGTGGCGAAGTTGCCAATCTTGTGTTCTCTGGCAAATGCCAAACGTCCTGCATGGTGTTGGGCTGTAAGCACAACCCCCACCTGTGGACGTTGGGCCCTCATACCACCCTCATGGAGTCTGTTTCTGACCGTTTGAGCAGCCACACGCACATTTGTGGCCCACTGGAGGTCATTTTGCAGGGCTCTGGCAGTGCTCCTCCTGTCCCTCCTTGCACAAAGGCGGAGGTAGCGGTCCTGCTGCTGGGTTGTTGCCCTCCTACGGCCTCCTCCTCGTCTCCTGATGTACTGACCTGTCTCCCGGTAGCGCCTCCATGCTCTGGACACTACGCTGACAGACACAGCAAACCTTCTTGCCACAGCTCACATTGATGTGCCATCCTGGATGAGCTGCACTACCTGAGCCACTTGTGTGGGTTGTAGACCCCGTCTCATGCTACCACTAGAGTGGAAGCACCGCCAGCATTCAAAAGTGACCAAACCATCAGCCAGAAAGCATAGGAACTGAGAAGTGGTCTGTGGTCACCACCTGCAGATCCACTCCTTTATTGGGGATGTCTTGCTAACTGCCTATGCTTTCCGCCTGTTGTCTATTCCATGTGCACAACAGCATGTGAAATTGATTGTCAATCAGTGTTGCTACCTAAGTGGACAGTTTGATTTCACAGAAGTGTGATTGACTTGGACTTACATTGTGTTGTTTCAGTGTTCCCTTTATTTTTTTGAGCAGTGTATTTTAGGAGGCATAGAACTCTGACTGAGATGTTCATTTTTGGGGGATTCACTCATCAAGATCAGGAGGTTGGACTTAGAGATGATCATCATAGATGAAATCAATGGGACTTAAACTGGTACAAAACCAAACCACATTGATTTCAGTGTATCAGTTCTGGGCCTCATCTGAATCCAAACCATGATATCCACAATCAGAGTATGAAAAAAGTCTCTCAAAGATGGTAGTAATAAAGTCTCTCTCTCCATAAACTCAATGGGTGATGTTGAGCCAGTCACTTTCAGCCCAATTTATCTCATAAGGTTGTTGTTTTGGAGAAAACCAGGAAGAAGAAGTGATATGTAGACTATCATGAACTCCTGAATGAAAGGTGGGATATACAGCAAATAAATAAATAGAGAAGTGAATAAATCAGCATTTGTCTAGCATTCCATACATTGGAGAGGATTGGCAGGGGTATGCTTTTCAGATGCCCAGACAAACCATTCTTTCAGGGGTGTATTGAGTATTGTAGTTGGCTACCATAATATCAAAGTTGGAAACTTCAATATTGCAATAATTGTGAATGCATGGAGAAACCTGAAAATACTTCCAAAACTCTTGGCATTGAATTTTAATTGATTAGTTTTGCTGCCTTGAATGGAAAATATTGATCCATAGGATCATTTCAATACTGAAGAAGTATGCTTTGGATGGGGCCCTTTCTCCCCCTATAAAAAGGCCTTGTTTGAAGGGTGGAAATGTTGCCTCAAGGTGCTTCTTGCTAGCATTGTAAGGCAGGACTTTCTTTTAATGCAGGGACAATGTAATACAGTATTTGTCACTTCCTGCTTTTTTCTGGTTCTCTGTTTCCTTTGAGCTTGCTCTTACAGTAGCTGGGGAGTAGGAATACATTTTACCAACAGCAATCTCAATCTCAATCTCAATCTCAATCTCAATCTCAATCTCAATCTCAATCTCAATCTCAATCTCAATCTCAATCGTCTCAATCTCAATCGTCTCAGTCTGTCTCAGTCTCAGTCTCAGTCTCAGTCTCAGTCTCAGTCTCAGTCTCAGTCTCAGGCTCAGGCTCAGGCTCAGGCTAAGTCCCTCCCTCCCTCCCTGACTGTTGTAATGCAAACTATTTAGTGGAGGGTTGGTCTTGGAAGTGCAAAATGCCCATTCGTGTAACAAAACACTGCTTCTGGTGAAGATGAAAACTGCTAATACTCCTCAGATGTTGGTTGGGAAGCTGCCATGATGAATGAGAGCCTCTGTGTCACAGCTCATTGCTTCAAAGAGGCAACTCCATTATGTGCAACTGGGAGTTCAGGAAATGGGCAAGTCCATAATAGGTAATCCCCTTCATTGATCACTGCCTTGTCGTGGCGAAGGGGCTTGCGTAACTCAATGAAGTCAGGTCAAGAAGAACAGGTCATGACGGAGAGTTCTGACAAAACGTGGTCCAAAACTGGAGGAGGGAATGGCAAACCACTCCAGTATCCTTGCCAAGAAAACCCATGGACAGTATCAAAAGGCTAAAAGATATGACGCCGGAAGATGAGCCCCTCAGGTCGGAAGGTGTCCAAAATGCTACTGGGGAAGAGCGGAGGGCAATTCCGAGTAGCTCCAGAACGAGTGAAATGGCTGGGCCAAAGCCAAAAGGACGCTCAGTTGTGGATGTGTCTGGAAGTGGAAGGAAAGTCCGATGCTGTAAAGAACAATATTGCATAGGAACCTGGAATGTAAGATCTATGAATCAAGGTAAGCTGGATGTGGTCAAACATGAGATGACAAGATTGAACATCGACATCTTGGGAATCAGTGAACTAAAATGGACAGGAATGGGCAAATTTAATTCAGGAGACCATTATATATACTACTGTGGGCAAGAATCCCTTAGAAGAAATGGAGTAGCTCTCATAGTCAATAAAAGAGTGGGAAAGGCAGTACTGGGGTACAACCTCAAAAACGACAGAATGCTTTCAGTTCGAATCCAAGGCAAACCATTCAACATCACAGTGATCCAAGTCTATGCTCCAACCACTGATGCCGAAGAAGCTGAAGTTGACCAGTTCAATGAAGACCTACAATACCTTCTAGAACTAACACCAAAAAAAGATGTCCTTTTCATCATAGGGGACTGGAATGCTAAAGTAGGAAGTTAAAAAATAACCGGAATAACAGGCAAGTTCGGCCTCGGAGTACAAAATGAAGCAGGGCAAAGGCTAATAGAGCTTTTTTCCAAAAGAACACGCTGGTCATAGCAAACACTCTTTTCCAACAACACAAGAGACGACTCTACACATGGACATCACCAGATGGTCAATACCGAAATCAGATTGATTATATACTTTGCAGCCAAAGATGGAGAAGCTCTATACAATCACCAAAAACAAGACCTGGAGCTGACTGTGGCTTCTTATTGCAAAATTTAGGCTTAAATTGAAGAACGTAGAGAAAACCACTAGACCAATCAGGTATGACCTAAATCATATCCCTTATGAATATACAGTGGAGGTGAGGAATAGATTTAAAGGATTAGATCTGGTAGACAGAGTGCCTGAAGAACTATGGATGGAGGTTTGTAACATTGTACAGGAGGCAGCAACTAAAACCATCCCAAAGAAAAAGAAATGCAAGAAAGCAAAGTGGCTGACTGATGAGGCTTTACAAATAGCTGAGGAAAGAAGGGAAGCAGAAGGCAAGGGAGAAAGGGAAAGATATAAACAACTGAATGCAGAATTCCAGAGAATAGCAAGGAGAGATAAGAAGGCCTTCTTAAATGAACAATGCAAAGAAATCGAGGAAAACAATAGAATAGGGAAGACTAGAGATCTCTTCAAGAAAATCAGAGATATCAAGGGAACCTTTTGTGCAAAGATGGGCACGATAAAGGACAAAAAAGGCAGGGACCTAACAGAAGCAGAAGAGATTAAGAAGAGGTGGCAAGAATACACAGAAGAACTATACAAGAAAGATCTTAATATCCCTGACAAATACGATGGTGTGGTCACTGACCTTGAGCCGGACATCCTAGAGAGTGAAGTCAAGTGGGCCTTAGGAAGCATTACTAACAACAAAGCTAGCGGAGAAGACAGTATCCCAGCTGAGCTATTTAAAATCCTAAAAGATGATGCTGTTAAAGTGCTGCACTCAATATGCCAACAAATTTGGAAAACTCAACAGTGGCCACAGGATTGGAAAAGGTCAGTTTACGTTCCAATTCCAAAGAAAGGCAATGCCAAAGAATGTTCAAACTACCATACAATTGTGCTCATTTCACATGCTAGCAAGGTTATGCTCAAAATCCTACAAGCTAGGCTTCAGCAGTATGTGAACCGAGAACTACCGGAAGTGCAAGATGGGTTTCGAAGAGGCAGAGGAACTAGAGATCAGATTGCCAACATTCGCTGGATCATGGAAAAATCAAGAGAGTTCCAGAAAAACATCTACTTCTGCTTCATTGACTACGCCAAAGCCTTTGATTGTGTGGATCACAACAAACTGTGGCAAAGTCTTAAAGAAATGGGAGTACCAGACCACCTTACCTGTCTCCTGAGAAACCTGTATGCGGGTCAAGAAGCAACAGTTAGAACCGGACATGGAACAACCGACTGGTTCAAAATTGGGAAAGGAGTACGACAAGGCTGTATATTATCACCCTGCTTATTTAACTTATATGCAGAGTACATCATGAGAAAGGCCAGGCTGGATGAATCACAAGCCGGAGTTAAGATTGCCGGGAGAAATATCAACAACCTCAGATATGCAGACGATATCACCCTAATGGCAGAAAGTGAAGAGGAACTAAAGAGCCTCTTGATGAGGGTGAAAGAGGAGAGTGCAAAAGCTGGCTTGAAACTCAACATTAAAAAAACCCAGATCATGGCATCTGGTCCCATCACTTCCTGGCAAATAGAAGGGGAAGAAATGGAAGCAGTGACAGATTTTATTTTCTTGGGCTCCAAAATCACCGCAGATGGTGACTGCAGCCATGAAATTAAAAGACGCTTGCTCCTTGGGAGGAAAGCTATGGCAAACCTAGACAGCATATTAAAAAGCAGAGACATCACCTTGCCGACAAAGATCTGTATAATTAAAGCTATGGTTTTCCCAGTAGTAATGTATGGCTGTGAGAGTTGGACCATAAGGAAGGCTGAGCACCAAATAATTGATGCTTTCGAACTGTGGTGCTGGAGAAGACTCTTGAGAGTCCCTTGGACTGCAAGGAGGTCAAACCAGTCAATCCTAAAGGAAATCAACCCTGACTGCTCATTGGAAGGACAGATGCTGAATCTGAAGCTCAAATACTTTGGCCACCTAATGCGAAGAGAGGACTCACTGGAAAAGACCCTGATGCTGGGAAAGACTGAAGGCAAAAGGAGATGGGGACGGCAGAGGATGAGATGGTTAGATAGCATCACCGATGTAATGAACATGAATTTGAGTAAACTCCGAGAGACAGTGGAGGACAGGAAGGCCTGGCGTGCTATGGTCCATGAGGTCACGAAGAGTCGGACATGACTAAACGACTGAACAACAACAACAACAACATAATAGGTAATAGGAAATCTGGCAAGTCAGTTAAACTTCTGGTATGGAGAGCATAACTTGATAGAAATAAGATGACCCAGCCTTTTCATCTGAACCCATGCCATTGTCATATGACAACTCCCAATTGAAATCTTGCTGCATTTGCCAATGGAGATGTGAACTTCTGAACTGTTTTGAATCTTAGCTACTTAAAAAACAGACAAAACAACATTAATTCTGGTAGCTGAAAAAAAGAACACTAATGTCAATATGATTCTACTAAAATAAAGTAGCAATCGGTAATACCATTGATTCAGCTCATTACCAGTCATCCAATAAAAAATAAAAGGAAAAAAGGGTGGGGGGAAAGGAAAGTTCAATAACTAGGATTCTGTTTAACAGCCTTACTGGATTTTTATAACCAGTGTGAAAAATGTCTATAAAATCTAACTATAACCTTGATGATGTCATTTTTATTAGATGCGGTAGAGCAGCATTTAGCTTTTAAAAGGGAATAATGCTGAAGAGTCATATAATGACTTTAGTCAATCACTCCAAATGTAGTTTAGTTCTATAAGGGTTTCTTTTGCACCAATCCTTTTTAAAAAATAAGTATTTGTGAAATGTTTCAAGAATTTTATACAAAAGATATCTATGAAGGTTCTCAGTCATCCAGGTGGAATTGTCTGTAGCTTGAATCATGTCAACTGGATTTCTATTTTCTCAGTGGAAACGTTTCGCTCCTTATCCAAGGAGCTTCTTCAGTCTGAGCAAAGTTGGTAAGGGAATCCCTTACCAACTTTGCTCAGACTGAAGAAGCTCCTTGGATAAGGAGCGAAACGTTTCCACTGAGAAAATAGAAATCCAGTTGACATGATTCAAGCTACAGATTATACAGTACAAAAGATGTTGCAATGTATTATGGTGGAAGAATGATATATTCAGAGTTCCACAGTATCCTGATTTTGTTAAAACAGTTTAGGAATCACTGGGTTCTAAGTAACATTCAGTATCCACAGTATTTGAGGAAATAGGAAATAGATGCTCTCACCTACAGAAAAATGGAAAAGGACATTGCGGACCACACAGCCAGACAAAAGCAAAAATTCGACAAATACCAAAAAAGGCAACCAAAACCGGCACTAGAGACCTCACGCATCGTCATAAATCTGACTGAATGCCAACTTTTCCCTGAGGAAACCTCCATCTTAGCCAAGGGAGGAAACTTTGCAGTCACACCCACCAGAATTCCTGCAGAAGATATCATTGCCAATGTAGAATCAGCCATTCATCATCTTCCAGAAGAGGAAGCAGAAGAAATAAGAGGAGAAATGGCAAGGATCCTACGGAAAGCCAAGCTACCCACAAGCAACATAACGAAGAAGAGAGAAATGCCATCAAGACCCTCAGTCGAGATCCTGACATCATCATCCTACCAGCGGACAAAGGCAATGACACAGTAATTATGAAAAGAAATGAGTACAAAGATAAAATTAGAGAACTTGTAGACCCCACCACATACAGAAAACTAAGAAGGGACCCAACCAGCAAAATCACGAAACAAACAAACACACTGATCAAGAGCTCCTCCCTCCCCATCAACGTACTTCAACGTACCTGCAAAACAGAAGCTCTATCACCAAGACTATATGGACTCCCCAAAATCCACAAAGACGCAATCCCACTCAGACCCATCGTAAATGCCATCAGCTCTCCAACATACGAATTATCAAAACATTTGGCTACTCTTCTACAGACCCACTGTGGACAGACTTCATCCCACATAAAAGACTCAAGACACTTCATAAACAAAATCAGCACCCATAAACTTAACCCCACGGACAAATTAATTAGCTTTGATGTGATCTCCCTGTTCACCAAGGTTCCAATAAAGGACACCATGGCACTCATCGAACAGATCTTCCCAAAAGACATCACGGCGCTATTTCAACATTGCCTGACAACCAGCTACTTTCAATGGGATAAGGATTTCTACGAACAAACAGATGGAGTCGCCATGGGAAGCCCCCTCAGCCCGGTTATAGAGAACTTCTACGTGGAACATTTCGAAAAACAGGCTTTAGAATTGGCACCCCTCACACCAACAGTCTGGTACCGGTTCGTGGATGACACCTTCACCATTTGGAGTCATGGGGAAGAAGAATTAGAGAAATTCCTGAACCACCTCAACAGCATCCACACGAATATACAATTCACCATGGAAAAAGAAATGGAAGGCGAACTACCATTTTTAATGTCATGGTCATACGCAAACCAGACCTGCAATTAGGACACAAAATCTACAGAAAACCCACCCACACAGACCGGTATCTACACAAAAATTCCAATCGCCACCCACGACAAAAAAGAGGCATCATCAAAACACTAGTGGATCGCGCAAATCAGAACTGTGAAGCTCAATTTCTCAATTCTGAACTCAACCATTTGGATTGGTCCCTACAGGCAAATGGCCACTCCAAGAATGAAATCAGGAGAGCTATCAAACCGAAAAAACAGCACTCAACTGAAGAAAAACAGGCCCCCACAAGCAAAATATTTCTGCCCTACATTAAAGGAGTCATGGACCGCATGGAAAAACTAATGAAACAATATAACCTCCAAACAGTCTTCAAACCCACCAGAAAAATACAACAAATGTTAAAATCAGCAAAAGACAGAAGGGACCCCCTCACCACTGCAGGAGTTTACCGCATACCCTGCAGCTGTGGACAAGTATACATTGGGACCACAAAACACAGCATCCACACCAGGATAAAAGAACATGAAAGACACTGCAGACTACAGCAACCTGAAAAATCTGCAATAGCTGAACATGCTCTCAAACAAACTGGTCACCAAATCTTATTTGAAAACACAGAAATTTGAAAACACAGAAATACTGGACAACACCAACAGTCACTATGTTAGACTATACAGGGAAACCACTGAAATACATAAACACCAACACAGTTTCAATAACCGCCCAGAGTCCCCTATTCGGGGAGATGGGCAGGGATAAATTAAATAAATAAATAAATAAAAAAGAAGAAAGCTTAAAGATCAGCAAAACCTGGCTGCCAGTCCTGAAAAACACAGCTTGCAAAAGGTCAATGAACTCTACTCAACCACAGGAATATACAAACAACTCACACAATAAATGTGCTAATCCCACACACGACAGCACCACACCCCCTAATCACCACAATAAACCCTCTCCTAATCTCTTGTAAATGACCCACAGAAGACACACACCCTCTCAGCAGTTATAATCACCAGCAGCAACACACACCCTCCACTTGGGCACAGACAGAATATTCTAGCTGTGCTCCTGTCCTCTGAAGATGCCAGCCACAGCGACTGGTGAAACGTTAGGAACCAAAACTGCCAGAACATAGCCACACAGCCCGGAAAACCCACAACAACCATCGGATTCCGGCCGTGAAAGCCTTTGACTATACAGGAAATAGAAACTTTATTGATTTAGTCATTTGACCATATCAAAAATATAAAACCAATACAAGTATACAAGTAAATACAAAGAAAACAGTAGAACAAATTCATAATAAATAATCACCCCTACAGTTAACCCCAATCTGATCTAGATAGTCTGTCCTCTTCGAAATGGCCTTTCATATAAAGAGTGCAGTTTAGGAATTACTGGGTTCCAAGTAACATTCAGTATCCACAGTATTTGAGTTGGTCCCATGCCAGCATTGATCAGGTTTGGTTTTGATTTGGTTTGGTTTTGGAGAAAAGATCTATGATTTTTTTTCTTGCTTCCATACTAAAAGAAAGCCAAGTAACAAGGTTCCTTCTGAGTTTTCTATTTTTGTGTTTGTAAGTGTGTGACGTTGTCCTACCCCATGTTTGGACCTTGTCTGAACCAAAGCTGTATGGAAATTGGAAAAAGAAGAAGTGATATTATTTCCTGAGTTTCTCTACCCATAGATAGGATAAAGAATTTTCAGAGCCCATTTATACCCAGATTAATTGTGTTGTCTATATCCAAAATTAAGGTCCACAACAACTGACAGCACCTAGCTAGTTTGACTAAAAGCTAAGCCAGGCATCCAGATTAGTACTTGAATGGGAAACTACCAGGAAATTCTAGCCTGTAGGCTAGACTGGGAAGTTTAAAAACATATCCCTGAAGAAAGTGACAGCAAACCACTTCTGCACTGTTGCTAAAAAAGTTAAACATGTAGTCTTCAGGAGTTCAGCTCAACTCAATGGATAATTTACTTTGTTTCAAAACTAGACATTGCAAAAATGTACGTATTGTTTGAATCTTTGCATGAGGTTCACGTACTGAAGGATGCTGGACTATGAACTCCAGCAGCAACTTGGATTATTTCAAACTGCAATCCAAAATTGGGCAAAAGTCATTAGAAGTATGTGTAAATATGCACACAAATGCAAATTAGCATGTGCATCTCTATATCCCATGAACAGGCTTCTAGAGTCTAGCACTACCTTTGCACATGTACTATATTGGTGGTGGTGAGAAATTTCAGTGGACCAATTTCTTGCCACGGAACATGCCATTGGCAGGAAGAACGGTTTGTCAATTAAACCAAAGGCTTGACATTTATTCCCGAGAAAGAAATAGTCAGCCTAATGCAAAACGTAGAGGTCTTCTTCTGCATTGCTGCCAGGAACACATCATGAGCATGGAACACATCATCCCTTCTACATTATGTTTGGCTTTTGGTTCTCTCTGTAAATACATATCTCTTGCTAGGCCTTTCATGGGTCAGAATTTTATTTTATTCACCTGAAAAGATTGTTCTGAATGTAAGACAATTCTCCAAGAAATGCAAGATTAGACAGAAAAAAATGACCAAGAAGTGGACAGAATTCCTTCCCAATGCTCAGCGTGCAGTGATTTTCAGATGTATGCTTCTTAATGCATCCGACAACCTAACTACAAATCAGAGTTCTCAGACACCACAGGTATCCAGGCAGTCACCAGGAGTCAACACTGAATCGAAGGCAATATACATACATACAGTACCTACATAATTGTTGACTTCTGGTGACTGCCTGGACAAACCACTTTCAGAAGTGGTTTGCCATTGCCTTCTTCCTAGGATTGAGAGATAGTGACTGGCCTAAGGACACACAGCTGGCCTAAGGCATGACTAGAACTCAAGGTCTCCCAGTTTCTAGCCTGGTGCCTTAACCACTTCACTGATTCAAAGGCACAAAAATCAAACACATCCACAATAATTTGAAAAGTTATGTTTTAATTTTTGTGGATTTTTATATATCACATCTATCTGTGATCTAATATTCCTGGAAACCTGATAAAGCAAAACTACTGTTGCTTATATTTTTTTCCTTGCTGGATGATTTTTCCAGCTCTAGAGACTGAATCAGGTTGGACTACACCTGCAGCAATCCAAAGTGACTAGAGTGTCTCTTGTGGAGCTCCAGATGTGGCCCTCAAAGTAGAACAGGAGGTCCCTGAACACTCAATGTCCACAATTGCCCAAAAGTGGTCCAAATGTCTCACAGAGAACTAAACTTTATACGTTAAGCACAATGTAAAATGAATTGCCTATGAATATGAAAAGTTTCTTATATAAAATATGCACATAAAATCCATCTTGCTGAAAATAATATGTACAAATAATCACAGGGTGCTTTTGTTCAGTAGGGTTGGAAACCAAACTTCCAATTTTCAACAATCATGAAGGTCCACAGGGAGAGGCGGGGAGGGGAAAAAGACAACATGCGACTGATGACATCTTCATGCAAATGAAACAACCTATCTACTTGCATCAGATATCGTGATGTCATTATATAATTGCCCTTTTTGTGTGACGATGTTATCATGTTTTGTTACAGATGGAAGGGATTCTGTGGTCTGCATAACAGGATTTTGGGAGCCATATACAACCCTGCCAACTCTTGCCATAAATAATGGTTTGTAGACTACAACAGCTGGATTTACACACCACACTAAGTCAAAACCAAACAAATTACATTATACCTTAGTACAATTTGTGAACTCAGTCAATGTGTGGCTATATGATAATTGGTCACTGATCACATGTAGACTTGCTAAACTGGAAAAGCCTTGAGGAAGAAGATAGAAAATTCAGTCTTGGTGCAGGCCCACAATAACATGCAGTGTGTGAGAGAGAGTATGTGTCTATGTACTGTATCTGTGCACACACACATGGACACACGTCTGTCTGTCTGTCTGTCTGTCTGTCTGTCTGCCTGCCTGCCTGCCTGCCTGCCTATCTATCTATCTATCTATCTATCTATCTATCTATCTATCTATCTATCTATCTATCTATCTATATCACACACATACATAGTTCTTCCAGATAAGGTTTTATTGTGCAACTGCCCTTTTTCATTCATAGAATTTTATGGCATCAGAGGTGAGAGGACATCTTATTGTTTTGGTTATATCCATTCCATTTTCTCCACCACTTCTTCCATCTTTTTCTTCACACAAAAAAAATCTGTTAAGAAACTGAAGCTGGAATAGCTACGCAAAGTCTTTTGATTGGCTGGGTTTGGAGCCCATAATCTGGAAGCATCAATTATTTCACATTGATCATTTTGTTTTGTTGCAACTTTAACTTATTTATCCCTTTACCAGAAGACAGGAGCTATTCAAATGTGAAGTTTTTTAGGTCCCCCAAATATCAGCCAGAGAGATATAAACCCAGGCATAACTCTCCCACTGAAATCAATGAGGCTTAAAAGTGTTTAAATTTGGGTGGATCTATCCTTATTTGCCTATTATGTCTGCATGATGGGTTTTTATAAAGCAAGCTTTCATGTTGAAGAGTCACGTTGAAGATGTCATTTTTTCAAAAAAACATGTGGTGTGTGCCTATTCCAAGATACCAAAGGAGTTGAAACAGGCACATAAATGGATATCATGTTTACTCTGGTTAAAGCAAATAACCTTTGCAGACCTGTGTGTGCAAGAGGAGAATGGTGGCCGACACATCCACAGATAAAGAAATATGCATCTCTTGTTCACAATCTGGTGCATCATGCTATGCAAATATATTTGAAATGTTCTAATAGCCCATTTAATGGTTTTATCCCCTATTAACATTTTTCTTCTGTGAAGCATAACAGGGTTGCTGGACAACATGCAGTTTACTGTCTTTCTATTAGCAAGCATTGTTGAACTACGGATGGCAAGCCCAAAGGTTTAAGAAGCTGGTGTTACTATGAGCATATTCAACTGTTTTAGTCTGAGGCAGACTATTGGCCTGTCCATCTCAGCTGCCTCTAGTCTGGCCAGCAGCAAATTCACCCATAGGTTTCTCCCTCTTTTGCTGTCTTTTAACTAATAATGCCCAGGATTCATCTGCATTTAAAGAGCTTAAAATTATAGAAAAAACACTAACAACAGATAGAAATCCAATAGCACTAGTAGCAGAATACCAGTATTAGAACAAGGAGTGAGCAAGCTTCTCAGCTCAGTTTTGAACACATTTACGTAATTGTAGCTAAGAATATGCATACAGAACTTGAAACTTTCTCATTGCACATATTCTTCTTCTTGGCGATCACTCGTAGCCGAGTAAGATTGTCTCCCAGGGGTAAAATCTTAACAGTGGATCCGTAAGTGGCTGTAAAGGCCAATTCTGGATACGCACAACCTCCCACAATGAGGGCATAGGTTTCCAGGTGGAAGACGGTCACGATGAGGGTTTGCTTGACATGCCTTCCTCTTAGCTCGTTTCTCCCTTTCGCCCTGTACTCATGCTTCTTCAAAGTCCGTAGCGCCTTTAATAAAGGCTGACCTCCAACTGAAACACTCGTGAGTTAGGGCTTCCCAGTTCTCAATGCTGATATTAAATTTTTTAAAATTAGCTTTGAGAGTACCTTTGAATCTCTTTTGCTGTCCACTAATATTCCGTTTTCCATTCTTAAGTTGGGAGTAAAGTAGCTGCTTTTTGAAATACATAACTATTTCTTTTGTGATGCCACACACTGTTCACAATATTGACAGCTGCCTTCCAGACAGGACATATACATCTCTCTGTCTCAAGCAGGATCTTTCTGAAGAGAGATGCTTACTATAGGTCTTCACAACTGTTCCATCTCCAGGTGGAAGAGCTTTTTGGATTATTTTTTTTTGGAAAATGGCAGATGTTCTTTGAAAGAGGGCTAAAATGAGCTGAGTACAAAGGCTCAATTTCAGCTTTTTTGAACCTCTGGAAAAGGTCATCCAATTTCTATCCATTTACTTTTTCAGTAAAAAATATGGTATTTTTTCTTTTACCTTGCTTTGAAAATTGACAGCCATGTTTTGCCTTATTTTATATTATTATTATTATTTATATTATCCTTGTCAATAGGCCCATTGCCAAACTGAATAATAAGATTGATAATGAACTGCCTTGAAAGATCCCACTTTTTATTTTGACTTCACCTAACTCAGGGGTCGGCAAACTTTTTATGCCGGGAGCCATTTTGACATGCTCGTGCACATTTTGAAATGCTAGAGAGCCAGGGGGCGGGGTTTGCGGGCAGGGGCCAATCACGTGGAAGGGGGCGGGGTTTGCGGGCGGGAGACGGCGTCCACCCGGCCCAGCTGCCCGGGGTCCAGGGAGATCAGCTCCGGCGGGATCTGTGGCGAAGAGCGGCTGTGGGGGGGGGCGGGCGGCGACGACAAGCGACGCGCTTCAGGCTTTCAGCGCTGGAAGGAGGCCCGCCTTCCAGCGCTGAAAGCCTGAAGCGCGCCGCTTGTCGTCGCCGCCCCCCCCCACGGCCGCTCTTCGCCCGCCCGCGTTGAACAAAGATGATGATGGAGGGTGGGAAACGAGGCCTGCCCGCTTACCTGCCTGCCTCCCTCCCTCCGCGAGGCCCCCGCTGCCTTCCCGGGGTCCAAGCCGGATCGGGGGCCTCGCGGAGAGAGGCAGGCAGGCAGGTAAGCGGGCAGCCCTGGCCTCCGCCGCCGGGCCCGCCCCCCTCGGCCGCTTCCGCCCGCCCGCGTTGAAGAAACAAGATGATGGAGGGTGGGAAACGAGGCCTGCCCGCTTACCTGCCTGCCTGCCTCCCTCCGCGAGGCCCTCTGCTGCCTTCCCGGGGTCCAAGCCGGATCGGGGGCCTCGCGGAGAGAAGCAGGCAGGCAGGTAAGCGGGCAGCCCTGGCCTCCGCCACCGGGCCCGCCCCCCTCGGCCGCTTCCGCCTGCCCGCGTTGAAGGAAGAAGACGATGGAGGGTGGGAAACGAGACCTGCCCGCTTACCTGCCTGCTTGCCTCCCTCCGCGAGGCCCTCCGCTGCCTTCCCGGGGTCCAAGCCGGATCGGGGGCCTCGCGGAGAAAGGCAGGCAGGCAGGTAAGCGGGCAGCCCTGGCCTCCGCCACCGGGCCCGCCCCCCTCGGCCGCTTCCGCCCGCCCGCGTTGAAGAAACAAGACGATGGAGGGTGGGAAACGAGGCCTGCCCGCTTACCTGCCTGCCTGCCTCCCTCCGCGAGGCCCCCCGCTGCCTTCCCGGGGTCCAAGCCGGATCGGGGGCCTCGCAGAGAGAGGCAGGCAGGCAGGTAAGCGGGCAGCCCTGGCCTCCGCCGCCGGGCCCGCCCCCCTCGGCCGCTTCCGCCCGCCCGCGTTGAAGAAACAAGATGATGGAGGGTGGGAAACGAGGCCTGCCCACTTACCTGCCTGCTTGCCTCCCTCCGCGAGGCCCCCCGCTGCCTTCCCGGGGTCCAAGCCGGATCGGGGGCCTCGCGGAGAGAGGCAGGCAGGCAGGTAAGCGGGCAGCCCTGGCCTCCGCCGCCGGGCCCGCCCCCCTCGGCCACTTCCGCCCGCCCGCGTTGAAGAAAGAAGATGATGGAGGGTGGGAAACGAGGCCTGCCCGCTTACCAGCCTGCTTGCCTCCCTCCGCGAGGCCCTCCGCTGCCTTCCCGGGGTCCAAGCCGGATATGGGGCCTCGCGGAGAAAGGCAGGCAGGCAGGTAAGCGGGCAGCCCTGGCCTCCGCCGCCGGGCCCGCCCCCCTCGGCCGCTTCCGCCCGCCCGGGTTGAAGAAAGAAGATGATGGAGGGTGGGAAACGAGGCCTGCCCGCTTACCTGCCTGCTTGCCTCGCTCCGCGAGGCCCCCCGCTGCCTTCCCGGGGTCCAAGTCGGATCAGGGGCCTCGCGGAGAGAGGCAGGCAGGCAGGTAAGCGGGCAGCCCTGGCCTCCACCGCCGGGCCCGCCCCCCTCGGCCGCTTCCGCCTGCCCGCGTTGAAGGAAGAAGACGATGGAGGGTGGGAAACGAGGCCTGCCCGCTTACCTGCCTGCTTGCCTCTCTCCGCGCAGGGGCTGCTGCGGCTGGAGATGGCGCTGCCTCCCTGCTGCGCCGGGCCTCGCTCAGTGCGAGAGCCAGGGGGCGGGGTTTGCGGGCGGGGGCCTATCACGTGGAAGGGGCGGGGGTGAGTTCAGCTGCGGAAGAGCCACACTCAAGGGGCCAAAGAGCCGCATCTGGCTCGCGAGCCGCCATTTCCGACCCTTGACCTAACTCATCCCCATTAAGCATTAACTTTGTCTTCCATGCTTTCAACTGTTCCTACAAAACTTCAGAAATTTTGACAAAAAGTTCCATACTGATGCAGCTACATGGAAGGGAGACATGTTTTTTTGTCATCAATCCAAGCCATACATAAATTCACTTCTGTTTGGTTTGAATTCTTTAGGATTGGTTCATCAATAAGTACCTGAGCTTTGGTTTCTCGTGAATTTTAGCAGTTTTTTTGCTCAAGTGGGTGGAGAAAATCATAAAAATGATGCTCTCAGGTAGGTCTGGAAAGGTGCATAGAGCTCATTTGAAGGAGCATCTCTGTTCATTATACTGGAAAGTGTACCTCAACCATATATACCTGTCTCATTTCACTCCTTCCCAATTCTACAATCATCTACCAAAGCTCTCCTCTGAATGCCCCATCATCTTGAAGTTCTGAGGTTGGCTACTAAAAAAGGCATCCTCATTACTGGCATTGTGGTAATGGCTTGTCCCAAAGAAATGTATCTGGAACTGGGGTTGTTCACTTCCTATCATCAGATTAAGATTCTTGTGTTCTCATGAGTCTTTTAAATCCCTGCTTCTTAAATCGTTATTAGATCTTGATAATGTTAACTCCTATTTTCTTGGCTCCTTCTAGCATTGTAGGGTGTATGTCTGTACTCTGAATATGCCTTATGCCTGGCTGGATGCTGGCAACAGTATGCTGGCTTGCAACATTGTCTCTAGATTAGTGATTCTAGCTTGCCTAGAAAAGTGTGAATATGCTTGAAATAAAACAGGGTTGCACATTTGGCCAAAATGTGCCAAAAATTACTGGCACGGTCCTTACCATCACACACTGGTGCTTCCTAAGGTTTGAGCCTGCTGTATGACAATAGGAACAGTGGAGCAAGTTTTGAACAACTGTATTTCTTTAAGACTGTCTTTTTCAGTTGCTGCCTTCAACTACCTCTCTTTGCATCTACCCTAATGTCTAGTTATACATCACCCCAATAGTTTGTTTCTTTGTTTGTTTATCTCTGCTTCTGGACTGTAGGGCTATATGCTTCTCATGCTGAAGATGGACTGTCTGTGAATATTCTATTATTTCTACAGTTTCAGTTTGAATTATAGCAGCCAAGTCAATCCTATTAGAATTTTATAGAGGAGATAAAACAGAAATGTGTATAAGAATATGTGTGTATGTGTGTATGTGTGTATGTGTGTATGTATGTGTGTATCTATCTATCTATCTATCTATCTATCTATCTATCTATCTATCTATCAAAGTTAAATGGTCGTCCATCTCACACAAAGTGACTCTGGGCAGAGTACAATAAAACCAACAATAAAACATTTTACAAAACCAGATTAAAACAATATACAGAAACAGGAGCATAATTCTGAAGATAATTCCATACTTTACACAGGATAGAGTGAAAATAAAGCAAGATAAGTGGGGGATATACAGTGTTAAAACATAATTATTTATCTGTCTTTTTGGCAAATGAAATGCTATATGTGTAGCATCTGTTTATAATGTTTTCCTTAATTTGAAGAGAGTTCTATAAATTGTATTAGTTTCCTAGACAGATTACTACAATCTAAACATAGAACCAACATGGCTTGAATGAAGATACATTGAATGGATCAGAAATTATTTAGCTATGAGGCTCACGGGATAATGTTAGACCAGTTATTCTTTCTTAGCCTAATCAACTTCTGAGGAGTTTTGTGAAGACATAAACAACCCTGAGCTCCTTGCAGGAAGAACAATGTACAAATGAGAGTAAATCTGAGTTAATGCAACTGTAATTTTAAGGTATGCATTCTTTTCTTAAAAAGTAAGGTTGCTTTATTTAGGGCTGCCAGATCTGGGCTGCCAAATTCCAGATGTAATGCAGCCATATACCAGATGTCTACATTTTTGCAGCCCTGATCTGGTGGCATTATTTTATTAGGCATGTACATTCATTTTATGTAAATAATAAGCCTATTTAAACTATTTAAACTATTATTTAAATGTCAGTTTTTAAATAATAGTTATTCAGTTAACAAAATGTATGAACTATATGGTTCCCTTATCTAAATCAAAAAAGTTGTGATTGGTCCTGCCTTCAGTGTTAGTATTTTCTGAGTGAACTTGGTTGGGCCCATTCTCTCAAGGTTAAAAAAGTCATTAGACAAATGAAAGGATGTTGCTACCCCCAGTGAAAGGAAATTATAGGAAACTGGGCTCCATTTGCTCAAAGATTTTAGAAGATAAATGGAACCCTAAACCAAATAATATCCAGATTCCATTTTGTGTCAAAATTAGTCCTGCAGCTGAACTCCCTTACCCCAATGTCTTTAATTCCACATTATTTTGTGGCTGTTTGCAAACATTTGGGAACATATTTCCCTCCTCTGCATTTTTCCCCCATCAGTTTCATTCTTCCTCAAATTATTCTAGCCAATCAGGGCTCATATATCAATTGGATTAAATAACAATGCTATATGACTGGGCAGATTTTGCTTTGTGATTTCTTCACTCAGGGTAAATTAAATCTTTTGGACAAAAGGCAATGCTTCCTGTATTAGCTACATTGATTATTTTTGCCAAGATGGGGCCACTCTAAAGAACAGTTTCTTCTATAATCTTCCTCCCAATTAATTAATTAAAATGAGTATTCTTGTTAAATGTTGACTACCTTTTTTGCTTTCCCCCATTTCTGATTAGCATATGGTAAATAAAAAGTACTGTAACTTCTTACTTACTATGATTTCATAGAAATAATCGTTGAGCAAAGGAAATGTCAAATCCCTATGTCACTCCCATGCATCAGGTATCATTAAAAGAACTTTCAAAAGATATATTTTTAATTTTGAACTGAGGGAAAGGAGTCCAGATGTTGATCACATGCTACATTTAAGGAAAACATCGTGCATCTTTGCTAGATTTCCCAAAGTTGTCCTGAACTTTTAAGGCATCACAGCTTCTGATTTTCAACAGCGCTGCAGTAGAGGTGAAAGTTGACCCAGCTAGACTGAAGGAAGTGTTCTTTTGCTTTCAGTCTAGTCATGAAAACTACAACTGCTGCAATAATTTGCTCCTAGCGGTCGTCTAGCAGCTGTCTAAATTTACAAGGTCACTGCCAGCATAACCTACGCCAAACTTTTAGAGACCTTCCAGGGTCAGGTTTCACATAACTGCACATTCTTCCTTGAACCAAGGCTCTGTCTCAGAGAACCTGGCATGTTTTAAAGGTGAACATTTCTCACTTCTCACATTTGCAGCTTCAAAGGGCCAATTACTACTGGGCTGACACAGACTGTTTGATGATGCTTCCTGCACAAAGTGCTACCTCTCTGCACTTTGAGTTTGGGATGTGTAAGTTTCTATTGGCCTGTTCCTCTTTGCAAGGCAGAAATCAATATCGGCTTTCTTCTCACCTCTATCTTGCTCTTGTTAAAAGCAATTAGTGTTAGTATGTCAACCAGCACTCTGTAATGGTTTTACCAGGACAAATAAGTTTATGTCCTCTATAATGGCTACAGTAATGCTGAATTATTTAGGTTGTTTCACCATTAAAAAAATTGGAAACATCTGGCTCCTGAATGGATTACACATTTTACAAAATACAGTGGAATGATGGGGATCTCTCTTTTGACGTTTTCAGTATGTGGGATTGAAATGGAGAAGACTGGCTAATCCAGACATCAAAAAGTTATCTAAAATGTACAGTACTGAAAAAATAACATACACCTCAGATCAAATTTGAACTATTGCACTATCCAACTGGCCAATCTATCCATTAAAATTTTATCTAAAAGTTGCTTAGTAGAGATGCTGAAAGAATAGAATATATTTCAAATTAAAATTGAAATACTGCAGTATAGTATTCAGTTGTTGAACTATTTGTAATTCTGATCAAAACACAGAGGCTAGTCCTCAGTTTGAGGAACTGACTCCCTCAAAGATCTCCAGCTCCTTTACAATTTACTTTAAATAAGGCTGCTGCCAAATCTTCAACCAGCACAGGATCTAAGAGGCAATCCCCACCCCTGGGCATCCTATTACATATTACACCAGGGTTTCTCAACCAGGGTTCTGTGGAACCCTAGGGTTCCATGAGAGGTCACTAGGGGTTCCCTAGGAGATCACAGTTTATTTAAAAAATTATTTCCAATTTGGGCAACTTCACATTAAAGAGGTAAGTTTTATTCTTTATTTTTAGTTTAAGAACACTGTTAATGCATAGATACAGGCTTACCCATGAAACGAACATAACAATTTTGTAACGTGTGGCTTATATTTGAGCCTGAGTGTGCAGGGGTTTCCCGAGCCCTGAAAAATATTTCAAGGGTTCCTCCAGGGTCAAAAGGTTGAGAAAGGCTGTATTACACCTTTAGTTTGTGAAAGACATGAGTATCTGTACTACCTGCCATAGGAAAACAACAGCTATGCAGTTGTACAGATGGTATCACACAGGTACAAAAATAACATTAAACAACACCATGCTGTTGATCAAGGGGATGAATCTCTGTATGTTCTGTGGAGAGGCTTGCTCAGAGCTAGCAGTTTGTACACAACAAACTGAGCAGTCTCCTTAAAAGTGAACAGTACATATTTCTAAGGCACAGTCCATATTTAAACCCTTGAAAAATGACTACAACACCAACAATGGCTGATATAAAAGCTCCATGTAGCAGTTGTCTCACTCTCCTCTTGGCTGCTAGATCCATCTTGAACCTTCTCATCTTGGCTGTTCTGAATCCAGTCCACTTTTCCCCTCTGGTTTTTCAAACCTCAGTCCTCACCAGCCAATTCTCTGGATGATTTTCTTGCTGGTGAAACTTGCCAGCCTCTCTTTTTTCCATTACTATCAGCCTCTACTGTACTCCCAAATCCTCTGCACCCAGCTATCCCTCTCCCCTTGCTAGTTACAGGAAGTGGAAACCCAGCCAGGCAGATGTCTCATGATTTCTTCCTTAGTAGTTTTTCCCTCTCCTTTCACCTTGAAAGGAGCTTGGTCTTGGTCTATTCACTGCTTTTATTTCCCTTTGTGGAGTCCTTGGTGCTCTCTGAGCCTTGTTGTTTTCTTGCAGAGGTTTCATTGCCAGACTAGGCAACATCCTCAGTGCAAAAAGGGAGTGGGACTTGCTCTCTGTTTATACACCATGGCTTGTCCTGCTTGTGTTGGTGGGGGTGTTGTTCTCTCCTTGGGAGTTCCTTGATTGGGCTGTTGTTTGCTGCTTGGTTGATTGACTGAGTTAATAGTTCCTTGATTAGGGTATATTGTCCTGTTTGCTTGGTCCTCTGGTGCTAATCCTGGTGTTAAACTTTGCATTTATTTCCCTTTGTTGCCCTATCTAAGTCAATCTCCTCCTCCTCCTCCTTCATGATACCAGATTAAATTTGTTCTGTTCCTCTCATTTCTCCCCATCTCTCTCTCCCTCTCTCTCTCTCTCTCTCCCTCTCTCTCTCTCAATATGTCTGTGCACCAACAGTGCCACAGTTTTTATTTTTGTTTCTCTACTCCTTGGGCAGACCCTCTCCCTTGCCAGAAGCCCCCAAATCCTGATTTCCTTACTGACTCCGAGTTGTCTACCAGCAGCCACTTTATCACTTACCTTAATCTCGATCTCTATTTGCCCTGGCCTCTCCAAGGAACCTATTTCCTGTGTTTCTGAGTTCTTCCAATTACAGACCTCTATAACAAGACTTTAACATCCATTAACTTCCTTATTTCTCGGTGGCAAACTCCTGCCAGGGTGAACCAGATTTTAATCCTTTTACTTGTCAACTCTACTGTAACCTTCTGGAATGCATATTGATTAACTTTGTCATTTGTTTCATCTGTTTTGTAATTATTGATTGCAAAGTGACAAAGGTTTATTGATGATTACCATTGCCATGTTACTTGGGAGATTTACTGAGTTCAGAGACTTACTCCCAAGTAAAAACATACAGCAGCCTAGCTGTCTATATGGGATACATAGAACATTTTAAAAATATTTTGATTATATCAAGGATAGGTTGGGAAGGATGGAGAAAGTCTAGTTCACTAAGGGGACATATTTGGAGGATTTCTCGTAGAGCATGATGAAATCTTGCAGTCTTTTATGTGCTGAATTGCAGCCAAGTGTGATATGCATTTTATATCTTGTTATCAATCGTAGTCCCTCCATCTTGCCCTACACAGGCATTAGGGTTGTGCAAGGCTTTAGGTTTAGTTCTGAAAATGAGTTTAGTAACCTGATTATATATAGGGGTGTGGTGGCTCAGTGGGTAAGACACCAGGCTTGTTGATCGGAAGATCACAAGTTCGGTGGTTCAAATCCCTAGCCCCGCGTGACGGAGTGAGCTCCCGCACTTGCCCCAGCTCTTGCCAACCTAGCAATTCGAAAGCATGCAAATGCAAGTAGATGAATAGGTACCACTTCGGTGGGTAGGTAACAGCGTTCCACGTGCGTCATGCTGGCCACATGACTGTGGAAGCGTCTTCGGACAACGCTGGCTTTTCGGCTAACAAACGGAGATGAGCACCGGCCCCTACAGTCAGACACGACTGCACAAATGTGCAGGGGGAACCTTTACCTTTACCTAACCTGATTATATAATGCAAAGCCCCCCCCCCCCCAGCACAAGAAATCCTGAGCCTATTAAAGAGTTGCAGACAAATAATATGTTTGCACACCCATGAATTCTGAGGCATCTTTTTCACAATGAACCCAAAGGATTGCATAGCCTTAGTGCAGAGCTTTCCAAACTGTGTGTTGCGACACAAAAGTGTGTCACCACACACAGCGTGGTGTGTCGCCACACCACCTGGAAGCGGCGGCACGCGCGTGCACGGCGGCAGCGGCGCAGGATCGGTGCTTCTGCATTTTAGCGGAGGCTGCCGCTGCTGCCGCCACCACCATGCACGCGCGTGCCGCCGCACGCCCCCATGTTGCTGCCATGCGCGCGCGCCGCTGCGCACCTCCCCGCGGTGCTGCCGTGCGCGCGCGCGCTGCCACCGCTAGTGTGTCGCCAGCGGCGGCACTTTGGAAAGCCCTGCCTTAGTGGATATATCGTCCTGTCCACAGCTGGCTTCCAGACAGCCAGCAGCTCAGTGCCCTCCTGTTTCTGTTATTACTGGACTCTTTACAAGCCATACCAGAATGAAAATGTAGCACATGAGAGAGTGGCTTTGAGGAATCTGTTTGCTGTTTCTGGCATTGGGTCATATAAGAGATTGGTTGCATTGTTTTTTTAAATACCTGATTAACTTGAAAAATGTTAGTGCATTGGATTCTGGCTTAAGTCATATTGATAAATAGTGTAAACTAATGTAGTTTTAATTATTGATATTGCTTATCTTGTGTTGAATTTGTTAGTTTTAATGAAATGAATTGTTTGCTTGGGTTGTTATGTTTGGAAAGTAATGGAAGTGAGAGGGTTTACGGCAGTGATTGAGCGGCTTTTGAGGGGGCTATGGCTGATCTTGTGTGGGGAACTACTTTGACATATACAAGGAAACATACAAATTAAAAATAATGACAGCACTAGTTAACCTTTCACATTTTACAGCCTTGATTAGAATCCAGTTTTTGATTCAATCTGAGGTTCATGAAAACATCAGTGCAGGCGTAACTCAAACTATGTGTGTCTGAGGAACTAGAGGGAGGGTGCTTCATATTATATTTATTTTATTGAACATGTTCCTATCCTGTCTGCCCTACAATGCATCTCCAGGGAGCATGTAAACTGAAATACATTTTAAAATGCAACAATATAAAACAGATACAATAGTACAAGTCCTCCCAATGATTCCATGAGCTAAAAAACAGATAATAATATCTACTGAAAAATGGCCATCCACTCTATAGGTCTCATGGCTGACCCTGGATTTCTGAAACCTTTTCACCTGAGCCAGTCAAGATGCCTTTTCAGAATGTCTTCCCTTTAGACTTCGCCTTTATTTCCCTTACAGTAGAGTAGCTTGACATTTTTTGAGCAAAAAGTAGCTTGACTTTTTAGGTGGCAAATGGAAAACTGCACTCCAAAAGTAAGAATGGCTAGGGCGAAGCCATAGGCAGGGCTATGACAAAATCTAAAATGAATGGGATTACAGCTAGTCCTTGTTTAGTGACCACAACTGGGACCAGCAACTTGGTCATTAAGCAAAGCAGTCGCTAAGTGAAACTGCATGTGCTTATGATCTTTGCTTTACAGACCTGCGAAGGTCATAAATGTGAGGACTGGTCACAAAGTTACTATTTCATCACTGTTGTAACTGAGAGATCGCTAAACAAGGTAGTCACTAAACAAGGACTACCTGTATTTTATTCCATGTATTTAATAGTTTTCTCATTCTCACATTACTTGGAGGCAGAGGTGTCTACAGAATCTGATGGTTTAATCAGAAGTTATTTATATAAAGGCAGGATAGAAAATAAATAAATAATCAAATAAATAATCAAATAAATAATGAAATGAGCATTGCAACACAAGCTCCACCCCTTAAGTACATGTGTGAGACATCATGACACACATACAGTACAAAAGGGTTGAAGCTTGCATCATGACATTGCAATCCTTATTCCATCACATCAACCCGTTACTTCCTTTGCAAACACTCACACCTAGGGTATACTGAAGACTACACCTAAAACACCTCTGTCTTAACTTTTCCTGTTGAGTTCCATCGCTCTCCATGCCTTTCCTATCTTCTTTTACCCTTGCCTTCCTGGGCTTCTGCAGAGAGGGGTCCAAATCTGCAAGAAAGTGGCTGAAGCACTGCAATCAAAAATCCACAAAAAATCTTGCATATTTTGACACCCCACCCCCATGGATGCCATTGCTTGCATTCCTGCTCCCGTCTCTCCACTGTATGGCCCCATTCCTTAGATGATTGTCAAACAAAGGTTAACTCCAAAATAGAAAAGAAGAGGTGCTGTGGGAAGCCACAGGTCAGATAGCATTGCAACTATGCTTGTCCATAACACTATGTTCCAAAGCAGTTCATGGCAAGTGAGATAAACAATAAATATAAGAATTTTTAAAATACAATAGGGGCAACTGGAAATAAGCAGTGTCAGTAGAGGCATAATTAAATAACTGTTAGAGAAGCTCACATTAGATTTAAAATCATAAACTTCACCATATAATCAATACTCTTTTAAAAATTGATTTATTTAAATAACCCATGTTCTCTGGAAGATTACAAAACTACTAACATGTAGTTAGTAAATAGCACAGGAAAAAAATAAAACATTTAAAATCCATTATTCTGGAAAGTGGGCACTTAAAATCACACTGACTAATAAACTATAGGTTTACTGAAAAAGTCTGCAATATAGCATCACAGATATATTAATAAGCAGTAAATAAATACATAAATCAAAAACAAAACCCAAACCCAATTCTGTTAATACTTAGTTTGAACTCTTATTAGTTACAACCTCTATGACTGTTCTATTTATACATTTTTACTCATGCACTTGTAATAACTGGGATACTAGATATTTCCAGCAATAAGTTATAAAGTTCAGTTGAAGACAGTTGCACATTGTTTGCACTGCTCAAGTGAAATGAGAAGAAAATAATTCTTAGTAACATAATATTCTTAAATGGCTTATATGAATATGGTGCACGCTCAATTCAGGGATTTACCTAAATGATATCATTTCTGAAGAATCTGCTTTAGATCAAACAAGGTTAAAGATCAGGGCTGTCAAAAGATGATGTCACCAGTTTCTATTACTTAAAGGGATGGGTTCATTTTCAGTACAAAATGCAATCAGTATTCCTATGATATACCTTTAAAATTTTCGGTATGTGGCACCATCTCGGAGGAATTTCTTCCTTCATTCTCAGTGAAATAATTGAGAGGGGCTGAGCTCCCATTCATTTCAATGGGGATTGCTGCTGAAGAAATTCCCAGTGAGCTGAGCCCTTATGCTTTTATCTAACACAGTATAAACAGAGGCTTTTTATAAAAAGTGAGTTTTCATCTGTCTGCTTTCTGATAAGGAATATAGCTCTTTGCTTCCTTTCCTGAATTGCTGGTCTGCAAAATTTAACCAGGTTACCTAAGGGACCGTCTTATCCCCATTACATCGTCCCATCCCATCCGGTCATGCAGGGAGGGCATGCTACGGACCCCATCGGTTAAAGAACTCCATCTAACGGGGTCACGGAGGCGTGCCTTCTCTGCAGTAGCGCCTGCTCTGTGGAATATCCTTCCCCCAGAGTTAAGACAGTCCACCTCGCTCCTGAACTTCAGGAAAAAACTCAAGACTTGCTTTGGCTTTGCCAACAGGCCTGGGGCGGGAAGAAGAGTATAAACTCTTGGGGATGGCTAACACCTTAGGATGGCCCTAGAATTGCCCTTCCAATGTTTTAAATAAGACATCACCATCTGGATTTTATTATATTTATTGTATTTTTAAATTGTCTATTTTAATGTTTAATGTTTTACTGATTGTAAACCACCCAGAGTCCCTTTGAGGGAGTTGGGCGGTGAAAAATCAAATAAATAAATAAATAAATAAATAAATAAATAAATAAATAGAAGAGAAGAGAAGAGAAGAGAAGAGAAGAGAAGAGAAGAGAAGAGAAGAGAAGAGAAGAGAAGAGAAGAGAAGAGAAGAGAATATTTGTAGCTCAGGGTTGAACTGGAGAGTCTTTGGTGCTCTCTGAGCCTTGTTGTTTTCATGCAGATGTTTCATTGCCAGGCTAGGCAACATCTTCAGTGCGAAAAGGGAGTGGAACTTGCTGTCTGTTTATATACCCTGGCTTGTCCTGCCTGTGTTGGTGGGGGTCTTGTACTCTCCTTGGTAGTTTCTTGATTGGGCTGTTGTGTGCTGTTTGGGTGATTGACTGAGTTAATAGTTCCTTGATTAAGGTCTATTGTGTTGTTTGATTGCTCCTCTGCTGCTAATCTTGCTGTTAATCTATGCATATCTTGTTGTTGATTGATGGCCCAGGGGTGTTCTGGTCTTCTGGCTATTCTATTGTCTCTTATGAATGGTATGTAAATGTTGTTAACCTCTATGTGTCTGTTGATGGCTGCTTTGTCTGAGTGCCAAGCTTCCAGGAATTCTCTAGCATTTTTGGATTTGGCCTGGTCTAATATGCTCACAGTTTCCCAGTTGAAAGTATGGTTAAGTCTGTCCATGTGTTGTGAGATTAAGGAGATTTCATCATGTCTTCTGACTGCTAGTTGGTGTTCGTGGATGCGTTCTGCTAGTCTTCTGCCAGTCTGTCCTACATAGTGGCTGTTACAGTCCTTACACTGTATGTTGTAGATAACTCTTGTTTTTTCTTCTTGGGCTACTGGGTCTTTTGGTTTACTTACAATGTTCTGAAGGGTTTTGGTTGGTTTGTGTGCTACAGTGATGCCGTGTGGATGTAACAGTCTATTAGTAGTTTCTGAGATGTTTCTGATGTATGGCAGTGTAATCCTTTTCATAGCTTCTGTATTAGACCAGGCCAAATCCAAAAATGCTAGAGAATTCCTGGAAGCTTGGCACTCAGACAAAGCAGCCATCAACTGGGTTTCTGAAGGTAGTCCTGGAGGATTTTACTTTTGGCCTTAAACAAAATAAAAAATAAATGCCCCCATAGAAGTTGCGTCTAGTCTTTGGGGTATCCCAAAGTTCCATTACATCCCCTGTATACTTTTCAACATTTACATGGATATGCTGGAAAGTTTGAATTCCAATATCAACTGGAATACAAATGACAAATAGTTCTATATTTTTACCT